>CM060105.1:23934400-25134400 GCA_030522415.1 Channallabes apus | reverse complement strand
CCCAAGGATTCCTGAAGCACCCAAACACTTTACTTAGTGCCTGATCCTTTGACCACCACCTAGTTGGCCCCATTGGGCACAGTCGTCTGTGATGCGTGTCCTGACTCTTCTCTTCAGAGATAAACAGAGATGCACTTTCCACAACTGTTCCACAAACACTGTTGTGTCTGCCAGGACAAGATTCAAAAGGCAAGGCAAGGCAAGTTTATTTGTATAGCACATTTCATACACAATGGTAATTCAAAGTGCTTTACATAGAAGAAAGAAAATAATCATAAAATGAAATAAAAGATAATAGCAATAAAGCTTTTTAACGAAAACTTTACGAAAAATTTTATTTCAAATAAAAATAAAAACAGTTTGCAATAAAACTATAAACAAATAGAGAACTAATTAAAACTAATTAAAACACAATTTTAAATAAAAATAAAACAGTTTAAGATATTAGATAAACATAAAATAATGCAGTCGGTTCTGACGTAGCACAGTGCTCATTGAATAAACGCACAGCTAAACAGATGAGTTTTAAGTCTAGATTTAAAAGTGACTAATGTTTTAGTACATCTGATCTCTTCTGGAATCTGGTTCCAACTGCGGGCAGCATAATGGCTAAAAGCTGACTCCCCTTGTCTAGTGTGAACCCCTGGTATTTCTAACTGACTCGATCCTAACGATCTGAGTGATCTGTTAGGTTTATATTCAGTGAGCATATCTGTAATGTATTTAGGTCCTAGGCCATTAAGTGATATATAAACAAGTAAAAGTACTTTAAAATTTATCCTAAATGTTACAGGAAGCCAGTGTAAGGATCTGAGGACTGGTGTGATGTGCTCAGATTTTCTGGTTCTAGTTAGAATCCTGGCAGCAGCATTCTGGATGAGCTGCAGCTGTCTAATGGTCTTCTTGGGGAGGCCGGTGAGGAGACCATTACAATAATCTACCCTGCTGGTGATAAAGGCAAGGACAAGTTTCTCCAAGTCTTGATTGGAAACAAAACATCTAATTCTTGCAATGTTTTTGAGATGATAATATGCTGATTTAGTTACTGCTTTGACATGACTACTGAAACTACAGTAAGGTCTGTCTCCAGAATCACCCCAAGATTCTTGACATGATTTTTTGTTATCTGACCCCTAGAGTGAAGGTATGCATTCACATTCAGAGCTTCATCTTTATTTCCAAATGCAATGATTTCAGTTTTCTCCTTGTTTAATTGAAGAAAATTCTGGCACATCCAACTGTTAATTTCATCAATGCATTTGCAGAGGGAGTCTATGGGGCTGTAGTCATTTGGGGATAAGGCTAGGTAAAGCTGGGTATCATCAGCATAGCTGTAATAGGCAATTTGGTTCTTTCTCATTATCTGACTTAGGGAGCATATACAGTACAGGCTAAACAGGAGGTGTGCAAGAATTGAGCCTTGTGGGACTCCGCATGTCATGGACGTCCACTTAGACTTGTGCTCTCCTATACCCACATAATAACCTCTCCCTTCTAAGTATGACCTGAACCATTTGCGTACCATCCCAGAAAGCCTGACACAGTTTTCCAGTCTTTCTATTAGTATGTTCTGATCGATAGTGTCAAACGCAGCGCTAAGATCTAGCAGTACCAACACTGATATTTTGCCGGAGTCATAATTTAAACGGATATCATTTATTATCTTTATGAGTGCTGTCTCTGTACTGTGATGCGCTCGGAAACCAGATTGAAAACTGTCAAGGTATCCATTTGCATTTAAGTGGTTGTTCACCTGATGAAAAACAACCTTTTCAATAATCTTGCCTATAAAAGGAAGATTTGATATTGGTCTGTAGTTATTTAATACGGAGTTATCAAGATTATTCTTTTTTAGAAGTGGCTTTACAACTGCAGTTTTCAGAGAGTTTGGAAAAGTCCCAGAGAGAAGTGAGGTGTTCACCACTTCTAATAGATCTGTTTCCAAAACAGTCTAACACACTTTTGAGAAAAGATGTAGGAAGTGTGTCAAGATCGCAGGTTGACGATTTGAGGTGGTGTACTGTTTCTTTCAAGATTTTGCTATCAATTTCTTGAAAGACAGACATAGTAACTGTTTTGTGAGGTTGTGTTTTAGTTTTTCTGATCTCTGCACAACTTGATGTGTTAATAGCCCTCCTAATATTAATGATTTTCTCAGAGAAAAAGGAAGCAAACTCATTGCATTTGCTGTCGGAGAGCATTTCAATGGGGATCTGACTTGGTGGGTTTGTCAGTCTCTCAACAATAGCAAAAAGAGTGCGTGTGTTGTTTATGTTGCTGTAGACTCTCCAGTGGAACCTAGGATTACAAGTAACGCGGTTTACGAGTGTTCCGCAAGACGAGCAAAGATTTGTAATCGATTTTGACTTGAAAAACGAGCGTTGTCTTGGTTTACGAGTACCGAGTATCATGTATCATGCATTCGCTTCTTGTTTTGACACAGAGCATCACGTCATCGCAACTGAGCCAACGGTTTTTCTCTCTCTTGCACTGCGGAATTGTAGGTAATCGTCTCCCCTGCTGGATGAATACACACACACACACACACACACACTCAGAAACTGTGCAAGGAGACGTCTCCCCTGCTGGGTCTTACTGCTTGCAGAGTTTCTGAATGTGCGTGTGTGTTTGTGTGCGTGTGTGTGTCTGTGTAAGGCAGAGAGTGTGTGTGTTTGTTTGGGAACCTGAGAGGAGGGGGGCTGTAAAGGCGACTGTGTGCACACACAGCGCCTGCGTGCACAAACGGAAACACTTATCTGTTTTCAAAATTTTAAAGGTAAAGTGCAGGTTAATTTGTTATATTTTTACTTTATATTTTGTGTTAATTATTTTTATGTATTTATTTTTTTGGGCTGTAGAACGAATAATTTGAGTTTCCATTATTTCCTATGGGGGAAAAAATTTGGTTTACAAGTGTTTTGGAATACGAGCCCACTTCCGGAACGATTTATGCTCGTAATCCGAGGTTCCTCTGTACTCTCCCTTTCACACTTCCTTCTGTATCCCTAAACTCGAGAGCACCTGTATTTAACTGTAAGCTTTAACATACAGTATGTGGAAAGCATCATTAAATTGAATTAAAACAAAGCAAATTAAATATTTCAAATGGCAAAACATGCAGGCTTTCATATGACTTTTAGGCTACGTTTACACTGTCAGGTAAATGTGACCCAATTCCGATTTTTTGCTCATATGTAACACATATCGGATATGGTCTATGTCCGTGTAAACAGGAAAAAAACGCATGCATTCCGATATTTCGAGATCGGTTTCAGGCCTCCTTCATACAGTATGTGGAAATAAATCAGATATAAATCAGATATGTGCTAATGTGATTGTCGTGTAAACGGACAGTTCGGATTTCCTGAGTCGTCGTGTTCTGTACGTCATTAAAACAGCGACTTCTTCGCGGTTTAATGATGTAATGTTAATCTCCGGTGGACGCGCGTGTGGAATGACGTAATATTTGTGGTGATCGCAGGTGACGTGGAAAAGGAAAATGCCCCCCTGCCTTGTGTTAATGCTTATTTGGGCTAAATAACATTAAGAAATCATTATTTGGTGAATAAAGCATATGCACAGGCTGCACTTTGTTTTTCCCTGCTCCTCCGTTTTAAAACCATGGTGACGTTTCGCGAACTTTGCATATATCGCAGAGCGTTAAGCATATTTCACCTTCGTCTATCTTGGCTAGTGTGTAGCGCAAGAACCTCCCTTTAAGTATGTGCAATGTTTCAGATGGTATGGCAAGTGTAAACACATGTATCGGATATGGGTCATAGTTGAAAGAATGTGTAAACAGACGGTCAAAAAAATCAGATGATATAGGCAACAAATCAGAATTGGGCATTGAGACCTGCAGTGTAAACCTTGCCTTATTCTCTTTCAATTGTAGGCTTTGTACCTGTGTATTCCACATTGAGAGCATCAGTCTCTTGTATTATACAGTACAACTGGGTCCTGGCTCTGCATCTGACACTAAATAAAATTTTTTAAATGGTCACCACAAATTTCCCCTTTTAACTTTCTGATCAAGCTAAGTCAGATGTCATTAATTATCTCAGGGCATTTTTCATTGAGCAGGTGTAATATTCATTAATATTAATATTAATTATTCTAATTCTTATATTCACTCAATGACAATCCTACCTGCCCATTCTGGTGTGTTGGGCTCATGACTGGTGCTTGGTAACATTATGGGGCCTGGCTCTTCACTGTTAGCAGCAAACTGGACAAGAGGCTGCTGCTGCTGAAGAGCTACAGTACAAGAAAAAGTTTGATACATAAAAATGAACGGTGGTTAGCAGACATCGTTGTAATGCACTGCTCCTAACTAGTTTAACGTTAACGTTAACGAAGCCGTTTCATCGTCTTCATGTGTTGTTGTACTCTCCCTGCCGCTGGTTTTAACGTAAAATTTACTAAGCTTTGTACATTTGGCCACGTCAGTTTCTAGAGCTTTCTTTTTTCTTAACAACTGATTGAGCTGTCGGGGGAGTCGAATGATAATTACGTCATCATTAACCTGCGGGCTGCATTCTGCTCATAGGGCTGCGAGAACATAAATAAAAAGAGTGGAGCTGCGGTAAAATAATCTTTAAGCGTGTCCCTCTAGTATAATGCTTGCAGTAGCCCTTAAAGCTCAAAGCATTTTAGCCATTATTTGTTTTGCAGTTTTTTACATGGTTTTATAAATAGCATATATAGGGCTCAAGATTGTACACAGAGTATAGAGTGACATATCCTTTTTTTTTTCCAGCAAAAAAATATGATGAACTGAATTTGATTTTAACCAACTACCCAAAGAGGACACAAAAAACAAAGATAACCCAGGTAAATAAAAACCACTGTTTTTAAATGATGATTGAATTTATTAATTTATTAAGTCCAAACCTGCCTGGCTCTATATGAATAAAGTAATTGCCCCTAAATCTAATAACTGGTTGTTTACCCTTGCAACACCTGCAATCAAACAAAACTGGCAATAAGTCTTTCACATCATTGTGGAGGAATTCTACTCTTCTAACCAGTATTATTTAAATGTAGACACATTGGAGGGTTTTTGAGAATGAACGGCCTGTTTAAGGATCTCAATGAGATTTAAATCGGGACTTTGATTAGGACACTCCAAAACCTTGTAACCAGAACCAAAGATTTTGCCTTGTTTGAGCCATTTAGAGGTAGACATGCTGGTGTGCTTGTCCTGCTGCATAACCCAAACGTGCTTTAGCTTGAGGCCACAAACTGATGATGGACAATCTCCTTCAGGATTTTCTGGTAAAATTCATTGTTGCATTCAATTATGGCAAGTCTTCAAGATCCTGAAGCTGCAAAAGACCATCATACTATGACCACCATGTTTGAATGATGGTATAATATTCTTTATACACGTATGAAAACTCATAAAAGTATTCTTCAGTAAACAAATGGTTGGGTCTTGGTCATGCACCTTTTAGACGGTCCCTTAGTGACTCCATCTCTATAAAGCGTCGGTAAGCAGTGTTTCTGACAGATTTAGCTCCAGCAGGCTGTAACAGGAGAAGATCTAAAAATATATTTATTTGTATAAACTTCTCTGTCCACTTTAGAGTAAGAAAATATGCGATTTGTCATTTTTGTGTGTTTATTTCTTGATAAACAGATGAGATAATCTCGGTTCACCTCCATCACTCAAATTTCCCCTCGAGTGACGTCACTCCCCATACAATCACACCCCACAGTGTAGACCCACCCCTGACGCTGATTGATAGGTTTCCATGTAAGACATTGGAAATGCTATTGCAAATGGATTAGCGATTAGTGATGGGAAATTTTAATCATTTTAGTGACTCGGTTCTTTGAATCTCATTCATCAAAATGAACGGATCTTTTTTTGAGTCATTTCGTTCATTTCGTTCTTTTGATCAGAAATAAAAAAAATTTGCGTTTTCAAAAAAATACCCCCAATACATCTACATACACAAATTTTGGCTATAGTTCCAGTTATGATATTACAATGCAACTGAGGACATATTATAATAAACAGAATGAGTAGCTCACATCTCATATCTTCCAGTCGGAGTTGTTCGTTCTTTTGAATCTATTGGACCGCATAGCGTCTATGAGAGTTGTGTGGCAAAAGAACGAACAACTCGGGACTTGAAGACTCACTAGCAGAATCGTTCAATACTGTTTCCTGTGTACTGCACTGCATTTGAACATATGTCACACTTTATGCGTTAACATATGGGAAACTTTTTTAAAGATAAAACTGCAAATGTCAGATGTGTACCATTTACCTCCGTTTTAGACCCCTCCATTTCTTCTACTTGCCAAGCTGTTTTTCATCAGTTTGAACCAGTTTCTCTCTCTACCCTAAGTGAAATAATTAAGCATCTGCGGCCATCTTTTTGTCCCTTTGACACCATTCCACCACGCCTTTGCAAGGATGTATTGAATTCCATCGGACCATGTGTTGTGGACTTAATTAATTCATCTTTGATGTCTGGTTGTGTTCCAGCTGCCTTTAAACATGCTATAGTACAACCGCTGATCAAAAAGAGCAATCTGGATCACTCTGTTCTTTCTAATTTCAGGCCCATTTCTAAGCTCCCCTTTTTATCAAAAGTTTTAGAAAAGGTTGTTTATAATCATTTATAGGCAGAGGTGGAAAGAGGAATAAAATTTTGTACTCAAGTACAAGTACTGTTACTTCAGTGAAATTTTACTTAAGTACAAGTAAAGTTACCATTATAAAAATCTACTCAAGTAAAAGTAAAAAGTAGCTCATTAAAAAATTTACTCAGAGTAAAAGTTACCGAGTTACTTTTATAACAGCGGATTGGGATGAGGCATTCTAGCGTAGTTCAAAAAAGATGAGCAGATATAAATCTCAAACTAGTTGTTTTTAACTGAAGGAACACCTTTGCATAATAAAGCTGTTGTCTTTCTTGTGCTTGAAAATCAAATTGGTCACTTAAAAATGGTGTTACGTCCCAGTCTAGGGCCAAACAGCAAAAGAATGGTTCAGGGTTCTATTTATAATATATATAACTGTATGGAAATGGTGGTATATGGCAGAAAGAACTAGATCCAATTATTAACTGATGAAATAATGAGGTTTGTATACACACACACACACACACACACACACCAGGAGGAGGATCAGATTCAGGGTGGACCCAGGCCAAAATAATAAACAAAATGGTATTTATATTTAGTAGCTAGATTACCTGCAAAAAAAAAAAAAACACAAACAAAAATACAGGTACCTTTCCGGACTCCCTAAACCAAAAACAATGAAATTATCTACAAATATATACAAAGACCAACCAAACCAAAGGGACAAAGCAATAATCAAAGTCAATTATAGGCAAAAAGTCAAACCGGAATACACAACCAAATATCAAAACGCCAAAATCACAACCTCTTTCATCTTTCCCGCGTCTCTCTCCAGTTAATATATGTTCGCGCTAGTCGATGAAATCACTCAGGGAGGAAGCGACCGTGTGGAAGGTCAGGTAGATGCCGATGTCAGAAAACCTGGAGTGGAGTCTGGAGCGGCGCGCGACCAGGACATGATACACACACGCCGCGCAACGGAGCATTTATACAAAGCATAATATTTTTATTATTTTATCATTTTCATTCATTTATTTTTTACTCAGTATCGAATATAATTTAAAATGTAGCGAATTACAATACTTCAAACAAAACGTACTTAAGTAAAAGTAAAATTACAGATTTTTAAAACTACTTTAAAAAGTAGAAATACACAAAAAAGTTACTCAATTACAGTAACGCGAGTAAATGTAATTCGTTACTTTCCACCTCTGTTTATAGGCACACCTTGATTTTAATGGGATCTCTGAAAAATTTCAGTCTGGTTTTAAGGCTCGACATAGCACTAAAACTGCTCTCATAAGAGTGTTTAACGATTTGCTTTTTGCTGCTGACTCAGGTGATTCTGCCATTCTGGTTTTATTGGACCTGACTGCAGCTTTTGACACAGTAGACCATAACATCCTTATATCATGCCTCAAGACATGCGTTGGAATTAAAGGTTCTGTTCTTAAATGGTTCCAATCATATCTGTCAGACAGGAGTCTCTCAGTCCATCTAGGGAAGTATTCATCTTCAGTCTCTTCTCTTGGCTGTGGGGTACCCCAAGGCTCCATTTTAGGTCCAATTCTCTTTTCACCGTATATGCTTCCATTGGGGTCCATTTTCAGGAAGCATAAAATCGCCTTCCACTGTTTTGCTGATGATATTCAAATTTATCTGCCTATCCCAACAAATAGTCATCCATCTATTCATACAGTACCTTGTTGAACTGTCTCAGAGATGTTCAAACATGGATGGAGATAAACTTTCTCACTCTGAACAAAAATAAAACAGAAATTATTGTTTTTGGAAAGTCTAATCTCCTCAGTGGTTATGACAATATCATTGGATCGCTGGAATCTTTTTCTCATCAGTCTGCCAGAAATCTTGGGGTAATTTTTGACTCTGCCTTTAAGCTGAATGAACTTAAAGGTCCAGCTTTTTCCAACTTCGACTTCTTAGTAAAGTTAAGCACTATATCCCCCCTGAACAGTTTGAGACAGTAATTCATGCTTTCATCATGTCACGCCTTGACTACTGTAACTCGTTATATATATATATATATATATATATATATGTCTCAGTCAGTCACAACTTCAACGGCTACAAGCCGTTCAAAATGCAGCAGCTCGCCTTTTGACTGGGAGGATATAACGTGATCATACTATTACACCCATACTGGCTTCCCTTCACTGGCTTCCTGTACATTTCAGGATCCAGTTTAAAATATTACTTGTTTTTAAAAGCCTAAATAATTTGACACCTGCCTATCTGTCAGAGCTTCTTGTCCCATACTCCCCTTCCAGAGATTTGCGATCCTCTGATCATCATTTACTGCACATCCCCAGAACAAAGCTAAAAAAACAGAGGTGGCAGAGCCTTTTCGGCGGTAGCCCCCAGCCTGTGGAACAGCGTGCCTTTGCAGTTGAGAGTCACCCAAAATCTTAATCATTTTAAAACCATGCTTAAAACACATCTGTTTTCATATGCATTTTCCTTTTGATTTATTAAGCTAGTTTTATTTTATTCATTACTATTATTATGATTATTTTTATTTTATTTTATCCTATGGATTTCTGTTTTATGGATTGTAATAGTGAGCGATAAATATTAAGTAGATATGCAGTATAGTACCTGCTGATTTATTGTTTTATACTTGTACAGCACTTTGGTCAGCGGAAGTTGTTTTAAATGTGCCTTATAAATAAATTTGATAGATTGATTGATTGAAACGCAACTGCAAATGCAATTTGCAATTCCTTTTGAAAAATATCCGGGATATCACTCCATATATAACCTTTAAACGTTGCGTAAACTGGCTTATTCATTCATTACACATTGTGTGAAAAAGAGGACACACACAATTAACACAGTGTCCTCTATCATCTGTAAGTGGAAGAAGATCGAAACCACCAGGACACTTCCTAAAGCTGGCCGGCCATTTAAACTGAGCACTCGGAGGAGAAGGGCCTTAGTCAGGGAGGTGACCAAGAACCTGATGATTTCTGGTATGGTTTAAAAACTGGGCTGGCTGACAACCATCTTTAAAATCACATACAGTAACACATGGAAAACCAAAGTGGTCAGTAACTGCAACAGCCTGTTTGTGTGCTCTTGTTACGTATGAATTTAGCTCACCTACAGTTTTAAGGGCAGTATACTGTACTGTACAAGCAAGGTTGCTGCAAGGATTTCCCTTAATAATGCTGAAACCTGTTGTATTTCAAGAGGCTCTCTCGGCTACTGTGGACAAATTTGCGAAGCTTACACTGAATTCCAAAACTATGTAAACAAAAGCAAACAGTGTTACATTTTAAACTAAATTGATGTTAATTGTTTAAAACACATGAATAAAAATTAGATGTAAAAAAGGGGAATATTAAATAAATATACACATAAAAAATAAACATTTTAATGCACTTCCCAGTTGTGGTACTGGACATTGCAATAAGTAATGTCCAGTACCACAACTTGACTCCTAAAATCACAGAGACATTACAGTGATTTCAACATGGGCAAGTGTATTCTTTAGGCCTAAATCTATGAGGAATGCTTACAAAAATTCCTCCATTTATTTATGGCTTTGCCCGTGTTCATCGACTAACCCTAACCCTATGATATGGGGGGGGATGAGGTGTAACAAAAATAGTATTTAATAATAATAATAATAATAATAATAATAATCCAAACAAACATGAACAAAGGAAGTTGACTTGAACTTGGAGCATACTATAAAGAGAACTCACAAGAAACTAAAACATACACAGACTAGGGATTATGCACACATACAATACAGACATGGGATGCAGACTGGACGAGACAAGACACACTAAACAGACTAGCGGACTAAACACGCAAGGGATAAACAAACAAAGACAGGCTTGGCTAGGTCTACTAGCTGTTATGCCCATTGGCTGCTAAGCTAGCTAGTAGACAAACAGACCAATAGCCTGAGACCCAAGGGACGAACAGACAACGTACACAGCAGACTAGGTATGAAACAGACTAAGAACTCTAAAGGTTAGTTGCTAAACAGGTTAGTACCTAAACAGACTAAGAGCTAATCAGACGAGACTAGAAGACTAGACAGACTAAGATCAAAACATGTTAGTAGTGCCCTCATTAGTATTTATACAGACTATTAACTAAACATGCAATGGGGGCGGGGGGGGGGGGGGGGGGGTTACTTACACATAAGGGTCAACACAAAAGGCTAATTCTCCTAGAGGCTAATCCTGCTAGGAGACACAAAGACATCTTAATAGAAAACAAACTTAACTTAAAGCTCCATAAAAAAAAAGGTCATCAATACAAACTCAAACAAATCCCACTCAACAGAACTGAAATTAATGCTCGACCCAGTTTCCCAGAACAAACAGGTATTTATAACATGACTAATGAGCATCCTCAGTTCAGGTGGGCATCCGCATCACCTGACTGAGGTGCCTTCTGGGAAACTGAGTCTATGAACAAAACTACAAACTAAAACACAGTGCCCTCTAGTGGGCAACAATCACACATCCTGGGGTTTTTTTTTTGTAATAAATATTGTATTGTCTTAAAGTCCAAGATTGTGAAATACATTTATAAGTCGTAGAGTAGGGTTTTTGAGTAAAGTTAGTTTTTCTAAATGAATAGAAACAAAAAAAGATTTTAGTTTAATTACATTAAAACAATGTTTCTCTATCTTGATGAATTTGAAGTAGCTATTATTAGTAGAAAAGTAGAAAATATTGTAGCTATGAAATTTTAAGCGGTTGAATAGAGAAGCTACTGTCTTATTTATGTAGCTAAAACGCTAAATTAAACTAGATAATATGATGATCAAAGTTTTAATATTTATATTTAACTGTAGATGAATATATGAAGGTTTTTCAATGGGACTAGGTCTCCAAATGAGCAGCAGTCAGGTAAGAATAAAACATGGGCAGCCTCTCATGCACATTAATACTGTGTTCCCAACATTGATTGAACTCATTGCACCAGAAAGTATTTTTCACATCAAAAAGAAGCAGTATTGTCAAAGAATAAACAGATAAATGTTTGACACTGACATTGAATTAGCATTCAACAACAAATTATTAATTGTCTTTCACAGTCACATGATGTAGAATTCATGCTTTGGTTTCTGCCTATTGCTTTGCTTGTCGTGTCTTTGGTAAAAACTTGAAGCGTGATGTATTTGTGAGTATTCATTCAATCATTTTCTATACCGCTTAATCCTGTATTCAGGGTCGCGGGGGACCTGGAGCCTATCCCAGGAGACTTCGGGCACGAGGCAGGGTACACCCTGGACAGGGTGCCAATCCATCGCAGGGCACACACACTCACACACCCACACAAATCACACACTACGGGCAATTTAGGAATGCCAATTAGACTAACCTGCATATCTTTGGACTGTGGGAGGAAACCGGAGTACCCGGAGGAAACCCACCAAGCACGGGGAGAACATGCAAACTCCATGCACACAGAGACGGGAATCGAGCCTGGCCGGGGAATCAAACCCTGGACCCTGGAGGTGCAAGGCGACAGTGCTAACCACTACACCACCGTGCCGCCCTATTTGTGAGTAGTGGATTCAAAAACTGGAAAAAAGGCACTCAACGCATTTCTCAATCATGAGGGGACTCAATCACACAAGGACTGTATAGTCTCTTAAAGCAGCAAGTGCTGATGAAATTAGACAAAGAAGGGAGTACATGCAACATATTGTGGCTTTAACCTGCATGTTAGAGAAGCAAGAGCTTCCATTTAGGGGAAAATGGATGAAACAATGAAACAGCAGAAAGTCATAATATGGGCAACTTCATGGAATGCATGGCGCTTTGCAGTAGTTTGATCCTTTCTTGCAAAATTACACTCCCCATCAAACAGCACCTACCACTCTCCTGTCAGTCAGAAGGAAATGATAGACTGCTGCTCAAAAGAGGTGACATACTCCCCCTCTCTCTGTTGAGCTACACATGTCGTTCCTGAGCTGCCAGTGATCCAGACTTCCTCTGCCCTCTGGACCTGTCTGATTCATCCTGGTGCCTCGCTTCTGGTTGGAGATCTGGTCACATGGATGCCCCGTGTGTCTCTTTGGGATGCGTCCGGTGTCTGGAGACGGTTTCACTCTACCAGGAAGATGGTTCTGGCCTCGACTGATGTTGACAGCTGTTTCTCTGAGGACTTTACTTGGCTGCAGTTGCTCGATAGTTCAGGACTGGAATTTCCTTCCAGTCTACTTGAGCCTCCAATAACTACCTAACCCTAGCTACTCCTTCTTTATCTGTGTAACTAACGTTGACGTTACTCTGTTGTACACTCCCTTGTGCCGCTCCGACAGCCTGAGCACTCTGGACTGTCTCTGCACTGTTGCTAGATGTTGATGGCCCTACACCAGGACCTGCAATTGAACACATTTTGCTGCTCCACTTGTAGCCTTTTGTGTCTTTTCTCCCGCAGCTTCTCTGCACCCCCTTGCTCTTTTCCGGTTTATCCATTGTTATAGACGGACTCATCTCAAACTCCAGTCGAACTCTAAATAGCAGGTTTTGTCAAGGGGAGATGAGCGCTGGCCAGGAGGTAGGCAGGGCGTGGCCTGTGACTAGCTGGACTAGCTCAATGTCCTTTAAAAACAGCCAACCAATGGGCCGTGATTCATGTCTCAGATATTCTACCGTACCGGTAATAAATAATATGGCCTAATAAACTTTTTAAAAAATATTAAATTATGACTGACAGCACCAGCCCAAAAATGTGCGTCGGCCCAGCGGGCATTGCCCGGTATGCCCTATGGTCAGTCCAGGCCTGGAGTCAAGGGAGGAACATTTATGTAGGGAAAACAGAGGGCTTTTTTGTGGGGTGTGTGTGTGTTTCACTCGTGCATTTGAGTGTTTGTCGACAACCTGCACCACTACCCTACCTACAGTAGCTGCTACTCGCAAATTAACCGTCTGCCAATTAGGTACATTGCCATCCACATCAAATTAACGAGTGGTCTTACGTCTGTCACGATTGATCGAAATTGTTGTCAATCTTCACACAGTACAACAAATAAACCCCCAGAGTTATATAAATGACATGGCTGACTATCGGATTTCTAGGTAGACACATGTAGGCCTACACACATGCAGAATGATGATAGCCCATGGAATTAACAATGAAAATGTTAAGTGTAGCCGACATCTTCACTAAATAGTAAGCTATCTGGAGGATTTGTAGGCTAATACTGTGCAAATGCTCAAATTATTGCAGTCAGACTTAAAAACATTTACTAGTAGACTATGAGTTTTGTGCAGAACTTCATCCTTGCTAGGTTGGAGGTCACCCACTTACTATTATTGACTTATCTTATTTGTGTTTGTGAACAGTACATTTTATTAAACACTTGTCTAAAGACATCTCAAGCAGTGTTTTGTTTGACGATAAATTTTGCTACAAGGTGGGAATTTTGTAACTGTGGCCTTCTTTTCCAAGTCTGAGTATTGTAATGAGAGAAATAAGACTGTATAATAACAATAATAATAATTAAGAATAATTTTTTTCCAAGGTTATTCACTTCCATACAGGTTACTGTGGTTTAATGTTTGAAACAAAACAGTGAGCGCATATATCCTTTGATGTGTCATATGCCTCAGCATATTGTTTAAATAATCATGGTGGGCTGCTATGGCCAAAAATACCAGGGCCGTTTCTTGGTCCCAGTCCAGCCCTGAATATGGTGATATTTCTGCAAAAGACTTGCTAAAATTTGAAGAGGTTTGGTTATTGTAGTTGGGTTAGGTGGCTTATGTTTTGTTGTTTGTTTTTTTGTATTTACTTATATATTCATATATACTTTAAACTTTTAAATATATTGTTCAATTTTAAACATTAAATTTTTTGTTCAATAAAAATGTATTCTTGAGTCATCCACCATAATTTTGTGGCTTTTGTAAAGTATCGGGCCCAAGCCCATGCCAGGTGATTATCTGATTGGATAATTTCTTGAATGAGCACGTGTACACGTGTTTCTATTAAAGTGGCCTGTGAGCATATTTAAAAATTTGAATAAGGATCACATCTATAGGATGTTTAGAGATTTAATTGCTGCGATTAAATCAAAAAAGCAATCAAAAAAGCAAGCTAGTTCCCCAATTTAATACAAGGGCATACAATATGAAGCTAATTTCTGTTTCTTGCTTGGCCCACCAGACCCTAATTAAAAAGAATAAAATCATTATAATCTCTCTAGCTCACAGATAAATTACTCACCCACTTATTTACACTTTTTGCAAGCGTAAATAAAATGAAACTATCTTCACATAAATAGATACATGGCTGAAGAAAGAAAACAGAACTAAGTTGTTTCATACTGTTGTTTCATACTACATGTTTCATCAGCAACACTCACTGCCCCAGATTGTCCATGTTCATGTAATGTCATCGTTTGCTTTTTGTTAACTTTGTGTTTGTTTGTTCACTGTTGGCCTAATGCACCGTTTACATTTAGGCATCTTGTCCAAGAGCGACTTACATTTTTATCTCATTACACATCTGAGCAGTTGAGGGCCTTGCTCAAGGGCCCAACAGTGGCAACTTGGTGGTTGTGGGGTTTGAACCTGGGATCTTCCGAACCGTAGTCCAATGCCTTAACCACTGAGCTACCCCTGGCCCCTACCCCTGTTTACACAAATCAGTACAGGTTGTTCCCTACTTACGAACGAGCAGAAATTCGTAACTCGAATGTTCACAAGTTGGGGGCTACCTACATATTGTTGATGGACCAAATATATTTTGTGGGGTTTTAAAAGTATTTTTCAGAACTTTTTTACATTAAAAAGTTTGAGGTTGACATTCTTGCTACTTCATTATTTAGAAACAAAGGTTAATGTGCTGATTCACCCACGTGGTCATGTTAAATGGTTCAGTCTGAACTTGATTTTGGTGGTTTAGTTGTGTCAGATGACTAAGATGAAGGTGGCACCTTTTTATATCACAGCTCTCTGTTATTCATGACCCGATGATCTGTTATTCTTACATGATCTGTAATTAAAGAAAATGGAAGCACAAAATTAAGCTTCTAATTGGTTTGAGTGTTCATGAATGTTTCTCCTTGTTCAAGGTGGGAGTAAAAATAGGAGAAGGAAAGGGGATTGTTTTGCAGCAGATGTCTTTGAATTGAAATAGGAGACATCCTTTGTGCCATTGGAGGCCATTACCTCATGAACGTGCTAAAGAGAAAATCTTTGCTTGCTCAACAGTGACCTCTGCTGGTTCTTTTACATTACTGTACCAAAAATTGCCCGTAGTGTTCAAGCTTTATATTGGATGCGGAACCATTTTTGGACATTAAAGTTCTAACATTCCAGGCTACAAGACTTTAATAAACAATAGTGCAATTACAGTTCACCAAGGTTTACATCATAATGTTGCTTGAAATTCACATTGTGGAAATTCTGAGCTAGCAAAGTCAATCATTAAAGTCCCCAATAAATAAAATAGCAATATGGCTATAGTTTAGTAACCTATTAAATTCTATTTTATTTATATAGCAGATTTTAACAATGGTCATTGTCTCAAAGCAGATTCACAAAATGAAAAGAAAATTCTATAGTACACACAGCTTAATAATACCTTGTTCGATGCTTTGAGTTAGCCGATGCAAGTTCAGTTCAGATATTTTATAATACACATTCAATTTCAATTCAATTCAGTTTTATTTGTATAGCGCTTTTAACAATTGACATTGTCTCAAAACAGCTTTACACAATCAAAAGAATTATTTAAGTTTGTATGGAATGTGAATATGTATGAATCAAAATGTTCAGATATTCCCTGGCGAGCAAGCCCGAGGGCGACAGTGGCAAGGAAAAACTCCCTGAGACGGTAATAGGAAGAAACCTTGAGAGGAACCAGACTCGACAGGGAACCCATCCTCATCTGGGTGAAACAGATAGCAGGAAATGATCTGCATTTATACAGTGTTAAGTGTTAGGTTCAGCTATAATAGTTGATGTTAATTGATGTTATAATACTTGATGTAAAATGGAGTCCAGTAGTTATTCGAGACTCAGATAGACTTGTAGAAAGTTCCAGTCCTGAACTATCGAATTGTCAAGTCCTCAGAGAAACAGCTGACAACACCAGTCGAGGCCAGAACCATCTTCTAAGTATAGAGAATCATCCCCAGACACCAGACGCATCCTAAAGAGACACACGGGGCATCCATGCGATGAGACCTCCAACCAGAAGAAGAAGAAGAAGAAGAAGAATATTCAATTATTGTCACATGTACTTTTTTACAGCACAGCGAAATTTCTTCTTCGCATATCCCAATTAGGAAACTGGGGTCAGAGCGCAGGGTCAGCCAGCTTACAGCGCCCCTGGAGCAGATAGGGTTAAGGGCCTTGCTCAAGGGCTCAACAGTGGCAACTTGCCGATGCTGGGGTTCGAACCCCCGACCTTCCGATCAGTAACTCAGTAACCCACAGCCTTAACCGATTGAGCCACCACTGCCCTATATAATCAAAACAGAAACCGGGCACCAGGATGGATCAGACAGGTCCGGAGGGCAGTGGGAGTCTGGATCACTGGCAGCTCAGGAACCACATGTGTAGCTCGACAGAGAGAGAGAGAGAAAGAGTGAAAGGGGGAGACAGGGGGAGAGAGGAAAGAGAAAGAGGGGGAGGAAGAGAAGAGGAGGAGAGATTGCAATTAGGTATGGTCACAGTCACAATGTCTAATGTGAATGTATATTTACTGTAGAGTGCAAGCAGGGACTCCGGCAGGACTAACTATGACAGCATAACTAAAAGGGAGAGCCAGAAGGAAACACAAACATGAGGGCTCCCTGAGATGTAAAGCAAACAATCACCTCACCGTCAACAAACCTGAGTGATCAAATGAGACTGAGGAAGACAGCATCTAAAACATACCAGTTCACCATAATACTCTACGTCCATGAGTCCCCCAGATCTGCTCCTTTACCTTATGGCAAATCTATTTATAAAAATGCTTGGCTAAATAAATAGGTTTTTAGCCTAGACTTAAACACTGAGACTGTGTCTGAGTCCCGAACACTATTTGGAAGACTATTCCATAATTTTGGGGCTTTGTAAGAAAAAGCTCTGCCCCCAGCTGTAGTTTTCATAATACGCGGTACTGATAAGCAGCCTGCATCCTTTGACCGAAGTAGGCGTGGCGGATCGTAAGACACTAGCAGTTCGCTCAGATACTGCGGCGCGAGACCATTTAATGCCTTATATGTCAAGAGTAGTATTTTAAAATCAATGCGAAATTTCACAGGGAGCCAATGCAGTGAAGATAGGATAGGGGTGATGTGCTCATATCTTCTGGTTCTAGTGAGGACTCTCGCTGCTGCATTTTGGACTAGCTGAAGCTTGTTTATGCACCTAACTGAACAACCAGACAGTAAGGCATTACAATAGTCCAACCTAGAAGTGATAAAAGCATGAACTAGTTTTTCTGCATCATTTAGCGACAATATATTTCTTATTTTGGCGATATTTCTAAGGTGAAAGAATGCTATCCTGGTGATATTATCTACATGAGCTTCAAATGAAAGGCTGGAATCTATAATCACGCCGAGGTCTTTTACTGTTGCACTTGACGGAACAGAAAGGCCATCTAAAGTTACGGTGTGATCTAAGATTTTACTTCTAGCTGTATGCGGTCCTATGACTAGAACTTCTGTCTTATCCGGATTAAGCAGAAGGAAGTTAATTAGCATCCAATTTCTTATGTCCTGAACACATTGCTCAACTTTAGTAAGATGGTTTTTCTCATCAGGTTTTGTTGAGACATATAACTGTGTGTCGTCAGCATAACAATGAAAACTAATACCATGCTTACGGATTATGTTGCCCAGAGGAAGCATGTAAAGGGAAAAAAGCAGTGGGCCTAAAACTGAACCCTGCGGAACGCCAAACTCCACTAGAGAACATGCAGAATAATCACCATTTAAGTCTACATACTGATAACGATCGGTCAAATAGGATCTGAGCCAGGAGAGGGTTGTACCCTTAATTCCTACTAAATTTTCTAATCTGTGAAGAAGAATAGCATGATCAATAGTGTCAAAAGCTGCACTGAGGTCGAGTAATACAAGCATAGTTACACAACCCTGATCAGAGGCCAATAGGAGGTCATTTACTACTTTAACGAGTGCTGTTTCTGTGCTGTGATGAGGCCTAAATCCTGACTGATACAGTTCATGTATGCCATTTCTATGTAGATATGAGCATAGCTGCTCCGCTACTATCTTTTCCAGAATCTTAGAGATAAAGGGGAGGTTTGATATTGGCCTGTAATTGGACAGCTGACAGGGGTCGAGGTCAGGTTTCTTAATTATTGGTTTAATAACTGCTACTTTAAAAGATTTTGGAACATAACCAATGCTGAGTGAGGAATTAATTATTCTCAACATCGGTTCTGTTATTACTGGTGCTATCTGTTTAAGAAAATGTGTCGGTATAGGATCTAATATACAGGTTGATGAATTTGCAGAAGAGATGAGTGAAATTAGTTCATTCTCTTCAAGAGGAGTAAAGTATTCTAGGTTTGAATCTGACATGGCTAGGTTAACATCAGTATCAATTACATTGTTTGGTTTCAAAGCCTCAATTTTATGCCTGATATTTACAATTTTATTATTAAAAAAGTTCATGAAGTCCTCACTATTGCATGATGTTGTTGTGGAGATTTCTGTAGTGGTCTTATTTCTGGTTAATTTGGCTACGGTATTAAATAAAAATCTAGGATTATTTTTATTTTCGTCTATAAGAGTGGAGAGATACGTTGATCTAGCTACACTAAGAGCTTTCCTATAGTTCAGGATGCTCTCTTTCCATGCTATTTGAAATACCAACAATTTAGTTTGACGCCATTTACGCTCTAATTTCCGAGCAGTCTGTTTTAAAGTGCGCGTGTGATCGTTATACCAGGGAGCGAGTTTCTTATCTCTAATAATTTTTCTTTTAGCTGGAGCTACATTATCTAAGGTACAACGAAGTGTCGACTCTAAATATTCAGTCGCCTGATCGAGTTCTGTGGGGTCAGACGGTGGCCTAATCGAAGTTGGTAACTCTGGGAGATTACTGATAAAACTCTGTGTGGTAGTTGATGTGAATGTACGTTTAATACGGTAGCGCGGTACTGTGCGTACATTATCACTGTGAGACACTTGAATGGAGACAAGATAGTGATCTGAGATAATTTCAGACAGTGGAATTGTGAACACATTTCTTATAGTTAATCCGAAGAATATTACTAAATCTAAAGTGTGACCTGCTTTATGAGTGGGTCCTACTACACACTGATTTACACCTACGGAGTCCAGTATGGATATAAATGCTGTTCTCAGAGGGTCTTCTGGATTCTCAAAATAAATGTTAAAATCTCCAGCAATTAACACTTTGTCTACAGAAATGACCAGGTCTGAGATGAAATCTGCAAATTCACTAAGAAATTCAGAATACAGCCCTGGAGGTCTGTAAATTATAATTAGTGGAATCGACTGAGCTGATTTAATATACTTAAATACACTTATGTTACTATAGAGAATTTCAAATGAGTTAAATTTGTGTCTGTGTTTTTGTACGATAGACAGGTTATCATTATGAATAACTGCGACGCCTCCTCCTCTACCAGTTAACCGAGGCTGGTGTATGTAGCTGTATCCAGGAGGACTAGCTTCATTTAGAGCTACATACTCATCCTGTTTAACCCATGTTTCAGTTAAACAGAGTATATCAAACGCCTGATCTGTGATAATTTCATTAACAATAACTGCTTTTGATGTGAGAGATCTAATATTTAACAATCCTAGCTTCAGATCAGAGGTGCCGGCTGCGCATTCAGTATGATCGGAGTTTGTGGACTTTATGTTAATTAGATTATTGAAACAGACTTTCTGGGTCTTTCTACATTTTTGCTTAGATCGGGGAACAGACACAGTCTCAATAAGGTGAACCCTGAGTGACGACTCTATGCAGCTAGCAGACGGTTGGTTTAGCCTGTCTGTCTGCTCCCTGGCCTGGGCTCTGGATTGTCACCGATTAACTAGACCTCTACTGAGACTATGAGCTATACTACAGGAAATGAGAGCAGCACCTTCCCGAGTGGGATGGACACCGTCCCGCCCTAACAGGCCAGCTTTGCCCTCAAAGGTCTTCCAATTGTCTATGTAGCCCACATTATTTTTGGAGCACCACCTGGACATCCAGCGGTTCAGCGACCATAACCTGCTGTAAGCTATGTCGCCACGTCTCATTGGGATGGGACCAGAGCATACTACTTCATCGGACAACGCCTTCGCTAATTTAAACACCTCTGTAAAGTTACTCTTACTAACCTCTGACTGACGAAGGCGTATATCATTAGCTCCAGCATGTACCACTATCTTAGAGAACCTGTGCTGTCCTAGAGCCCTAAGATTACCTGCTATGTCCGGTGCTCTGGCTCCCGGGATACACCTAACCACTGCCGCTGGCGCCCCTAAAGGTCTAGCTAATGTCACGTGTCTCAGTATAGAGTCTCCTATAACCAGAGCTCTTTCAGGTTTCTCAGCGGGTGCAGCACTGAGGAGAGCAAACCTGTTGGACACGTGACGCGCAGAGGAGGTGTGCTCCGGTGGGCTAGCCTTAGCGTTAGCTTTGGCTGAACGAGTATGCCGCCGAGTCGTCACCCACTCGCCCCGCTGTGAGGGCTCTAATGCCGGAGTCGGGGGCTGATTCTCTCCGCCTGTGGCACCCAGACTGTCCGCTACAGGAATAACGCTGCTCTCACACTGTCTAACACTCTCTAAAGTCTGGATGCGCTCCTCTAACGCTGATATCTTCTCCGTCAGAGTGCTCACTAACACACACCTATCACAAATAAAATTATCGCTAATGACGGAGGAAGAATGTCTAAACATCCTGCACTCTACACACTGAACAAGCTGAACGGTAGACATTATAACGTACCTCTGTGTCGGAGTTTTTAGTTGTTTAGTTGAGGAAACTCGCGCGTTGCGAAACTTTCGCGGCAACAATACGAAAACAGGAAGCTACACATGGTCCGGGCATGGACAAGTACTGTGTTCATCACCATAGAGGTGAATGAGATGTACAGTACACCCACTGTCTGATCAGTAGTATCTATCCCAAATGCCCTGGCTCTGAGGTCACTAACATGTAGAGTAGAGTCTGGCTCAATGGAAGTAAATGCAGCAGCTTTGTTTACTCATATATACATCATATATACACTCATTGGTTAACCTTCTGTCCCTGCTACAGTATGTTGTGCTTATGTCACCTATTTTGTGTTTATCCTATTTATCCTGGGTGGTGACAAACTGGCAGATATCGTATAAAAAGTTTAGTGGTGAGTATGACCCAGTCAAAAGTTTTGATGAAATGCTCTAATTCTAAGGGCATAGCTGGTGTGAAGGCTTGAACATGACTGGGTTCTTTAAGTTGATACAAAGATTCATGCAGAAGGCCTGGGTTTGATTCCCAGCCACTGGATGCAGTGCTGGTCCCAAGCCTGGATAAAATAAGGGGGGGGGGGGGTTGTGTCAGGAAGGGCATCTGGTGTAAGCCCCCCTCAATGGGAGTGGCTGAATAATAACACTCACTCACTCATCTTCTATACCGTTTTATTCAGTATTCAGGGTCGCAGGGACCTGGAGCCTATCCCAGGAAGCCAGTCCATCGCAGGGCACACACACATACACATACTCACACACCCATTCACACACAACGGGCAATTTTTTTTTAGAAACGTCAATTAACCTAACCTGCATATCTTTGGACTGTGGGAGGAAACCAGACTACCCGGAGGAAACCCACCAAGCACGACGAGAACATGCAAACTCCATGCACAGTGGAGGTGCAAGGCGACAGTGCTAACCACTACACCACTAAATTTAATAAATAAATAGAACATAATATCCAAGTGAATAAAGTAGATTATAGTAATGACTTTTTGTGGTTAACGTTTTTGGTTATTTTCCAACAAAATGCCACACAACCGATACTGAATAAATCCTTTACGTAATCAACAACGTGGCTGAAATACTCTTCAGGATCACTGTTTTCTGAGTTCATCAGCCACTTTATATATTTTTTTTATTGTTCTATAATTTAGCAAAGTGGAGCTGTTCATACACAATCTATACAATATTACTCTGCAATACTTCAAAAGCAGGTGGCGCCATGGGTCCATTTACCAAACTCTATCCCTTCCAGTCGGTTCTATCTTAAATAAACCTCAACTGTGAAACACAATAAATATTTTTATACTGAAAAATCTATAATCTGTTAGCAATCAGGTACTAAATTATCGGTCAATGCTATATTTTTAGTTTTCACATGAAACTTGCTAAACTAGCCTTATAGAGGGATAATGCTGGCACAGAAAAATCTGCATGTTCCAGCCAAAATCCTTTAATCAGCAAATGATCCTCAGACTGACCTAGCAATTTCTAGCTAGCTAGCTAAATTTTATGCTCATGATGAAGGGTTTGTCCCACTAACTCTAGCTAGCTAAATCTATATTCTGTAAATTAATGAAATTCAGCGTGTTTGTATGGACAGGCGGTTTTTGTGTGTTTGCGCAGGTGGTTCAGTCACAGGCATGTCTCCTCAGTAGATGAAACTGTGTGCAGCGTCATCATCTGTTAGCATGTCACTGGCGTTCTTCACAGACTGTAACAACAGGCAGCATCTAGCGAGCATCATCTTCAAATTCTATGTAATGGTAGAACGCAGGCATCAGGATCTGCACGCGGGTCCCCTCTAGTTATAAAATATCGTGTTACAAAACTGTGGACAATTTATATACTGTATGTACTTGACTCATTAGAATCTGTTTTTGGCACTCTAACCTGTGCGCTTAACAACACTTACTGAACTCAGGCTTCCTTTTTAATATTATCATGGTCCCT
Organism: Channallabes apus; assembly: GCA_030522415.1. Classification (NCBI taxonomy): domain Eukaryota; kingdom Metazoa; phylum Chordata; class Actinopteri; order Siluriformes; family Clariidae; genus Channallabes; species Channallabes apus. The sequence continues at coordinate 25,110,900 of CM060105.1, read as the reverse complement.
TTAATATGTTTCTTTCACCTGAAAATGTATTTTGAATGTAGTGTATATAGTATTCAGTTCCATCCATAGTATCTAGGAAGCTCTGTGGTCCAACTGCGGACTGTGGTGGCCAGTGGTGACCATTGTATTTATTCCCATTTTTACGACCACGGTACGACCTCCGGACAACTTTCACACACTACAGGCAATTTGGGAATGCCAATTAGCCTAATCTGCGTGTCTTTGGACTGTGGGAAGAAACCGGAGTACCCAGAGGAAACCCTCCAGGCTCGGGGAGAACATGCAAACTCCATGCACACAGAGATGGGAATTGAACCTGGACCCTGGTGATTCTAGGAACAGTGTTAAGGCACTAAGCCACTGTGCTGCCTATAGCATTCAGTGATGCAATGAAAAGGTAATTGGTAAAAAGAAACCTTTAGAAGGTAAATTACATGCATGTTTGTAGGGACAACATACAAAAGATACAAGCAACAAGAACTTGTATAGAGTTAGTACACTAATTACATTCCTATCGGTCTGTTGGTCTTTCAGCCTAGATTTCTATCTTATCTATTTAAATTATATAGATTCCACCAACAAAGAAAGCTCATTTTAATTTTGCAGTTATCATTGCCTCCAGTATCTATAGGTCCTTCTCAAAAAATTAGCATATTGTGATAAAGTTCATTATTTTCTGTAATGTACTGATAAACATCAGACTTTCATATATTTTAGATTCATTACACACAACTGAAGTAGTTCAAGCCTTTTATTGTTTTAATATTGATGATTGTGGCATACAGCTCATGAAAACCCAAAATCCCTATCTCAAAAAATTAGCATATTTCATCCGACCAATAAAAGAAAAGTGTTTTTAATACAAAAAAAGTCAACCTTCAAATAATTATGTTCAGTTATGCACTCAATACTTGGTCGGGAATCCTTTTGCAGATTCTTGTGTCTTGTGTCTCTCAACTTTCTCTTCACAATATTCCACAGATTCTCTATGGGGTTCAGGTCAGGAGAGTTGGCAGGCCAATTGAGCACAGTAATACCATGGTCAGTAAACCATTTACCAGTGGTTTTGGCACTGTGAGCAGGTGCCAGGTCGTGCTGAAAAATTAAATCTTCATCTCCATAAAGCTTTTCAGCAGATGGAAGCATGAAGTGCTCCAAAATCTCCTGATAGCTACAGTAGCTGCATTGACCCTGCCCTTGATAAAACACAGTGGACCAACACCAGCAGCTGACATGGCACCCCAGACCATCACTGACTGTGGGTACTTGACACTGGACTTCAGGCATTTTGGCATTTCCCTCTCCCCAGTCTTCCTCCAGGCTCTGGCACCTTGATTTCCGAATGACATGCAAAAAATTTGCAACCTGTAGCCCATTTCCTGCACACGCCTGTACACGGTGGATGTTTCTACTCCAGACTCAGTCCACTGCTTCCACAGGTCCCCCGAGGTCTGGAATCGGTCCTTCTCCACAATCTTCCTCAGGGCCCGGTCACCTCTTCTCGTTGTGCAGCGTTTTCTGCCACACTTTTTCCTTCCCACAGACTTCCCACTGAGGTGCCTTGATACAGCACTCTGGGAACAGCCTATTCATTCAGAAATTTCTTTCTGTGTCTTACCCTCTTGCTTGAGGGTGTCAATGATGGCCTTCTGGACAGCAGTCAGGTCGGCAGTCTTACCCATGATTGTGGTTTTGAGTAATGAACCAGGCTGGTAGTCTTTAAAAGCCTCAGGAATCTTTTGCAGGTGTTTAGAGTTAATTAGTTGATTCAGATGATTAGGTTAATAGCTCGTTTAGAGAACCTTTTCATGATATGCTAATTTTTTGAGATAGGGATTTTGGGTTTTCATGAGCTGTATGCCACAATCATCAATATTAAAACAATAAAAGGTTTGAACTACTTCTGATGTGTATAATGAATCTAAAATATATGAAAGTCTCATGTTTATCAGTACATTACAGAAAATAATGAACTTTATCACAATATGCTAATTTTTTTGAGAAGGACCTGTATATTAGTACACGGTTGTGTTTACTGAAATATCCATGGCCACATTATTCTTTGTTACTATGCCAGATTCTGGTGTATGCACCAAAACAAAAGGAGGAAGTACTTGCTTAAAAAAAAAAAAAAAAGGTTCATTGGGTACCAATGAATAAACATCCTACCCACCATCCTACCTTTTTACTAACAATGATCATTGCCATGGATACAGCTCAGTGTTTGGCAACATAAAAAAGTAATAATAATAATAATTTTGCATTCTGATTGCAAGGTTTGTCTTCAATGCTTGGTTTCTTTGAACTTCTTCTTTCATCTGTGCTCATTGCTCTTGACATACAGTACTGAGGGTTTCATCCCCATAAATGTTCGCTAGCACAGTGGGAGACCATTAACTGCGGCAAAGAGTTGGGTTCATCGATGGCACAAATGCATGGCTTGTGAGGGAAACTACAGTATGTTGTCTAAGTGCCTTTGATAGAACTTTTTCAGATATGTGACTGCAATGATGTCAGTGGACAGGCAGAAGCACCATTAAACAACATTCGGGTATTTTGTATGTATTGTTTTGTATAATAAGGATATTAATTTGCAGAAGTTTGATTTGGTATCATAATACTTCTAAGCATTTATAACAATGAGGAATGTGTTGTTTAAGATTGCATAACGTCATCAGATGTGTTTTCTTGAAGCTGAATGTGCTTCCTTGACTGATTTTGTATGTGGGTTTTTCGCTTATAGAGGAATGATACTCTACAAGCGTGCAATTTGAAGAACATATGTCAGTTAATGGTGGAATGGTGGCTTAGTGGTTAGCACCTTGCACCTTCAGGTCCTGAGTTCAATTCCTACCTCAGGTCTGTGTGCATGGAATTGGCATGTTCTCCTCATGCTTGGTGGGTTGCCTCTAGGTTTTTTGGTTTCTTCCCACAGTCCAAAGTCATGCATATTAGGCTAAGTGGCGTTCCCAAATTGCCCTTAGTGTGTGAATGTGCATGTGAATGATAACACGATTGTACAAAAATGTGAATAAATACAATGGCCTCCACAGTCCCTAGTACTACAGAGACTACAGAGGTTCTTACATGGATGAATGTCAGTTATGCTCACTTTCTCATTACTTTTGGTACAGCCATTTTACATACTAATTATGTATTAACTTATTAGTTATTAGTTATACAAATACTAATTTTCATTCATATAAATTGCACATACATGCACACACACAAACAATAGGCAAGTAGGCAGCCTTCACTAATCATATTCCTTTTCTTATTATTATTTTCAGTCTAATTGTTCCACTACAATTTCAAACATTGCAATTAAAAGCAGAAGAACTTTGACATGTCCTGCTCCAAATCTCAGGAATCTCACCTGCTGTATTCATTCTGATCTCAATATCAAATCCAGATGTACTGTATACTGTATATGTTTTTTTCCACTAATAACTTTCTTAAGTAGCTTTGATTGACTATTCGCTACATTATCAAATTTGTTGGTGCTTTCTTTACCTTTAGTGAACAAATAGACAAATACGGTAAAATTGCATGGTTCAAATCACACGCTGTAGTACTCGTATGGGAAACAATGTTGATTGCACATAATGGCATCCTTAGGTTTATTTCGGTCTCTGTTTGTGCGCAGACATAAGCAGACCAGCAGAGACAGATAGGCTCTCATACATTTCCTGCTAGTTAAGAACGGACAGAGGGATTGTTTTGCGCTGCCTATATTTGTGTGGGAGCACAGATACCGTTGCTAAGAGGAAAATAAGAGGGATATCCTGCTCGGCCTTTGACCTGCTCCACTTCCCATGAAAACACTTTTGCTTCGGCGCTGTTCGGTTCAGCGTCTCACAGAACACATGGATTATTCAGTGTCATGCAATGAGTCATAAAGGTCGCATGACATTCTCCAACATCAACACAGTGCTAAATACCACACATACTTAGATGCACACTCTCTTGCCATAACAGACATAGAAGGAAACTGAGGCTCCATGTGCAGAGGATTTTATTGCCGAAAACAAACATTTGAACCAGAAACGTAACACAATGTAATCTGCAGTACTTACAACAGAAATAAAGTGGTTCAGCGGAAAGATAATTTAGAAACGTAGTTATGAACTAGAGCAAAAAGTGTAGTCATGGAAAAGGAAATTAAAAATAAGCCTAGCCTGAGAACTCTGCTTTGATTGGCAAGACTTCCAGGAATGAATGAGTGAGCATATTTTTGTTCCTGTAGCATGATTAAAGAATCGCCCTCATTTCCGAGTTCATGCATCCCACCTTCTCGTTCTTGGCCCCTGGAATGCACACAGGAAAATAAAAGACCGCAACAAGCTAATTTGACATATTCAGGCTTTCTACAACCCATACACAGTTAGTGCCTCCACTCTTTAAGGACTGGTGATGGATAACAGCTCCCGATTTCACATGTCATAATTGCATCAGTGAATGGGACTGGGAGCGGTCGAAGCAATAAAGTTTGAAGTAATCGTTAAGCGATCCCATATTGCTTAAAAGACTTCTGATGCTGAGTCAGCTCACTTTAGCATTACTTTTAGGTTACCCTTGTGTAGGCCACGGAACTGAAGCCTCGGATGGATCAAATCTCAAGAATCCTTGCAGTTCATGGATGTTTGTAGGTTTGGGCCACTGTGAACTCCTTGGGCTTGACAATGTTAACACATTGTGCCATTAAGCACATTTCCAGTTTTCTTAATAAATTTATTGATTCTCTGACTTATATGATTCATACTCCAAGAGTCCATGGAGTGCCTGGTTCAAAAAGGCTTGGAATACGTTGACAAGTCCATTACTTCTGGACAAATTTCTGGACTTACTCCAACCTAGACTATAGTTTGTGTTTAGGCGTACTCTTAACATAGTATAAAATGTTGGTGTGCTGAGAAGCCTGATTCAACTCCTCCTGGTGATAGTTGGTCTGCGTTGCCAGGCCCGGCTGCAAAAATGAACCCATCCCTAAAAAGATTCTAGAAGTTTCTAGAAAGATAGAACATTTTAAATGTAATGATGAGTGTGTGTCATATGTATGTGATTTTTAACTTTATGTATTGTCAGAAAGATGAATCATTTACTGTAATTTATGATAATGTGGTCTTAATGCAGTGTAATTGCTCCCTGATTTTATGTACATGTTTTAACCCAGCAGTCTGCCTGATGTTAACACAATCCTGCATTACAGAGAAGTTTATTTTATTTTATTTTATTTTATACATTTTAATTTCATTTTTTGGAACAAGGTTGTTTGAACTTACTCTTTTATGAAATTTATGAAAGTTAATGCATTTGGATGTTACATTGACACTGCTTTAGTTTGGCTGAAATATGTACATTACTTTTTATGTAATAATTTATTTTATCAATCTCAATGCCACAAATTGTCCACAAATTTCCTCACATATGCATTTTCCCCTGCGTCCTCATATGAAAACATCACTTTTTGGGTTCGCTGAACCTTATACTGTTATCCTCATTGGTAGACACTTTAATGGTAGCAAAAACACAATATACTAATTAGTAGAAACACAAGAGGGTGTCAAACTTAGTTCTTTGTTTAAAGACAATGCATATACTTAGATTCTATACTTATTAGGATCTATAAATCCCAAACATACAGTATAGGGAAAAATTTAAAAGCTCTTTTAAAAGCGAAATTAAAGCTCAGGTCATAAGAGGCTATGAAAGATTTATTATTAAAAAATAGCTCAGGAGATAAATTTTAATCTATGAGGTTTTAGAATTGAAAAATCCTGAAAAGTGTTGAAAAATCAACTCCAATTATATTATTAGATGGATGACTGAACTTCAGTGATTAAATGTTAAGACACTAAGGCAAGAACTCCAATCCAATTCAATCCAATGCATGATGTGTACAGTAGGTAACTTTGAGGCATTTGCCTTGTTCAACATTTCAGCAATATGTAGAAAATGAGCAGAGGTATCATCAGGGATCTATTTTTGTGAGTTGTATCATCTATCATCATGATATCTTGACCTCCATGATATATAAGTCAAAAGTGTGGAAACACCTTCTAATTACAATTCTTTTTGTTCAAGAACAGTATTGTCAAGTGCATTTCCAAACCCATCAACCATCCCAGGAAAGCAAGAGCAAAAGTTACCTCCTGCTGCAGAGGAGACGTTCATTTAGATGTACTGTACCAGCCTCAGAAATCACCAATTAACAAACAGCACTTCGGATTAGAGCCATTTTGAAGGCTTTACAGTGTATAAATAGGAGACACATCTTATGGACACATCAATATCAACAGTTCGAAGGAGATGATTGCATATTTTAGATGCCTTTATCATTGTTGTACAATGTAGAAAGAAATAAAAATAAAGAAAGAACATGGAATTAGAAGGTGTGGCCAAGCTTTTGGCTGGTGGTGTAGAAAGTACATGGCCTGGATGCTAAGGAACGCCCAATGTCTCAAGTCCAAGTAGAATGCAGAATCTTTATCGCCTCAGTTTCAGGTTTATAAACAGTAAGTGCTAAGAGATTCGTACCTAATATTCATTTTTGTGACTTGTTTCACAAAAATTAATATTAGGTACATGTGTTGTGTTTTATGTTTTATGTTCATGGGTGAAAAAACACTGACTTGGTACATTGCTATGAACAGGGACAAAGATCTTCAACAATATCTCTTGATCATACAGAAGATACTGTAGTACTAGATAATTGTCTTTAGTTTCCCAATGGGATTCTAGCTCTTTAAATGCTTTCACTTTCTAAAGAAGTTCTAGTTACAGTATAGTTAAGGATCTTTAGATTTCTAAATGGGTTCTACTTACCCATTTAGGGTCTACTAGTTGTCTGAAGAAATTCTAGTTAAATGACATTAAGGGGCTCTATCTCTAGTTAATGGTCTTTAGGTTTAAAGAGTTTCGAGTTTTATTCAAAATGTATTTGTTTTTTAAATGGGTTCTATATTCAATTCAATTCAGTTTTATTTGTATAGCGCTTTTAACAATTGACATTGTCTCAAAACAGTTTTACACAATCAAAAGAATTATTTAAGTTTGTATGGAATGTCAATGTGTATGAATCAAAAATGTTCAGATAGTCCCTGGTGAGCAAGCCGAGGGCGACAGTGGCAAGGAAAAACTCCCTGAGATGGTAATAGGAAGAAACCTTGAGAGGAACCAGACTCGACAGGGAACCCATCCTCATCTGGGTGAAACAGATAGCAGGAAATGATCTGCATTTATACAGTGTTAAGTGTTAGGTTCAGCTATAATAGTTGATGTTAATTGATGTTAAAATGGAGTCCAGTAGTTATTGGAGACTCAGATAGACTTGTAGAAAGTTCCAGTCCTGAACTATCGACTTGTCAAGTCCTCAGAGAAACAGCTGACAACACCAGTCGAGGCCAGAACCATCTTCTAAGTAGAGAGAATCATCCCCTAGACACCAGACGCATCCCAAAGACACACGGGGCATCCATGCGACGAGACCTCCAACCAGAAGTGGGGCACCAGGATGGATCGGACAGGTACGGAGGGCAGAGGGAGTCTGGATCACTGGCAGCTCAGGAACTACGTGTAGCTCGACAGAGAGAGAGAGAGAAAGAGTGAAAGGGGGAGATGGGGAGAGAGGAAAGAGAAAGAGGGGGAGAACGAGAAGAAGAGGAGAGATGGCAGTTAGGTATGGTCACAGTCACAATGTATAATGTGAATGTATATTTACTGTAGAGTGCAAGCAGGGACTCCGGCAGGACTAACTATGACAGCATAACTAAAAGGGAGAGCCAGAAGGAAACACAAACATGAGGGCTCCATGAGATGTAAAGCAAACAATCACCTCACCGTCAACAAACCTGAGTGATCAAATGAGAGTGAGGAAGACAGCATCTAAACATACCAGTTCACCATAATACTCTACGTCCATGAGTCCCCCAGATCTGCTCCTTTACCTAAGGCTAATCTATTTATAAAAATGCTTGGCTAAATAAATAGGTTTTTAGCCTAGACTTAAACACTGAGACTGTGTCAAACACTATTTGGAAGACTATTTCATAATTCTATATCTAGTTAAAGGTCTTTAGCTTTCTTATGGGGCTCATGTTCTAGTTAAAGGTATTTAAATTCCTAAAGTAGTTCTAGCTCTATTTACAGGACTTAACTTCCTAAAGGGGCTTTTTTTTGGAGGAATATTTTCCAACAGAGCAGAGACTGTTGTCTGATGACCAGCACAAATCAGGTAACTGCATCCATATCCTGGTATGCATGGTATGGATCACTGATACTTTGCAATAGTTTTTTTTTAATGCTTTCATGGGGAGCATTTTCCTAAAGAATGTCAGCCATTCTAAACTATATACATTTTTACCAAATTCCAGGATAACTTTCCGATGGATTTTGTTATCTTGGGAGAATGTTTTGTTTAAAAAAAAACGGCCTTTGTATGAAAAGCTCTGACTCCCAGGTTCAGTTCTTTTCATTCAGGCACTGGAGTTCTGGCTTTATACCAATATATTTTAATGATTTGTTTTTCTCCCCGCTCTCTGCATTTGTACAACATGCTCAAGGTCAAACATTGTTGACACTTTGCTCTAGTGCTGTCCTGAGAGTTGTGCATCTGGCAACAAGGCCATCGAGGGAGCTGGTGTAATGAGAACACTCAAGGTGACAACAATTCCAGGTATCCTAGAATAACACTGGTTGATTTGCTTACTTGCATACTAATCTGGTATATGTGGGGAGAACGGGGCGGGGTGGTTGGAAGCACAAGGGAAGCAAGGGTCATGCAGATCTCAGCTTGGGGCTCATGAAAAAAAAAATGGGTCAAGAGTCAGTGTCTGGAAAATGTCTAGAGAGAAAGGGGCGTCAGCAGAGTCTGTTAACAGTACTTGGCTGATTTGCATAACATGCTGTATTTCAGTGCATATCATCCATACACAACTAGAATTGTGCTGCATACCTGTAGATGAAACTACAAACAGATTTTTTTTATTTTGTAATGTTAACTTTCTAACCTCAGAAATCACCAATTAACAAACAGCACCTCAGATTAGAGCCATTTCGAAGGCTTTACTGAGTTTAGAAAGTTATATAATGTGTACGCACTGTATATCCCTTACTCACTCATTGTCTACCCCGTTCTATCCAGTATACAGCGTTGCAGGGAGCCTGGCGCCTGTCCCAGAAGACTTAGGGCACACGTTGGGGTACACCATGGACACCGTGCTAATCCATTGCATGGCACACACTCATTCACACACTATGAGCAATTTGGAAATGCCAATAACCTAACTTGCATTTCTTTGTACTGTGAGAGGAAACCAGAGCACCTGGAGGGAACCCACCAAGTCTGAGGAGAACATGCAAACTCCATCCACAGACTTGAGACGGGAGTCGAACCTTGACCCTGGAGGGGTCATCATGAGACCATGCCACCGATGTTTACGTATATCTGACAAACTTAATACTAGGGCTGTCAGTAGCATTGACACTGACAGCCTAATTTAATTTGGATGCCTCAGCTTGTGTAGGATAATTATACAGTATTTGTGTATTCCTGTCTGGTTCCAGGTATCACCCAGTAGAGACTCCAGATCCACCTTGATCCTTAACAGATCAAAATGTCTAAATAAATAGATGGATGAAGATTTTTTAAAGCCAAAGACCTTCAACTGGGATGTATTCCTGATTCCCACCTATTGTTCCTAAGATTTACTCTGGATCCGCTGCAAGCCTGGCCTGGACACGCTGCAGAAACTAAGTGCGTGAAGGAGAGAAAAAGTCATTCATGACTAATGGTGATTATTCTTTAATTTCTACAGTAATATCCAGAAAATCAAAAATAGTTAAGGTTCATAAATTGTGGAAGCATGACAAAGAAAACAATACTAGCATTCTTAAGGAAATTAGTGACGGAGGCCTGAAAACCCTGGAAGAATTCCTTTTTGTGTTAAAATGAAATTCCTGGTCATTGTACAAACATCTCTAATGAAGGTTTCTTTTTTGGTGGTGCAGTGAAATAAATCGCAGGTGCAGGAGAAAAAACAGTGTAGTGTTTTCTCAGTATTCGAATTATCCTTAAAAGTTCATGCCTAGCCAGATGGCTGGCGGAATGGTGTGGCAACTCCCCATCACGAGCCAAATCAAATAGCATGGCCCGTAGCTTTCTGTTTCCACGGGCCTCGTGCTTTTCCCTCAACGGAAACAATGCTGGTTTGAAGGCGATTCCTTCCACCCTGCAGGAATGACAGGAATTCGGAATGATTAGAAAGAACAATATTATGTTTTATGAGAAACTTTTGTAAGAAAGCAAAAAAAAAAAAAAATGCTAGACTTAAAATGGTACACACCCCACTTTTCAAACACATAAACGCTAGTAATATTAGTGCATAAGATGGACCAGGTTATAACATTCAGAAGCGCAGTACACAGATTTCTGTTGTGTGTCTCTTGAACATTAATGTGTTTTTACAAGGAAAGTAAAGATGGTGGTTGTGTCCTGTGGTCAAATCTTAAGACTGAATAAAATGTTCTCGTCTGTTCATAGGGGGGAAAAAAAGACAAGCCAACGCCACAAAACATCTGGACTCTTCAAACATTTCCTCTGGTGGAAGCAGTGGGATTTATACATAACAATGTAGGAAATGAGTGTGTGTACTAATGTGGTTTACCAGCATTTATTTGAGATTTTAAATGAAAGTGGGAAATTTCAAATATGAGAATCTTGAGCACTATACCCGTGCTAACGGCGGCATCAGAGCGGCATGCCGTCTTCCTATTTATCAAGGTTGACAAGCATTGGTGGATTTGTCCTAATGTTTAATGCTTTATTTTCCCAGCTCATCAAAGATCTCAGCTAGGTTGGCTTTTGGGTCGGCCCACTACTGGAAGCTATACAGTACCACGCATATCTGTTTTGTCAGGGGACCCAGTCGGTTGCTTGCAACACATGCGAGAAGACACTACTCATGGGTGATGTAAAAGGGGGCTCAGGCAGTTGAGGCGCTGTGTTTCTGAATGGAAGTCAGGGGTTCAGACTCCACTACCGCAAGGGGTGCCACAGTTGGACAATATGCCTAGCCACTGGAGGTGCAGTGCATCTTTAGTGCAGAGGAATGGATAGCCAATACCATGTGGATCGATCAGTTTGATGTGGGGGCAAAGAAGAAAAGCCAGAAGGGGACAAAAAAAAAATCTGTTACCTGTAGTTCTTTTAAATGGCATTCAGTCAGACATTAAAGTTTCTTACTTTAAATTGAGTTTCCTCATTATACACACACAGAAGCTATTTTAGGATGTCAATATTGTTTATCACATTGCATATTAAAATACTTGCAGTCTGAAAGGTCTGACCCAAATAAATAAAGGTCGTAGTTAGCAAATCTTGTCTGCAGAGCAGCTGGGCCCTACAGCTTTGATGCATCATCCAGACACCGTCTGGTGGGCTTTTTCGATTAAACAAAGTCATCCCGGTGACATATTCCCAATTAGCGAATACTCTCTGTGGTGCATCTTGCCCGTGTAACTTTATATAATGAGTCCGCATCGGCCAGACGTGTGTGTGCTGTCAACACTTTAAATAAACTCTCCTTAAGACCTCCACCGACTGTAAAAACACAAGAATAGTCGTAGTCTCTGGTTTATCTCTGCCCTGATCTTTGAATGGTATAAAATCTTTAATAAAAAATGGTAAATTTCAGTCCATGTGTGTTGGATAGTTGCGTGATTCTCCGGGTTTGGGTCATGTCAAGTATCCATGCCTTTTGGAACTGCTAACCCAGAAGTTGCCAAGACATTCTTCGAATGTGAGATGGTCAATCCAACATGTATGACTTAAGATGCAGTTTCTGTTCGGAAGCACTTTCTTTGAGACAGATATTTAGATCATTTTAATGTCTGACTTTTGGGTCAGCATTCTATCTTTATGCTACATGTTTAAGAGGAAGTGAGCCAAAGATTATCAAAAGGACTAAATGTAAAATGCAAAAAAATTTAATTATTTCTGCTATTTATATTATATACAAGTGCACGTAAACCTTAACAACATAATCCAACAACAACAACAACACACACACACACACACACACACACACACACACACACACACACACACACATATTCAAAAAAGGCATTTGAATCTTGCTGCCAGAAAGTAGAGCTGATGAGGACCGTAGAATCAGAGCTCCCTTCAAACCTGTGACAACAAGCCCACCAACAACAAGAAAAAACCAAATTAGAAAATAAATGATCGATCGCATGTACAATTAACCTTCATGCATGTACACCACATTTACATGCAGTAGTTTTGAAGAACAGATTGAAATACAGTATATAGTTATATATCCTGTTCACTCAAAGGCTGTGGGATGTCATGCCAGTGTGACCTAATGGAAAAACTGACTAGTTTTGGAAGTTCATGAACATAATCTACCAGCAGTTAAGCGCCGGGAGAATTTTATGTGGCCTTGCACATCTGGCCTAGCAGAGGAGAGGATCATGAACATCAGGGCTCAAATGTCATCCGTCACTTTATCCAAGCATCCTCAAATGTCATTCCGGATTTGACATTTAGCAAACTAACAGAGCTCAAGCTGCCATTGAGGTGGTAAAATAGTAGATTCATGGGTAGGCGTGTAATTACACTAAATAAAACGCCGTTCCAGATCGTTCCCAGTTTTGACGCTTACTGGTGCTATCGAGGAAATTAAACAGGGTGATAACGTTATATGTACAAGCGACATAAGGTGCATCTGCTGTGTGCAAGAAGCTCTTGTGTCCATGAACTCTGTTATAAGCTCAAGTATAACTATAAGCAGCATATCATAAGTAAAGGTTGAATTTATGTTGTTGTTTTTTTAAGTTGTATTTGTAATGTAGGTTGTAACAGAATTACAAGGGGTGTTCAAGTCAAAATGGACTTTTGATAAAATTTCAGACGTGAAACTTATTTACATTTACAGAAAACTTCAAGGACATCATACAAAGTTAAGGTTTCTCCTGGGCATCTAGTCCAACTAGGGACTGTGGAGGCCAATGGTGACTATTTTACAGTGGTCCCTTGGCAAGCAAATTTAATCCACTCCAGAGGCGAGTTCTTAAGAGTGAAATTTCATATTGAGAAACGCCTCATGGGAAATAATTTACATGCAGATAATCTGTTACCAATATATACTAATTTCCAACACTATAATCATATTTTTGCATTAAAAAACAATCATATCATTTAGAAAAGACATGTAAAAGAAGTAAAATGAATAGTCATTAAATCTCACTTAACATTAATGTATAATTCTTTTTGGTACCGGATGCTTTAAAAATTAAAGTGCTCTCTTCTTGCTACCGTCCTTGCTAACATTCTCAGGACCTATGGTGCTATATCTTCAACAAAATCTTGCACACAATAGCAAAAAACCCACAAAAAATGTAAAACAGGTTTTGAACGTGTGCGCAACTTAGCTAGTGTTTGGTTGAGTTCCGTCACTCATAGGCTGAAAATGCTTGTAACATATGCTGGGGGAAAATTTCTTGCAACATTTAAGTTCTTCAGGCAAAAATTTATGAGGCGGGGCATTTGTATGCCAGGGTACCACTGTGTTTATTCCCATTTTTACAACCGTGGTAGACTCTCTGGTCAAGATTCACACACTATGGGAAATTTGGGAACGATAATTAGCATGTCTTTGGACCATGAAATCCATTAATCACGTGGAGAACATGCAAACTCTTTGCACACAGTACAAGGCCACAGTGTTAACCACTACACCACCATGCAGTCAACTCAAAAAGACTTTTATTGTCATTTCAACCATATGCAGTTCAGTACACAGTGAAATGAAACATCTCTCCAGGACCCAAGGTGCTAAACTAACTAGCTAACTAAGACACATAAGTAGCTGACTAGCTAATACAAGAAGTTAACACCATAAATTAACAAAACTAAATAAATAATGGGTTGAGGTAGATAAATAAACAAATTCAAATCAAAAATTTTAATTTAAAGTAGCAGGAAAAGATAGAAAACAGTTGTTGTGCAAATAACAGCTAATAAATATTGTGCAAAAAAAAAAAAAGGCAATAGCAAATTTCATTTTGTGGTAACAGATTTGGAGAAGTTGATGTGTCAGAAGTCAACATATGTTTGGCCATATATTTTCCTAAAAAAAAAAAAATATATATATATATATATATATATATATATATATTTCATGCTGATATTCTTGTTACATTGAGTTTAAAGTAAAGTAGGATAAGGGTTAAAGGAGTCTGGGAGAAGGGGCGTGGCGATGTGGGCGGGACGAATGGGGCAGCTCCTCGCGCCCTCGTGGCTTCTGAGGAATCAGCTGAGCGGAGCTCGCGCGCGCTGCTGGTTCTCTCCGCGCGGGCGGTGACAGTGGCACGCGGATATCTCCGGGATTCCCGCGCTACACTGCGCTTAAAGGTGAGTCCATTTACAGGAAAACTCCACTGAAGACACGCTCTCATGCACTAGAGCAGGAGGACGATTCTATGCACTGTACATACTGCATGTGCTATTATTACTGTGCGAGTGAGGGTGTTTAAAGGACTAGTGCACGAGCGTCGTCCAGGGAAAGCAACAGTTAGAAGGAAAATAAATATATTAGTTAATAAATCAATCAATAATTGCATACTTGTATCAGTTAACAAAGTGACTAAATGCATATGTAGTGATGTAGCAGTGGCACTCATCAGTCCTTTTTACAGCGCACTCTGACTTTGCTATGTTTATGCTTATGTTTATGCTTATGTTTATGCATACACACAGCCTAAAGATATGCCAATATTGTTAAGTCACTGATAGTCACATTTCTTTTATTTTAGACTTACTGCCATGCATGCAGTGGTCTAGGAAAACCCTACACTACTAAATACTACACTACTACTGAATTAACATCTGTTTCTCTTTTAGAAGTAAATTTCACTTGTGTGATGTTCATATTGTGTTAAAGACAACAAGTGGAAAGACATGCTTGCATGTACACGCTGAATTTTTAACCCTACAGTATGACTACCCCCCATAGACAATACTATGACCCACTATGCACCACTTGACTTATGAATGTGTGTATATGTACAGTAGGTGTGTGTTGCAAGTTTTTTTGCCGCACATGACACCTCTGATTGTCTTTATGAACGTGTACAGTATGTGTCTTAATCTGCATGAGAGAGACAGTTAACTACGGATGGGGTTGTTGGTGGAGGTGGTGTTGGGTTATGGTTGCTATATTTGACTTACGTACAAAAGACTGATCGTTCCTTAAATACTTTTTTCTTTGTCTTCTTTTTTTTCTTTTAAACATTCAGGACGTACATAAGCTTATAGGCTCTATATGCGTTTTTATTTAAGCGAAAATTAATCCATATTCATAGCTGAGTCCACAGCGCATGCTGTTGTATATGGAGGTCAATTCAGCTACAGCAAATGTATTCTCCTTAGTTGACTCGGTTGCCTTAGTTTTCAATTTAGATAGAAGTACGCTTTGGTGCTTTTTTAAGTTTGGACACCAGTCAAAAACGTGGACACACCTTCTAATACATTTTTGTTTAATTATCTATATTCAGCAATACTGGAGATTTCAAAACTATGAAATAACACATATGGCATTAGGTAATTTAGTAACAACAGCAGTCAGTTATTTTTAAAACAAGAACGTCAGATGTTCTGGCAAAAGCATGCATTGGCACAACCCATCATGTACCATGATGAAAGTTGCTCTCATGATGAGCTTCCCAGGAAAGCAAGACCAAAACTTAGCTCTGCTGCAGAGGAGAAGTTCATTTAGAGACACCAGTTACCTCAGAAATCACCATTTAACAAACAGCACGTCAGATTAGAGCCGTTAGGAAGGTTTTTAGCGCATAAGTAGTAGACACATCTCAATATTAATTATTCAAATGAGATTATTACATATTTTGCATGGCTTCAGCATTGTTTGAAAATGTAGAAATAACAAATCTAAGAATTCAGGAAAGATCAATAGAAAGGGTGTCCAAACTTTTGACCAGTAATATGTATGTTTACATATATAGTGTATACTGTATATACTATGTAAACAATATATATAAAGTATATATGTTTACACCTACTTCATATATAGCCTACTTAATTCATTTGAAGTAGCCCACTGTATATATAAAGTTGGCCATATGTCAAGGAGACATCTCCTTATTATCTGTTTACTGTAGTTACTTTTATATCAATTTATTGTTATATCATGTTTAGCAGTCCACAACTATTTTATATAAATGTGCAGGATTTGCACAATCATTGTCCATGCTGTTAACAGAAAATAGGTTAAGGCAAATACTGTACATCCTAGGCTGAACAAATGAGTCGTTTGAATATGAGTCTCATAGAACTAAACATCATATAAGGGTAAAAATGTTACAGATTTACTTCTTTACTTACAAAACGTTTACATTAACATTTATTGCATTTCAAAGATGACATTATCCAGCCTCACATGTATTTCGTTTTATGTAACAGAGCAGATGATGGTTAAGTGCCTTGCTAAAGAGCCCAGCAGCAGACGTCATCGTACATTTATAAGACGAAACAACATTATTGCTGATTTTGAAAAAGTTATTAGTTTACAATCACACAAGGTCTCTCTTCAATCTTCAACATGATTTATACTTAGTGTTCATTTAACTGAAATGTACTGTATGAATGCCTGAAGGCATATGTCACACAGTGAGTGAGCTAATTTTGTGTTTTGGGTTAACAGTACCATGAATAAAGTTTAATATCTTTGTTTGCTATGGCAGCTTACTCTGGGATATTTAGTGTTTGGCTAATCGAGAGAAACCCTGCTAAATAACATAATCTAAGAGTAAGTGCCTGAATGCATGATGCAACTAAATGTACGATAAAATTAGTTGCTGGTGCAACACTTTTTCCCCCAGTAATTATAATTGTGCATTTATCATAATTAGTTTTCTTTATGACATTTATTATGAAATATTAGTGATATTTGTTTGTGAAGTGGTTGTAATATGCTTCTGTAAAAGTTTTTAAACCTAATTTACCATATTTGTGCTGCATTTAAAAACTAGACTAGGATTAGTTCCTCTATTTTCCCCCTTTAAATCTTTGTTTATTCACATTAGTTATTATTTATCATAATTACTTATATAATTACAGTAAGTTTTGAAACATGTTCATTTCATCCTCAATATTTGGTTTTATATTTATGGATTGTTGTTATCCAATGTGGATGAGTATTGTATGATGTTTTTCAATTAGCAGCTCTCCATTGGAAATTTCTGTGTAGAAGAAAATACGTTCAATAGATACATTCAGAAAATACCACTTCAATGGTGTGAGGTGTAATTAAAATAAAAATGTAACAAAGCCCACACTCCTTCCATTGAAACCGAAGCGTCCTCTTTAATCCATGTCAGGATACGCTCCAGGAGTTAAAAACACATTTCTCCTAAGCATGCTGTATTTTTTTTTTAACAAACCAATATGATAGGACGCTAGTGTAATAACTTATGACAAAATTTATAACAAAAAGTTTTGAACTAGAAGTTTCCTCGAAGTATCAGAGCACATGTCCGCTTGTGATTAATAACAACGGCCAAGTTAACAGTGTTGAAGTGAAGTTAGAGAGTGCTGCATTTGCCAAATACGAGAAGCATTACCCAGCGTTAGTACTACAGACATCGCAAACATTTGTGTTTCCTGTTGGAGATTAAAAACAAGGCCGAGGTTTAGCAGCCAGTTTCGGCTGATGCAATCTGACCTATGGCTAATGATTATAACAAGACAAAATAATTTTTTATGGGATCCTTAATAAACCGAATATAGTCCTCATATTACTACTTTATCAGTTAAGTGTATCAGGTTTTTGTGTTAAGCTGGTCATAATGAGTAAAAAATAAAAAACAAGCCTCTGATGGACGATTAATTGCCATACTGTACATAATAATGATTAGTAAATTCATGGCTTAAAAAAAAAAACAAAATAAAAATCATGTAGTCATGTGACTACAAATACGGTAGTATGTTTTATATTTTAAAGGGGACAGTATTTGAACACAAACGGTGGGAAAAATTATGCAGATTAGAAAGTCTGAATGTCGGTTTTTGATTCAAAATTAGCCCAGCCCCAGCTATGAGAGTAAAAGGCCCCTTTATTACACTATATGATTCATTTCCTGCGATGGATTGGCACCCTGTCCAGGGTGTACCCCGCCTAGTGCCCGAAGTTTCCTGGGATAGGCTCCAGGTCCCCCGCGACCCTGAACACAGGATTAAGCGGTATAGAAGATGAATGAATGAATGATTCATTTCTACACTAATGCACTTATCCCAGCATTTCACTAGTGGTGCAACATTTTCTTAGAGCCCCAAAGCCATGATCGCACTCCAGGCCCTTGGAGCATTGAGATAGTATAATGATAATAGAGACGGGGGAAAAAAATAATTCAGTTATGAATCACTATTGTTTTGTTTGGTTATTCACGTACCACCACACTAGCATTTATAATAGAAATGAACCAGTCGATCAGTTTCAGATTGATTGGCCGTGACCGGTGATCAGCTAATCAGCCTCCAATATAAACGATTCTGTACCACAGAAGCTTCCGAGCGGTGTAACTGAAACATATTTTTGAAGCCTACAAAATTCGCAAAATTGCTTAAAAAATCATGCTTGTTAAAAGTCTCTGATCTGCCATTTTCTCTAAACTCTGAGCGATTTAGTCTCAAACCCCCTGATTACACATACTTACACCAGTCTGTAAACACTGTGAGCGCTAATTAGTCAAAAGTGATGCTCGCGGTGCTCCCAGCCACACAACTCACATGCTCACTGTCAAGTTGAGTTTTGAGACTGTGGAGTTATTTTAGGCGGTAAAACAGTGCCGTTTCTTTATAATCCTACAAGTTGTGCACTCTTTTTACACATGTCCGTCCCATGTGGTAGGAGTGAATCACTTGCTAAGCTTACTTAGAAATTATAATTATAGTGCTCGTTCTATTATCCGGAGATCGCTGGTTCGGTTCCCGGGTGATGCTGTAACCCCTCGCAGCCGGAGGTCTATAGAGAGCTGATTGGCCGAGCTCTCTCAGAGGGGCGGGATGAGAGGTATTTCGTGCTCCCACATTAATCACGACTCTACAGCCAATCAGGGGCGTCTGTGAGCTCATGCAGTTGGAAGGAGTAAATAGCGCTGTCCTCTGAGTGTGTTACTCCGACCCAACGGTGCGTGAGCAAGCAGTTCGAAAAGATGTGGTTGGGTAGCGTCACGTGGTTCGGAGGAAACACGTGATAGTCTTCGGCCCTGCCGACTGAGTGGAAGTAGTAGCCTTAATGTGAGAGCCCCCTAGTGACGGGGAGGAATTGGATACTTCTAAATTAGGGAGAAAATCTGGGAAAAATAAAAAATAAATAAATAAAATAATTATGGAGACATGTTGCTCAGTAACAACGTAGATTTTGTTTACTTTAATTTGAAGTTAAATGTTAAACTCTTGTATTTGAAGTTAGTTTGTATTATTTAAATGTTTTGCTTGGTTTTTAAGTAAGAAATCTAATGTTGGGTTACATTGAATTAATTATTAAACTTTTCTAAAGGTTTAATATTGTTACAAAATTGAGAGAAACAGTAACATTGAATCTGGATTTTTATAAAATCGCAATACGTTGAGAATCGCAATTTTAATAGAATAATATATAGAGAAAAGATCAGGAGATCAGGTATCAGGAGGTGACTGGAGACTCCCATCCCTAAATGATACCCATTGTACATTGTTCTGTACCTTTTTGCAAACAAACGTTTGGTCTTAAATTCTTTTGAGGTCTGGATCTAAATTTCATGGACATATATTTTCGTCATGGAATAAACTTCCTTTTCCTTTTGATGCTCAGGTGAATGTGTGACGCCGATCGGCCGTGGAGCCTCGGAGGACATGGCGGTCGCCGAATGCCCAGACTACTTTGCGCTTCATCCGAAATACCAGGTAGTTTGGGAGTTTGTTGAGCTCTTTGGCCACAGACAAGTAAGCATTGTATTGGGAAACTCATGACATTTTATGCTGTTGGAGGTTCTCCATTTCAAATTCCTTGTAGTTCAAAAACGAGGTTTGCTTTGGCACTGTTGTCCAAATTACTAGATCCACATCTTTCCTCAGTATAGGCTAGTTAACTGAAACACTGTATTTACTGCATGTCTTTGGCCTGTGGTTGCAATGGTGTACACAC
The DNA here is from genome assembly GCA_030522415.1 of Channallabes apus. Classification (NCBI taxonomy): domain Eukaryota; kingdom Metazoa; phylum Chordata; class Actinopteri; order Siluriformes; family Clariidae; genus Channallabes; species Channallabes apus. The sequence goes on along the minus strand of CM060105.1, from coordinate 25,090,678 downwards.
ACACACACACACATATATATATATATATATATATATATATATATATATATATATATATATATATATATACACACACACACAGGAAGAGATTCTGGTTTGCATGCCTGTCGTCACCGTGGTGTTGCCATGGCGCTGCACAGCTGACACGCTGACATGTAAAGTAACGCCTGCCACTATTTATACTAGGGTTGCGCACTCTCCCTTCATCTCTTTCTCCTTCTCCACCTCTTCCAGCTTACTTGGCTTTAATTCCTCAAACTCTAGCTTGAGACTTCATTTCTTTCCTCATAACTTTTCTCACAAATGCTTGTTGTTAAATGTACCGTTTAGACAGTAAGACTTCTGCATCCCTTACTGTACCCACGTGGACATCATCTCCAAATTGTCTTTTTTTCGGGTTCTTCAACGACTTCCATATTGTCCTTTTTTTTCCTTCTTCAACTTTTCTGATCATCACGCCCTGCTTTTTCTTTCACTTCGCTGCAGCGGTCAACCTTATAACATGCTTGTGAACATGGCAGGGGCTTGGGCTGCCCTCTTTCTGTGCTCTTATATAACTCTGTGGACCGAGGGACGCAGTTTCTGAGAGCCAGAATCACCCTGAGCTGGGAATGCAGCCCGAACATTTCCTGCAAGTATTTAAACACATTGGTGTTTTTTTTTGTTTTTTTCTCAGTCACTTCTTATCCGTGTGTGTATGCACAGGCCTTTTTCCCATCACATTTTTTATGATTTGTAGAAATTGTGTAGTTTTTATGGTGGTGTTATTTATAATATATTGTATATAGTTAACATTCCAAGTCATGGATCAGTAAAGTGAAGGGGGAAAGGTCACAGGCTCAAGGGAACCATTAACAGTTACCATTTGAAATTTTAAACTAATGCATTGTTAATGTTGTGTATGATTGACGTTTTCAACTTACAGTACACTGAGTTCCTGTAATGTGCATACGATTGTATGCACAACCCTTCCACAAGTTATCAAGGAGCAGATGTTCCACTCGCTGAACGTTCACGGCAACAACTGCAGTGGGTTCCGAGCCACCTTGACCCACCTTATATGGATCAGGCATATGAGCTTCTTTAAAAATGTTTGCACCATTCAAATGTTTTACTGCAGCTACAGTAGATAGACAAGGGGAAAGCCTATTACCGCCGTGCTCATCGCCGCAACAAAACAACAGCAGCCAAAATAAATCAGTTGCATTTTAAAGTCAATCTGTGTCGATGCCGTTCAAGTCCCGGTTTGACTTGAACGCCCCCATCTTTTCAACTAACCATATCAGTAGAAATATCTCATGTATTTACAGTTGTTACTAGGGCTGCAACTAACGATTATTTTGATACTCGATTAGTTGGCCGATTATTGTTTCGATTAATCGATTGATCGGATAACGCTAAGCGCTTCTTTAATTTGATGTTTTGCTTATAATTATATATAAAACCATACCAACATTTGTTTTGTTTTTAACAATAAATGCAGATGGCATGTTGACTGTTATATTTATATATATAAATAAAACACTGTCAACTTGCCATCTGCATACATATATACATACATACATACATTATATGTATATCGATTAAATCGGATAAAAGCTAGATGCTATAATTTGATGTTTTGCTTAACTACATAAAACCATAAATCAGGGTATTATTTGGGTATAAAAGTAAACTTTAAAAAATGCAATAGCCACATAGTTTAATTATCTTTAATTTTGACATTTAAACCTTATTTTATGTAAATCAACATTTTTGTTTTTAACAATAATTGCAGATGGCAAGTTTACAGTGTATATATAGTTTAAAACAAAAATACATTCAATTGTTAAGAATGACTTAAATTTTAAATTCTCTTAAATTAATTCAACTGAATAATAATAAGAATAGACTTCTAGATTATGATATTTTTAATTGAAGTGTCTACTAGATCCTTTTCACGGTTTATACATTATTTCGATCCTCTCGTGTATTTTATCCTTTTTTTTTGTCTCAATAAAAAAAATAATAAAATACATACTGGACATTCTCGTAATACGGCGACGTGGGGAGAGAGAAAAAAAACTCGCCGCTACTGGGTTCACTCTGTTTATTTTGCCCTTTTCCCGCGTATAGCCTGTAGGATCATGGGATATATCCGGTCCTCCGAAGTGTAAAATGAACGTGAAGAAAACGCACTAGAATTGTTTTCCTCGCGTTCGTTGGTATTTGAATGCAAAGAAAAAGCTGCATGCAACGTTCTTTTTTTTTTTTTTACCCTGTATAACCGTGCAGCCGGTGAGAGTGTTCACACGAGCTTTGGTGACGTGTGTTTACACTTGAAAGAGGCCCACAATATTGTAATTTATTAATTAATTTATATTCTATATTCTAATAACTACTGATGTGATGAAGCAATCTGAACCAAAAGTTGCTGCGACAAAGTTGCACGTCACTGATTGCATCTGACGTTTTTGGATGGCCTCGCCATGAGAAGGGATCGAAAATCCCATCGTTTCCACTTTCCGTACCATCCTCTAAATGGCACTCTTGGATGGTACAACACTGGTACAACACAGTATTTCTTCCTAAACTCAGTCTGTCATCGTTTAAGGGGAATTGGTGACTCAGTAGATTTGCATATTTCTGTAAACCATCATCCTTTATGAGAGTCAAGAGTTGCGGTGATAAATGGCACATGGGGCTTACCTTTTCGATCCGACTCTGGGGCATTCCAGCATGTTCGAAGCTCCAAAAACTGAAACGTCGTTTCGTTCCAATTGCTTCGTCCTAGCGAGAGTTATTACAGAATATTCGGGGCCTCTTTTGTGTGAATCACCCTGTCTGTGTTTACACTGCATATATGTACAGTATACATTGTGCACGTGTATTGCTTTCTCAGCACTCTCCTCGCTTTCTAGCTGAGAAGTTCAGAGGTTAAGCCCCTAAGGATTTGGCTTTCTGTTTGCTCTTCTTGTAAGAAGCTCCACCTCAGAGTCTCTTTCTAGGAAAAGCACCGTCCTCACCACTCCACAATCAGCTCAAGGCTTAAAGCTTACATAATGGCCCTGAGGGATGGAAGTCAGCCAAATTCAACATAAGAACCATACACATAGACGACCCCGTGCCTCTGTTCATTCCTCCCCAAATCTGTTACACATATGCAACAGTTTTGTTGTTTTTTTTGTCATGTGACTTTCTAGGTTTTATGTCAAAGCGCACCAAAAAAAATTAAACATAGCCAAAAAAGCTCCAAAAAAAGCCATAGTGTTTTTTTTTTTTTTAATGCTTGCATTGAGCCGTCTTCATGTTCCACAGGCTGTTTTAACATTCCAGAGGCATTACAGAATCGAGACACACTTTCTCAGAGCTGTAAATATCCTCAATTTTATAGATCATGCTTTTGTTTCTGTCAGCCAGAGGGGATGAGAGGAACAGCAAGAGCGCTCTGACAGGGACCGGTTCCTGGAAAGTAATTCCATGTTCTAGAGTTTCCTAGAAATCTGGAAATTGAAAATGGGGTGTGATATATTTTATTTCTTCTGGTTTCTTATCCAGATTTCTTTTTCTTTTTTTTTGGATGCACATGGCTGCTTTGAATTATAAAAGTGTTTTGCATGAAAATATCTCTTGGACGTGTTGTAAGGTTTCTAATCTTTCTGGTTTGGAAGACATCGACGGCAACCGGCGATCCTGGATCGTCCGAGGAGCCGGACACTTTGGGTTTGTCCATATGCTGTGCTGTCATAAATTTTAAGTGGATTAACAGAAGGGCACATTGAGTTCTAGGACATCTGTGTACGTGTGCATGTGTGTGCATCCGAGCGTGTATGCACGTCGCACGATCTGCTCAACTGAACTTGCTTCATTTTCAGGACGCTTCCTCATCTGGATCAGCCAGAATTAGTCACTTCCAGCAGCCGTCGAATCCGAGCTCTCCTAATCACCCAGGTGAGTGCTGTCATCTCTAAACTGAAAAAGGTTAAATGTATTATCTTATATCTCCGATTATACCAACAGAGGTCAGTAAGTTTTATATGATGAAAGCATCAGGCAAAGCCAAATGGGCTTGCATTGTATTAAGATGGGTTTCTCATGATTTATTGCATGATTTATCAGTGCGTGTGTGAGTGTGTATGGGTGTGCGGAAGTGTGCACATATCCATGTTTAAGGATAGGTCTTTATTTCTGTCCTGATGTGCAAAGTGCAGTTATGCTGACCTACCATGTATAGCTTTGTCAGGCACTTAAACAGGTGTAATATATATAAAGTTGTGTTTTAGTAAGATGGCTTAATGTTTAGCAGCTGGAGCTGTGCGATTGAATCGATTATGCAATTTAGTCAATCCTTGGTGGGTTGATTCTATTCATTGAATTGATATCCCGGTTTCTGGGAATTTAATAATTATTTTTTTATTATTTAAATAAACTTACAACTTTTAAGTGTTTAAAATTATATCACACCAAAGTACTTGCGAAACTCTCTTTTGCAAGATTGTATCATCATCATCTTTTTCGAGTTTATGGATTGGTTTGTGCAATACTGCCACCTACTGGACTGGAGAACAATCATGAACAAGCATGTTAATGTCTATTAGATACTTTCAATAGTTTTTAATGCTTCTGCTGTAGTCGTTAGTACTCGGGTTGAATACCGAAAACCGGTGCTAATACGGCACCGGTACCTATAGAACCGGTATGTACCGGACCGAAACAGAACGCAAATTTCGGGTGCCTCTTTTCGGTGCCACTTAAATGCCTGAACTGTCGATTGAAATATTTGTTCTAGATTCATATATTTTTGTAGATTAATAGTTTATTAGATTAAATAAAAAAATTTAAAGCATAAATCATCAGGAAATGGAGAGACCATCCGACATGCGCGTGAATGCAGCAACTAACGTTACACTCGCTCTGACGGCAGCTGGAGGTGGAAAGTAACGAATTACATTTACTCGCGTTACTGTAATTGAGTAGCTTTTTTGTGTATTTCTACTTTTTAAAGTAGTTTTAAAAATCTGAAATTTTACTTTTACTTAAGTACGTTTTGTTTGAAGTATTGTAATTCGCTACATTTTAAATCATATTCGCTACTGAGTAAAAAATAAATGAATGAAAATGATAAAATAATAAAAATATTATGCTTTGTATAAATGCTCCGTTGCGCCGCGTGTGTGTATCATGTCCTGGTCGCGCCGCTCCAGACTCCACTCCAGGTTTTCTGACATCGGCATCACCTGACCTTCCACACGGTCGCTTCCTCCCTGAGTGACGTCATCGACTAGCGCGCGAACATATATAAACCGAAGGGAGACGCGGGAAAGATGAAAGAGGTTGTGATTTTGCCGTTTTGATATTTGGTTGTGTATTCTGGTTTTGACTTTTTGCCTCCAATTGACTTTGATTATTGCTTTGTCCCTTTGGTTTGGTTGGTCTTTGTATATATTTGTAGATAATTTCATTGTTTTTGGTTTAGGGAGTCCGGGAAGGTACCTGTATTTTTGTGGTTTTTTTTTTTTTTTTTTGCAGGTAATCTAGCTACTAAATATAAATACCATTTTGTTTATTATTTTGGCCTGGGTCCACCCTGAATCTGATCCTCCTCCTGTTGTGTGTGTGTGTGTGTATACAAACCTCATTATTTCAACAGTTAATGATTGGATATAGTTCTTTCTGCCATATACCACCATTTCCATACAGTTTAAAATAGAACCCTGAACCATTCAGGCATTTGGCAGACGCTCTTATCCAGAGCAACTTACATTTTTATCTCATTATACATCTGAGCAGTTGAGGGTTAAGGGCCTTGCTCAAGGGCCCAACAGTGGCAACTTGGTGGTTGTGGGGTTTGAACCTGGGATCTTCCGACCCGTAGTCCAATGCCTTAACCACTGAGTTACCCCTGGCCCCCATTCTTTTGCTGTTTGGCCCTAGACTGGGACGTAACACCATATTTAAATGACCACTTTGATTTTCAAGCACAAGAAAGACAACAGCTTTATTATGCAAAGGTGTTCCTTCGGTTAAAAACAAGTAGTTTGAGATTTATATCTGCTCATCTTTTTTGAACTACGCTAGAATGCCTCATCCCACCCCGCTGTTAAAAAAAATAAAAAAGTAACTCGGTAACTTTTACTCTGAGTAAATTTTTTAATGAGCTACTTTTTACTTTTACTTGAGTAGATTTTTATAATTGTAACTTTACTTGTACTTAAGTAAAATTTCACTGAAGTAACAGTACTTGTACTTGTACTACTTCTACCGCTATCTTAGCTTGCTAAATTAAACTTTTGTTAAAATGCCTAAAACTAAACGGTCGAAAGTGTGGCTGTATTTCACAAGAAAGGATTCCGGCACCGCGACGTGCAGCGAATGTTTTACAGCAGTTGCGTGTAAAGGCGGAAACACGTAAAATCTAATGAAACATTTGAGGGCAGACGGAATAAAGTTAAAAGCAGAATAAATACACAGAGTAAAGTTAAAAGCAGAGAGATGCACCGTTTTTGACATCTTGAGGACAACAGCTGGCGCTATCAGTGTGGACGACCCTAAGTCCCAGTCACACCAACTGTAGCAAAAAGGAGTCCACAGATTATGATGATGACAGCAGACTTTCCGCAGGTTAGTAGTAGGATAATGTAATGTTAATTGCAAAATGCAAATCTTGAATTCATGCTAACAAATAGTCAAACGATTTGTAAAAAAATTATGTAACATGGATTCTGTTTATAATTATGGCTTTCCAGCTAGTACTAGTAGTCCTACAACAGTGACCCCATTTACCATTGTAAAGAAGGCTATACATGTCCTGTGCAGGGCAATAAGTCAGGAAAGGAGTCGTATTTTGCCAGAAAAGGCAAATATGGTGAAATTTCTGCAAAAGAATTGCTAAACTTTTAATAAATTGTTAAATTTTAAGCACATCTTTTGTTCAATAAAAATCTATTCTTGAGTCATCCACCATCATTTTGTGGCTTTTGTAAAGTATCGGTTCAGGCACCGTTTTGGCACCGGTACCGTTTTAAAAGTATCGATTTGCCACCGGTATCGAAAAAAAAAAAAAACGATACCCAACCCTAGTTAGTACTATCGCCTTGCACCTTTAGGGTCCGGGGTTGATTCCCGACTAGACTGTCTCTGTGTGCATTAGGTTTGCATGTTCTCCCCATGCTTGGTGGGTTTCCTCCGGTTTCCTCCCACAGTCCAACGATATGTAGATATGCAGGCTAATTGACGTTCCCAAATTGGCCGTTGTGTGTGTGAATGAGTGTGTGTGTGTGTATGTGTGTGTGCCCTGTGATGGATTGGCACCAGGGTGTACCCCGCCTTGTGCCCTAAGCCTCCTGGGACAGGCTCCCCCGCATCCCTGAATACAGGATAAAGCGGTATAGAAGATGAGTGCGTTCCTATGTTCTAGTGCTAATACCTGCAGGCTTAAATTTTGCCTCCAGTACGTGTGTGTGTGGAGTTTGCAAGTCCCCTCCATGCTTGGTGTGCTTCCTACGAGTGCTCTGGTTTCCCCCCATAGTCCAAAGACATACAGTGTTTCCAAACAGCCTGTAGTGTATGATTAGGTGTGTAACTGTGTGCACGGCATGTTTCTGCCATGGCAAAGGGTTAGCACCCCATCCTGGTGTCTCCTGCCTTGTGCCATGAGCTGTGTGGGATGGGCTCCAGGCCCTCTGCACAGGATGCACAAGATAAATGGTATGATAATGAATGAATAAATGAATAAACGAATGAAAAGCAACGCTGCCATTCTGATGGTGCAGTTCATACAGGCCTACTGTACATGATAGGTAAGATTGTAAATATACTGTAAGTGTCTTACGGTTAGAAATCATGACGTTAATGAAGTAAAAACCACTAATAAAAACACAACTATATAGTTATCAGTAATACAGTGGAACCTTGGATTGCGAGTAACATGGTTTACGAGTGTTCCACAAGTCGAGCAAAGATTTTTAATAAATTTTGACTTGGTTTACGAGTATCATGTATCACGCGTGCGGAACTTATGCTCGTAATCTGAGGTTCCACTGTACTTGTTTTCAGATCAAAATTGAATGAAGTATCCCCGGCCTGGCACTAAGTATGACACCTTTAACCTTGGTGTGGGAAACGCAGTGTTTCTACTGTTGGTCTTAAATGTTCAATACTTCATTAGATACATTAAAGGTCTTTTGGTGATGTTATCGTGATCATATTCTTCACTTTTACTGATGTGGTCCCAATTTGCATTATTTGAACACCTAATACTATATTCCTATAAACTATTTTTCAACCAAATTTCTGAGAAACTTTGCTTCCAATTCGAGCATCCTTTTTGCCATTTTAATCTTCAGAGCTTCTAATTCGAAACTTTGACAGGGATATGCCTTGCGGACATTTTGACATTGACGCTTGGACTATCATATATCCCAATCTGAACTTGATTTATGTATTATTTGAAGTTTCTCACTTTCTCTATTTTCTTTCAGATGACGACGTTGATCTAGAGTCTTTGGTGAATGATATGACCTCCCTGTCGCCCTATGATGGCATTTACTCTTTTAAGACCCAGCAGTCTGACACCATTCCTCTTCTGCGCAATGTCCAAGGCACTGGTGTCCACAGTAACAGGACTGCTGTGCCATCACATCCGTCGAATAGCAAAGCGGCGACTACTCACTCACCAGCGCAGAAGACCTGCCGCTCCCAACCTGTCCACATACTGGCTGTGAGGTAACACGTAGTGATTCTTTCTACACCTCCACACCTCGGTATTCACATCTCATTAAACTTAAATGCAGATGTTTGCAGTGGTAGTTCTAGCAGAAACATAACATTTATACTAACTATATGAAATGAAAAACCTAAGCCGGGAAAACATGATAAAATTAAGAAATTAATATCCTATTATCCTACTAAGGAATGACTGCTAAAGTAGAGAATTTATTATGTTGTTAATCGTCTAATTAGATTATGAAAGAGGATTAGGGCTACCATGAACATTTGAGTTCTTAGTTTTTACTTTTTGAGATTATATTCAGAATTCTGAGATTAAAGTCATAATTCAGAATTCTTAGTCTAAACAGAATTTTAAGATAAAAGTCAGAATTCTGAGTAAAACATAATCAGAATTCTGAGGTGAAAAAAAAAAATCACAATTCAGAGAAAAACTAAGTCAAAGGCCAAACCTGGAGGGGGAAAAATTATTATGAGATTAAAGTCTGAATTTTGTGAAAAAAGTCAGAATTCTTAGAAAAACATAATCAGAAATAAAGATTAAAGTCAGAATTCGGCCAAAAAAAAGTCAGAATTCTGAGATTAAAGTCAGAATTCTGAGGGTAAAAAAGTCAGAATTCTGAGAAAAACAAATGTTAGAATTATGAGATTAATGTCAGAGCTCTGAGAAAAAAAAAACCTGAATTATTAGAAAACAAAAGTCATAAATTTTGAGAGCAAATGTCAGAATTATGAGAAAAAGCATCTAAATTCAAATATTTTATTGTGGCTCAATCCTCTTCTGTGTTTAAAGGGGACATACAGTCTCAATTTTGCATAGGTTAATATGATTCTTTAGGGTCCTAATGAAAAGTTTGTAATATACTTTAATTAAAAATTCTCAATTGTTGTGTAAAAAAAACATTACTTTTACCTGGTAAAAAGTAGCTCTGTTCTCAGCAACCTGTTTCAGTACATGCTCTTTTAAATGTTAATGACCTCTACTGAACCCGCCCCCCAGTTCTGTGGGGCGTGTCTTCACAATACAAGTGGGGTATAGCTTTGACAACAGTTAAAAATATTTAAAAAACAGTTAAAAATAATTTTACATGATGTTAGAATTATTTTATATATAAAGGAGTTATTTCTACTCTCTTGCTCTCTTCCTCATAGATCTGATATTAACGTGTTAAATCTTCCCTGCTGCTATCTTCCTGTCTCCTCTTGCATCTGTTCATTCATGCTCACCTTCCCATACTCTGTCTCTCTCTCTCCCTCTCTCTCTCCCCCTCTGTCTCCTTCCACCTATCTATCTTCCTCTCCTTTGATTCAAATTCAAATTTTATTTGTCACATACACAGTCATACACAGTATGATATGCAGTGAAATGCTTATACGACAGCCAGTGACCTTAAAAAGAAAATAAAAGCTTATACGTAAGGAATAAATATCAATAAAAAGAAATACTAAAGAAAATAAATTTAACTAATAAAATAAACTGTACAAATATGGCCATAATAAAAATATTACAAAATATAGGGGAAATATATATATTTATATATATTTATATATAATTTTACATGTGAATCTGGTTGTAAAACTTTTTTGACTTCCCAGACCAGGAATTGAACTTGGGCTGCTGCGCTGAGAGCGCCGTATCCTAACCACTAGACCACGTGAGATTAATGGCTACCTCATGGAAATGCCGGCTATTCAACCCGCGACCTTATACACGTGAAGCATTGTTTTTTCGGGATCTCACCAGGACATTTACAATGGTTCATTTTCTTTGTAGTAACATATGTCTATAGCACAGGCGTTTGGTCAAACATATATAAACCGATCTTTTGCTGTTAATAAACAGAGACCTTTCTGACAGACAACGTGTGTGTGTGTGTGTGTGTGTGTGTGTGTGTGTGTGTGTGTGTGTGTGTGTGTGTGTGTGTGTGTGTGACTGAGTCATGGAGATGCCGGGTATTCAACCTAGGACATCATACACGCGAAGCAGTGTGTGTGTGTGTGTGTGACTGAGTCTCTCCTGGTGTCAGAAAAGCTTACCGAAGCATAGCGCACTCGCCTCGTCTACTACGCAACTTTAGAAAAACTTTATAAATATGTAGTGCAAAAAAGCATGTGCCTTGAGCGGGAATCGAACCCGGGTCTCCCACGTGAGAGCACACTGCACTCATGTAGGTGCCATTTTGCTCCAGCGTAGAAAAACAATGGCAGACAGCTTTCTTCTAACTCGGGGCGGGTCTTTGCTAAAACACCAGTGTCAATCACCTATAGTGGGAGAGGCCTCTGTCGGTGTGACGTCACACCGACAGGCTTTTGAGATCGGCCTGATTTCAGAAGGGGCATCTTATTTTAATGAATTAAAAGAAAATCGCTGGGCGGCTCTTTATCATTGTAGAGTGGTTGTGTACACCCTCTCCTAACACACATTTCAGTCCAAACAGCTTGAAAAAGTCCATGTAGCACCGTAGGTCCCCTTTAATAATGCTGAAAAAAAAACCCTCACATAACTCAAACTCCTAATTGAATGTTGAGTTTCTTTTCCTTGTCTTTGGAGTCGTTTATAAATGTATGCATCCCGCTATGTAATGTTTCTGTCTTGCTTCCTTCATCTTTCCCTCTCCTTGTTCTGCAAATCAGTTTTTTTTCTCTCCCTGGTGTCTTTTTCACTCACTCTGGCAGCGGGGTGTTACACCCCCACACATCATGATGGGTTCACTCAAAGGTTTCTGACTCCACACACACACACATACACATACATACACACACACACACACACACACACACACACACACTTGCTCACACTTCTCTCTCTGACTTCTCAATGAACTCCAAGCTTCGTTTCTTGATTTCTTTCTCGGGCTTTAACACTGCCAGAGCAGGGCTTGTGTTTATTCCCAGGCTTTGATCAATGGGTTGATCAATAAATGCAGATCTATGTTTACGAAACTCTGTGCGAGTGCATGAACTTCCTCTCGTGCATTTTGCGTCTCTAATCTAAAAAGCTGTTAATTATTTAGCGAAGGCAAACAAATACGGAAAAATAAAACGGCTCTTAGATGACTCACATGAAATGAGAAATAGCATGGAATGGAATAGCAAAGTGAAATGAAGCATAAAGTATGTAATTTTAATTGTGTGTGTTTGCGTGTGTGTGTTTCCCCCCTGCAGGAGGCTACAGCAAGAGGAGCCCCAGGTTCGTCCTGCATCTCTGCCAGCAATCCCAAACCCTTTTCCTGAACTATGCAGCCCTGCAGGGTCCCCGATACTCAGTGCTGGTTCGACGCCAAAGCCTTCAGATGTGCACGTAAGACTCTCTCTCTCTCTCTCTCTCTCTCTCTCTCTCTCTCACTCACACACACACACACACACACACACACACACAAAATCAGCATAAATTCTGACATCCTCTTCGCCTTTATTTTATTATTTTGATCAACATTTCTCCTTTGAATATTTCTTACCTTTTTTGTCGCACACACATACACACATACACCTGTGGGAAATTAGAGCAGGAGTATGAATTTTGTACTGTATGTATGAGTATGTGTGTGTGTGAAAAAACTACATCAAAGATCTTTCACACAATGTTTATAGCATAACATAACTCCTTGCCAAGAGAATAAATTTTCTTTCCTTTCTGGAGCTGATAACAAGGTGTGTGAAAGGGTTCTTCCTGATGCGTGCGTGTGTGTGTGTGTGTGTGTGTGTGTGGTTATGTGTTAATGTTTGCATGTTTGGTATCTTCGTAGGGGACAAATATCCAGAAAGCAGGTTTAAAGTTGTTGGGTCCCCACAAAGACAAATCACCATTTTTATTAATTTTCCTTTTTTTTTTAAACAAACCTCAAAATTTTATGTAAAATGTATTTTCTTTTAATTAATAAGATTTGAATGTAGGCGTGGTCTATTGATTCGCACAAATATTAGTAATACCAATGGAAGGTCCTCGGAAAGCTAGTTAGACAAGTTTTGTATGTCAGTCTGTTTGCATGTTCTTTAAACAATCGGTCCATCCATCATTTGTGAGCACGTGTGCTTCTCTCTCTCCATCCCCTCATGTTGATACAAAACTGCTATCTTTCTAAAGCACGATAAAGAGCACGCCAAGCCACTCGAGATTATGTGTACTCATGTTGCGTAACTAAAGCACACAAGAACATTGCAGCATGTGCAAGTGAAGGGCCAAGATCCTGTGCAAACACATGTCCATCTCCTTTTGGCCTCCTGCCTCCTACATATCTTTCCTTAGTATCCTTAGAGCGGAGGCACTTCCTTAGGAGATATGAGCCGTTTTCCTTTCACACGCCTGTGTGTCGTGCCTGTTCTTGTGCCTGCCTCCACATCCCTGCCAACCATCTTAACCCTTCCTTCCTTCCTTCCTTCTTTCTGCTCTATCTGCTCTTTTTCCACGATCCCTAGGACACTGTGTACATCCTTGTCATATGAATAAAGAATACTTTGCTTTATAGCTTTTTGAAGACATTTAGCAACAATCCGGGTGATGGTCAGGACAAAAAAAATGTTGACTGATGATCAAATGTTGTAAGAAAAATCTTTTAGATTATATGGATTATGTGAATCAGATAAATAAAGAGAGAATCCAATGGAGTGAGTAATACATTACATTTGTGGAATGAATCATTGTTGGTCAGGTTATTACAGCTAATATGCAGTAGAGCATTTAAATAAAGGTGATAATTAAGAAAAGTGTGTTCATAACCTAAAGTGTTAACCTAAGTGTGTTCATGCTCTACGGCTTAGAGACAGTGGCACTGAAGAAAAGACAGGAGGCAGAGCTAGAGGTAGCAGAGCTGAAGATGTTGAGGTTCTCTTTGGGAGTGACAAGGATGGATAGGATCAAGAATCAGTTCATCAGAGGGACAACCCATGTTAGATGTTTTGGAGAAAGTCAGAGAGGCCAGATTGAGGTGGTTTGGACATGTTCAGAGGAGAGAGTGTGAACACATCAGTAGAAGGATGCTGAGGTTGGAACTGCCAGGCAGGAGGTCTAGAGGAAGACCAAAGAGGAGATTTATGGATGCAGTGAGAGAGGACATGAAGTTCGTTGGTGTGAGAGAAGAGGATGCAGAGGATAGGGTTAGATGGAGGCAGATGATTCGCTGTGGCGACCCCTGAAAGGGAACAGCCGAAAGACAAAGAAGAAGTTCATAACCTAAATCTCTCTCTCTCTCTCTATCTATCTGAAATAGTACAAACCGAATTCCAAAAAAGTTGGGACACTAAACAAATTGTGAATAAAAACTGAATGCAATGATGTGGAGATGGCAAATGTCAATATTTTATTCAGAATAGAACATAGATGACAGATCAAAAGTTTAATCCGAGAAAATGTATCATTTTAAAGGAAAAATATGTTGATTCCAAATTTCACGGTGTCAACAAATCCCCAAAAAGTTGTGACAAGTAGCAATAAGAGGCTGGAAAAAGTAAATTTGAGCATAACGAAGAGCTGGAAGACCAATTAACAGTAATTAGGTTAATTGGCAACATGATTGGGTATAAAGAGCTTCTCAGAGTGGCAGTGTCTCTCAGAAGCCAAGATGGGTAGAGGATCACCAATTCCCACAATGTTGCGCAGAAAGATAGTGGAGCAATATCAGAAAGGTGTTACCCAGCGAAAAATTGCAAAGACTTTGCAGTTATCCTCAACTGTGCATAATATCATCCGAAGATTCAGAGAATCTGGAACAATCTCTGTGCGTAAGGGTCAAGGGCGTAAAACCATACTGGATGCCCGTGATCTCCGGGCCCTTAAACGACACTGCACCACAAACAGGAATGCTACTGTAAAGGAAATCACAGAATGGGCTCAGGAATACTTCCAGAAACCATCGTCAGTGAACACAATCCACCGTGCCATCCGCCGTCGCCAGCTGAAACTCTACAGTGCAAAGAAGAAGCCATTTCTAAGCAAGATCCACAAGCACAGGCGTTTTCATTGGGCCAGGGATCATTTAAAATGGAGTGTGGCAAAATGAAAGACTGTTCTGTGGTCAGACGAGTCACGATTCGAAGTTCTTGTTGGAAATGTGGGACGCCATGTCATCCGGACCAAAGAGGACAAGGACAACCCAAGTTGTTATCAACGCTCAGTTCAGAAGCCTGCATCTCTGATGGTATGGGGTTGCATGAGTGCGTGTGGCATGGGCAGCTTGCATGTCTGGAAAGGCACCATCAATGCAGAAAAATATATTCAGGTTCTAGAACAACATCTAGTCATCTCTTTCAGGGAAGACCCTGCATTTTTCAACAAGATAATGCCAGACCACATTCTGCATCAATCACAACATCATGGCTGCGTAGGAGAAGGATCCGGGTACTGAAATGGCCAGTCTGCAGTCCAGATCTTTCCCCTATAGAGAACATTTGGCGCATCATAAAGAGGAAGGTGCGACAAAGAAGGCCCAAGACGATTGAACAGTTAGAGGCCTGTATTAGACAAGAATGGGAGAGCATTCCTATTTCTAAACTTGAGAAACTGGTCTCCTCGGTCCCCAGACGTCTGTTGAGTGTTGTAAGAAGAAGGGGAGATGCCACACAGTGGTGAAAATGGCCTTGTCCCAACTTTTTTGGGATTTGTTGACACCATGACATTTTGATTCACCATATTTTTCCCTTAAAATGATACATTTTCTCAGTTTAAACTTTTGTTCCGTGATTTATGTTCTATTCTGAATAAAATATTGACATTTGCCATCTTTATTCACAATTTGTTTAGTGTCCCAACTTTTTTGGAATCCGGTTTGTACATTAGAATATATCAATTGTACTTGGATTGATCTACTTATCTATATTAGAATTAGGATTTATGAGTAAAAATTTATATCTAAAATGAATAACATTCACAACATTGTTGTACCCATGCCTTTTGCACACCAAGTGAGAAATTTACCACTGAACATTTTGAGTACCTTTATTATATTGTTAAACATTTACAGTTAGGTATTTGGCAGATGCCCTTATCTCATTATACATCTGAGCAATTGTGGGTTAAGGGCCTTGCTTAAGGGCCCAACAGGGATAACTTGGTGGTTGAACCTGGGATATTCCGGACTGTAGTCCAATGTAGCTGTGTCTTTGAATAGTTTTCATTTCCAGTCACGTTGTAGCATACTTTAAGACATGAAGTTGAATTATGCTTTCAATTAAAAAAAGACAGCATTTTATGTGATTTCTTTTTTT
Source organism: Channallabes apus (assembly GCA_030522415.1). NCBI lineage: Eukaryota > Metazoa > Chordata > Actinopteri > Siluriformes > Clariidae > Channallabes > Channallabes apus. Next base: position 25,074,772 of record CM060105.1, on the reverse strand, counting down.
CTTTGCAAGCGTATTGATACTTTTACCATGAATTGGTAAGTCATTTGGAAGATGGCTATGCTATGGGCAGCTACAAACAAACAATCAAACGAATAAAAAAATATCAAATCAAATTCAAATTTTATTTGTCACATACACAGTCATACACAGTATAATATGCAGTGAAATGCTTAGAAACAGGAAACAAATATATTGTTTTTGAATTTTAAAGTGTTATGTGGTGCATTTTTGTGGAGTTAGTCTCATATACTAGCCATGTCTTTGTTGATTTAGATGCATGTTTAGTGGTCAGAAGTTTGCATTTGCTTATACAGTATGCAAAAGTCATCATCATCATCATCAAGATCCCCCCGTCCCTCTGCACTGTCTGACTCATCCTAGTGATGAAATGAATTGGACTCCATGTTGACTTGGACATCTTCTGTTGTATTGAACTTTCAGATGCCTAACAGTATTTCAGCAAAAAAAATCCCAGTTATCCGTTATCACCCAAATGAGGATGGCTTCCCTGTTGAGTCTGGTTCCTCTCAAGGTTTCTTCCTATTGTCATCTCAGGGAGTTTTTCCTTGCCATTGTCGCTGCCGCTATTGGCTTGCTTTTCAGGGACAATCTTATCATTGATCTCTACACATTTTACTTGCTCATACACATTTCCATAATTTTGTGAAGCTGCTTTGAGATAATGACCATTGCTAAAAGCGCTATATAAATAAAATTGAATCGAATGGAATTGAATCATCATCAGTAGAGCTCTTGGAGCCAGAGCGTGTGCGGTAGATACGGTAGGTCAGAATGTGGGTCGGCCTCTCACACGCACATACTGAGGATGGACACGGTACTTTTGGTACTTTTTTCTTCTTTTTTATTTTATTTTATTATTTTATCTTGGACGGATTGGGACAGACCCAACTGTCCCCCCCAACCCCCCCCACCCCCCCCACACACACACACACATACAGCATGTTCAGTATATCTCATGTCACACATCTCTTTGTGTTATAATGTAATCCTGTTTCCATATTTGTCGCCTTTTTTGTGTTGCTTCTTTTTTGTACGCGCATTTACTATCATCATCAGCATGTTCCCTGTTGGTCTATTGGTAAGCATGCAGCGCTCTCGCCTTACCAGCAGGACTTCGTGGCCATCAGTTTGGTTTTTGCAACATTATTTTAGGGGCATTAGTTTAACATTATCCCATTATTATGTAGTCAATGTTGTTCCGACATCATTCCATCAAAGTGAGTCTGGCGTTCAGATACAACCTAAGACCGACTTAGCGTTGCCGAACTAACGTCACCGCAACATTTCTGCAACCCAAAATTTCTGATCCCTCTTCTATAACGCCAGTTTTGCCTTTTACATAGATCTTGTTACGACTCGGTGACTACCTCTCCTGCTGGCTGAAAGGCCCAAAAGTAATGACCCCCCTCTTTCAGCTTCATACCTTTTACGCCAGCTTGAACAGGCTATGTGAAATGAGCAGCTGATTCAACCTGAATGACTGTTGTCACTTACAGTACAGCTTCAAACAATGGAAAGCAGAAAACATTTATCTTTAGGGTCCTTTTTTACACTTTCAAAAATCTGCTTTTGCCAAGTGGTATTGTCTGATTGAGGTGTTTTTCCATGTAATACCAGACTTGTTCAAATCACCAGCCATTTGTCTCTTTTTGAATGCACATGATATATTTTTTCGTAATTGTTTCTCCCCATTATCCCAAAGGGGGCCGGTAATCTTAAACTTGCGTCTGTCTGTATTTCTTTCTGTCTATGACCACAATGCTGCAACTCATTATGAAGTCTGCTAAGTAACACCAAACAGAGGGCAGATGGTGAAATGGTTATCTCGCAGCCAGAGACATGACGAGGCTTTTTCTTTCGAATATGATGTCATGGTTGAAGAAAGCGTCTGCAAATCTCTCACTGTCTCTTTCTCTCTCTCTTGCTCTCTCTCCTCTTATTCTCATCATTTACAAATCTGGAAGATTTCTCAACTATTCTCAGAAGGGCTTGCATGACCCAGAATGATTAATGTGCCTTAATGAGCGATGCCCAGGTTAAATAGGGTACACAGGCGCAGAAACTTGAGTCTCCCACAGAGCATGGGAACGTCATGCCAGAAAGAGGAAGAATGAGAGCATGATGTCCTTCTGTCCTCGTCTGAATGCGTTTCTGCTTTGCATATTTCATATAATCTGTGGGTGTGGGCTGGTGTCAATGTGTGCATATGTGCATGTTTATTCTGGCACTGCTCTTGTTCCGACTAGACATGATTACACCGTGCCTTCAGCAGCAGCAGCTTTAAATTCCTGTCTTTTTTTTTTTCCTTTTACACTTTCTCATCATCTGTCTGTCAATCGAAGGGCGTGACATCTTTTTATGTTACAATTATTGCCATGATAATAAATAGGTGTTTGAATGACTGCTGTAAACAGAAGTGAAAAGTTATTGTATGGACGTGAATCTCACCTGCGCACACACACCTCCTGTAGTTGTGTAATCAAGTTTCTCACAGTAGAGCGTGTGTTTTAAGTAGGGCTGTCAACATTAACACGTTAGTGTATGTTGCCTTTTTTCCCCGCAAATTTGACCGAGTTTGCTAATACTACCCAGCCAGTGCATGTGCTGCCGGTTTCATGTGAGAGATTTTAGTTTAGCGTTTGCTAAATGCTAACCTTTGAGAAATTATAAAACTGGATATTCTGTTTCCTCTGAACCAGTTTGTCGTGCATTTGTTTATTCCAACATTGCTCATTTATAATAGAAGTAAATTGGAGTATTTTAAACTTGTGATTAATCGTGAATAATCAGACAATGATTGTGATTAACTAGATTAAAAAGATTGACAGTCTAAAAATCAAATTAAAGCCGAATCATCCTAATTATAAAATACGTTATATTCAGTACGTTATCTGAAATAAAGGGAGCGTCTGTAGACATGCTTTCACTCCCCTCCCCCCCCCTCTCTTTCCCTCTCTCTCCCTCTCTCTCTCAAACATCTTCTTCATTACCGGAATACTCGTTATAGTATGATACATGACCTGGCGCTGACCTGGTCATGACTTTCCATGCTTATTGGTGAGAGTGCATGCGCATGTGACGTGCGGATGGTTAAGATGTTGACATTGGAGGTGTGCCAGCGATCAGGGGTGTGCAAATGCTTTTCTCCTGAGCGTCTGCATACACAGACATACGAAACACACCCTTGTAAAGGACTCAATTATATATAGATATATACAGTATATATATATATATATATATATATATATATATATATATATATATATAATCTTCTTATATTGTATGTAGGTCATGTATAGCGATAGCACGTTACGAGAACGTTGAGTGTATAGGCACTATCGTTTCACAGCCAGCTCAGTCAGTTTCTAGTTAAAGCCTTCTTGAAGTTAAAAATAGAGCACCGGTGGTACAAGTGCATGTATAATTATATGAAATTAGACTTTATAATCAGGACTGTCCTTATTTAAATCATATATATATATATATATATATATATATATATATATATATAGTAATGCATGATTGCACGATCCGGAATTACATGTCAACCTACCTAATTTGATATTATGGTACATTGTCATGGCAGAATATAGCAGCACACCTGTAATTTTCACCAAACTTTGTAAGTAACAATTCACTAATTATGGTAATTTACTTGAGAGAGGGAAAGAAAAAAAATCAGCGTTAAATGGATGATTTAAATGTGCATATAAAGCAACTGCTTAAAAAAAATCTTATTTCTGGATCAAATCCAAACATTAGCTAATACTTTTTTAAGATGCATAAAGCACATACTCCAAAAAAAATCTGGCCCTGTGTAGCTTTTTCATATTGGTATTATGTCTATTATACTAAATTACGGGGCGGCACAGTGGTCTAGTGGTTAGCACTGTCGACTTGTACCTCCAGGGTCCGGGTTCGATTCCCGTCTCTGTGTACATGGAGTTTGCATGTTCTCCCCGTGCTTGGTGGGTTTCCTCCGGGTACTCCGGTTTCCTCCCACAGTCCAAAAACATGCAGATTAGGCTAATTGGCGTTCCCAAATTGACCATAGTGTGTGAATGAGTGTGTGTGTGTGTGTGTGTGTGTGTGTGTGCTCTGCGATGGATTGGCACGCTGTCTAGGGTGTACCCTGCCTTGTTCCCTGAGTCTACTGGGATAGGCTCCAGGTCCCTGCGACCCTAAATACAGGATAAAGCGGTATAGAAAATGAATGAATGAATGAATGAATACTAAATTACATTAAGATCTTATGTATTAATGTACTTAACTCTGTTTAATTAGTTTAACCTAAAAATATCGGTTTTTAATCATTATTAATTTTTTTATTCAATTTACTAATTGTTCAACTTGAGTGGAGATTCCGCCCTTAGTTTAAATATGTTGTTACATGAATATTTTTTTTTCAGTTTGTTATGTACTGTAGGCTTAATGGTTGAGCCATTTCTCGCCTTGCAGCTCATGGGTCCGGGTTCGATTTCCACCTCTGGGTCTTTGTGCATGGAGTTTGCGTGTTCTCCGGTTCTCCAGGTACTCCGGTTTCCTCCCACAGTCCAAAGACATGCAGATTAGGCTAATTTGCGTTCCCAAATTCCCAAATATGTGTGTGCCCTGTGATGGATTGGCACCCCATCCAGGGTGTCCAGATGACTTCAATCACTCGATCGCCACAGTAAATCATTTCAAAACATCTTTAAAAAGGCCATATGATCCCAGGTGAGGTACAATTTAGCATGGAACAGCAGAGTGGATGCCTGTTCCTTGAAAAAGATAGATGACTTGCAAAAGAGACGCATCTGTCTGTAGGAACTGTACAAAGAACCATTAACCAACACCACTTGCTCGGCTAGGAGTTCCCTCTGACCTCGCTCTGAATCATTCCCACATTAAAGGAGTTCCTGGGAGGCCAGTGTTTCAGACGTGAAGTAGGCAGTCCGATCATGGTTCCGGTGTACTAAGAAAACTTTCTACCTTGATGGTATCCAAGCACTAGTGAAACACTGGTATAAGTGCATTAATGTAACAGGGAGTTATATAGAGAAATAAAGGCAGTTTTTAATCTCATAATCATGTTCTGCTATTCTGCACAGTCAAAAGTCACGGTTTGACTTAAACACTTCATACTATATGTTTGACGTTTAGTTGTACTGAAAATTGTGATGTGTTTGAATGTTGATCTGGAGGTCCTACCATGGTTGTACTGTAACTATTGGCCGCCATGGTCCCTAGTTGGACTACAGACGTTCTTGGATGGATGGAATGTTCAGTTTTAAATTCATGGGATACTTTTTTACTGATGACTTGAAATGCTTTTTTAAATGTTGAAAAAGTGAATCTGGAATGTTAAAAATGGTTAACAATCCCACAGAAGATAAGAAAGGTAACTGCAATGATGATTTTCTCTTTCTTTCTACAGACAACCCCACAGCATGCACAATATCCATAATGTAGAGCACAATCATGCTGATGTTACAATACACACTTCCTTGACTCTTGTGAAAATTGTGATGCATTCCCAGAAATACACACACACACACACACACACACACACACACACACACACACACACACACAGGCGCGCGCACACACACACACAGGCGCGCGCACACACACACACAGGCGCACACACACAGGCGCACACACACACACACACACAGGCGCACACACACATGGTTAACCACACAGACTGAAATACTCCCCTCTTGTGGTGCTCCAAAAATTTTACACCCATAAAAGCGTAATTGCTTTAAGTTTGTGTCTCTGTAAATGTCTGGCTTCTCCCTTTCTCTCTCTCTCTCTCTCTCTCTCTCTCTCTCTCTCTCTCTCTCTCTCTCTCTCTCTCTCTCTCTTTTTCTCTCTCACACACACACACACACTTACAGTCAATGCGTCAGCGTCTGCTGCTCCGTCAGCTGACTGTGGCCATGAGTCCTGCTGAGACATGGATCCCCAGGGATGACTTGACCAAATGTTACTAAAAACACCACCGTGAGAAATCTCCTCTATTCTGTCTGCATTTTTCTCCGTTTCTCGTTTCTCCTACTCTTCTCGCTCTTCTTCCACTGCAAAAATTGTTAGTCTAAAAATAAGAAACAATTACTAGATTTGATAAAAAAATTACCTAAAACTAGTGAAATTATCTGTCCATGCAGCAAGTAAATTTTACTTGGTAAGAAATCTTGAAATAAGATTTTTAAATCAAGCAAACTGAGCAAACAAATCTTTGAGTTTGTCAAAGAATCTTAAAAGAAGTTTTATTTTGTGAGACGTCTGGTGAAATAACTAATTTAGCTTATTTTAAGAGCTATTCTATCCAATTTAGGATTTCTGGACTAATAAAGACAAAATTATATACTCATGCTCAGTTTAAGATTCTGATATAAAATCAAGTATTAAAAACAAGTAAGTAATTTTTAAAACAAGGCAAATTATCTATCATGTCTGAAAGTCAGATTTTAAATCATGGCAAGTGTCAGATAATTTGCAGTGTCTCCACCACTTTCTATTTCCATTTGCTTCTATGTTCTATGGCAGTGATTTTTTTTTTCCCCACATGAATGTTATTTATTCACACTCTGGCTGTAGAATTTATTTTAATTAACTTTTAGAAAAGACAAATACATAATTTTTTTACATAATCTTTTGTATTTTTTTAATACACTTCACCTATCTGTCAAAAAGCTTTCGTGTTCCCTCAATAAAAACAGTTTTAGGCTGAGCTGCACTGCTGTTTTCACTTCTTCGCCAGAAGTCACTCTTCATCCTCGTAGGGCTGCTTTCACGGGACCGAACAAGTGAAGGTATGATGGGGCGAGATAAGGACTGTCGACAGTGTGGGAAGAATTGTGCAAATGTACATCTTCATGCAAGGTCCTTGGTTATCAGTTCTGTGCGTTTAATCTGAAGTTCAGATTTTAGCTTTTCAATAAGCGTCTCACCGTAATGAACACTATGTTAAATGTTGAACTTTTTTCCTGATAATGTTCCAATACTGTCCTTTGAGCGTCCCAAAAGACTATAAGCATCAATTTTCCACCTGGTGGTTGACTGTTTTTGGTCTGGATTGAAGATGTTTCCATTCCATACTCTGCATCTCGTCACCACAGTAATGATTCTCTTTAAGAAACTTTCACCTTCCTTATAGTATCGGTCCAAATTTTGTTTGCAGATATCCAAACACTTCCACATTTGCTTCCACATTAGTCCTACTACGGTCTTACAAGATGAGAATAAATACAGTGCTCACCACTGGACTCTCCATGGTCCCTAGTTGGTCTACTGTACATATGTTCCTAGATGGATGGGTTGGATGTACAGTAATTTCTAGCTCTTGCTACACACTTCAGTTTTTCTTTGTTAGTAATGTGATGTACTTTCGGGATGCCTAGTTCTGCTACAGTACGTGTTCGAGACTCCCCTAAAGCACAGTTATTTATACCGCCTCCCTTAAACGCTAAAACATTTGTCATAAAGCTGTTTCACTAAATCACTCGAAAAAGTTTAAGTTGCATGGAAAAGTTCAAGTTCACCTTTTAGATAAAGTCACATTAGGTAAGTCAGCTCTGGGTTTTATTAAGAGTTTGGAAAATTGCTGTGTAGAATATTTTTTTTCTTTTTGTATATGGCAACACACACACACACACACACACACACACACACACACACACATACACTCTGACCCTGCTTAACCTGAGAAGTTTATTGCGAGGCACATGGCTATAACGTGCAAAGCAAGATTACACACACACACACACACACAAACGCCTGTTCTTCTCAGACGAAACTGTGTCTGGTGCTGGTTAACATAGCGGGCATTTCGTTCCTGCAGTCTTGGCGCTGGATTATGACTCAGCTTTGCAACCTGAAGTGCATTTATATATACAATCCTGTATATACCATCATCACGTACGTGTACATAGAAACAATATATTCTTATTATATTACATCTTTTTTTACTGCGGTGATGCATCTTAATTGTAAACAGTGTAGCATAGGGTTTTTTAGTTTTTTTTTTTTTTTTTTTACCCTTTTCTTATTGTGATTTTTGCTTGTTGCTTATTTGTTGAATAATCTGTGAACTTGCTGCAATAATAATATGATTTCCCTTTGGGGATAATAAAGTATTCTACCCCATCCATCCATCCATCCATCACATGTGTCTGGGTTTCCTCCAGTTATGCCAGTTTCCTCCAACAGTCCGAAGACATTCATATTACGTCAACTGGCATTTCCAAATTGCCCGTAGTGTGTGTGTGTGTGTGTGTGTGTGTGTGTGCGCCTCACGTCCTAAATCTCCTGTTAGGATAAGCGGCGTACTCACCTTTGGCTTCCAGTGAACAACTCACTAATCAAATGCAAATTGTATTTGTCACACACACAGTCATACACAGTACGATATGCAGTGAAATGCTTATACGACCGCCAGTGACCTTAAAAATGTAAAAACTATTAAGAAATAAATAGCCAAAACATAAGAAAATATAAACATTTAAAATATTTATAGTGTAGTATATATTTACTACTAATACCAGTTGTAGTACTGTAGGGTGATAATGAAAAGAAAAGTTATAATAAAAGAAGATTTTATTAACCAGCCCCCCCCCCCCACATCACATTCAGAAGGAGACCTGACCACGTCTCAGCAAATGTTTGCCAGCAGTCACATGACCGCGACTTTACATTCAAACCACCCTTAACCAAACACCCGAATGTGAACGCGCACCGGTAACAATGGAGGAAGCGCGTATGCAAGAGCGATTTTACAACCCGCGCAAACGTTTACTTACTTTCCTTTAAAAGCAGGATGGGGGTGGCTGCTGATTCTCCTCACTCACATCTCTACACAAAGTGTCGAGATGGATTTCACTCGATTGTTCTCTCTCTCTCTCTCTGTGTGTGTGTGTGTGTGTGTGTGTGTGTGAAATGATATAAAGTTACCAAGTACCTCTTGCTTGCCTTCAAACTTATACGATAATAAATACTTATGATATAAACTGATATAAACTCACTCACAAGTACAAGATATTTCCTACTTTTTCCTGTGTGTGTGTGTGTGTGTGTGTGTGTGTGTGTGTACTGATATAAACTTACTTAAGTATCAGGTTTTTTATACCTCTTGCTTTTTTGTGTGTGTGTGTGATGAAATTAAACTTACTGTACCAAGTACAAAGTTTTTTGTACTTCTTAATTTGTATGTGTGTGTGTGTGTGTGTGTGTGTGTGTGTGTGTGTTCATATAAACTCATTAAATACAAGATATTTCATACTTTTTTCTTTGTGTGTGTGTGTGTGTGTGTGTGTGCGCGTCTGTGTGTGCGTGTGTTGATATGAACATACTAAGTACAAGAAATGTCATACTTTTTTTCTTGTGTGTGTGTGTGCGTGCGCCGATATTAACTTGAAGTACGAAGTAAATAAACCGTACCTTTTGCTTTATGTGTGTGTGTGTGTGTGTGTGTGTGTGTGTTTGTTGATATAAACCTACAACTAAAAATGTTTTTGTACCTCTTGATTTGTGTGTTTGTTGTGTATTGATATAAACGTACTGTACCAAGTACAAGATATTTCTGACCTCTTTTTGTACGTGTGTGTGTGTGTGTGTGTGTGTGTGTGTGTGTGTGTGTGTGTGTGTGTGTGTGGTTGAGGGAGCAGAACAATTCTGATATGCTGAGTTTTCAGAAAGAGAGAGGGAGAGGTTTTCTTTGGCCAAAAATCAGGGAAGAGATTGGCCAAAAAAATCTCACACAAAAAGTGGTGCGTGTGTGTGTGTGTGTGTCAGTGTGTGTGTGTGTGTGTGTGTGTGTGTCAGTGTCTGATGAGAGTAGGATCCAGTGGTCGGGTTTAAGGCTTTTCCAGAGTTGAACACTTTTACAGAGCCAGGTACGTGTATGTGTGTGTGAAAGTTAGACACACACACACACACACACACACACACACACACAGAGAGACAGATGAGAGTTCTGTACACATGAACACGAGTAAGACAAAATCCTTATAGGTGTTCGCTATCACCTTAAAATCTCTGATACACCCGCACACACACTCCCCATGGGAGGTGTCAGTTGCGCCGATCTTAATCTTCACGAATTGGAGGACGTGCATCAGCACAGCCTGGCGTTCTCTCTCTCTCTCTCTCTCTCTCTCTTTCTCTTTCTCTCTCTCTTTCTCTCTTTTTGAATTTGTCAACACTCTTCCTGACAAATCTCACCCTTCTCCCCGTCTCCTGCCTCTGAGCCTCTTTCTCCTTTCAATATCTCCTCCCCCTCGCCCCCCCTCCCCCACCACCTCTCTCTCTCTCTCTCTCTCTCTCTCTCTCTCTCTCTCTCTCTCTCTCTCGTTCTCTTCTCTCACTTTGTAAGAGAAGGTCGGATCAGTACGAAAATGCCATCGTGCTCTCCGGATTGCTGCCTCTACCCAGCAGTGGAGGTAAGACTCCTACTTTAACGTAGACTTTATCCACGTACGTCTTGCGTTTTTCTTTTTTCTGCATCTGGATTCCCTTGAGACGTTTGACATCACTTCACCTGGAGGTGAGAAGAGGACGATCTGGGGTTTTTAAACATCTGGATGTGAGAGAGAGAGAGGAAACGAGATCTAAAGTTTGTTCTGTTGCGAGAAGCGCTTGTGTTATTAGTGAGTGTGTAAATATGTGTGTGTGTGTGTGTGTGTGTGTGTGTTGATTTTTATGACATGCTGCCACTTGGAGAGAGTGTTAAAAGTGTGCATGAGTGAGTGAGTGAGTGTGTGCATGCATGTGCGTCTGAGAAGCTACGCCTCGGGGATGTGCGGTTGTCTAAGCGTGATCAGGTTTACTGCCGAGGTTCGAGCAGATGTGTGTAGCGAATATGAACGCGCCGCAGTGATAATGAAATAGTTATGCCATCTTTCTTTCCTCCTGATTTATCTTCATGTGTGTGTGTGTGTTTGTACAGATCATTAAGGTCTTTAGCGAAGATGGTGTTGGGAAGGTGGTGGAAGTTCCCGCGCACATGACCGCCAGAGACGTGTGCCAGCTCCTGGTTTATAAAAGTCACTGTCTGGATGACAACTGCTGGACTTTGGTAGAGCATCATCCGTTACTCGGAATAGGTAAGTGTGTATGACTGTATATATGTGTGTGTGTGTGTGTGTGTGTGTGTGTGTGTGTGTGCTCTTGTTAGAGATCACTATCTGGTCCTGGGGCTCTTTCTGTTCTGTCTTATCCTTTACCAAGTCAGTCAGTCAAAGCATCACCTCTTTGCGGTTAAATCTTGCTTCATGTTTGTAATCATAAAAGCATTAAAAAAAAAAAAAGAAATGAAAAAAATCAAAGGTGGAGGCCATAGGACGACTGGGAACGAGGAAGTGTGACGCTCTGTGTGTTCTCCAGTAAGGGGACAGAGCGTGAATGGGATTGATAATCTGCTAATCTGGCTGCTACTTACCGTGGACACACATGTGGACATCTGGTTCTTAGTCTGATCACAAGATTAAAACCGAATACGTTGCCATGGCGATGCATGAAAGGAGAACATCCTGATTGTCGTAGTGTCACACATATTTTATTAATTTTTTTTACATATTGTCCTGGTTTGACTTGAACCTTACATATACATATGAGGGGTGTTCAAGTCAAACCGGGACTAAGTGTTCCCTACATTTTTTTGAGTAATATATATTTGTGTGTGTATATATATATATATACAAGAACATATATAAGAATATATATATATTCTTAGTATTGGGATATATATTAAGATGTCCTACAGAGCAAAGGTCATGGTGTTGTCTAGGTGAGAGGGATGGTGATGCGACTCATGTTACGCGGATACGTGAAAGCTGATTATTCAGAATGAGATTTCCCGTGAGAATCAGATCGAAAAGGTGCACTAGGCGGGTTTGGCTGTCTCAGACGAAGCACGTACAAGATGATAAAGGATAGTGCATAGTGTCTCCGTAGTAAATCCAAGTTCCGGCTTTTTTTAAGCAAATTCAAATTTTATTTGTCACATACACAGTCACACTCAGTACGATATGCAGTGATGATGCTTAAATGACCGCCCGTGACCTTAAAAATAAAAGATTATTTATAGGAAATCAATATAAATAAAATAGACAATAAATTTAGCTAAGTTAAGATATACAATATAAGAAACATATAAGAAAAACTAGCTAGAAAAATATAGAATTTTAGTGTGGAGATGATAGCTGGCACTTTCTATGCAAGACAAGTGGTAAAAAAAGAAAAAAAAAAGTAAAAATCCTTCCTCGAGGTATGATGTCACAACCCGACCGGGCGTGTTCCGATCGTCCAGCTGACACCCGATCAGCTGCAGCTTCAGCATTACGTCGTGTCCGGCGGAGTCGGATGGATCGCTGATGGATCAGGACAATCTAGATGTGATCTCGGAGCTAACGCTAGCCCGACATCGCAACATGGCAACCTTCCAAAAAAACGTTCCTCTTACATAAGCCATTAGCTGTGCGGCTCCTTACTGAGCTGTGATCAGCCCTACTGCTCAATGCAATCAAGCTAAATACATGACCTCATCTCTCTGCAATGCTTCTCTCTCTCTCTCTCTCTCTCTCTCTCTCTCTCTCTCTCTCTCTGTGCTCTGATTGCATTTGTATTGTGCGGCTGGGTGGAGATGTGTGTCTGCTTTCTTTTGCAGAAACACTCACGCAGAGATGGGAATTATTAAAATACATAATGAAACACATCATAAAACTTCTTAATCTTCGTAACTATAAACACTTCTTTCCTGTGCAAGTTAATACTGGTGCATATTTTCTTCCTTTACACACACACACACACACACACACACACACGGAAATATTCTCATTTTAACTGTGCCCTCAGGCAAAAGTGTCATATGAATACATAGAGCTAAGACTGCCTTGTCTACATTTCTCTTACACACTCTTACACTGACTAACACACAGACACACACACACACAAACATATGCACTGTTTGGGAAACTCTTGTTACACCTAATCATGATTGCGGGACATTAAATCCCAGAGAGACTGCTGGCTTTAAACTAAAGCGCGCACACACACACACACACACACACACACATACAACTGTAATTTCCTTTCCATTCTTGTGTGTGTGTGTGTGTGTGTGTGTGTGTAACGCTCGCTTCGACACCGCCTGGTTATCGGTGCGGTTCCAATTAAAGCCACGGTTGCGTCATAACTTCCTGCCCTTCAGTTTGCATTGTTGTAATCTAGTTCTAATATATTGCTTTCGTTTGTTTGTGTGTGTGTGTGTGTGTATGTGTGCTGGTAGAGAGGTGTTTGGAGGACCACGAACTGGTGGTTCAGGTGCAGACCTGCATGTCTCCGGAGAGCAAGTTCCTGTTCAGGAAGAACTACGCCAAATACGAGTTCTTCAGGAACCCACTGGTGAGAACATCCACATTACATTACATTTGAGCAGTTCAGCTCATCAGGAGGTTGCAGGTTCGATTCCCACGTGATGCTCCAGCCAGGTTTTTAACAGGGAGCCTAAAGAAGGGAGAAGATTGACTTTCTACAGTACGTCAAATCGTAGAGACCGAGATCATGCAAGCAAAAGCGATCTCAGATGGCGCTTTTCCATAGACCGAATGTGTTACGGTCTACAAGCGACAGCTTGAAAAGATCCGATTGTGGACTTGTTTGGTGTAGGAGTGCCCTAAAGCGACAGGTGGAAATCGGGAACGACTAAATGAATAAATAAATAAAAGTCAGGGTCGCAGGGGCCTGGAGCCTATCCTAGGAGACTGAGGGCACGAGGCAGTGATGCCAGTCCATCGCAGGGCACACACACATATACACACACACATTCACATACTACATGCAATTTGAGAACGCCAGTTAGACTAATCTGCATGTCTTTGGACTGTGGGAGGAAACCGGAGTACCTGGAGGAAACACACCAAGCTCGGGGGGAACATGCAAACTCCATGCACACATAGAGTCGGGAATCGAACCCGGAACCTGGCGGTGCAAGGCAACACTGCTAACCGCTGCACCACCTTTTATTTCAGCTCATAATACGCGATACGTTCGAATACGCTTGGCTACAATTTTTTGATACGTTTGTCTAAAACAATTTGCCTGGAAAGTTCAGTTGCAGCTGCAATAACATAAGCGATAACAACATTTATCGTCTTCCACAACATATACCTGTAACCATATAACTGTAATTGGCTAAACAGTGTGATGATGTGTTCATTAATACATTTTTACAAATAAAAATTGTTGCCATGATCCTCATGGTGTAAGACGATCGTATTGTGAATACCATTGCTTGTTTTCATGTTATGCAAAAAACGATCCATTTAAGAACCGGTCCTGCATGTGCCAGGCCTCATTTTTGTGGATTAATATATCTTTATGTAACAGAAGCTCCCTGTCTCTCTCTCTCTCGCTTGTACAGAATTTCTTCCCAGAACAAATGGTGGCATGGTGTCAAGAGTCCAATGGCACGATCCCACCATCTCAACTTCTGCAGGTTAGCACACACACACACACACACACACACACACACACACACACACCATGTGCACTGCAGTATACTTGGGTAAGAATGATGATTCACTGAAATATGACTCAGATGAAACGGATTGCGCTGTGTGTGCTTATACGAGGGGTGTTCGAGTCAAACTGGGGATTGGCGATCTCGTGACCCGTGTCTGGTGGCAAAAACGCATCAGGTCACGTGTTCAGCAACAACAACATGTTCCGCAGTCAAACGTTTGAAACTTTTAATGTTGTGTCCGTGAATTACGATCTCGGGCTAAGGTGGCCTGGAGTCCACCACAGTCGTTCTCGCCAACATTCAGAGAATATCGACTAAATGACTATGACTTGTCGCCAGCTTGCACCTGTCCACACACAATCGTCCGCGTAAACCATTTGTACGTTACAGGATCTTGGCTGGGGGTTATCGTCACATCTTCCATACAGTCCAAGCCATTCCCACATGTTTGGGTGTATTAAAGGAGTTCCTGGGAGGCCAGCGTTTCAGCGCCGAAATGTGGCTCTGGCATACTGAGAAACATCATATATGCTTGAAATTTTACTCGGTTAACCGTGTTCTGTTATTCTGCAACGCCTCTTGAACATATATATGACAAAAGAATACATGTAATTTTTTTGTGTAAGACAAGATGAGGAGAGGGAATTTTCTCTGTTGAGGAAAGCTAAATAACTAGTCTCTAGATGGTTTCCTGCTCTCCTCCCCCATACAGAATTTCTTGAATTCCAGCCGCTGCCCTGAGATCCAGGGCTTCCTTTACATGAAGGAGACAGGTCGCAAGTCCTGGAAGAAGCTTTACATGTTCCTGCGCCGCTCCGGCCTCTACTTCTCCACTAAAGGAATATCCAAGGCAAGGAATATCTGACTGTTGCTTTATTTTTAATGTTTGCTTAATGTGCATTTTAAATAAGAAGTTTTCCAAAATGGGTTTTGTGGCTCACGAGCTATAATGTACATGAACTGCATCGTTTGCCGAATGTGGTGCAATCTGGAAGCGATTCCACATGCTTGGACATAATTGGAGGGATCAGTTATGGGTCAGATAAATGAAAATGAGATTTGGTTTATGGTGTGTATATACAGTTACAGCTATGCAGAGCCTCATTCCAGTTAGACTGGAGAATCTTTTTCATATAAATGCATATTTAATGTTGGCAGTTTTTTTAATTTATTAAAAATAATATAATGCTAGATTGAATACTAATAACCAATTCATAGGCGATAATGATTTAAAATAAATTGCAATACACAAATTTTTCATGCAGAACCAGCTGAATTAAAGGGCCACTATTGTGCATAATGTCCTTTTTTCCCCCAGTATAAACAAAAATCGTGAACGTGGGGTAAAAAACAACATCCCCTGCTTTTGGTCCTTTTTCCACTTTTGTATTTGCCAGGACTAAAACAAGCCAATTTGTTTTCCCTCCCCTAATGTGACCTCATATAGGAAGATCCTCCTCCAGGCTTGTTGCTCAGCTGGAGGGGTGTAGCTCATTTACTGTACATAGACACTGAAATAGAGCATTTAAACAAAAACCCATGCATTATTTGAGCGTGTTGGATTTCACGTGAAGCATTAACACAGACACACCTTGCGGGGCCTCAGAGACCTGTACTAACTTGTTAAAGAAATAGTACAATATGGGACTTTTAAATACAGTCTTTTTGCGTTAGATTGTAGCTTGAAATAGAAATGGTACGATGTAATTGCTTATGACGATGCTACAAACTGTAGGGAAATTGCACTATTTACCTACAAAGTGCACAACACAGGTGGTGGTTAGCACTGTCGCCTAGCACCTCCAGGGTCTGGGATTGATTCCCGTCTCTGTGTGCATGGAGTTTGCATATTCTCCCTGTGCTTGGTGGGTTTCTTGTGGGTACTCTACTCCTGGTTTTACCCCCACAGTCCACAGACCAGCAAATTAGGCTAATACGTGTTTGTAAATTACTCATTGAGTGTGAATGATTGGCACCCTGTCCAGGATGTAACCCGCCTTGTGCCCTAAGTCCCTGGAGATATGTTCCAGGCCCCCCGCGACCATGAATATACAGTAGGATAAAGCGAGTGAGTGAAGATCAAACAGAGAGTACACAACAACCACACCTCATGATTTGCTATTAATTGTTAAGCCTTATCAAGAATCTCTTTGATTTCTCACCTGCGGTCTGGGTAGGATACAGAGGTCGATATGAATCTGTCGCACACGTCCATACTACAGTATATGTTATAAAGGAATTGACAATAAACAAGGCATTTTGGACCAATTCTTTCGGATTCCTCTTGATACGTAGGATCTCTTTCGCACCGTGACCCACCGTAACAAATTTAGATTTTTTTTCTACGGTTTTGAGGTCATACCACATCAAATAGTGGAATGTGGGAAAGCTCTCTTAATTATATATACTGTGCATGCATAGATTTTATTAAACTTTTTTTACCCTCTCTCAGGGTTGCCACATCAGATCTGTTGATCAACAAGTTTACTAGCACAGGTTTTTATATCGGATTTCTGCTCTGCCCAAGATCTCCAGGGGCTGCATATTATATATCCTGTATGGTCATAGGGTTAAGGGCCTTGCTCAATGGCAAGTGGTGCAGCTCAGACATTTCAGATTAATACGGCTCATCTCTTATTTCCTTGTGAAGGAAAAAGCCGGATCATTCTAGTGTATTTTTTTTATTTTTGGTTAAATCCTGAGCTCCCGTGCATAAAGTGTATAAATGTCCTTAGTCTGGTTATGCAATCGATATAATTGAAATTTTTTTTTTTTACATTGCTAGAAAAAAAATTACATTCTTATTTTGTACAAGTCTACTATTTAACGTTTTGATTTGAAGTTTCTGTTCAGGGTATTAATATGTGTTCGTTTTTGGCTGTGTTTATTTTGCTTGTGGCATGATCAGGAGCCCAGGCATCTGCAGTTGCTGTCAGATTTGGAGGAGAACAGCGTGTTCACCATGACGACAGGCAAGAAAGTGCACAACGCTCCCACAGACTACCAGTTCTGCATTAAGGTAACAGAAAAGGGGGAAAAAAAATGAAATTTTCTTTCTTTCTTTTTATTTCACTGTATCACCGCATGCACACACAAAATGATTAGCTGTTTATAGTATTCCCAAGAATGTTGTCAAGCTTGTTTTAAGGAAGGAGTTAAACTGGGTTATTATTATTATTATTATTATTATTTTCATTTATTTTTAATTTTTTTGGTAATTTGATTACAGCCTACTAAGGGCACGATGGAGTTGAAGGATCTGAAGATGCTTTGTGCTGAGGATGAGCAGAGCAGAACATGCTGGATGACTGGGTTCAGAGTGTTTAAGGTACACACACACGCACACAATCACACACTATTTTGCCATGCATTAGACTTGCAAACTAGTCAACCATGCCATGTGCCATTGTTCAGGCTCAAGTCTGAATTTCTATGAACATTAATATCAATTTTATTATACCAATCCCATGATTTTTATTGAAACCCATTAACTAATATTCATGGTATTGTAGAGTAATTTAGCAATGTTTAATAGTATTGCATGGCGGCACGGTGGTGTAGTGGTTAGCACTGTCGCCTTGCACCTCCAGGGTCCGGGTTCGATTCCCCAGCCAGGCTCGATTCCCGTCTCTGTGTGCATGGAGTTTGCATGTTCTCCCCGTGCTTGGTGGGTTTCCTCCGGGTACTCCGGTTTCCTCCCACAGTTCAAGGATATGCAGGTTAGGCTAATTGGCGTTCCCAAATTGGCCGTACTGTGTGAATGGATGGGTGAATGTGTGTGTGTGTGTGTGTGCCCTGCGATGGATTGGCACCCTGTCCAGGGTGTACCCCGCCTAGTGCCCGAAAGCCTCCTGGGATAGGCTCCAGGTCCCCCGCGACCCTGAACACAGGATAAAGCGGTATAGAAAATGAATGAATGAATGAATAATAGTATTGCTACTTATATTAATAATAATACAACTAATATTAGTTATAATATTAATAAAGATAATAACGCTGGTTATTAAGCACTGTAGAATTGCACCTCCAGGGTCAGGGTTCGATTCCCGTTCTACCTGTGCTTGGTGGGTTTCCTTCAGGTCCCACAGTCCAAAGATGTACAGATTAAGATATATGTATAGATGATGAGTGAGTGATGATAATGCTGGATTTTATTATCATTATTATTGTGTGCAGTATGGAATTCTGCTTTACCAGAACTACAAGATCCCTCACCAAAGACAGCCACCAGTCTCAAACTTCACAGCACCAGTGGTGAGCACTTCAGCTTCTTCGTCTGTTTTATGAACGTATGTTTTGAAAGTAACACTTTTACACCTTAACACTTCTCATACTTTAATGCCTGGACAAATATCTCCGCTACAATATGGCCTGATTTTTACATATTTAATCACGATTACTAAACCTGCAGGGGTGTGTTGACAGCTATCTGACATGTACATGAAACAGTCTGTATCTTGATCTGATTTCTCTGTAGAGGAGCGTGTCAGAGAATTCACTCGTTGCCATGGATTTCTCGGGGAGGACAGGCCGCGTGATTGACAACCCTGTGGAAGCGATGAGTGCGGCTGTGGAGGAAGGACACACTTGGAGGGTAAGTTTTGTTCACGTACAGGCTTAAATAAATACTGTGCTTTATTTATTAAGATTCATATGAACAAATTCATCCATGAGTTGATTGCAGGCGATTCATGAAAATTGAGATTTAGGTACAAAAAAAAAAGTCATTCTTTAATCTCTTTTTGAGACTGTTGGACTGCTGCTGGACAAATTTTCTGGCAGAATTTCTAATAAATAAAGTGTGTAAAACTGATGTGGACTAGATGACTTCGTCAAACATTCACTGCCTGGTAAAAAGAAAAAAAATGTTTTAGAAGAGCCTGCATCAAGCAAAGGAAACAACTATAAAGATTTGAGATAGCTAGAATTAGGTTATGAATTGTCCAGTGCATTATTAACACTAGAAAAAATTATTCTGAACCATCAACTTCATTAAAGGAATGATTGCAAAAAAAGTTGCATATTAAAAGTGGACAGTAGAAATCAGTGCTACGTTTAATAGTAATAGTAAGAGCGTTTCCGTACGCACGCGATGTGGCAGGAACTCATGGGATTGGGGCTAAACATCAGAAACCCACTTGTTAGTGAGACTAATCAGGAAAAAAGGCTTCAGTTGGCTATGGAGCATACAGATGGCGTAGGCATATTCCAGGCCTTAAACTGTGAAGGAGTGGGTCTGGAAGCATGAGGGATCATTTTCCCCAAATTCCCCAGGCAGGTTAGGTGCGGAAGTGAGATCAGTCGGTTCCGGCGAGAAACTCGCGTGTGAGGAGAGCTTGGTGACGGGTGCGTTGTCATTGTGTAGCATCCAGTTTTTCGCACTTCACAGATCCGGATCCAGACGTAGTAAAATTGTAGACATGATAATATGATGGTCAGAATAGCACCAGTTGCACAGCTCCCGATGTACACAGGACGATGGGTTTTGGCACACTGACTTAGGAGTGATGGTGCTTCCTGTCACTGCGTGTGTAGTCTTGTTTGTGCTGCCACTTGTTGGCATGTTACAAAATAGTCTTTGGATACCACTCGTATTAAAAATTGGTGCGGCATGGTGGCTTACTGGTTAGCACCTCCAGGTACCGGGTTCGATTCCCGCGTTACAGGAAGTTTGTTTGTTCTCCCCGTGCTTAATGGGTTTCCTCTGGGTTCTTCAGTTTCCTCCCACAGTCCAAAGACGTGCAGATTAGGCTAGTTGGCATTCCCAAATTGCCCGTAGTGTGTGAATGAGCGTGTGAATGTTGACAGAGGTCCTACTGTACCACCATTGGCCTCCACGTTCAATAGTTGGACTAGAGAGGTTCCTGGATGGGTGGTTGGTTGGATGGATGGATGGTTGCATGGATGGACGGATGGATTAAAGAGTGGAGAAGAACTCCAAGCTTTTACAAAAACTTTACAAATGTTGGTAGACATAGTTGTAATTTTACATATACAGTAAGAATGTGACTAATCTGTGTATTGTGTGATAGGGATAAAAAAATAAATTGGTAGAATTTTATGTATGAATTACAGTTTATTCCACACACGCTTGTTTTATGGCAATTAAGACTAGGACGAAAGAATCACTGCAATTCAAACAAAGAAAATTATATCAGTTTGTGTGCTAAACTTTTGCGAACATTGCATTTTAATGAACTTTGTGGGCTTCAGTAAGTGTGATGTGAAAGTGTTCATGCATTTAACAAGTGATTGAAAGCAAATCTGTCTTACTACAAGTTATTGCATTATAGGGTTTTTTATTTGTTAAAGCCTTAAAACATTTTCACATGACTTTACATGATATTTGTTTGTTATACGTGTATATACAGTATGGTGTATTAATCCTTTTCTGCATAGAAACGAAGTCAGAGAATGAATGTAACGGGCCACCCTAGTTCTCCGCATCCATCCACTTTAAACTCAGGTGAGCACACTGATCAGTTAAACATGTGCAAAAAAAAAAAAAACTAGAAACAACATATTTCATATTTCCTCAAAACCCAAACTTGGTCCTGGAGGAACTTTTGTTCTACACAATTAATGTTTTACTGAAATAATGCTTTATCACATCCACTTCGTTTGAGGAAAAGCTGTTAGCGTATTAATTAAGATGAGTTGTTAGAGGACCAAGGTTGGGAACCTGCGCCTTAAAGCCGAGACTAAAATATAGGTTACGATGTCTGCAGCGATCCACCGGACACAACTGTGGTTCCACGGCCGCATCATGAGGGATGAGTCCCACCGTATGATGATGCAGCAGGGTCAGGTGGACGGGTAAGATCCTAAAATTGCGAATGAATTCGATTTTGTTGAGCATATACACTTTATATAATACTCAAGGTTGCTCATTTTTGTTTTTTTTCTCTTAAGGTTGTTTCTTTTGCGGGATAGTCAGAGCAAGCCAAAGGCTTTTGTACTCACTCTGTGCCATCACCAGAAGGTCAGACACTTCCAGATCTTGCCTGTGAGACTTTAACTTTTATTCTGACTTTTACTTGACATTTCGAACCAATCTATTTACAGTACATATGTGCCACAAAAATCCTGTTCAAGATTTGCACATTTTCTTTTTTTGTTCTCAGTACGAAGAGGACGGTCAGATCTTCTTCAGCCTTGACGATGGTTCCACCAAGTTCACAGACCTGATCCACCTGGTAGAATTCTACCAACTTAACAAAGGAGTCCTACCCTGCAAACTCAAACACCCCTGCACCATGGTTGCCTTATGACATCCCCCAACCCTACACACCCCTGTTCACACCCTTTGGAACGAAATGCCATTGCGTCCTTGCACCAATGGCTGAGAACAAAGAAAGTCATATCCCTCCTCCGTGATAAGCTCACAGTTTTCAAGACATGAAGAACCTTTTCTCAGTCTTTTATATCTTGTCTCTGGGATCGTTGCAGACCTGATGGCTCACTTTGTCCATTTAATGTAACACTGCCAATGTATTTCACATTTCGTCCCAGAGAAGGCCTTGATGCTACGATGCAGAAGATACTCTCTCCATTGCAGAAAGATCGTCATATCTTTTCTGTTGCTTATGCCTTGTAATATTACTTGATAATATTTGATTGGATTGGTATTTGCGGGATTGCTGATTGTTTCATACTTACTATTTTGCACTTTCGAGCTGAAAACGGGTGGCCCACTTTACCATTAAAATGCCCCTGTCCTCATTTCACCCCCTCCTTCCCATGGCCTCGTGGTGACTAAGCCTCAGTGGGGGATTCCTGTGTGGTAATTGGATTACAGCACAACACAAGCCCTGTCGGAGCTTCCTATTGACGAGGTTACAGCTGACGTCTTTCTTCTTTGCACTGTGCTCAGTCCAAGCTATTTTCCATCGTGTCCTTTTTGCCTTAGAGACCTGAGGGCACTGGGATGAGGCCGCGTTGCGTTCAGTCAGTTTGGAGACTGAGACGTTCCACGGGGAATCTGCACATCCGGCTTGAGAAATTCATTTGAATTGTGGATACAATGCATCTATATTAGGGGGACAAAAAGTCACTTTTAATTGAAGTGCAATATTTACTAAGTACAGCCTATGGGGGAGTTAAGGAAACTTGACCCAGGCCCTGAGTGGCTGCCTTAAAAAAAAAACTTGACCCATCCTCAAGTTGCTGATTTTTGACTACCCAGAGCACAATCACTGAGTTAAACGATTAGCCCTCCTCTGGCTATGTAGCAAGTTATTATTATTATTATTATTATTATTTCTTCAAAATTCTGGAAAGTTTTACAATTTACAATTATCTTCACATCATTTTGCTGTCCTTGAGCCACATGAACATATGAAAGGTATAAAAAGGCCCCATTTGTACCTTGAATTAACATGTGATCTGATCTGATCGGTTACAAAACACAGACTGCCTTATTATCAGAATATGTTTAGATCATTTACTCCAGTGGGGTCAAAAGTCAAAAGTTTCTCTCAACCAAGCCAACACGTTGCAATTCCTTCTTTCACCTGATGGTGGCAGCAGACT
The DNA here is from genome assembly GCA_030522415.1 of Channallabes apus. Taxonomy (NCBI): domain Eukaryota; kingdom Metazoa; phylum Chordata; class Actinopteri; order Siluriformes; family Clariidae; genus Channallabes; species Channallabes apus. The sequence goes on along the minus strand of CM060105.1, from coordinate 25,051,713 downwards.
ATGTTAACATAGCAAAATTTTAAGATCCTTTTTTGCCCCATAAATTTTTACTAACTAAACTTAATAATATTTAGCCATGGCTATAGAATAGAGTTGCAAATTTCACAGTTTTCTCGACTGATATTTAACCATGATAAAAAGTTTAAGCTATATTTAAGCAATTCGAACAGCACAATCAACAAATATTTTTTTTGTATTTGAGAATTATTTGTCTCGCAGCTTATTTAAAAACAAGGCCACTAAAAATGCAGTGTCCAATATCATACACTGCCTAGTGCTCCCTCTTGTGGTGCATTATTGTCTATGTAAGCGACTGAGAAACATTATGCAAAACAAGCATTTTCAGTTAATTCTAATTCATAAATTCTAAATGTAAATTAATCAACTAACGAGTAATCGTTAAGTTAACCCTTCTATAAATACAAAAAAGCAAATTGTGCTTGTGGTAAGAATTTCAAGAGCTGGGAAGAAGAATAGTTTTTTGTCGAGAGACTGCTGTGGTAATTTAACATCATGAGACAAACATTATGAAACAAATCGTGGAGGATTAGAGGGTTAGGATCCTGAAGCAGCTGGAAGCTTTCTTGGCAAAAGTCCCAGTTCAGAACATTACTGGAGCTAATAAGTGAGGCAGCTTCTAACCATTAAGCACGGAATAAGTTTCATGAATCCTTGAAGTTGTGAATATCAGTTTTCCTAAAAGGAATCACTTTATGAATTTCATCTTGTACTGTATCTCATAACTCCAGCCATCAGGTGATACCCTGCTGCAGTTACTTCATTAAGATTAAATTCACTATATTAGAGCTGACCTGAGTCAGACAAAGTCCAGGGGTCCTGCATTGGCTTCACACCTACTTTAACTAGCTGACATTATTGTGCAATTATGTTTGTGGTGGGGGTGGGGGGAGGAGCTATGATTACACTGCGTTTAAATGTGAGCTTTAGTGATTCGTTATCCAGATAGTGATATACAGACATCAATGCACATGTTAATGTGAGATACAAATGGAGCCAAAGAGAAAATATGCACGAACACTCAAAAGAAGAATGTTCGCAAGGGGTTTGTCGGGAGTCCTGAGTGCAATCAGAAAACCTTTACGTCTGTGTCGGTCCATGAGGCGCTCTGATGGAGAAGAAGTAGTGCAAGTTTCAGTATACAGACCTGTGAATATGCCACAGTCGCACTGCGGCACAATCCTCCATGTCCTACACTGGCCCACAAGTCTTAAGCTATGATCTCATCCTATGGTTTGATAAAACTCACACAACCGACTGTTAAAACTGCTCAGAATGTATCACACATGTGATCGAGAGATGTGCATGTTAGTCAGTTTTCTAGTATGCAGACAAAATCTAAAATCTGGTGCAAGCAAGTTTTCAACACAGTTCAATACAATTTTTGAGTTGATGCTTAATCTGTGTATTCCTTAGAATGGGTTTAAATATCCTTGTGAACAGCAACACTGGTCATTTAACGACATACCTACAGAGTGGAAAGTATGTAATGCATGGTCTACGAGGCAAATCTTGTAGTCAAGCCTCTGTAACGCCAAGCTGATCCGAATGTATGTACCATAAGACCAGTTTATCAGAGATGTGATTTTAGGAGGGGAAAAAAAAAGAATAAGAATGGCCTATACAGGTGTCTTTTTTTTTTTTTTTTTTTCCCCGCTAATCCTGTGTGCAGTTATAATGCAGTGCAAAAAGCTTTAGTAGCAATATATACACAGTATTGTGCAAAAGCCTTGAGCACCCAAATCCACAAAATTCTTTAGAGAGGAACATATGCTGAAGGCCGAGTGGTTGAAACGGACGAGAGGGGAAATGAGGTTGCTTCCAAGGTTGATGCATAAACAATCCAATTTTAAAATTGTATCTTTAGGCACCTTGGCATGTGTTCCCGTTTCTTTAATTGAATCTACATAATGTTATTTTATTTCATTTAATATGAAGAAATGAGAGGGCACAAGACTTTTGGACAGTACTGTATAGGTATATATATATATTTCTGAGTGTGTGAAGCTTAAGCTCTAGATCTAACACTGTATCTATGCTATCAACATATATGTAAATGAGTTGGGCTCCCAAACAGAATGAAGACTTTACATAGTTGTTGTGTACTTTGCATACTCCATCTCAGTGATTTGTATCGGTGTGCATATTAATGCTATAATGATATTATCTGTTCTCATTTGTAAGTTTTTATAAAATCGTATATTATATTAAGCCATGTTGCACATGACTCTTGTGTATATATAAGGTATCCTGCGAATTGCATTTCAGAACCGGAGTGCGTCCAAGGGGTGACCATAGAGTACAGAACGAAGATCAAGGGTTAAAGCAGCATCTCCGGATCTCGTGCACACTGATCCGTAGGGAGTTGCCACGTTGCATGTTTGCTCTTTGTTGCAGATCTGTGGTGCCATCTAGTGGTTAATTTCCAAGTGATAAAACCTGAGACCAAACAGAAATTAGAGGCTTGCAATGTATTATAACTTACTAAAGACCTAAGATCTAATTTAATGCCTATCTAAATATAAATCCGTGTGAATGAGTGTGTGTGTGTGTGTGTGTGCTCTGCGATGGATTGGCACGCTGTCCAGGGTGTACCCTGTCTCGTGCCCAGAGTCTCCTGGGATAGGCTCCAGGTCCCCGCGACCCTAAATACAGGATAAAGCGGTATAGAAGATGAATGAATGAATGAATAAATATAAATCCATCAGCATAAAATAGACACCGTAATGGAAGGTATCCTTCAGGTAACATCAGTCTACTGTGATAAATGACATCTATAAATAGAATGCAGATTATCATGGTAAAAGGTATAATTAATGATGCAGTTTAATGCTGAAGTATATGTGTGTGCAATAAATATTTAGTGTGATTAGATCAATAAACCCTATATTTTTTGTAGAAATAATTAATATTCACCTTGTCACAATTTCAAACAAATCAACAAGGAGGTAACTCGTATATAAAATATTTTCAAGAATTGTGCACTTGTACAACAGTAAAGAAGCAACATTTCAAATTATATAATTAAATTCAATTAATTTTAAATAATAGAGAACTGTAACTCGATAATGAAGACATGCACAAATTATCATGCACATTTTGGGAGATGTATTTCACTTCTTTGTCTGTAAATATTATTATACTGAATATGCATTTATTTTGTATAAAATATACTTATTCAGAACAAAAGGGGTCATTTTATACCACGCACACAAAAAAAAAGCCCTAACCTCAGATACTGGATGCAGTCGCGGTCTCAAGCCCGGATAAAATGGGAGGGTTGCATCAGGAACCCTGTGACAAGTTATATGTGGATGGTATGTCTGCCGTGGCAACCCCTTGACGGGAGCAGCCGAAAGACTGTCCTAGAATAATAATCATAACAATCCCATGTTCCAGTGTATGTACCTTCCTATCTCTGTATGGAAGTTCCTTCAAGGCCCTTTTCTATTCCAACATGATTGTGACCCAGCGGACAAAGCAAGTACTGTAAGGATATGGTTTGATGATTTTGTTGTGGAAGAACTTGACTGGCCCTAACACGGAGCCCTGACCTCAACCCCATCGAGCACCTTTGGGATGAACTGGAACAGAGATTGCGACCCAGGCCTTCTCATCCAACATCAGTGCCTGACGTCATAAATGCTCTACAGAATGAATGGGCATGAATTACCACAGAAACACTCCAACATCTTGTGGAGAGGCTTCCAAGTAGAAGCTGCTATAGCTGTAAAAGGGGGAACCCCACTCCATATTGAAGTGTATGTACAGTGGTGTGAAAAACTATTTGCCCCCTTCCTGATTTCTTATTCTTTTGCATGTTTGTCACACTTAAATGTTTCTGCTCATCAAAAACCGTTAACTATTAGTCAAAGATAACATAATTGAACACAAAATGCAGTTTTTAAATGAAGGTTTATGTTATTAAGGGAGAAAAAAAAACTCTAAATCTACATGGCCCTGTGTGAAAAAGTGATTGCCCCCCTTGTTAAAAAATAACTTAACTGTGGTTTATCACACCTGAGTTCAATTTCTGTAGTCACCCCCAGGCCTGATTACTGCCACACCTGTTTCAATCAAGAAATCACTTAAATAGGAGCTACCTGACACAGAGAAGTAGACCAAAAGCACCTCAAAAGCTAGACATCATGCCAAGATCCAAAGAAATTCAGGAACATATGAGAGCAAAAGTAATTGAGATCTATCAGTCTGGTAAAGGTTATAAAGCCATTTCTAAAGCTTTGGGACTCCAGCGAACCACAGTGAGAGCCATTATCCACAAATGGCAAAAACATGGAACAGTGGTGAACCTTCCCAGGAGTGGCCGGCCGACCAAAATTACCCCAAGAGCGCAGAGACAACTCATCCGAGTGGCCACAAAAGACCCCAGGACAACATCTAAAGAACTGCAGGCCTCACTTGCCTCAATTAAGGTCAGTGTTCACGACTCCACCATAAGAAAGAGACTGGGCAAAAACGGCCTGCATGGCAGATTTCCAAGGCGCAAACCACTTTTAAGCAAAAAGAACATTAAGGCTCGTCTCAATTTTGCTAAAAAACATCTCAATGATTGCCAAGACTTTTGGGAAAATACCTTGTGGACCGACGAGACAAAAGTTGAACTTTTTGGAAGGTGTGTGTCCCATTACATCTGGCATAAAAGTAACACAGCATTTCAGAAAAAGAACATCATACCAACAGTAAAATATGGTGGTGGTAGTGTGATGGTCTGGGGTTGTTTTGATGCTTCAGGACCTGGAAGGCTTGCTGTGATGGATGGAACCATGAATTCTACTGTCTACCAAAAAATCCTGAAGATTCAAGATTCAAGATTCAAAGAACTTTATTAATCCCAAAGGGAAATTGCTTAGGAGAACGTCTGGCCATCTGTTCGTCAACTCAAGCTGAAGCGATCTTGGGTGCTGCAGCAGGACAGTGACCCAAAACACACCAGCAAATCCACCTCTGAATGGCTGAAGAAAAACAAAATGAAGACTTTGGAGTGGCCTAGTCAAAGTCCTGACCTGAATCCTATTGAGATGTTGTGGCATGACCTTCAAAAGGCGGTTCATGCTAGAAAACCCTCAAATAAAGCTGAATTACAACAATTCTGCAAAGATGAGTGGGCCAAAATTCCTCCAGAGCGCTGTAAAAGACTCGTTGCAAGTTATCGCAAATGCTTGATTGCAGTTATTGCTGCTAAGGGTGGCCCAACCAGTTATTAGGTCCAGGGGGCAATTACTTTTTCACACAGGGCCACGTAGCTTTGGGTTTTTTTTCTCCCTAAATAATAAAACCCCTCATTTAAAAACTGCATTTTGTGTTTACTTGTGTTATCTTTGACTAATAGTTAAATGTGTTTGATGATCAGAAACATTTTGTGTGACAAAAATGCAAAAGAATAAGAAATCCGGAGGGGGGCAAATAGTTTTTCACACCACTGTATGTGGATACAATGTCATTGCAGGTTTGTCTAAATACTGTAGGGTAGTATACCATTCTGACCACTTTATCTTATCCCACTAATGTACAATTCATTACAATTCGTAACCATATAAGGCTAAAAGTATGTGGACACAAGGTTGTCACATCCATATGTGCTTATTGAGCATTTTGCTGTTAGAAAGAGCTCCACTTTTTCTGGGAAGGCTTTCGACTAGATTTTGGAGCATGCCTGTTGGATTAGTGTGTATTCAGCCATAAGGGAGAGCATTAGTGAGATCAGATGCTGATATATTGGGTGAGGATATCTGGGTTCCAGTTCATCCCAAAGGTGTTAAACACTTCCATAAGTAAAAACTGAAATTCAGGTACATCACTTTCTCGATGAATTTTTAATCAAAAAGCTTTGAAAGCACCGAATCAGAATCGAAGATTCCAGACTCTCGAATCGAACGTCCATACACAATAGAGAAACAAAGCAGTTTCTATCCGCTATCGCCATCTAGTGTACAGATTTAAATATAGATGCAACGTAGACTGTTTACTGTAGCTTAAAATAGACATTTGAATTACCATCTTGTAACTGGCTCGTTGGTCTAGGGGTATGATTCTCGCTTTGGGTGCGAGAGGTCCCGGGTTCAAATCCCGGACGAGCCCAAGTGTTTTTATTTAAACATGTATTTAATGGTTCTCCATTACATGTGTGTGTGTGTGTATGTCTGAATGTCAGCATGTGTCTATGCACACTCTCACCCTGTTGTCAGTTATTAAAAACCTCCTTGTAAGTAGAACACCTTTCTCAATGTATGCTTAGTGTCCAATGTGAGTAAAGATATACAACATGGATGTGTATAGGTTATCAGAAATCACTCACTCTCACCCATATTCTCTATACCACTTATCTCTATACCGCTTATAACAGAGTGCCAGTCCATCACAGCGCGCGCGCGCGCGCACACACACACACACACACACACACACAGAATATGTGAAATTTGGAAATCTGCAAGTTTTTGTGCCTGTGGGAGGAAACCGGAGTACCTGAAGAAAACCCACCAAGCAAATACATCTCCACACACACATCTGAAACAGGAATTGAACCCTTGACCCTGGAAGAGAAGCCTATCCCTATCAATTCAATTCAATTCAATTTTATTTATATAGCGCTTTTAACAATGGTCATTGTCTCAAAGCAGTTTCACAAAAATTAAAGAAATTTAACAAAAAAAAATATAATAATAATAATAATAATAATAATAATAAATTTAAAAAATAAATAAATAAAATAAATAAAATAATAATAATAGAAAAGAAAATAATTGGAAGTGTGGATGTGTGAGAAAAATGTGCAGATAATAATAATGAGACAAATGAATGAAATTTCTCTGATGAGCAAGCCAAGGGTGACGGTGGCAAGGAAAAACTCCCTGAGATGGCATTAGGAAGAAACCTTGAGAGGAACCAGACTCAACAGGGAACCCATCCTCATTTGGGCGATAACAGATAGAAATGATATAACATCTTGTGTGTTGTGCAGGTGAAAATTCAATATGACAGAAATTATTTAAATTGACATGAAGACCAGTTCAGCATAGGGACGAGTCAGTAGGTGCAGAGGGCAGATGAGGTCTGGATCACTGGAAGCACAGGAGCAGCATGTGTAGCTCCAACCATCATAAAGCTGAATCCAGCTGGAGCTGGTCCTTCTCTGGATGCCTCAGGAACCTCGCAGGGTCGGCCTTTGTCTACTGAAGCTGGCAAAATCTCCCGATGCCTCGGGATGGGTAGAGAAATACAGAACAGATGGGGAGAATTAGCGTAGTTGCCATTTGGTATAGGTGTACTGGAGTATGAGATTATGGGATGAGTTATGTGTATGCCAGATTAAAAAGATGCGTCTTGAGTCTACTTTTGAACTGAGAAACCGTGTCTGCTCCCCGAACACTGTCTGGAAGGCTATTCCAAAGCGTTGGAGCTAAATATGAAAATGCCCTAACCCCTTTTGTAGATTTTGAAATTCTGGGAACTACCAGAAGTCCGGAGTTTTGTGATCTTAAGGCGCGTGGTGGATTGTAGCGCATCAAAAAGCAATAATACATTATTTTCATATTACCTCATGGTCTATAATGTCTGCCTCAGAAATTGTGATGGTCAAAGGTCAGAAGCATGCATATCCATGTAATGTATATAAACCTTTATGATTTCATTAAATCTTTTAAAGTGCACTGTATTTTCCACATCACTTCTATGCACCACTTTATATACCACTTTAATAGGAACGTCTATACACCTGCAGTTAATGTTCACTGAATAGAATGTTCAATCAAACATCAAAATGAGAAAAAAAAATAGTGTGATACTGATGGTCTCCTGGGATTTTCACAGTCTCTAGCGCAAGGTTCTTCATTCCCAATCATGGAGGGCCAGTACATTTTGTAATTTACAAACACCTAAACACAACAGAATACTGTAGTGTGGAGAAAACAACAATAACACCAAAATCTTCTGTTTGAAGAGTCTGAAGTCTGACACACCTTGATAATGAGAGAAATCAGAGGAGATCGACCAGACTGGTCTGGGTTGACAGGAAGTCCCTCATATAGTAACTTAAATAACCGCTGTTTACATACAAGGTGAGCAGAAAAACTTCTCAGAACACACAATACAACAAAGCTTGAGGTGGATGAGGTCAAGAGCAGAGGCCCAGAACAGGGTCCACTCCTGTCAGACAAGAATCATTGGTGTACTCAGACAGGTTGGGTGAGTCTGTGCCAACCGTTGTCTAGTGCACAAAGAGTGGTGTCCAAAAGTATTAAGACAAAATATGCAAAATGAGCAAAAATTACTAAATATATACAGGTCCTTCTCAAAAAATTTGCTTATTGTGATAAAGTTCATTATTTTCTGTAATGTACTGATAAACATTAGACTTTCATATATTTTAGATTCATTACACACAACTGAAGTACAGTAGTTCAAGCCTTTTATTGTTTTAATATTGATGATTGTGGCATACAGCTCATGAAAACCCAAAATCTCAATCTCAAAAAATTAGCATATTTCATCCGACCAATAAAAGAAAAGTGTTTTTAATACAAAAAAAGTCAACCTTCAAATAATTATGTTCAGTTATGCACTCAATACTTGGTCTGGAATCCTTTTGCAGATTCTTGTGTCTTGTGTCTCTCAACTTTCTCTCCACAATATTCCACAGATTCTCTATGGGGTTCAGGTCAGGAGAGTTGGCAGGCCAATTGAGCACAGTAATACCATGGTCAGTAAACCATTTACCAGTGGTTTTGGCACTGTGAGCAGGTGCCAGGTCATGCTGAAAAATGAAATCTTCATCTCCATAAAGCTTTTCAGCAGATGGAAGCATGAAGTGCTCCAAAATCTCCTGATAGCTAGCTGCATTGACCCTGCCCTTGATAAAACACAGTGGACCAACACCAGCAGCTGACATGGCACCCCAGACCATCATTGACTGTGGGTACTTGACACTGGACTTCAGGCATTTCGGCATTTCCCTCTCCCCAGTCTTCCTCCAGACTCTGGCACCTTGATATCCGAATGACATGCAAAATTTGCAACCTGTAGTCCATTTCCTGCACACGCCTGTACACGGTGGCTCTGGATGTTTCTACTCCAGACTCAGTCCACTGCTTCCGCAGGTCCCCCAAGGTCTGGAATCGGTCCTTCTCCACAATCTTCCTCAGGGCGCGGTCACCTCTTCCTTTGTGCAGCGTTTTCTGCCACACTTTTTCCTTCCCACAGACTTCCCACTGAGGTGCCTTGATACAGCACTCTGGGAACAGCCTATTCGTTCAGAAATTTCTTTCTGTGTCTTACCCTCTTGCTTGAGGGTGTCAATGATGGCCTTCTGGACAGCAGTCAGGTCGGCAGTCTTACCCATGATTGCGGTTTTGAGTAATGAACCAGGCTGGGAGTTTTTAAAAGCCTCTGGAATCTTTTGCAGGTGTTTAGAGTTAATTAGTTGATTCAGATGATTAGGTTAATAGCTCGTTTAGAGAACCTTTTCATGATATGCTAATTTTTTGAGATTTGAAGATTTTGGGTTTTCATGAGCTGTATGCCACAATCATCAATATTAAAACAATAAAAGGCTTGAACTACTTCAGTTGTGTGTAATGAATCTAAAATAGATGAAAGTCTAATGTTTATCAGTACATTACAGAAAATAATGAACTTTATCACAATATGCTAATTTTTTGAGAAGGATCTGTAGTGGAGCTTGCCCTGCGATGGATTGGCACCCTGCTCAGGGTGTACCCCACCTCGTGCCCTAAGCATCCTGAGATAGGCACTAGGTCCCTGCGACCCTGAATACAGGATAAAGCAGGATATAGACAATGAGTGAGTGAGTGAGTGAGTGATATAGTGGAGCTCCGGAGCAAATTTATGCACATAATCTTCAGAAAGCAATCAGTACTGCAGACACCTTTCGATACTATGCCCAGCTGGATACAACAGGTTTTGAAGCATAAAGGACTTCATACTAACTAAAGCAATTTCATTGCATAAAACAAAAATATGGGAATGCTATTAACGTGTCCCAATACCTTTGGTCACTACTGTACACATACCTTTGTATCATTTAATGTGAAGAGGCAAAGCAACAAAAGGTTTGCTTCCTGAAATGAACTCACAGGGCTGGTTTAAACAAATTACTGTGCTTGATTTTGACTCCGCATGCTGTTTGTATAAGAGCCTGTTTGGCTTGTTTGGCTGTAGCTTATCCCTGGGAAATTCATTTTGAATCCTGTCACACTGAAAAATTCTTGTTGTGAACACAGTTGAAAACATCTCTGCCACCTACCACTGCTTTCCTAGTAACTTCCCAGGTATAGGCTCAATCCAAGCCAACAGATCTGCATTTCACTGAGGAAGTCATCACTGCTTTAGGGAAGTTTCTTGGAAATGCCTGGGATGGTAATCAAATCAGCGCTGATAACACTGAAGTGGAACTAAAAAGTTCCTACATAGGAATTTCTTTTGAAAACCTGTTCATGGAAATGATGAGAGGAAATTGTCTAAGGAATTTATACACTAAGAGAAGAGCTGGGATTGACCTTATTGATCCTGATGTTTCAAACCTACACATATATAAACGACAGGATTAGTATTTTAATGCACATTCAATTTTAGTTTATTATGTATTTGAGTTTAATTTCTGGGATAATCAGAAAGACCTTTAAACCAGCCTATTGCTGTCATTCAATAATACCTGATCATAGCAATCTGGGAAAAAAAGGCCATTTATAATTTGATATAAAACATGACTCACTGATGATATTTGGAGTTAATCCTCACCGACAAATATCAGAGAGTTGTACAGGCTAAACATTGCTGTCCAGTGGCGCTGTATTACTGTAGCTACAGTAAGTTAGGTCACTGCGTCTGATCCCTTACAACGAACACCTTGGTAAATAAAGCAGACTTCTGGTTTGTTTGTGATATAACCATAGTCTTTTTTTTGCTTTTATTGCTGAAATATTTTCTGAACTATTTATTATTTGGATTACTGTTCCCATGTTTACCAGTTGCCCCCAATTCATTAGAAGCTACTTTAAGACCAACACTTTCATCTATTACTTTAATCTGCATCATTTTAAAGTAATTTACTGTAGTTTTTTTAATTTATTATTATTATTATAATTTTTTTTTTTTTTTAGCTTTAAGCAGTTCTTGCAATTACGGAGGTTTCTGTTGGTTGACATTTGGTACACTTGGTGCAAGACTGATACAGTATCAGCGAACTATTACATAATTTTCAAATCAGCAAAAGTATTGAAAATTATGGACTAAAAAACATCAGGGCTTGTTTTCATAACTTTCAATATCGTATGCAATATATATTTGGGATTTTGTTTCAGCAGGTATGGATTCCATTAATGTTGTCACACTATGTAAGACAAACACACAAAAGTTAATACTGTATCATTATTCTGCTTGCTTCTACTTCCCAGTCATGGTCATGAAGTCATCCCAACCACAACGAGTCTCTGTTCTCGCTTCTATTTCCTTTTTTGACCACTAGATACAATGATGACCATAGACTGCATAAGAACTGGTCAAATCCTCTGTGAGTTCACCCATAGGTTTTCTGAAGACTGATTTTAACACTCAACTGTGGAAGCTCATTTTGGCAGGAACTGACTCTGTCTAAATCCTGGTTAATCCATAAATGGACAAATGGACAGCAGGTAAAGGCGCCAAGGCCTCCGACCCTCCTACCCCGCAATCTACAGCACCCAAAGGATCTGCTCCCAATGACCTGGTACCACACACACCAGAGCACACCCTAGAGGCCTCGTGGAGCCATGACCTAAGAGGCCAGCTGTTGGTCCCTCAAAAGTGTTGATAGAAGCTCCCACTGGAGTGGACTAAAACAGAATTATTAAGAAGCTTTATGATCGACATTTAATTGACATTTACACCTTACATGTAAGAAATATAAGCACAATGTGAAAGATAAGAATGTGGAGGAAACAAACTAGCTATGCAAAACTAAGCAAAAGATGTCAGTGGCATATTGTGAGCTTATAAGATAAAGACAAGATAAAGAATAGACAATAGAAAAGATAGATAATAAATTATTTGAAAGACAAATTCACAATTAACATTAGAGAAGCTTGCTGCAGTGAAAACTCAATGTTAAAATTTTTTAAATGTTTTTGATTAAAAATCACACACACACACACACACACACACACACACACACACACACACACACACACACACACACACACACACACACACACACTGTACATATGGGATACATGCATACATTCCCTGGAATGGAAAATCAAATGAAGATCTATTGGAGATCTATTAATTTTCACTCTTTTCAATGTTCACTTTTCTAATGGAGCTAATGGAGTTCCATTGCACCTATACAAATGTATTCAATATTTTAAGGATGATTGTGTGACCCAAACAGAAATGAAACTACTATATTGCTGACAGCCTGCATAGTAAGTGATTCTGTGGCTCTTTGTAACTTCCAGAGTAAAACACAATTCTGTGGAAAGTATGGATGAAACCTATGCTCTGCAAAAGAGGAAGTTGTTGAGAAAGCCAGCAGGTGTATTATTTAAACAGATGGTAAGAAAACATTGTAATGAACATCGTTCACGATAAAATAATAATAAAATAATAATAAAATAATTTTCATAATTTATTACAAGGAAGCACATTAATAGCCCTTACTCAGCACTTCAATTAACAATGCACAGTTGCCTGTAGGTATATCCTCTCCTGCTACTTTTTTGTGCTCCTATTTTCCTTTTACTCATGATTTAAGTAACCAGACTTTTGTCATCCTGAACAACCTTTCAGCACAATTATTAATGTTCGAATTTATAGCATAGAATTGAAGAAGAGTAACCATTTATGTTTATTACATGAATGTTATCCACACAGTCATTACATAACACTTCTATCTGGTTTCACCCAGAAGAGGATGCATTCCGTTTTAAGGTTTTCAATGGTTTTTGTGTCATCTCAGGGAGTTTTTCCTTGCGACTGCACCAAGGAGAGTGATATACTGTAACTACACATAATTGCTTTTGTATGTATTATTTCCAACATATGATCAACTGTTATTATTTCCAACATATGTTCACTCTGTGCATTTCCTTAGCTGTGATGTCACATTTGTGAATTTTGTTCAAAATATTATCACTGGTTCTAGATTTTCATGTATCTTGTAAATCATCTTGTATTTTGATGTTCATGCATCTTGTATAATCAGTTTTGTGATAATATCTATTATTTTAAGTGATCACTATTATTCCCCAATAACCAAACACTGATCACTACTGTTCCTCAATGACCAATCACTGATCAATATTGTTCCCAATGGACACTGATCACATTTGCTCCCCAATGACTAATCACTGATCACATTCGCCAATGACCAATCATCTAACCAATTCATCAACCAAGTACCAACAAATCACAAATTTCCAATATTTGTCCATTATGGACACATACAGTATCCGTTTTCAATTTAAAATTGCTTCTCAGAGATCAAAGTAAATCATTTAAATATTAACTTTTTTCCTTCATATTCTGTGTTCTTGACAGAAGTATTTTGCAAGTAAATAGTAAGCTTGGTCTGGTGCTATGACGGAGGAATTAATATCAATTGAGTAAATGTCAATCAAATGTAATTAAAAAAGTAATAATTAAACCATGTACTTGTTTATATTCTGATTAAATTATTCATTCATTCATTTTCTATACCGCTTAATCCTGTGTTCAGGGTCGCGGGGGACCTGGAGCCTATCCCAGGAGACTTTGGGCACTAGGCGGGGTACACCCTGGACAGGGTGCCAATCCATCGCAGGGCACACACACATACACACACTACAGGCAATTTAGGAACGCCAATTAGCCTAACCTGCATATCTTTGGACTGTGGGAGGAAACCGGAGTACCCGGAGGAAACCCACCAAGCACGGGGAGAACATGCAAATTCCATGCACACAGAGATGGGAATCGAGCCTGGCCAGGAATCGAACCCGGACCCTGGAGGTGCAAGGCGACAGTGCTAACCACTACACCACCGCGCTGCCTGATTAAATTATGTTATTTTATATTTCCTTTTTTTAGATGAGGTCCCTGTTTATGGTCAGGTGGAAGTATGTGCAGTGCTGCAGGATCACCTGTCGTGCAAGCTTAGCTCAGGGGTGATCGGGCGTTCTCTGTGGCAGCACCCAAATTGTGGAATGACCTACCACTGACCATTCATTAGGCCACATCACTGAGGGTGTTTAAGTCTAAACTTAAAACTCACATGTTGTCTCTGGCGTTTAAGCTAACATGAGATGTTGATTTTACAAGTCATGTGGCGACTTTAAAAATTAATAATTATTTTTATTAAATCTCATTTTTTAAAAATTATTACTTTGATTTTATTAGATTCCTATATATTTATATTTATAGACGTCATCTGGCGACTGAAGGATGTACGTATTGATTTTCCCCTGAAACGAGCTGGTCCTGTGAAATGCTTCTTCTACTTATTATTATTATTATATGAATGATAATTTTCAACTCAAATAATGTAGTATCAGTCAATAAACTTAACAAGCGTAAAAATAAGGGGAAAAAGGAGAAAAAGCTCGAGCGCAGAAATTGAAGATCTCACGCGCTCATGCAGGAAGTCGATGCATGACGTCACTACCTGGAACGGTTGGCTTTTACGCGTTTGACGAGTTACAGAGTAGCAGTGATGAAGCCTTTGGTAGAGGAGATGAAAGCGCGCTGAAAGACCCGCTGAGATGCGGCACTCTTATCGGTTTTGAGGAGGAGGCTTTTTAAAGGATCTTGTTAGAGACTGAGGACAGGAGGACACAGGAAGTGTAAGTGTTTATTTGGGAGGAATAATACCAGTCGGATGACGGTTCTCTTGCACTACCAGGAAGCCATGAAAAGCTGTGAATATCAACAAATAGACCCGCACGCACTGGCCGCACCGACACCGGGACACACCGCGGCTCCGCGCGCGCAGGAAAAGAAGCGCAGAAGGAAAAAGTGGGAAGTGTTTCCGGGAAAGAATCGGTTTTTCTGTGACGGTCGGATCATGTTGGCACGTCAGAGTGGTGTTCTTCCTCTCACCATGGGGCTCATCCTCATCACAAGTGGCCTGTTTTTCGTCTTCGAGTAAGTATTTGATACTGGTGTGTGTGTGTGTGTGTTATTGGTCTGCAATAATGTGCTTTACAGTTATCTACACATTCCATACATACTCCATAATAATAATCAAGTATTTAATTTATTTATATACCTATTGTCTGTTGTTTTTGCTGAAGTTTCGCACGTCCAGTTTCTGGGTTCGATTCTGGTCCGTGTTCATGCTTGGCTTGTTGGGTTTCCTCAGGGTACTCCGGTTTCCTCCCAACATGCAGATTAAGCTAATTGGCGTTCCAAATTTACGAAATTGGTAAATTGGCTTTTATGAAATTATTTGGCCCGCCCCGCACCACTGTATCTATTTTTACAACCCGCCCCGCCCCCGCGACCATTAAATGATGTGATGATGTAAATTCCCGACCTCCGTTTCTCCCGCACTTCGTCTTTCATCGTCACTTTCATTCCTTTGTTTTTGTTGTGACTGCCGGCGGTAGCTGCTTGGCGCATTCGTGACTTGTCACGTGACATAACCTTATCAAAGAACTTAATAAAATATGAAAATAGATATTCCCAAATATTTAATATAGGCTATAGGGAATTAAACGCAACATACATGAGTTACCCGCGGGGTCCGAGGGTTACCAGACGACCCGCGCATCACTACTTGGCATCCCATCCAGGTTGTCCTTGTATAGGCTCTACACTTCCCACACCCCCCTACCCCACCACCACCACCACCACTCTACGACTCTATACTGGACGACGACGGCGGTGACGATGAGTGAGTGAAAGTGTATTTGTTAATAATGAATTCTCTGGCTCAGTGTGTTAATGCTCCGAGTTCTGAAGAATGACTGATGGAATGGTCGGTGGTTCGAGCCCCAGCTCCGCTCGGTTGCCACTGTTGCGTCCTTGAGCAAGGCCTACAGTATAACCCTGTTTGCTCCACGGACGCCGTAAACATGGTTGACCCTGCGCTCTGGCCCCTAGTCGCCTAACAAAGCTGGTATAGGCGAAGAATAAAGAATGTCATTGTGCAGTAATGTATATGTGATGAATAAAGCCTGAACTTTTAACCTTATCTCAACTTCGACATCCTTCTCTTTTTATTCTGAACATCAAAATATATTTATCATTATAAAAAAAGAAAGGTAGAAAGATTTTTTTTTTAATCTGGTTGAAATTGTTCTGATAACGACTTACAGTAAATGATTGATCACACAGAGACCAATCTGATAATCTTGTAGCGTTTGATCTAAACACTTTTTTTTCTCCCCAACTTTAAGAACGTTCAATGAAGGAAGAGAAACAGGAAGAGAACGCCACAGGGTCTTTACGGTTTATTGAACTTCTAAGAGCCGCTTCCTCTGCTGTCCTGGAAGTTTATCACGTGACCTATGTGGTGCAAACGAGCGTTGGTCGTGAGCTTAGTCCTTCTGTACATATCCTCCACCTAAGGAGACGCACTTCTCCAAATGATGGATCTGGTGGAGACCGTCTTTGAAGAAGTATTCTTTTTGGCTCTTGAGGTTATAGTAGTTAAAGTTATAGTAATTACCTTGTCATCTTTGAAACGCCTGCCATGAAGTAGTTTCTTCAAGCAATGAAAGAAGTTACTCACTCGGTCGGAGAGGATGTGTGGGGGGGGATGGGTGGGGGGGGGGAAGGGAGGGGATAGGGGGTGATGAGGCAGAATTTCATATTCGAAGTCGACCACAGGTTTCACCGTTTTGTGAGCAGAACAACCCTAGTGCGTTGCCATGAAGGAGGCGCATTTCAAATTTTTCATTCCGGTGGGCCATTTTTATTTTAGACCCTCTAGCGGAACTATACTGAGGATTTCCATTTCCAAAGAACCCAATCAGGTCAGGGATTAGCCAGTGATCCAGTCACTTCTCTCGTCTTGCTTCCTTGATTACGGTGTTCCAATATCCAGCCAATCAGATGCTAGAGGAGGGACAGTACTCGCCAATCAGAAACTGAAGAGCAGTTGAACAATACTGGACATCCTCCCTTTTTTTTTGGGTGTTCACTGTAAAGTCTTGAAATTGAGACTCCCTGATCTTCGATATATCTAGCCAGTGTATGCAGAAACTACTAACTGCTTATTTTATCACTGTTGTGTTTCTAGTTGTCCTTTCCTGGTCGAACACCTGACCGGCTGCATCCCGGTGATCGGAGCAGTCCTTTTCGTGTTTGTGCTCATCTCCCTTCTTCAGACCAGCTTCTCAGACCCTGGCATTCTTCCTAGGGCGACACCTGAGGAGGCAGCCGACATCGAGAAACAGATCGGTGAGCACACTTAGTCACTGTTCCAGTTTAGTCATTCATCTTGTACGGATTCGGAGAACGTAACTGAAATATGATTCGTGGCGGAAAATTATTCATACCCCGGGGGGACGAGGGGATGATTGATTAGCAGGGCTTAAGAACAACAAAACGTGTTCTGCAGAAGCGAGGCTGGGGCTGATCTAGAGTTCAGACCCCACTAGTAGTGCGTAGACGAGGTGGAATAATCTTCTTCTTAGGTTTTGCACACTTCCAATTATGGCTGGACCGATAAACGATATCATATCGAATCGTGATTTATTTGATTTTAAAAACGATGAAATTTTTTGCTCGACATGGATTAATCTAACAGCCAATCACACAGCAGATCAATACGACAACAGCCAATCAGCGTGCAGCTTGCGCGTGCCGTGCACGTCAAAGTTAATTTCCTACCTGCGAAGCAAACACCAGGACGACAAAAAAAAAAGCAGCGACGAAAGTGAATCTAACCTCTAGTTATTATCCAAAAATGTTGAAATTGTCGACAAAAAAGTAGCACGAATTCCGTTATATGAACGCATCACTCACACGACCACACTGAGAGCATGAAAATGAGGGCCGATGCTACTCCGTCAACTAGCAGGGCTAGCAGTGGGGCTGTACCAAGGCAGATATCGATCGTGTCGTCTTTTGTGGCCATTAAAAGGAGCAAGGATATAACCAGGGCCATTTCTAACTTTCTAGCGAAAGATATGATGCCCCTAAGCACATGAGGCTGAAGTTAGCTCCTTATTCGCAGCTTCCGATTTGTTTGACTTCTTATTGCGTTCGTTCGTTCGACTTCTTATCGCCTCGTTACTAATGGGAGTGTTCATGTTGGCGAAAGCTGCGCAGTTTATCAATAAAATGTTATTTTGGTGGCTTAAACCATTCTGGCCAAGCGAATATGAACTATACAACACCTAGCAGGTACCCAACTATATAGTAAAAGTGAAATTGTCCTGGTCCAGATTGATAGCTGCATCTAGCCATTGGTAAGTTAAGCATCTACTAAAGTTACTAAGTTCTACTAAGTTTTCAGTGCTAAAACTTTATTTATAACATATCCTACGATTTCACAGCATTTAAGGCTATCACGTTTGACTGCATAATTTAGAAAATTATGTTGTATTCACACTGCCCTAACAAACACCAATTTGCGTGTGGTTGTGCGCTGTAAAGGCAGATATAAATAAATAAATGATCGTCTGGACCTGCTTGACGCTGTTTAATAAATATGCATATATATATATATATATATATATATATATATATATATATATATATATATATTAAGCATGTTACATGGCGTTAATGTTTTAAAAAGTGAGTAATGCATCTGTTCTACATAAATAATGTGATAATTTCTCATAATTCATTCCATGTTTGTTGTCATTGCATGCTTAAGCCATTATATCAGTTTATTGGGGCCGTGTGAAATAGACTTCATTTAACTCTGAATTGTGGGATAAAAAGACAGTCCTAGTGTGTGTGGTCTAAATGTTGTTTCTCATTATTGTTTAAAAATCTCAAAACATTACTATATCATCAAAAGATACTTTTTATCATCACAAACAAGTATATTTTTTAAATAAAAATCTTTGCCTTGTAAAGATTCTGAGCATGTGCCTATAGTATCTTAATTTTAAAGGCCAAATCTGTTTTTAATCTGTTTTTGTTAATAAACTATACTTTAAAATGTAATTTAATGAATCCTTTAATTTTTGTGGCTTCAGTCATTGTTGGGATTCTCGTTTAAAGCTGGCAGCATTAACAGCTTATATTGAAATATATATCGTTATCGTTCAATATGGGGAAAAATTATCAAGATTACTTTTTTGCCATATCGCCCAGCCCTACTTCCAATCATGCAATCAGGTGTAGCTCAGTGGTTATGGCATTGGACTACGGTTCAGAAGCTACCAGGGTCAAATCCCATGATCATCTAGGAGCTGACTCCGCCTAAACATTTGTTAATCCATAAATGAGCAGATGGGCTAAACAAACTAGCTTAGCTTTAGAGTTCATTCATACGCTAACATTATATTGCCATTATCACGTGTCAACTGATTAGCTGAAATGATGCATAGCAGACAGCTAGTTTTATTAAAATGTTTGTTATACATATAATACAGAGAATGTGTGTGGCAAAGATGTTACTTCCAAAGTTTACACAACATAGAAGTGACCAGTCTTGCTTCCCTAAAAATTTCAAGCTGCTGACTTCAGCCGTTTTGGAGAGATGCCTCAAAAACGGCCATTTTTCCAGTGTTATAGTGTCTCGCTTCTAGCAACAATAATAATTTAAAATGCTAATTATTTATATAATATTCTTATGAGATCCTATGATTGATAATAAAATGAGTGTAAGCTTCTACAAGTGTATGACCTATAAAAAAAATTGTTGCTTAGATTAAAAAATTCTGTGTGAAATTAAGGATTTTTTTTTCTCAAAAAAAAAATTGTAGTGTCCGTAACCATGTCAAAATCATTTTGCAATATTTTAACAATTTTGCACTTTGTATTCAATTTATTAATACACTTTTTCAAGTTTATGTCTTTTCATGTGAAATCTTAATTTGCCAGAGTTTCACCTGAATGACAGTTAATATCTTTGAAAGATTTGAATTAAAAAAAAGTTACGGACACTACACCTACAGTAAGGTGAGGCACTTTTTAGCGGTATGTTTGGGCCGAATGCATCTGTCACTCAAACCCGCGACATCCCTAATTATGCATCATTTTATGGTCTAATGTTAATTCATGAGTTAGCATGTGTAAAGAAAGTAAAGTTAAACATTTAAAAATGGTGGGGCTCTATGGGGATTGACTGGCTTTTAGAGCCAGCTCCTATTGGTCATTCGAGGAACTGCATGTTTTGGGCTCCTTTTCCAGAACTAGAGGTTTAAAGATCACCATATCCATTGATGTATCCGTGTTTTTTCCATCAGCTATAACATCAACACCCCGCCAGGTGAACTGAACAACACTGATCTTCAACTACACACTGGTGAAACCGGTGACAGGATTACATTACTAATGTAATGTAATGTAAACTGCCTGACTGCATTTCACTCAATTACTCACTTTCAGTGTCTGCTTATACTGGACACAGCTTACAGCTTCCCTATCCAAAACAAGTACTAGTTCGGAAGTGGGCAATAACCTGAGATGGTTGCTCTGATGACTTGAAAGTCATTAGAATGATTAGTTTTTGGTCCAAAAAGAAAATGTCCATGTTGAACCTCCCCCAACATTTAAGGTATAAAACCAATTGATATTTACAGAAGATTTTAAACACATTATGAAAGACTGTGACTTTTAGCCACAGTGAAACTTTTGAACGTTTTTTTTAAAGAAGGTTGTACATTCATGTATGTTCCCGGTCGAGTGGGGTTCGGATCCGACTGAAGTCAAGTCCGACCTGTCAAAATTTACCAAGTAGAACGCCTGATCCTTGAACATAACTTGTAAACAACTTTCGCAAGAGATGCATCTGTCTGTGAGAACTGTATACACAATCATTTGGTAACACCACTCGCACATTACAGGAACTCAGCTGGGACTTATTGCCACATCCCCTGTACAGTACAGTCCTGACCTCGCTTTCCACATTTCCACATGTGTGGGATATTAAATGGGTTCTTGGGAGGCCAGCGTTTCAGACGTTAAGCAGGTACTCCGATTCACGGCTCTAGAAATGACAGAGAAAACTTTCTACCTTGTTGATAT
Organism: Channallabes apus; assembly: GCA_030522415.1. Taxonomy (NCBI): domain Eukaryota; kingdom Metazoa; phylum Chordata; class Actinopteri; order Siluriformes; family Clariidae; genus Channallabes; species Channallabes apus. The sequence goes on along the minus strand of CM060105.1, from coordinate 25,030,551 downwards.
CTAAGCACTGTTGAAACGCTGGGGTAAGTGCTTTAGTGTAGCAGGGAAATAAAGGAAGTTTTTGCTCTTATAACTGAGTTCTGTTTTATGATTTCTGACCTGAATGCCCTTCTCAAACAGGAATTGTGGTTTATCAGATATACTTTATACAATTTCCACATTACGCTATCTGATGGTCTAAGAATTTCCCACTATAGAAATATTCTATTTTTAACACAACACGTACCACAGCATCATGATAACATTACACATGTTACAGTAATATAAATAGTCCCTTTGCCATGATATGACTTTCATCTTGTTTATGAGGACCATTGTACTCCTTTGCTAGAAATGTTTGTATGTATTTATTCATTCATTTGCAGACAACCCCAACGGATGTACCTCATCTTATCGCCCTCCTCCTCGCACCAAGGAGGTCATCATCAACCAGCAGGTCGTTAAGCTAAAGTATTGCTTCACTTGCAAGATCTTCCGTCCGCCTCGGACCTCCCACTGCAGCTTATGTGACAACTGTGTGGGTGAGTAGTGACGTAATGGCAGGGATGATATTTTCTTTCTCCCTTGACACGGCTATTCTTTGGAGAGAGTTTTCTCTCTCTAAAGAAAAAAAACTTTGCAATTGTGCTTATCTACATGTGAATTTTCCAATTTCAATCATTTGTACTTCCACCCAGCCATCCAGGCACATTTGTAGTACAAATAGGGACTGTGGAGGCCAATGTTGACCATTATATTTATTCCCATTTTTATGACTGTGCTATAACCCCTGGTCAACATTCACACAAACATTCACACATTACGGGCAATTTGGAGACACCAGTTAGCCTAATCTGCAGGTCTTTGGACTGTGGGAGGAAACCGGAGTACCCGGAGGAAACCCACCAAGCACAGGAAAACATTGTGCTAACAGACCCAGAGGCTGGAAACTAATCTGGACCCTGGAGGAGCAAGACGATTGTGCTAGTCACTAAGCCTTATTACTACTTAACACTGTCCTAAATGCAGCATATGCCTTGGGAAATAATAGGGGTGGGCGATATAACCAAAATCTTCTATCACGGTAGAAGCAATTTTCTACCTCGATAATGATATATCTCACAATATAGCAATTTGTATCTGAAAATGCATAAATAAAAATTCAAACACAAAGAAACTGTTTTACATAATGTCATTTTATTTAAATTGGGAATTGCTGAGGTTTGCCACATTTTTTTTTTACTTTGGCCATATTCGATTGGATGTGTAACAGACCTAATTTGATTTTGTTATATTGTGCTAAGGTTAGATGCACAGGCGCTCGTGAGGTGCATATGTGTGTGTGAGGTTTTTATTCCCTCTGGGCTTGCCGTAGAAGAGCAGAAGGCGCATGCGCAGTTCCTGCTCTAGAGTTTCAGTTTGTTTTTGTGAATAAAGGAGAATAAACAGTTGATAAGGATTATTGTTTTTACACCCGATTGAACCAAATATCTGCGCGGCCCAGTGGACAGCGCAGCGCGACTGAATAGCGCAGAGATGATCTGGTTTATTTGCGCAGCCCGGTGGATCACCCAGCGCGGACCAACTTGAGCAGCGCCGCTCGAATCACAAACCTGCTGTTTTTTATTTATAAAAAAATTCAAATTCAAATTTGAATTTAAAAACAATTTACCCAGCGGGGTAAAATGTATTTTGATGGTCAGCGTGGTCTATTTCTATCAGCGTTGCGCAGTTTTGTGATTCGAGCAGCGCTGCTCAAGTTGGTACGCTGGGTCTGGATATTTGGTCTGCCCACGCCGGCTCAATCAGGTGCCACGGTTTCGTCCCACTTTAGATGTGTTTAGTGAATGTGTATTGCGTGGTTACGTAACGTGCAACGTCACGTGATCTCAACCGCGATTAAGACGATAGATCAAAGTCTCTATTGGTTGACAAATTTCTACCTGTTAACTGTGTCTACCGGTATATCGCCCACCCCTAGGAAATAAGTTGTAGTACATGTTTCAATTGATTGGATTTAAACACCTGCTGGCTTTTCAGCTTGGATGGATGCTTGGATGGCTGGCTGGCTGGATGGCTGGTTGGATGGCTGATTGGATGGCTGGTTGGATAAGAAATAATGGATGGTCCGGATGGATGGACGGATGGCTTGATGGTCGGGTGGATGGGCGGATAATTATCATGTATCATATAAGGATACACAAAAAGCTGTTGTGTCAGAAGTGTCAAGTTATTGGCCTGTGTTAAGCAAAGAGAACAACTAGGGAGATATGAAATTACTTGAATTGGGTTAGGAGTCAACTCGGTAACAATAGTGAATGGAGATCACTTAAACGCATAGTAAAAAAGGGCATTGTAAAAATAAAATCCCCAGAGCTACTGTATGTTTAATAGTGAAAGTAAGCATTTTGACTCACGAAGTATGATGAGAACTCACACGATTGGGAACCCACACAGCTGTGTGGCCATAAGAAAATCACTTATTAGTAAGACTAATCAAGGGGGGGGGGAATAAAGATTGGACTATAGAGCAATGGGAATAGGTCATGTGGTCTGATGAGTTCAGATTGACCCTACTCCAGAGTGATGAGCACATCAGGATAAAAAGTGATGCACCCATCATACAAGCTTCTGGAGGCAGTGTTATGATCTGGAGTTGCTTCAGTTGCTCAGGTCTAGGCAATAAAACGAAGTCAGCTGATTGCCCAATTAGGTCACAGGTGTGCTGTTTTAACTTCTCAATATGAACTCACTCATGTATTTTTCTGTTCTTTAGAGCGTTTTGACCACCACTGCCCCTGGGTAGGAAACTGCGTGGGAAAACGCAACTATCGCTTCTTCTACATGTTCATCATCTCGCTGTCCTTTCTCACCGCCTTCATCTTCGGCTGCGTGACCACACACCTGGCTCTGAGTATGTATGCTTCTGTTGGACTTTCCAGCTTCACCTCAAAATGCGATTCCACACGAGCATTAACTTGCCACCGTTTAGTTAAGGACAGCTACTGCAAGGAAATTAGGTCTATTTATTTGCAAAATGTTAATGAACGTTTAGATTAGGGAAAGACGTCAAGTAAAGTTCTGCAAAAGTAGCCTGCTTATTATTATACAAACTGATATGCACCTTCTTTGCGAAGCACTTGCAAAATACTCTTGTTTTGTAAGATTATTGCTTCATTAAACAATAAGGTAAAACATGGTTAGTGCAATACAAGCACTGACTATACTATAGTGTAAAGCAGAAGATTGGCTGGAACAATGGGACTGTAATAAAAATATCATGAACCTTGTTGGAAATATAAACACAGTCCATATGCCATTCCATTTGAATTATTTAAACTTAGAATTGAACATAAACAAAACGTTGTTTATACCAGCGTGCCAGTGATGTCTAAGCAATGACTCTATTGGTCCAGTTCCAGTATGCAGTTCAGCAATGTTTCAGTAGCTGTAAGAAATGTTGGACTGAATGAAAAGTCTCCGATTATGTGAACATCTCCCCACCTGGTTTATATAAATGTCAGATCACCATAGGAGGCTGGTGTAACTTTGTCCTTCGGGCTGTTGTTGGGTGCCGTCGATAAGTTTCAGGATCAGCTCTTGAATAATCTTGTATAGGAATGGCCAATCTATCTACCTGAAATAGATCAACATTAGATTGCTAGGTAAGACTAAAGCCATGTTTAAAAGTTAGTACCCCTCTTTTAATTGTATGCTTTTTATTGTGCAAAAACATAATAATAAAACATTTTATAACATCATAAAACTTTCTCTAAAATTATATCTATATTAGGCAACAACGAACAATAACATATAACTTTTTTTTACCAATATTTATTTACCAATAAGTTTTGATGAAAATGAAGCCAAAAAGAAAGAATGTTTGCTATATTAATTACAATCATGGATAAATAGCTTATAGATCCCCCTTTAGCAGCAATTGAAGTAGGACTTCCTGTATCAGTCTCTCTCATTGTTTTGGTAAATTTTTCTTTCCAACAGCGCTTCAGTTCATTTATGTTCTTGGGGCATTCCCTTATGCACAGCTCTCTTAAGGTACCGCCGCAGCATTATTTGTGGTTTGGTTTTCACCAGACATTGTGCTGGGCATTAAGGCCAAACAAGTCCACTTTGGTCTCATCTGTCCATTGGACATTGTTGCAGAAGTCTTGTGGTTTGTTCAACGCAGTTTTGAGAACCTCACTCGTGCTTCCATGTTCTTTTTAGTCAGAAAAGACTTTCTCCTGGTAACTACTGCAAACAAACCATATTTGTTCAGTCTTCTTCTAATTGTCATGGACTTTAACATTATATGGTCTGACGTTGGGGTGAATGTGCTGGGACGTCTAATTCTGGGAATATTGGCAACTGTCTTAAATGCTTTCCACTTCTGAATAATCTTTCTCAGAATGTTGGTAGGAGGTCTAAAGGAAGACCGAAGAGGAGATTTATGGATGCAGTGCGGGAGGATATGAAGTTAGTTGGGGTGAGAGAAGAGGATGTAGAGGATAGGGTTAGATTGCGGCAGATGATTCGTTGTGACGACCCCTGAAAGAGAACAGCAGAAAGACAAAAAAGAAGAGGCGCGGTGATAAACGTTATATGTTGTTGTTTGTCTGAGGTTGTATTTGTCTAAAACTAAGACAATCAGGAGATTTTTATTTTTTATTTTTTTTTAACAACTTGCGTATTTACACACATATATATATATATATATATATATATATATATATATATATATATATATATATATATATATATATATATATATATATATATATATATATATTGAACATGACTAGGTAAGTGTTTAGGTCTAAATTAGGTTAGGTCTTTTATACTTAAAATTGTGTTGTTTCATGGCATGCATAGAAGTTTTAGATTAAGCTTAACCTCGACTATTTGATCTCAGTGGAATAATAAAAAATAAAATAAAAAATACAACTCCTTACCATTCAATACACATTCTTTCATTAATAATTTTGTAAGCTCCGATCCCATGCAGTCATGTGAAATGTTGTGCAATTAATGTTCTTTTTCTTCTTTTTATTTATTTATATTGCTAGCCTTATATTGAGTCAGAGAAACAACTTGCCACATAGTACGGTCTTTTAATGTTTATTAATGACTTAATTATGACTTAATCATTGTTAAATACAACTGGTTTTACAGGGTCGTCAAAAGAAGGAAAGGGGTTGGTTTTTGCACTCCAGCAGAGTCCTGCCAGATATCCTTTTGTCTTCAACCTCCATTTGTCTTGAATAATTGATTATCCTCTCATTATGAATGCTCTTTTGTGCAGTTACTTCCTTCTGTTTCTATCCCTGCATGTTAAAGGGCATGTGTATGAACGTGATGCAATCTATTTGTGACTTCATTCTTTTTTGGATTTCTCCTTTACTCCCTTCCACTGCATTAGAGCTCGTGGTTTGCTTCTTTTCAGTCTGGTCCATTTTAGGCCTCTCGGGTTTTCATACGTACCTGGTTGCTGCTAATCTCACCACGAACGAGGATGTGAGTGTTGTACATTAATATCTAATGCTCATCATTAAAAATAGGGCACTACATGATGGCATATAGTGGTGTTTATTTAAAGGCTTTTTTCCCTCAATTTTTTTTTCCAGATTAAAGGTTCCTGGTCAGGGAAGAGTGGGAATGAGGAAACTGGGAATCCGTATAGTTATCAGAATATTTTAAAAAACTGCTGCTCAGTACTTTGTTCGCCCATGCCTCCCAGGTGAGTGAGCTTGACTGATAGAATCGGACAGTTATCCAAGTTTTTGTTTTTAATAATAATAATAATATAATAGAATATATTTAGCAGTTGGACTTGGAAATTTGACAAATGTTTGTGGACACTTGATCATAACACTAATCCTGGCCTTCTTCAAACTGTTGCCACTGTACAACCCTAAAAGCACACAGTTGTATAGAATGTCTTTGTATTCTATAATGTTATGAATTCGTTTCACTGGAACTAAGCGGCCCATACCTGTTCCAGCATGTCACTGAAGACCCGGCATGACTAACCCAACTGGACACATTTTGTAATGAACCCCAGAACTCTTTGTATAGTCCATATCTTGACTGACCTCACTAATGTCATTAATCCCAAATCCCCCAACCGCAGTCCAGAATCTAGTGAATCCCACAGATTGCAATCTGATTGACCACCCATGGTATGTGCTGGACAAACTGGTCCGATCCACAGAGGACCCACCTCACAACCCAACAGCACACCCTCAAGGGTCTTGTGAAATCATTTCCCTAGGGGTCAGGGCTACCCAGCTGGCATAAGGGGAACGAACCTACACAATCCTGAGCATGATGTTTTGTGTTATAATGTTAAAGCTGATTATTATTATAACACAATTGTGTGCTTTTAGGGTTGTGCAGTAGCAACAGTTAGTATCGAAAACATAACCTCAAATTATGAATGGAAGCTAATTAAAGCTAGTTATTAAATAAGCATTTACCATTAGTGCTTTGATAAATCCCTAATGCATCCTTAAATATACAATTCTGGCCGGTCTCAGCTTTGTTTAATAGTGGAAGTGTCTTATAATCTCATACTGATAGCTTCTGTTGAACGTTGCATAGTGTGTTGGTATATTTTGTAGTATTTTGTTAGTACACTTAGTATTGTCCACATTTTAATATTGTGTTATATGAAATGCCACGTGACAGTGGCAAGGCATCAAAATCAGTGATTTCTATAAGATTTAAAATAAAGACTTAACAATGTATGGACTATACTATAGTGTCACTCTGGTCTTTATAGATCTACTAACCACACCTCTGTGTAACAATTGAAACATGTCCCACTTTTTCTTCCACTGTCCCAGTTTGATAGACAGAAGAGGGTTCGTCCCGGCAGAGGACGCCATCCACGCTGGTCCCACAGAGATTGCGTTACCTGCTGTGAAAAACGACATCAACCTGGTAGGAAGTGTGTCTGTATCAAGTCATGCTCCTCTCCCCATATCTTCTACCCCAACCCTTCACATTCAGAGCCACTCTACAGCATGATCACATGCCTGCCCCAAACCGAGCATCTCCACCTTTCCTGGATGGAACATTAGGGACAATGTATGTTGCCTTTTATCATGTGAAACACCAATCCTATTGCAACTGAAAAGTATTCACGTCAAAGGCCGTGCTACTCCTCAGAATGGACACGGGGTTCGTGTTAGCTTTCGTTACCGCCTTTTTCATTTGAGGAACTGCCGATAAATTCAGCCGTCCAGCTTGCTTAACTCAACGTCACGTGACTCCATATCGGCGCCCGTACCTCAGGACTTTGAAATGCATCCTCGGAATGGAAAGAGGAAATGAAACCTGTCACCGTTTGCACAGATATGTCAAACATATGTGAACCGACTTCTTATTATAGGTTGGGTTGTGTCGATTACTGTAAAGGAAGTACTATAGGGGCAGTGCAGATGTTACTGTAACTGAGATCATGGTATTGCACAAAGAGGGAATGAGAAAAAAAAACGAGATAGTAGACCGTTTTTATTCAGCACATTTTTATATCAGAATATCCGTTTATATCTTAGCTCAGGGGGTTTTGTATGTTCTGTGGAGTTTGTGGTTGGTTGATTCACTAACTGCTGCTTCGTCTTCGGGTTCGTCAGTTACTGTCATTAGTAACGATAATGTCAGTATTATCCAAATGTCACATTGTTTACAGATCACATTGTTTTTGTGTCCTCAAAATATAAGCACTATTGAAATCTTTCCCTCCCAGCAGGTCAAACTGTCCACGTGACTTTATCTGTATCTTATTTTCTTTGATCACAGAGCAGAGTAGCCATATCCATGTGAATCCTAATGCTGATCAGAATCAGGATTGTCTTTCTGTTTACAACAAGTCCTTATGAGCGCAGCCTCATACATTGTGCTTCGCTTTTGATGTAATTGTAGTCCACGTAGATGCCTTATCCGTGTGATCCGGTTGTGATAAGAGGAAATAGGTTAATATTTAGCCATTTGGATATAGAGAATGTGCAGTACGTTTATTTTGTTGGGAGAATGAATCTATGTGATTTGCTGAAAAACAGAGCATATCTGGCGTGTTTCAAAGATTTTATGTCTTTATTTAACTAATGGATCATGCTGTCTGTGTGTTTTTTAAAGTCTATATTTCACAAATGTTAAATAAACTTTTTTTTTTTTTATTGAATTTGTCCATGGAGATTTGTAACTTTGTGTTATAGTCTTAGTTTATACGTTAATAATAATAATAATAATAATAATAATAATAATAATAAAAACCTGTTATGGATAGGAATCACCAGGGATCACACGATACGCTATTATCATGATACCTAGGTGCTGATCCGATTTGTGTTATGGGTCTTTTTAAGTATCATGATTTTATACATTTTTGATCCATATATACTGTGTGTGTGTGTGTATATATATATATATATATATATATATATATATATATATATATATATATATATATATATATATATATATATATGTATATATGTATATGTCAGTTCTAAACAAACAACCTACCACACACATTCTGTGTGAATAAAGTGCACTACCTGACGGATTATAGATTAACAGAAATAAATACATCACTGAATTGATCACCCCTATCTCTAATCCATATGGTTCTTAGGTTATTTATTTATTAGTGTCACAATAGTCATAACTATGGGTGTATGTTTAGGAGGATGATTGTCTGGACTTTGCGCTATCCTGTTCCAGTTGATGAATAACGTGGCAATAAGACGGCAGTGGGATGGGGAGGTCAGTAAGATGTAGGAATCAGCTTTGGTTCACTAGTCAAGTCGATGCCATGGCTGGGTTTCTTCCTGCATGCTGCCTGAGTGAACAGTGAGCAGCAGTTTCTAAACCACATTGCTGATACTCACACTAACAGACAAAATCATGGCGTCAGATCTCCTTCAGCACTAATCGGTTCACGATGGTGGTTCTCAACCCACTGCCCAGCACATTTTAGTGTTTTTGTTTAGCTTCCAAGACAACTGAACCGGATTTTTGGGCCTCCATTAATTAAAAAAATAATAATTTAAGTTTGAATTTTGACTTTTCCCCCCCTCAGAATTAATTTTTTTCCCCTTAGAATTCTGACTTTAATATTTAAATTATTACGTTAATTCAGAATACTAACTTTTCTTCTCAGAATTGTAGAAGAGCTGGGACTGTAATTCTACAATTCTGACTTTTCTCAGGTTTAAGACTTTAATCTCATAATTCTGTTTTTCGTCCCCTCAGGATTCTGATATAATTTTATAATTCTTACTGTAAATTCAGAATAAACTTCCCCCTCAGGATTCTGACTTTTTTTCCTCATAATACTGACTTATTTTTTTTTTATTCTGACTTTTTTTTCTTATGTATTTTTCCCCTCAAAATTCTGACTCATTTCTTTAAGTTTTTACTTCTTTTTCCACAGGATTCTGACTTTTTAATCTAAAAATTATTGACTCAGTATATTGACTTTTTTTTTCCTCAAATTTTTTTTTCTCCTCAAATTTTTTCCCTCACAATTCTGAATAATTTCTTTGGGATTCTGACTTTTTTACTCAGAATTTTGACTTGTTTCTCAGAATTCTCAAAAAATATTAATATTTCTTTAGTAAAATCCTCTTCTGTGTGATTTAAACCATAGGCTAATTAATAGCCTGTTACTGAAACACTTAGGCCTTGTTCACACGGGCATTAAAATCGAGCGTTTTTCTGGCGTTCGTAGTGTCCGGTGAGCGCGGATCAAGCTCCGAGGGTTTTCTACACATAGGAGTCGATGATGGTGTTCACACGGGCTTTGGTGACGTGCGTTTGTCTGGCTGCGCAGTTATACGGCATCAAAAAACGTTGCATGCAGCTTTTTCTTGGCGTTCAAATCCCAACGAACGCAAGGAAAACACTTCTAGTGCGTTTTCTTCAAGTTCATTTTACGCTTCGGAGGACCGGATATATCCCATGATCCTACATGCTATACATAGGGAAATGTGGAAAAAAAGCATTGCACAAGCTGCAGCAGACAATCAAAAGTGGAAACTGACATCCGACAGTAATTGAAAAACTTGCACGGAAATTTTCACATTTCTCCATAAACCACAAAAAACTTCATTTAATCCGACGTTGTGCAGTCAGAGGGTGAAGCCAGTAGAGACAGCAATATATATTTTTTTCTTCTTCTCTTGTTTATCCAAGAATTTAACGCCCGTGTGAACAAGGCCATAAATGTACAGGACATGGGGTTCTTCAGGAATACAAATGGGAACCACTGATGTAGATGGTCCAGATCCTGACTTTAAAGTACATGTTGTTTGTCTGCTCAGTGTATGAAATAGGTGTTTAAATGTGAGACCATACAGTATCATGCTGCATAAGCTTAATATTTGAATTTCAAGTTTGCAGAATTTCTGCAAATCCTTTCCTTTTTAGCTATAAAAAGGGGCATCATACATTGGCAACTTATTTTTCAGCTATTTTATTTTAACAATGCAGCTAAAAGCTTCTATCGTTAACCATTTTCATAGAATGTATGGACACGCTGTATAAAGTGACTTAAGTGGCACTAGATGCGAGCCACTCAGTGATGGTACCACTGCCAGGGATGCAAAAAGTGCTGATGAAGTCATGAAGAAATTGCAAATTTACATAGTGGCTTCATGTGTCCATAGTGTAGAGTAAACTTGCCTGATCATTTTCCTCCATATTACTCATTACCTGCATGAAGTCTCTCCTAAATTTCCTGCCTGCACGTTCCAACTTTTTGTGCCTTTTTGTCACTGGTTGCCTTAAATGCTCATCCTTTGAACTTTCTGTCCATTATGGATATCTTCGTTTAATCTGTTCTTCTTTCTCTTTCTCTGCACACTCATCTCTCACCATTCTTTCTCCTTTGCTTCTTTTTTTTCTTCTGATTTCCAACTTTCTTCGCATTTACTCTTCATCTTCCTATCAGGATACTAAAGGCATGTTGGATACCACCGCTTGCTCTTCTCACCACACCAGCCCCTGTCCTCAAGGCAAGTCTCAAGCCGTGTCCACTCTGCCCACCGTCACTCCTTCTTCTCCCGCACAGCCGAAGGTCTCAAAGGTCCGGAAGACGCCGTCCCACAGACATCATCGTCATCATAAGGGAAAGCGGACCACATCACAGTCTCTTAATCAAATCTACATCTCCGGTTCTGGCTCTGGTACACAGACACATTCGTGAGCCTGAGACGCTGGAAACATTCATAATTATTTTTCTCAGCAACATATCACCTGCTTAATGAAGGAAGTGGATCATTCCTTACAGAGCAGGTGTAAATTATGGGACATGAGACTCTTGTTGATCTTTCAGGGTTCTCTGGATTGCTTGAACATTTACAGTAACAATAAAAAAATGCATTTTTAATAGGCTGGTAGAAAACCTGCAGGTCAGATGTTTTCACGTAGATGTCCAAAGTTAAGAAAGTGTCTAATCTGCGATAAGGGGAACGATGGAATTTGTGGATTTGAATATGGAGGTATCATCATCATCCAACCTTTAATATTTTCAGGCTTTTTTGTCACATGATTAACAATTAAATGTTTCTTGTCAAAAGAACACTAATGCTAGACTATCAATTAATATGGACCGACCATAAACTGGCAACATCTGACGGTGATGATTTTGCCATCTAGCACATGACTATTTAGTCTCTTCACAACCAACCTACATATAGTCACAGCAAAAAAAACAAGACGGACCAGTCAGGAATACCAACATTTACCTCAGATGTGTGGGTAAATTTCATCTGCTGAAAAAAGACAACCATGTACTACGACAATCAATTAATGAACTGTCGACCACATTTCACAAATTACATTTGTTTTTTTTCTTCAACGAACAACCTGTGCCAAAACAGCAACACAACAATATGCAATTGGGAAGTTTATTTAAACAGCAATAATTTATGACTAATTCATTTCTTTTGTACGTCGAATGAACTCTGGGATCCGAGTATCTGTCCTTTCGTGGCTACATTTGTGTTTTTTGCACCAGAAACCAGCCTTCTTTATGCAAATGACTGTGCATGCAGAAAAAAAAGATTGCTTGCAATTTGTTGCCTGCCATGGTTTTAAAAAGTCTCATGACAAATACAAGGCTTTTTCAAGTCAAACTGGGACTTTTAATTGTGCAGAATAATAGGACCGTTATAAGAGTAAAAATGAGAGTACCTTTATTTCTGTACAATAGACTAATGTTCGACTAATGCACTTATCCCATGCTTTTACTAGTCCTTGGATATCATCAAGGTAGAAAGTTTTCCCAGTATGCCGGAGCCATGATTGGATTGCCAGTTTCACAGTTTCAACGCTCGCCTTCCAGGAACTCCTTTAATGTCCCAAACATGTGGAAATGGCTTGAAGCGAGGTCAGGACTGTATGGAGATGTGGCAATAGTTCCCAGATGAGTTTCTGTAATGTGCAAGTGGTGTTGGTGAATGATCATGTGTACAGTTCCCTCAGGCAGATGCATCTTTTCCACAAGTTGGTGACAAGTTATCCATCAAGATTTTCAAGAATCAGGCATCTCACCCACTGAATGTTCACAGGAGCAACTGTATAGGGCTCCAAGCCACCTTGACAATAATGATAATCCATGGATAGACAGCATTCTTTAAAACATTTGTACCATTCAAATGTTTTACTAAGAGCCTCATCACCGTAGTGCTCTTGAAGTGTTCTGTAAATGTCGATCGGCTTTACGGTTTTAAATTTCATCACAAGTCCCAGTTTGACTTGAACGTTGCTTGTAGTTATAGTCTCTCTTATTTCCTAGTTACTATAGACTCACAGTAGATCTTATAATTACTTGTTTTTTGATACAGTGGTAAATCCAGGTGAAATAACCTAGTAGTGTTTAGCAAAATTGTATCCCAGGTCATGTGATTTTTCCATTAGCTTCAGAGTACTTGGTCATATTTGAAAGGAAGAAAAAAAATCACTGCTCCTTTGTATTAAGGTGACAAAACCGTATTAGCATTCCAATATAGACTGTATGAATACGAGAGTAGGGTTTTGTATGAAATACTATTATTCAGGTATGGTCAATTAATATGCAATTTTATTAGGGGTAAATATGGGTGCAGAATGTTCATGTTTGCCTTGCAATATTTGCACAAATAAATTCAGAAACTCACTGGACTCCTGGATTTGGTTTACCGTTCATGGCATTTGTTTTCTATTTTAAATATCACAATTAACAATTATTTTTTTTGTCAACTTATAGGGAACTATTAGTAAATGCAAAATTAACTTTTAGTAATTTTTAGACATTCAGTGTTATTTTCTCTCATTTTATTATGTTCAGCATTGTACATTAATACTGTAACCTTGCACCTCCTTGGTTGAGGGTTCGATTCCCGCCTTGGGTCTGTGTGCATAGAGTTTGCATATTCTCATTGTGCTTGACTCCAGGCCTCATCGACCCAATACAGGACAACCTGTATAGAAGATGAATGAAGACATTAAAAATATGAAAGAACACGTATTTAATTCTCTCAACAGATTCATGAGGTAGTAGTCGACTGGAATGGTTCACAGATGTGCCTTGTCAAGAGTTAATGTCTTGCCTTCCTAATGTGCTTTAGACCATTAGTTGTTCAGGAAATTAAGGTGAGGTAATCTGAAAAAGATCAAGAACTTTGAATGTATCTCCAAGTGCAGCCTCCACAACCATCAAATGCTATGATGAACCTGACTCCTGTAGATTGTGAGTTAATCCACAAGAATGTGATCTACAAACCATAAGAAGGTGAGTTAAACCTTATTGCAAATGTGTGATCATAATATAGCATAATATTTCCTATAAAATACTGTTATGAGTAGCCCCTGCAACCTTCCTAACCAGTTTATACCTAGACAGCACTGGTCAGTTCTTGTAAAATCATGGTTACAGTATTTCACCCCTAGGGCATTCATATGCAATCACCCTCAATGTCATGTCATACTGTATGTCAAATAAGTCAAAACTTTGTGCAATGTGATATAGGTTATCCAGATGGTAAGCAGCACACCTGGTAGGCCATGAAATTGTTCATGGACTTTACTAATCCTTGCAAAAAAGATAATAATTAAATTAATATTTAAATAATAATAATTATTATACAATTGTCAATAGAGAATTTAATACATGTTTTTGTTTTATCATATGTTCCTGAACTTAAATTTTTTTTAAATTAAATTACATGCTGGAATTGGAAAAATATATATAAATGAATAAAAATGAACTACAGCAGGTAATGAGCATGTAATGTTAGTCGGTCTGCCACTAGATGGCAATAATTGCAACCAAATAACTTTGGGTTGTTGCTGGTCTCAAAAGGGGAGACAATCTAATTGTTATTCTGTTTTGAATTAGAATACATGCAACTGTTCATAATTATTTAATCTCAGTGTTAGCAAAGTTATTTAGTTAAGCCTTATAAAGTTAACTCTTTTCTACATTTTTTTTTCTTTGTTTTAATTTTTTTAATATTTATTGAAATGTAAAGCGCTGTGCAAAGCATACTGTACGAATCACCGGCCTGCTCCGGTCATCATCTGCCCCTGTTTCTCACTGGTTCATGCTTGAATGATTCATAGGTCACTGCGTGGCTTAAAAGGCCAAAAAACATTCCCATGAAATTAATCTTGTACAGGGACTGGACTGAAAATTAGATCCAAAATGTCTTTTAGGAAGTGTGGAGAACTGTTCCTCAAGACTACATTAAAAATACAAGAAAGTATGACTTTTTGAAGGCAAAATATGTATAAATGACTGGTGGCTCAAGCATTTTTACACACTATTATCACAACAGCACATGTGTATATATATATTTTTTTATTTGGACATACATGTATCCTGAAATAATTTGCTAAGGCGATTAAAGAACAACGTGCTAAATTGTCACCTGACACCCATTATTATTATTATTATTATTATTATTATTTTAAAAATATATCAGTAGTGTGTAATCAAATAGTGAGATATAAAGTGCATTCATTCCCTAATTCATATTCAGTATTATTTTATTCTGGTCCAGGTTAAGGTGGATCTAAAGCCTATTCCGGAGGCAGTAGTACACACTAGATGAGAAGCCAGTCCATCACGGGGGTCATGCACATGATTCACAAGATAAAGAATCCAAAATCAAAGTCAAAACAATGGTGAAAAAAATCACAGAGGAATGTTTTCAAAATTGTTATCAAAACAATTCCTGATTAATGAGGTGTGGGTCTAAACACAGATTAACATAATACATGGCATGAGGCATTACATAAATGTTAAAATTCTGTTAAGGTTCATATTTATACTGGGAAACAGGAAGTGTATGATAGATTATAAAGGATTGAGCATTCTGGGAAAAGAGGCCTCTGTAATGTTGTGGGTGAATGTGACTGAACCACTAATCCCCACCAATTGGCAGTTCCTAATATAGTTCCCCGCCCCCGTCCACAAGATACCTCTTCAGGATGTTGCTTGACTCCAGGTAATGAAGCAACCAGAAGTTGTAAGTATGCAGTTGTGAGTGATGGCCTAGACTTCTCTGGGATGCTGCTGTGAGTTTCTGCAATGTCTGTAGGGCTGCTTAAATCCACTTTATCACAGAGATAATTAGGCTTTCCTTGAATGAAATCAGAGTAGACGTCATAGAAATGAATCCTACTATGAATCATCAATAGAGGTTTGCAAAATCCAGAAACTTTCGGTGTTTGGTTTGCTGAATCATGACCATGACGTTACTATCGCCAACTTAGTCATGTTAATTTCCACCCCATGTTCCTTAAGGATGTAGCCTAGGAACTCGGTGAATGGTTGGTGAACTTCACATTTTTTGCCCTTGACAAAGAAGGAGTTCTCTCATCGTTTCTGAAGTACCTGACAAATATGGTTAACAGAATGTTTTTCAGTGTTGAGAATGACCAACTCTTCAGGGATTCATGGAGCATTGCAAAACAAAAGCTTGGAACACAGAAGGAGCATTAATCAGACCACAAAGCAGGACTAAATAAATGTGGTATTTTATTTCTCTCATTGCCTAATTAGTTTGGGGGTATATGCATATGGACTGTTCTGGATATGTGAATACTTTTGCTCCTCTATATCTGGATTCAACAGTTGTCTTTACTTACAACCTGTTCTGACAACTACCCCCATCTCTAATCTTTTTTGGGGGTGAAATATACCCCAAGTCCAGAACTTCCTTTGTGTACACTTTGCTACTTTAGTTTCTGGAAATGATCGGGGGTATGCTCTGCTGCAGGAACCAGGAGCGAGGTCAATGGGTCAATTTCTTGGGCAATATTGACGCAGGAAGTGATGTAGTGAAGAGTCATACTTTGTTGTCATGAAGATGAAATCTTCTGGGTGGATTTGGCATTCATTCACACTTGGGTGTACCATAATTTAGCACAGCCAATCAATCCACCAACCGGCATGTTTTCCCAGCACAAATCCCAACAGCCATTACGACACCACATAGACAGTGACCCAAAATCAGCATTGAAGCACAATTCTGGAGTGATTAAATGTCAGCACTATTGCCTGTCCTGACATTGTGAAGAACCATGCAGTTTTTATTAGTGAAAGATGGATCAATACAAAAGAAGCGGAACTTTCAGGGCGGGTGTGAAAAAGTGAAGAAGACTAAATTACATGTGGCCTAAGAAGTTTACACTGTTCACAGATAATTAAATACTTCACTCAGTGCCAGTGCTGCTAAATGAATGGGTTAGCCCATATTATCCCAGATTACTTTAGTTAAGCATTTGTGACTGCCCTTTATCACCGTGGCGTGCACACACTCATCTCTTATTCTCACGTCTCTCAGCTCTCACTCTGAGACAAGCCTGGGCATGCTGTGTAACTCTGTTTACCTCCTCTACTGTGACTGATCATGGGGGAGATCCAAGTGGTGCTCAGGTTGTAACTTAAACCTAGACTACTGTTGGCCACATAGTGTGTGCTGCTTTATGTGGTTAAATCTCTACAAGAAGGCACTGAATGGAATATTCATTAAAAAAAAATTCCTTTTTGAAGAGCAGCTAATATGTGTGTGAGGCAATGTCGAGAGAGGATGACTCCTGTCTCTGGATCTCATTAGAGGCAGCATTGTCTGGTCTGCTAGAGGCCCATATCACAACGTTTCATCACAATATTTTATGACTTTTTTTTGGACCTGGCTCAGCTTACTCAGCTTCTGAAGAAAAGAACTCGTTTATAGTAGAGTTTAACAGCCCAGACACCACAGTTAGCCTCGCAATAAAGTACCCAGTGTGCATGTTTGTATGCACCCGCATTTGATTAGATATATATTACTTTTTAAATATACAAGACCTTTAACAAGACCTGTTAAAACCTAAACAATGGTGCCAAACTCAATTACTACAACTTGATTGCTGGTATCTCAACTTTACTTACTGATCTCCCTTTACATGCTGTATTTGAGAACAATTTGAACTTGATCCTAAGCCTTTGCAAGGTTAATGGTGAAGGGTATTGTGAAGGATTATCATTCATCAGTGGTCACAGCTCATACACTACTGTACAGTATATGGACAAAAGTATTTGGCCAAACCCGCTATGACAACATTGCTTCCAAATACATTGTTTCCAAATACATGTACTTCAATAAGGCCCCTTTTGCAGCTATAACAGCTTCCACTTCTTTGAAGGCTATCGTCAAGATTTCTGTGGGAATTAATGGCCATTCATTTTGTAGAGCATTCATGAGGTCAGGCACTGATATTGGATGAGAAGGCCTGGCTCACAATCTCCATTCTAGTTCATCCCAAAGGTGCTTGATGGGGTTGAGGTCAAGGCTCCTTGCGGGCAACTCAAGTCCTTCCACACCGAACTCATCAAGCCATGTCTTTATAGTCCTTGCATTGTGCACTGGGTCACAGTCATGTTGGAATAAAAAAGGGCCTCCCCAAACTGTTTCCACAAAGTTGGAAGCATACAGTAGCATTGTCCAAGATGTCTTGGTATGCTGATTAAGATTGCCCTTGACTGGGGATAAGGGGACTGATTGAAACACAGAATTGGCCAAATACTTTTTCCATATAGTATATCTACAAGCTTGCAGATCTCAAGATTCTGAGCATTGTGAAAAACATAGAACAACGAAAACAAGAGCACACCAGAAGAGAGAGTAAGAGATGAGGGCTGTACTGAGGAACAGCAACAGTTTATAGCTAACCAAGCAATAACGAATGCAGTGAGCGATTGGAAACAAGACTGGGATGTTGATGAGGAAACCTAGGAATCATGGAGTTTCATTCTTAAGTAGAGTATGAAAATAACACAAACTGCTAAAGAGATGAGTATTAAGGATGATGAGAGAAGTATGAAGATGGAATCCAGCTTTGGATGACAGAGTGCCTCTAGGTCAGACTCTAGTCACAAACTGTAAGACAAATATCTTTGTAAGGTTCTTGCCTCATACACACAGCAGAAAAGAATGTTTGGGAGTATGGCTGTTGTATTGATTGCAAATTTTTGTATGTGTGTGTATGTACCCACTGTGTTTTAACAACAATGTCGCTTACATTCTAGTATGTATTTTAGTATAGCAACTACTGCTATATTTTAGTATATCAACTGCTGTTCTATTTGCTCTTTCATCCCATCAGTCTACATCTGACTCCTCTATAGTGGGAGACACTTGTTATACCTTCCACTGTTCTCCAAGAAGGTTCTAACTCCCCCATCAAAGCCAAGATGCTTCAACAAAGAAGTAAACTTTTACTTCAAAGTAGCATATAGGTCTGTATTTATCATTGAGTTGATCTCCTCCAACAGCAGATCCCACAATTCCTTCTTGTTCCCTCATGTTTCGATGAACCATGCTTTGAGTTTCGTACGCCTAAAATTTAGTAGATGAGCCTTTAGGTACACGGATCAAAACGGAGGAAACTTTACCCAGGCATGGGCTATACTGGATTCTTGACGTGCTGTATGGGAAGGTTGTACCATGTGAAACTGATTGTCTTGCACAGTTGCTGCAAATTAGAAAACTGAACAGCCAAAAGGCGCTTGCTTGGGTTGCACTTGAGGGACTGGAGGCCACATAAACAATGAAAGCTGTTACTAGAACCATCTGGAGACTTGCAACCACAATCAGGTATCATGGCCCTAATATAAGCCAGCAAACCATTCTTCTCAGCAGCACACTGGTGGGGCTTGCCTGACCTGCTGACAGTCAAGAGGGTTGATCTTGATACTTCAAATGAATGATTGTACATCATCTTAAATAGAAGAACCCACCCAGAATTTGATGCACAACCTAATTTATTTGGGTTATCTGAAATCAACACCTGGTTAAAGTTATATAGGGTCAAATATTTGGTTGAATGTCTTGTAGCGATTTTCACATTTTGCAGATTAGTTTTTGATAGCCATCAACAAGTTTCTGGCAGAATTCTGGTTGGATATTTGGCCACTCTTCTTGGCAGAAGTGATTTATAAAAGAGAATTCTAATAAATTTGTTGGTTTTCTAGCATACCCAAAAGCTTCTACCACCACCATGCTTAATACTTGGTCCAATGTTTCTGTTCAAAAATTTTCTACATGAGGCTTTTTCCTTTGTCCACGTGGTCAGCTTCTTGGATAGTCCATAGCAGTTTTAACCTCACTTGCCTGTAAACAGTGACACTGGTGTTCCAGCAGCTTCCAGTTCATGGCATGCTTGTGCCTTGGTCGTTCCTGGGCTGTTCGTAACCTTCCAATCCGATTATGTCTGAGCTTAGGGGGTGACAGTTTGGGACTTCTTCCAGACATTGGCAAAGTGTCTCCACCACGCAATGGCTTGTACTTACATACAGTATAATTGCTCAAACTTATCTTGGAATCTGCAGTTATTCAGGATTGGCACCAAGAATCTACCATCCACTTCTCACATATGCACTGAGCTACTTGGACTTTCTCATTACCAGCTTAGTCAATCAGCATCACTAATAGGCAGTTGAGAAGCAGTTTGCTTGGCAAATTACACGACATTTCAGAACTTTCATCCTGACTGAACTGATAACCTAAGTGGGTGTGTATATAAAAAACAAAAATTAAATCTTGTGCTGCAAATTATTGGTGGTGTCTACTATTAAAATGTACACAACCTGACCTGCCTTTAGTTTTTAATAATGCATGCATTGTTGTGGAATATTTTGTCCAAGGTCATAAACATTTAATTCCATCCAGGGTTTTAAGTGCTTGTATTGATGGAAGAGTCAAACCCACTTCTAAAGTGTTCTCCACCACAGAGTTAAGGTTAGGACTCCACACCATGAAATTGATTCCTCATGTACCCATAACCATTATTTTACAATTTACCTTGTCCTGCCATCAGGGAAGAACAAAACCATTCAGCCAATTCAGGTCATCAGCTGACTTCATTTTATTGCCACATAACGTTGCTGAACCTAGACTTGACACAAATCATAACACTGTCTCCAGAGGCTTGCACATTGGCCACTACAGTATGTATGATGGATGCTTTTCTTCATGTGCTTCCCTTTTTACCCTGACACACCACATTCATGTTTTTTTCTAAGTCACATTTCTTTCACAAAGTTGACAGTGCAGCACGATCCATCCAGGTTTTAATAATGTGTTGGACAGTTCTTCACCCAGTTCCAGTAATTCTAATGTTTTCTTTGCTTGATCGAGGCCAACTATTTGACCCTTTAGAAATACATTAACAGTTTTTCCATGAACACGGGATATGTCTTCCCAAAATGATTGTTTAAGAAATGAGAAGCACTCTCTGCATCAGAATTGTTGCCAGCTGAAACATATTAATCATTCCAGTAATGATCCAATCAAAGGTTCTTTAGTATTTGCTTACATAAAACCATTTTTTGGTCAAGAAGGGTGCTGTGTTACAAAGGCCAATATTGCCATGACATTCCTGTTCATGATGAGTGTAGAATATGTTAAATTCTGACCGCTGTAGCCAAAGGCTTATTATTATTATTATTATTATTATTATTATTATTATTGTAAAGGACCTTATCAATCTGGACACTATTGTCTACTTTATTTCCTTTATGTTTGGAGTGCTTTTTAGAAATTATAATAGCACTCATTTTAAATGCATTCGTTTAAGCATCTGTGATAAAAGTGTATCTATTTAAATAGTAACTCAGTTGAATGTACTATTATAATGACATAGTAATACATTCAGTCTCTCACTCACTCATCACTATACAGTACTGCTTTATTATGTATACAGGGTCACGGGGGGCCTGGTGCCTATTCCAGGAGACTTGGGTCACAGGAGAACGTCATGCACACAGACCCAAGGTGGGAATTGAACCTGGACCCTGGAGGTGCAAGGTGACAGTGCTAACCACTAAGGCATTAATGTTACATTCTATAAAATAATAAAAAGGTTAAAATTATATTGAACTTGCACCTTTAGACTGCTTTTACTGTAGTTATCTTGATAAGATAATTTTGTTTGTGGTCCTAGTGGAGGCTTTATAAGACAGGATGTCTGTAAAAAAAAAAAAATTGAGTATGAATTAGGATTTGCAGATGCCTGTCTCTGTAAAAAGGCAGCTATTTTACTTTTCTGCCTGCAAAGAGATTCTGCAATCAAATACTGTAGCATGCAGCAAGGGCAAGACAATACATTATTCTTTACTAATTTTGTAATTTATTATGTCTTTCATTTCCCTCTTATAAAAAAAGCATGGTTTTTCCTGTCATTTCATTTTCCTGTTGTCCCTTGTAAATGTCCAGACGCAGGAAGCCTTCGCAGCATGCTGGTGGAAACTGTGACGGTGATGGCTTATCCTATATATGTGTTTGCGTTTAAACTGGGGAAGCCACCGCATTGTGTAAGCATAGTTAAACAGAGGCAGGAAAAAGTCTGGGCTATTCCTCTGGGCTCTCCTTCACACCCTGTGATTAACGTATCTTTGGCTTTCAGAGCTATATATGCATTCTTTGGTGATAGAATTCCAGGGAGGCACTTCTAGGAAAATCTAGGCATCAAATTTCTCTATGCTTTAATAAAATTGCTTTGCTTTACTGCTTTCTTTAAGTTCATTTTCTGCTCAAGCTTTTCTCCGTCAATCTTCAGACTTTGTCCTAATATCCTAATATAATTTATTAGATTACATTATTATCATTCCTTTGCACCTGTTATCTTTTAGATTTTGTAAGAAAGCGTGCCTTTGGAAACAATTTGTCACTTTTCCATGATGGTAGCCAGGTCTACGTTGTCCTATAGAGTTTCCAAGAACCAAAGGAGCGTCAAGGAAATCGCATTTGGATTTGAACCCTATACAAGCTTGTGCCCCAACGTTTGGAGGATGGTGGTAGAGAAAATTATACCATACTGTACAGTCCATTACAAACAAATTGTTTAAATAATCATTCACCGAGAATTTGCATTCCAACGTCCAGTCTAATACAGTTACAGTATGTTTTATGCGTATTCCTGTAAGGAAACCCCACCTCCCTGCCCCTGAGAGGTCACTGTACTTACAGTACTTCTGGGAAACCTACTGGTCTCCTACTTGAAAAGTCTGGGGAAGGAAACCAGATCTGAGTGTACTCCTTTGTCGGTTTGTTTTGGTGTGCTGTAATAACAGGCTTCGTCTTTCATGCTATGATGAATCCCATTTTCTGTGTCAGTCGCTTCTGTTTATTTCCCTGGTGTGGAATTTTTGACGTAATCTGCTTTTCACTAGGGGGAAAACCTGAAAAGGACAGCTGAAAGGCTTTTGGCTACTGAGGCATGAAAGGTTATCTAGATAAGCAAGATAACGCGAATCAAAACATGAATAGTGGGGATGATACTGTATTCACACCATGGCCTGAGGTGTGCTTCGTGCTGGCTGATTAGGAAAAGTGAGCCGTCAGCATCATGTGGTCTTGAGCAGCATGGAAGGTTTAACTCCCCTCTTCCATATGAGCCAAATTTTTTTGCAAAGCCCCTAAATAGGGGTCATCCAACTAAAATGCTAGGCAAAGCATACAGTATATGTACTGCCAAGTTGTGTGTATATACACACAATTTTAATATCTTTGGCTTGCCTATACTGCATTTCCCCTATATACAGGGTCGCCGGCACCATAGAATCTATCGCGAAGGGAACCCACCAAGCATGGGGAGAACTTGCAAATTCCATGCAAACAGACCCGAAGTGGGAACCCAGATTCTGACAGTGCAAGGCGACAATGCTAACCACTAAGCTACCCTGCCACCCAAGGCAAATATTTAAAATAAATAAATGATAACTAAAAAGTTATCATTCAAAGTCAAAGGTTCTGGAAATAACTTAGGTGGTTGGACGACACTGTTTATCCATTTTACCACTGTAATGGATGTGCTATAGTACGCATTTCCAGATAACGACTGAATAGAGTCTTTGAGACGAAATTATAGGGTTTTAAATTGGGTAAAGTGGCCCTGCAGTGAAAAGACCACCCCTTGATGAAATACAGTTTCCATTTAGGGTTCAATTAATTACTTAATGCACTGTAAGTTATGCTGATTTTAGCGAAACAGCACCAAAGCTGTGCATTTCATAATTTCTTCCATCTTCCATATTCTCCTCTCTCTCTCTCTCTCTTTATCTATACAGTATGTATAAGCAAATACATCAAATCAAGACTGCACTCATAAATGCAACTTTAAATAAAACCTATCAGACCTGTCTCAAAAAATCGTAGGTTCGACTTCAAAGCTCTGTGGTACATCAGCAATATGATGCATGCCTCTTGCCCTCACTTCAAACAGTGCTCGTGATAAATTTACGTGGCTATAAAAGAGCATTTTGGGCTAACTGCAACTGGTGAACATCTGGGCTTAATTTTTGGAGTAATGTGCAACAGCTAGCATGTGGTCTTTGTTCTTGCTGAAGCTGGTAGGTAGAGCTGCCAGGTATGGATCGTAAGGTACCGGAGCACTGCAGAAATGTGCAGCACAACATTTTTGTGCATGTTTCAGCACTGTTAAACTGTAGGTATATAAAACTGCAAGAGCTAGAGTTTCAGAAATTTTATGTATTAATGTAATTGGTAGAAGTATAGTTATATTTAATGAATGACAAACACTTTCATAATATGTACAGTTTGACAGCAAAATGAGAAATCCATTCGTGGAGAAAACCAAGTTTTGCAACTCAGAAAAATGTTTTTGTGCATGTTTTGTTAAAGGCACAATGGTGTTAAAAAGCACACTCACTCACAAACCACATTACTCGCAATCCGAGGTTTCACTGTACTATTTTATATTAACTCTGCTTCTCATCTTTAAAAATTCCGAAATCTTTCTTTTACAATAATGAATTGTTTTATAAATCACAGGATTTTCAGGAAATTATGATACATCATTTACTTGGAGGCAATGTAACAAAGATTTGGTCCCCAGCTTAAATTTTTTTCACCTTAGTCCTAATAACTTGCCATTTTATAACCAATTCTATTGATGTGTGTGGTCACAGGCTCAGTTTGTACAGTAACACATATTGCATGCTATAGACTACTACAATGTTCCAAATTATTAAGTAGACTTACAGTATGTAGTGGCCATCAAAGTTTAACCACTGTTCTCTCCATTTGTTGATAACAGCTCTCACAGTGGTTTACTGGAGTCCCAAAGCCTTAGAAATGGCTTGTAACCCTTTCCAGACTGATAAATGTTAATTACTTTGCTCATCCCTTCTTGAATTTCTTTAGATTGCGACATTGTGTGTTGCTTTTTGAGATTTTTTGCGTCCTTCACTTTGTCAGATAGGTTCAATTTGAGTGATTTCTTGATTCAACAGGTCTGGCAGTAATCAGGCCTGGGTGTGGCAAGTGAAATTTAACTCGGCTTTCCAAAAAAATGTTTAAAAAATCACAGTTCATTCATGATTTAGCAATTTTTCACTTTTTCACATAGGGCCAGGTAGATTTAGACAGCCCCCCCACCCTCAATAGTGGAATTTAAAAACAAAAAAAAAAAACGCATTTTGTATTTACTCTCATAGCTTATCTTTGCGAAATATTAAAATGTGTTGCACAACACTGTAATGTTGTATCTGGGTGAAAAGCAATTTGAAAATGTGATAAAGATTTGACATTCCAGTTAGCAAAGCTGTATTGCAATTTATAGCTCAAAAAGTTACAAGGGTTATTTCTGAGACAATAAAGCATGGGTTATTGAACACCAATAAAACCTTATTATTCTGTAAACCTAACTACTGTTTAGTTTTATAAGGTTCTATCTGGCAGTTTTTCACTCTTGAATTTAGTAAAAGATTATTCAAAATTGGCATTTTAAGTTTTATATGGAGAAAGTTGTTGGCATTCAGGTGCTCAGGCTAATTTCAAGTCAAGTACTGTAGTCAAGTCAAGTAGGCTTTTATTGTCATTCAACCATATACAGTTTAGTACACAGTGAAACGAATTTAAGAAAAGACAAACGAGTGATGGCTCAATGGTTAAGGCTGTGTGCTTCTGATCAGAAGCCAAGCTCATTCTGTTGGACCCTTGAGCAAGGCACTTAACCCTCTCTACTCCAGCTTGTTGTCTCATAGCTGACCCTACAGTCTGACCCCGGTTTTCTAACATGAAAAGAATGTTGATGTCACTGTTGCGTAATGCATGTGCAACAAATTATGTTTTCTTGTTCTTCTAGATGTAAAGATGAAAAGAGCAGGTAGCTTTGAAAGAGAGGATACAGTGTACACTATCAAGAGCAAAATTTATTTTTGCTACTAAATAGAGAATGAAATTGTATTTCTGTGTGTAACATTCAAGCTGAGGCAGGACACAAATGTGTACAACTGGTGTGTTGGTATTTATTTATTCATCAAGGTGAATCCGTGAATCATTATCCATAATCCAGAGAATAAGGAAGAGAGCATAACGCAAGTGCAATCCATAATTGTAAATAAACAATAAACACACAGTATAGTAAATATTGAAACCAGGAAATGCAAAACTAGAAACTAAGGCTTAGTAAAGCAGACACACAAACACACAAAGACACACACGCACACACACGGCTATGAGAGCTATAAAGCATGTTTAAGACCACTTTATGACCACTTTAGGTATTACAATACCCTTATTGAACATTATTGAACATAATTTACTCAGTTAGCTATAACTTCATAAATTTATCATAAGCCAAGACCGGTTTTAGGGTTTGTGTAGTTTGGAGGGATTGAATAATTTTTAATCAGAAGCTATGGTGTACTAAAAAAGAACTTTCCACCTTGCTGTTATCCAAGCTTTAGTGCATTAGTGTAGCAAGGAATTAGAAAAAGAAATAAGTTTCTACTCCCATTTAGTTTTTCTCCAATAACTGGAGTTCTTTTATTCTGCACAACCAAAAGTCCTGGGTTGACTTGAACAGCCCATGTAATACACATCCTAACATGAGAAAATCTCCAAGTCACTCGGTACGTACTGTATCATTTTACACATGCTTTTCCCTCAAAATGACAGTCATCTAGTAGTAATGCAGAATGACCTTTTCGAGACACACAGGATGAGATGTGAATATTAATAATTGCATGTTTTGTTTTCAGTGAGGATGAGGTACATACTGTACGTACTATTCTGTGAAAGAAACAGAGAAAAGGTCACACTCTGAATAAGAAAATCATGTTTCAGATGTATTATGTATAGTTTTATTTTTCCAGTTAACTGTCAGTTACCAAATACTGTACACAGTTTTATTTAACAATATAACACATTATGTGAAATTATGGGATGTTTCTGTTGCCCATTGAATAGTAACATCTTTAAGATGCCATCCATCTATCTAGGAACCTCTGTAGTCCATCTAAGAACTGTGGAGGTCAATGGTGACCATTGTATTTATTCTAATTTTTACGACCATGGTAGAACCTCTTGTCAACATTCACACATACATTCACACACTATAGGCAATTTGGTAACACCAATTAGCCTAATCTGCATATCTTTGGACTGTGGAGGGGAAGAACCTGGAGGAAATCCACCAAGCACGAGGAGAACATGCAAACACCAAGCACACAAACCCTGAATTAGACCTGGACCTTGGACCCATGTACAGTTTACACTCATGTTAAATCCTTGATTCCTAAAGGCTTTGATTAATTTTCTACAACTGCACAATTCTTAGATGGCACGGTGGTGTAGTGATTAGCACTGTTGAGTTGCACCTCCAGGGTCTGGGTTTGATTCCCGGCCAGGTGCCGTCTGTGTGTTCGGAGTTTGCATGCTTGGTGGGTTTCCTCCCTCAGTCCAAGGACCTGGGCCTGTATTCACAAAGCATATTAGAATTTTCTCAGAGAGATCATATCTTGGCTTAAAAAGTCCTAGCTGGGAGTCCTAGACTAAAAGTGATTTAGGAAACTTCTCAGAGCAACTCTGAATAAGTAAAGTACAAAAACCTTTATCTTAGTGAGGAGGCTTGGTTGACCCCATTGCTAGGGATGACTCAGCAATTCAAGAACTGTGATCGGTTGATAAAAAAAAATAACCTCTGACCTCTGCAAAAGTCTTGAAATGTGTTCTTTGTAAAAATAGAATATATATATATATATATATATATATATATATATATATATATATATATATATATATATATATATATATATATATATGTATGATAATAGAACAGACAGTGAAATCATAATGTTTCTATATAAAGAAATTGTACAATCATGACTACAGGCTACTTTAAATTTACTTGCAAAATTTCTGTTACAGACTAAATAACTTGGAGTTAGATAAACAGACAAATGTTAAAAATGTGTCTACCTTTGAATCAACCAATTTCTACACAGTAGTTACTATATTTAAGTTCTTACATTTATTTACCAAACTGATTTTATTACTTTTATTATTAATTGTAATTCATTTCAGATTGATGGAAACAAAATAGCTCACCTTTTACCAATTTACATGATTGTAGGACAGTCTGTTTAAGTTGCATTTTTGGATAGTATGTAGCCAACAATCCAAGAGAGATGGAAAGAAGTAAAAGAATGCAAAAACCAAATTGGACAGAAAAGCAGTTGCTTTACATTCAGTGTTTGGAGAATATTTCTTCTTTCCACCATTTTGTCCTCTTCTATAGAAACTCTTAAGCCTGTTAAAAGTCCTCCTCTCTACTCTTAACAATCTTTACCTTAGAAGCTGTTTTTAGGGCTAAGATGTTTCACGAATCATTTTTATCGTAACTAAGATTTAATCCTAAATTTAAGGGGGAAATTCTAAGAAAATGTTATAATTCAAAGACTTTTCTTAGAATTCCATCATTAAGAGAAATGTTTAGACTTAAGATGCTTTGTGCATACGGACCCTGAAGATTAGGCTAATTGGCATTCCCAGATTACCTGTATCTGTGTGTGCCCTGTGATGGACTGGCACACTCAAAAAAAATAACTCGTTGAATGAACATATTTAATTATGGAAAGAATTTCCACCTGATTTAATAGCTTTCATTCAGCATTAAGCAATTTTCTTGGCCCAACTTAATGTTTTTAGGTTCCGTCAAAGTAATGTTATTAGGTTCATTTAACTTATTTACTACAACTGCGTCCAACATAATTTCATACTGTTAACATGAATAGGGTTGGTACAACAAATTTTTCAGTTGTAAATTAAGTTGATCCAACTCAAGTAAATTTAAATTTCAAGCCCTGGTCAACAGAATTCTGTGAAGGAAGGAAACAGACAAACGGGATAAAACAGAGATCTTTATTTTATACCAGGAGCAACTTACAAATGAGGTCTCAATTTGAAAAGATGTACAAAACATAAAACACCACAAATAAGTATTAATAAAAAAATAAACACCAACAGAAACGTTTTGTACTTTATAACTGTATGTTATGACTTTTAAATATGACCATTAGATACGTTGGTCAGGAAACTCCTGAAGTCAGATGCAGACACACACTGCTGTGAAAAAATACAGAGATATTTAATTAAAATTCATGATACTTCATTTAGCAAATGAACAATATTTATACTTTGTTCCTCTCGCTTCACAACTCATGAGAACAGACCCGAAACCAGAACCGAACCGCAGATTAAGCACGCGCATATAACCATCTGTATTTTAAGTGTAATTAAAAATACAAGAAATAACTTAAACCAAAATAACGTGACTAAACATTGCTAAACAACAGGTGACATTTATGTTCAGTATTTCATTTCTATTTAGAAAGATGGGAATTAATTCCTGCTTACCTTTTCCCTAAGCCCGCCAAACGTTTGTCTTCTCAAACTGTGTTCTCTTCTCGCGATGTCTTCTCGCGATGTCTTCTTGCGATATTTCCGGTTTTCATATTGACAAGATCTCGTTGGTTTATCTCAACATGATTGAATCTAGTACATGTTAAGTTATTGAATTTCATGCAAATACAACATAACTTATTCATGTTTAGCTTGGAAACATGAAATTATTATGTACAAAACACATATTACATTTTAGTACATGTAACAGGTAGCCATGTTAATTTTTTTGAGTGCACCCTGTCCAGAGTGTACCCTGCCTTGTGCCCTACTGTAAGTTTCTTGGGATAGGCTCGAGGGCCCATATTCACAAAACATTATGATTTCACTCTCTATTCTATTATCATATATTCAATTTATTTTACAGAGATTATTTTTTATTAGCAATGGGGTCAACCACACCTCCTCACCAAGATAAAGTTTTCTTGTACTTTCCTTACTCAGAGTTGCTCTGAAAAGGTTCCCAAGACTGGGACTCCCAGCTAGAACTTTTTAAGCTAAGATAGGAGGTCTCTAAGAGAATTCGAAGAAACTTTGTGTATATGAGCCAGGACCCCCGCGACCCTGAATAAAGAAAGCGGTAAAGATGATGAGTAAGAGTGAGTAAGTGCACAACTCTTGTCACTTGTATAGTATGAAACTCATTCTCTGGGACTTGCATTCTGGATTTGCCGCATAATGTAAGACAATAAATGGTATAGTGAAGCTTTCTGTAAGCAGATGTTCATTTAATGTAAATAATAACAGTCTGGAGGATGTTCCAGATACAGTAAATTGTAAAAACTATAAAGTATTTTGTCTTCAGTATTTTGCTTTGGTGTAAGAGAAATTAAACACTTTGTGACATGTTGTTGCAGATCATTAATAAATTTCCTATATAATTCCTTATATAAGTATGCTGTCATTGCTATATATATTCCTTATAAACATCCTAAAAATTAACCACACAGGAAGAAGATGCAAAACCAAAAGTAGAGCTGAAACTGTGAATGACCTTTAGAAAAAAAAAAAAACTAAAAAAAACTTGCACACAATTTTATTTAGAAACAGTATTTTCTCCCCACTTGAAATCGATGACACAGAACAATTAAAATAATATCGCACAAATGCCAATATGATGCACACAGATGTAGAAAATCCTGTCTGTCCTTTAAATGGTAGAGTGCAATCAGCAAGATAAGGGAGCTGCAACACTCAAGTACAAATCCCAACAGAATACAATGGGCTACCCATTGTGTGGCTCTGTATACACACATATACCAGTAGAAATAAAGTGATGACGATGATATTTTGCTCCACTGCTCTGCAAGATAAAATTCTTAAACATCTCACTCCAACCATTAATTAAGGTGGCAGGATAGTGTAGTGATAGAGTTTGCATCTTATCCCCATGCACGGTAGGTGCAAAGACATGCACATTAGGCTAACTGGCATATCTAAATTGTGCATGTGTGCCCTGCGATGGTTTGGCACCCTGGCCAGGATGTCATTATGGAAATGGACAAGTGTCCAATTTTAAACAGCTTTACACTAAGATTTTTACTAAAATGTAACATTATCGTGTTTCATTAGCCAAGAGGTTTGGCTAAAAAATGCATAATAAATAAAATCTAAAAACTTTTTGATCCAATGAAATTTATGGACCTGTGCCTGCCAGCTTAGGATGCTGATATTAAAAAACACTTACTTACTTACTGTATACCCCATGCACTGCCATTGGGTGTACCACATGTTTCCATAATGACTACTGCATCAAAACATTTTACAATAGAATGACCTAACCATCCATGTTTCCAGTTTGCCCTAGAAGAACTGATCTATTGAGCTTAAAGTGTTAGAAGAACCATAAAATGGCTGAAGAGTGACCTTGTGAGCAGCCCAGCGATAGATGTCAAATACAGTAGAATATAAATGTGCCATTTTAATGTTGCACCTCGAACTTGTATTATTCTGTTGGGTTCACCATGTTGTTTACAATGGAATATCTATAAAACATACAGTATATAAAACATGCCCTAGTGAATTATTTGGTTAGACCCCATGCAAAACAATAGTCATGTGGTACTTTCATTAAAATGTACTCCACCAAAAGTAGAAGTAGTGTTCAAGTTGGAGTTGAGTTGGAGTTTTTCCTCGCCACCATTGCTCTCGGCTTGCTCATCAGGGACAATCTGATAATTTCAATTCATTTTCTCACATTCCATACACATTGCCATGCTTTTCTTTTGATTCTATAAAGCCGCTTTGAGACGATGATTATTGTTAAAAGCACTATACAAATAAAATTTTATTACAAATATCCACCAAAAAAACTGATTTATCTGTAATATATATATTGTTACTTAGCAAATTGTTAAGAGCCTTCTATTGCATAATTACTGCAGTAATTAATGTGGTTCAGCTGGCAACAAGTTATTTAACCTTAACTGATGCACTGAATAGTTTATCATTTCTTAAACAACTATACGAGAAGACATAACCTGTGGTTGAGGCACAGATGTTACCCCTTTGAAGTTAGACAGAGAAGAATGCTACTTTAACATGTAATTATTTATTTTAATAATGAAATAGTCATTTAGTCACAGTATTCTGCTGTATTTCCTAATATAATTTATTTACAGTTTAAAAAATATCTAAACTGTATTACGTTCATTTGTGTTCGTGTACGTGGGGCGCCAGACACAAACGAGTTTAGTAATTGAGTCTACAGTATGTAGACGCGTACATTTTTGAAGAGCATGTGATTTGAGACTGAGCCCTAATTGGGTTTTTTCAAATCATCCTTGAGGCGCAGCACTGCATGCCCTGAACCTTCACACTTTTGTTCTTAGCGAATCAATATTTTTAAATATTTGGGCTCATGTGATTGGACCATTGTCAGCGAGTCTTATTAACGGTTAGCAGATTGTTAGTTAATGTATTGTAATATTTATAGTGATTGATGTGAAAACCAGGTAAAATACCCCTTCGCAAGGCGATTGGACAAAGAAAGAAAAAAAGTTAAAGAGCTTGGACCAGATTGACCTGATCTTCTAATTAAACAGCAGTCAAGTGATCGCGGCCGAGCTTACACTCTGTGCTTTTCCAGCACTTCTTATGACTATTTAAAGGCGATTATTAAAAGTTTAATTTTAATTTTATTTGCGGTAATCAAGGGATTGGGACTAAACATCTGAAGAAAACCACTTACAGTATGAGCTACTTCTGTTGGTCAGGTCTGTTGTAGGTCCTGCAATGTTGTCTAGAATCTCCAATTACTTTGGTACTGTAGTTAAACTAGCTAGCAGCTACTGTAAAAAGTATTCTATGCATTTTACCAGGGGCATACTGCAAGCATACAGAATACAATATGGTTAAATGACATGCAAAACATTAAAATGATTAACTTAACTAACAACAATACAACACTGTTAAGGTGTGAATCACAAACCAAATGCATAAGAGTTCACAACTCTTTTGCTCAGTATGTTAGCTAGATCTTTTAAACACTTAGATCTAATAAGTGTACTAATCTTACCTTAGCAAGTGCACCCTATTGAGCAGCTTGAATAAGCAGCCCAGAGACCAAGAGGATGGGATATGTTGCCTAGGCTACCGTCAATAATCAATCAGTGCTTTTATAATGACCTGCCAGTCATTTTTGTAGACTAGTATTGGTGGAATTTTTTGCTTCTGTTTTTCCATGTGCTCTTGCGTTCAATGCACTTTTATGTGATTGGTAGATATTAAGCAACAAGACTTATTTAAGTAGTGAGTTAAAGTACAGATATTTGAAGATTTTTTTTTTAAATATAGTGAGTAGATGTAAGATCACATACAGTATGGAAAATACTTGCAATTTTGTGTAACAAGACTCGTAAAACATAGTGAGTTAAAGTAAAGATATTCTATTAAAAAAGACTTATGTATAATAACGAAGATGTCGCCAGCACCAGAAAAGCGTGTACACTTTAGTATTTTATTTAACCGCCTATAGCTTTGATCATGGCATGCAACATGGTTTCCAGTTCATGTGTGGAAATGATTCCTCATGCTTCCAGAACCACTCTTTCGCAATCCTGGAATATACCCATGCCACAGTCCTGGCATATACCCATGCCCCCAGGGAAGAAAAAACTCCATAGATCTGATAACCTGGTAATTCAGGTCATCAACTGACTTCATTTTATTGTCACATAATATTGAGTCTAGACCTGATCGAGTGAAGCAACCCCAGATCATAACACTGCCTCCGGAGGCATGTACAATGGGCACAAAGCATAATGGTTGCATCGCTTTATGTGCTTCCCTTCTTACCCTGACATGCCATCTTTATGCTGCCTAGAAAACTGATGCCTTTTTTTTTTTTTTTATAGTAGTTTATTAACAAATGGTTTTGTTATGGCCACACACTTGTTTAGTTGCACTGTGAGTATAAAAATCTTCTTAATTTCATGACTAAGCATGGCTTTGATGCTCTTGTTTTTTTTAATTCAACTTCACCAAGCATTTAAGAAATCTTTGATCACAGTCATTCATTTTTTTTATTTTTAATCACATTTCTTCCAAGTAGTTGACATTTTAGCAATATAATTCCAGGTTTTAATAAAGCAAAGGAGATTTCTTGACCAAATTCCAGTAATTTTAATGTTTTCCTTATTTAATGTAGGCCAATAATTTGATCCTTTTGATGCTTCTTAAACTTCAACAATTTTTTTCTTCTTCTTTTTTTGGCCAGGCAGTGTACATATCTGTGCATAACATCAGCCCATACAGTTTAAAGGAAAAAAAAAAAAAGCTCCATAAGCAAGAAATATATGTCCAATGCAAGTCCAGACCAGATGAATGTAGGACGCAGAGACTCTGATGATCATTCCCGGGACTCTTTCAGGAATTATGCAAGTTAAGAATTTTCACTCAATCCCCAAGAGGGGACCAACCTGTCCTGACACGGTTGGTTTGGAAAACGCCTTGATTTTGTCCAGGTAATAAAAGAGAGTTTAGTGAGCTCTGTGTTTAGTCAGACCTTTATGCTATTCTTACTGTATATCGTGAAAAGAACTTTCTGGATGCAGAGGTGGAAAGCACCCTAACACACTCGCAGGGGCAAATCCTGGCAGTGTTACCATTGACCAAAGAATACTGTGCAAATAAATACTCAGTGTCTCATGCCTACCAAGTTCTACTGGCTGCAATAACATTACTTTGAGGGGCTTTCCTTATACAAACCAGATTTCATCCAAAATGCCAAAAAAAGCAAATGTCAAGTAACCAGAAGCAGCTGTTTTTAAGCTTCTGCTTTTCCTGAATGAACGTAAACACCTATTTAAGAAGAATAAATAGGTCGACATTGGATCGTTCCCCGTTTACTGTCTCTTGTCTTTGGTGTATGTGTGTTGGTTTTGGAAATATTTGATTCAATTTCTGTTTATGTTCCCTTTTCCACCAGACACTCTGCTTTAACTTTACTCTGTGAAACTGCATCCCATCAGTAAAGAATTTGTCTTTACTCATGCTCATTAAGCATGAATAAAAAGTGCCTTGTTTCTCTTAGGATTTCTCTTTTAGCATTGTGACACAGGTCATGTAACATTACATAACTGGGACAGCTACAGTTGCCAAGGGAACAGCCAATGATACTCCACCCCATACATTCATTCTCTTATCATCATCTTTCAAAAGAATGCCGTCTCGTATATCAGTCTAGCTCTTTAGTTCAAAAACACTTCTCATACTTTCCCTGCTCACATGCACCTTCACATGTCGTGTTTTTTTTAACCCTCACATGAACATTCACATAAAAAATACTTTTTAAAATATGCTTGCTTTAAATTATAATCCTTAACAGCTGGTGTAAACATGTTTCACCCTTAGCTTAAACATTAACCTTAGATTATGTAATTATCATACACTATATGACCAAAGATTTGTTGACACCTGAATACACCTCTTCAGTAAAGGAAATTGTTATAAAGACATTGTAATGAAGACATTCTATATAATTGTGTGCTTCTAGCTTTCCAGCTCTGTTGCAAACAGCCATATATGGGTGAGATGTCAGGGGTGCACACATTTTTGGCCATATAGTTTTTTTTTTTTTTTTTTTTAGAAAACACAAACAAAATGTCAAACATATTATCTATATACTATAGAGAGAGATTTAAAGTTAAGACAAACATAATTGCTCTCTGTGAGTGCAAGAGTGAGAAATTGTGGAAATGCATATGATCAACTGTGCTGACTCAGGTCAGTTAAATTCAACAGTGATTTATTGGCATTAATTAAAAAAACATGATTATTATCATTATGTTTGATTGGAAGATAAAATCGGGTATCATTAGCATATAAATGAAAAGAAACTCCAGATTTAAAAAAAAAATGGAGCCCAGTGGAACCAGATATAAAGAAAATGGTGTCGGAAAGAGAACAGAGCCCTGTGGAACACCACAGGAAAGATGAGCAGCTGAAGAGGTGTATTTTCCAATACATACAGAAAACTTCCTATTTTTTTCATTTAGAAATGATTGAAACCAATTTAAAACAGCAGCCTGAAAGCCAAAAAGATTTCTCAGTCGAGAGAGAGGTATTGCATGATCAACCATATCAAATGCTGAGCTGAGATTTAGAAGGATCAAAGCAGCAGCACTCCCATGGGGCACTGGTGGCTCAGTGGTACTGTAGGTGTTTCGCCTGCCATGCATAAGGCCTGGGTTCGATTCCTAGCCAGTGCCCAAACCCCAGCCACTGGATGCAGTGCCAGTTTATCCAAGCCCGGATAAAATGGGAGGGTTGCGTCAGGAAGGGCATCCGGTGTAAAATCTGTGCCAAGTTGTAGTGCGGACTGGGTATTCCGCAGTGGCAACCCCTTGGCGGGACCAGCCGAAAGACCAACAACAACAAAGCAGCAGCTCTCCCACTATGAGTCGGCAACATTATATCATTAGTTACCTTCAGTAGGGCAGATTCTGTACTGTGTAATTTCCTGAAGTCAGGTTGAAAAAATGTTGTATAAACAGATTTGATATTGGTCAAAAATTATCCAACTCAAATATATCAAGATATGGTTTCTTCAGCAGAGAATGTGACAGAGGCATGTTATAGGCAGTCAGGGACATTGCCGATATAAAAGGTACATTAAATCTCCTCCATCTTTGTTTCTCCTTTTTTTTTTATGAATATGAATGTGTTTCTGGGATTTATCCAATATGAACTGGTATTTTCATATTTGTTGTTGCTCTTATGGTACGTTAATTTTGCTACAAAGGTAAACACATTTTCTTTTCCACACTGCAGTTCTTTAAGAAACCTAGCTATCTAGCTAACTCACTACAAAAACTGTTAAATCTTCCTGTCCTTGTGAGAACATCTGCTCCCCACCACACGCGCACACCACACGCGCACTCGTTCTGTCCTAGGAACCAATCACGGCAGGTCTATCCATGTGACGCAATAAATGTGGGCGTGACCGTGTGGCCTCGGTGTGTAATAATTCATGATGGCTGACTGTAAGGCGCTGTGCTGCGGGAACTGATCCCACCTCCTCCTCCTACTCACTGCACACACACACACACACACACACAGAGAACTCTCCTGCACCGGACTGCGGGTCTCACTCAGCACCAGCGCTCTCTCCCTCTGCTCTCTCTCTCTCTCCGTGCCGAGTCACTCTGAGCTGCAGTATGACAGCAGATGTTCCGCTCATTTAGTAGGAATTAGGGACGTGTAGGCTGACCATACAGACTTGTAACGCTTTTTACTCTCTATCCTTATCGCGGGATAAACCAAACTTGGCCATGTCATCGCGCGAGGACGCACCGGAGCAGAGCCGGCGTTTCTGCGTCTTGTCCTGGGAGCAGGTGCAGCGTCTCGACTCCATCCTCGGGGAGAGTGTGCCCATCCACGGCCGCGGAAATTTCCCCACCCTGTCCATATCCCCACGCCAGATCGTGCAGGTAACACACACACACACACACACACACACTGAATCTGCACTGCATACTTTTACACTACTGTACAATGTACTGGTTCACTCTTAACACTCTTAAAGCTATATATATATATATATATATATATATATATATATATATATATATATATATATATATATATATGTATGTATGTATATATATATGTATGTATATATAATGTGTGTGTACATACATACATATATGCATTTATATCTACTGTATAAATAATTTATATATATATGTGTGTATATATGTTATATATATATGTGTGTGTGTGTGTGTGTGTGTGTACATTGGTCAGAACTCGCTCTCCTTTGCATTTCATATATTGGAGGCCCCGAAACCAGTCTAAGAAAAAAAAAAAAAAACAGTCTCTGTCTGCATGTCTGTATGTCTGAACGGCCAGATATTTTTTGTCACAGTATCCGGACAGAATATAAGGAAACTTTGACAGTCCTTATGTATTTGCCTGAAGTTTAACCGGCGCCCTAAATTAAATCAAAGTACGTACTTAACAAGTGTTAAGTAGACGTGAAGTCGTGTGAGTCAAACTGTGGGCACGTCTTAAACCGCTGAACAGAATTTCATGAAACTTTTGCCTGAAGTTTATCCTGCGCCATAAATTAAATCAAAATGTTGAGGAAAAGCGACGTTATGAACAATTACGTGCCGGATTTAATAATCTAAAATAAGATACTAATAAGCGATTTGCCTAATGTAAACAAACAATCCAGCACCAATAGATATTAATTAGAAAAGTTACAAGCTGATTTTAAAAAATTATTCTTACTGAAATAACAGCGCTGAAGAGTGTGGTGGAGTCGTTTTAATAAAAAATTAGTCTTTATCCAGTCGAATTTTCCTCTGTGATTCACTCTCCGATTATCGAACAGGGGGTGTATTTATCTGACTACAAAAGAAGTACAACTTGTCGTAAACAAGGCATAAGATTTAAACAAAATTTATTTCTTTGTATTAATAAGTTAGGAAGAGTTCTGCTGTACAGAATTAAAGCTGATCAGCACATTTTTAGCTGTAACCTTTTAACAGTTTTTTTTTTACAAGCTTTTAACTCTTTGGGAACTCTTTTCCCATCCACAACTGGGTACTAACGCTAATTTCTTTATATATAGGTGGTACAGTGACATAGTGGTTCGATTCCCACATTGTGGAGTTTGCATGTTTTCCCCGAGTACTCCGGGTTCCTCCGACAGTCCAAAGACATGCAGATTAGACTGATTGGCGTTCCCAAATTGCCTCTAGTGTGTGTGTGTGTGAATGAGTGTGTGTATAGGCTCCAGGCTCCCCGTGATCCAGTACACAGGATAAGCAGTATAGAAGTGGAATTTTATATACTGTATATATATACAGGAGCCCAAAAATTTATACACACTTCAACATACCTCTGTCTCTTCTGACAGTCACATGATAGTATCAACAATGTTATGAGTACTGGCATCTTTAAAAGGAAACATAATACTACACATGGTTGCCACAATTGAATTCAAGTTTTTAAAAAGGGCATCTACTGTAGGTATCTGACACCTCTGACATTATGATCTTGTACTATAGTAGTGGTAGTAATAATAATAATAATAATAATAAAAATAATAACCATATATTTTTTTCATATATACATTTACAGCATAGTGAAATAATTTTTCCACCAGATTGTTAGGAAGGAGCACAGGGTCAGCCATGATACAGGGTTGTGGGCCTTGCACAAGGGCCCATCAGATCAGTAATGCTGCCTGACCTCCAGACTTTTTGATTACTAACACAGACTCTTAACCGTTGAGCTGTCACTGCCAATTAGACAGTTTTATCGAACAAATAAAAGAGAAGAAAATTGCAGCTTTATTTAAAAAAAAAAAGTTTCCTGAGGTTAAGGTTAGGGTTAGATTTGGGTGCAGGCATAGAGGTAATTAGCATGTATGTGTGTGTGTGTGTGTTGGATGCACGTGTTATTGCTGCTATTTTTGTCAGGCGAAACACTCCTTACAGTTTAAGCCAAACAAGTAAGTGTGACTACTAAGCTGATCTTTCAGACAAGCCTATTTCATTTGATGTTAAAAAGCTTTATTTTCACATGTACGATAAAGTCTTGTATCCATTAAGCAAAATGGTTAAACTCAATGCTGCAATTTGGACAACTCTGATGTCAAATTCATGTTGAGTCTTGAATCAGCCTGAAAGATGTGGATATTATCTGAAAGATTGCATTAAATTGTTAAAAAGAGTACATTAAAATAAATGTATAACAAGACAAATGAAATTGTGTTTTTTTATAGTGTTTTGCAAACAAATAACAACGATATACCGATCTCCACTGTTAGAAGGTGTTTGCGCAATCCCTTTGTTTTTCTTTCCTTAATAGATTTCCCATCTGTAATTCTCAGGGTGCAACTCAAGAAGCTACTGTTTGCCTTCTGTCTCATAAACAGAACGCAGTTATTTAAGAGACCCAAGATTTCGTCTGGACTGATAGTTCCACGTGGGATTTTTAGATACTAAGTGGAAAATATTTTAGATCTGATTATATTTTTATTAAAGATTTGTTTTTGCCCCAACCTATTTGAACTGACATGTTAAATATAAAAATAATTTAGATCTCCTTGTTTTTTTATAGTGCTCCATTTTTTTAAAGAGCTTTCCATTTATCTTGTGTGGACAATACTGAGTCAGTCATTCTTTAAATATTTCTGTGCACTACAAAACCTTCATGCTGCCTATGTTAAAAAAGGAACAAACATTCCTCTTCACATAGAGCACTTTCTCAAAAACCAGAAAGCCTCATTTTCATGATTAAAAAAAATATTTTTTTAATAGAGGCTCATGAGCTATTTACTTGGTAGATGTAACCGGATTGAAAGATATCCCATACAAACAAAGCAAGTTGTATGCACCAGCATCTGCATTAAACATTAGTGGATGCTCTCAATGAGGCTTTTCCTTCCTTTCTCTTAAGTTTATGGAAACCTGCACATGGAACATAAATCAGATCCAGTCGGGAATTTCCAAGTATCCTGCTTTCAGTGGCTTAATTTGAGCATTCCAAGACTTTGCTGACAGCCATCACTGGTCATTTTAATTTAGATTGAGTTTTATAGACTGTTTTCTGTAATCCAAGCCTGATACCCACACTTGTACAAATGTTAAGAACATGTTATAGCTGGTGAAGAACAGGGGCATTTTTTACGTGTTGGGCAAGCTATTGCAAAGCTTCAGTGGAAAAATGCATCATGTTTTCTACAGACTGGCAAGAAGTAATGCTCCTATTCAAATGCCTTGTGTCCTTACCAAAAATGGAAAATTACAAAAACAAAGTACATGGATTTTTGTCGCAGTACTTGAATACATGATTTACTGTGATTTACATTTTTTGACCATACGTAACATCAGTACTTTTACATATTCTGGAAAAGGTATATACAATTTGTTCTTAAACTACAATTTATAAGACAATTGCAGAACGAATTCAATTTGTATCAAGAAAGAGATTTAAAAGAGATAAGCAAAAAATAGATATTTGTTTTTGGAATTAATTATTTTGGATGAACTTGTGTTATGAATACGATATTTTCATAGTATAGATGTGACATGTCTGAATAAGTCCTCTACAAACTACAGTACAGTACATAAAGAATAAGCTTTATTAGTTATTTGAAACCGGTATATTTGAAAAACAATTTTTATGAAGAAAATCTAACTAGAAATTAATTAAATCAGCAATTAGCGACTTTTATCCCTCTCGTTCTTTTTCTCTCCTTTTTTTCCCCACATACATTTTGTGCCTTTCATTCTTTTTGTCACTCAGCATTGGACAGTTTAATTTACAAGTGAAAGTTTAGTCAGTTTACACAGATGTGATTGTTATATACTCTACAAGGGGTGTTCAAGTCAAACTGGGACTTTTGATTATTTAGAATAACAGAACACAGTTACTGTATGAGAGTAAAAACTACCGTTATTTCTCTATATAATCCCCTGATATACCTGATAAGTGTCTGTCACTTATCCCAGTATTTCACTAGTGCTTGGAAACCAACAAGTTAAAAAGTTTTCTCAGTCTGCTAGAGCCAGGATGAAACTAAAACCCTATACTGTAAATTATGCCTGCAGTTCTCTCCATGGTAAGCTTGAACCTTGCATGGAATTGCCCACGAATACCACAATTTAAAAAGACAGTATCCAGTACATCTTCATATTTTATGTCAATTTAAAATAAAGCACTTTTGTGAACGTATGTCTACAGTTCGCATGTGAGTACTTAGAAGCAGAATATCTGTTACGGGGAGACAAATGAGCATCCCTGTCCCGATGTATCAGATATCTCAGTGTGATTGAAATAAAAATCAGCATGATAATGATCTGCAAATTATGCGAGCTAAATCCTGTATAGATATAAGCATTTCGTGGCTCAGCTTTCAACCTGTGGAAACATGTACAGGTAAGATTTTAGCTATATAGGTGATCAAGCTACTTGAGCTAGCCAGATGTTTTGCAGTATGAGAGCTGTGAGTTGAATCTAAGATGTCACGTTGAGGTTTGGTAGCAAGTTTCAGTTGTGCTAAATCTATCTTAAAAGCTGCTCTTGGATATAGGGACTGTACCAGGAATTCGGCTAGGTTAAACAAAAAAGGAAAGAATAGACCATTTCACATTAATTTATTAGCTAAAGTACGAGTCCTTTTACTTGTTAGTACATTTTGTTCTACTTGCCTTAGCATGAGCACGCACATTCCCCTTTATGCATTAATGTATAGACTTTTCTAAATGGACTTTTAATTTACATTTACATTACATTTAGGCATTTGGCAGATGCTCTTATCCAGAGCGACTTACATTATTATCTCATTCTACTTCTGAGCAGTTGAGGGTTAAGGGCCTTGCTCAAGGGCCCAACAGTGGCAACTTGGTGGTTGTGGGGTTTGAACCTGGGATCTTCCGAACCATAGTCCAATGCCTTAACCACTGAGCTTACACTGCATACTGTACATGTCTGTCTTCTGAAGCCTTACCTTTGACAAAACTATTAATGCAGCTAAGTCATGCTATGCCTTAAGCTAAACCTCCGTATACTTGATAAAAGGAAGCTTTTAACTTGTTAGGACCAGCTAAATGTCCCACCAGGGTCAACACTGACAGATTTTCTTATCCTTGTTTTTATCATGTGACTTAAGTTTCCCTCAGGCAAATCATATTCAATATGCGGAATTGAATGCAAAGCTTTTGGATTGCCTTTTATTTTTCAATGCCTGTAATTAAATCTTTTTG
The DNA here is from genome assembly GCA_030522415.1 of Channallabes apus. Taxonomy (NCBI): domain Eukaryota; kingdom Metazoa; phylum Chordata; class Actinopteri; order Siluriformes; family Clariidae; genus Channallabes; species Channallabes apus. The sequence continues at coordinate 24,988,106 of CM060105.1, read as the reverse complement.
AGAAAAGCTTCCAGCACCTTTACTGTAAACCAAAAGCATAATGATGACTTGAAAACATCACATAACAAATAGCCAAATATACTCTGGATATCCATAGTCCCCACTGAAGGTTATAATCCGGGGTTGCTTCAGTTGGTCAGGTCTAACGATATGTGGCAATAAAATGAAGTCAGCTGACGACTTGAATGTACTGAATGACCAGGTTATCACAACAATGGACTTTTCCTCCCCTGATTTAACAGGCATATTTGAGGATTCAAACTGTGAAAGAATGGTTCTGGGAGCGTGAGGAATCATTTTCACACCTGAATTTGCCATGTACAGTACAGTATGTTAAGAAAATTTCAGAAAGGTCAAATTATTGGAGTGCTGAATTGTCACCCTTGCGGAAGGAATGTGGTTAAATGTTTGGTGAAGTTGCTTTGTAAAAAATTGTACAATGGAAATCAGAGCTACACTATATGGCCAAAAGTATTTCAGAATAAATATATTTCAATATAGAGTCTGTCCCACTTTTGCAGCTATTACAGCTTCCACTCTTCGTGGAAGACTGTCCACTAGATGTTGGAGTGTTTCCGTGGAAATTCGTGTTCATTCATTCTGTAGAGCATTTATTAGCCACTGTTAGGGCACTGATGTTGGACAAGTAGGCCTGGCTCACAAACTTCGTTCTAGTTCATCCCAAACGTGCTCGATGGGGTTGAGGTAAGGGTTCTGTGTTAGGGCCAGTCAAGTTCTTCTGCACCAAACTCATGAAACCATGTTTTTATATGCTTTGTGTACTGGGGCACGGTCATGTTGGAACAGAAAGGGGACTTCACAAAGTTGGAAGCATAGAATTGTACGAGATGTCTTGGTATGCTGAAGCATTCATGAACCTAACCCTTCACAGGGGATAAGGGGACTGATTGAAAATCTGCAACTTTATAATTTACAGGTTTGGCCATGTACTTATGTCAATATGTAGTATATGTTTAACAGTGAAGGTAAGATCATTTCAACTAGTACAATGCAATGAGAACTCAGGATTGGGACTAAAGAGTCATGTATATATTGGAAAACCATTTGTTAGTGAGACTAATCAGAAAATCAAAAAGTTTCAATTTGGTAGTTGGCATAAACAGTGGATGTTGGAGCAATGGAAAACAGTCATGTCATTACTGATGATAGTAACTTTAGTGTGTCTAGGAAATGAGGCCATTTTGAAGTAGAGATCTGAAAGTCTTGAGAAGAGAAGGCAAGAGAAGGGATCAAATTGAAGACCTTCTTGAGATTAATTGCAGCCAGATGGACTTTCAAATTATAAGGGTGAAAGTGGAGACTTGAGTAAATGTAGTAGTGAATTTATGGTGTTAGGCTCTCAAAGTGAGGTGTCCTTATTGTCTGTAAAAATCAGTCAGTTATCTTTGCATTGGAACGACTCTGTTTATCCACTGACGGCTCAAAAGGACAGCAAGGGTAGTAAGGTGTGACTTCTATAGGTTGAAGTATTGCCTGACTCAAGGATGAGAGAGAGAAAGTTCTGGTGTAGGAGTGGCAAAACATAATTTCTACAAGAGACAAGTGTGTTCAACAACAACATTTGGTTAGGAAAAGTGACTCATGAAATAATGCTGAGGAGAAAGACTTGGCTAGACTTGTCTACAGGAGGAAGAAGGGTGATTTATAATGCGCTGTCACCCTTTGTAAGGTGAGCAAGGGAGAGAGGCACTGTAGAGTTTAATAGAGGGAAGTACTTGGGATAAATGTGTGGAAGAGTGTTGAGATACAATAAGTAAATAAGGTCACGGTGAATGAGGGATTCAGGAGGAGAGAAATCTGAACCCGGAAGTTGCCTTCTTCAGCGTGGCGATGTTGGCTGTGCCATTAAGTTAGCTTGGTGATGCATGATGATATGGGTTGTCTTGTATACCTTGTATGGAGTAGAGGTGTAGTGAAAATGTTGTTCTTAAAGTTTGTGCGGGGAATACAATTTGAACTGAGCCTGCAGTAAAGTTGCTGCATATTGATTTTGCTCTGTAATACAGAAACATCACCAGTGAGAAAAGAGAAAAACATAATAATAATAAAGATTTTGGATTCAATGTGCCACACAAAACTATCATGATACATACCTGAATTGATTTTTTCCGATATCACTAATGCAGAATCATTAGTAGACCTGGGCGATATGGACCAAACACGATATCTCTATATTTCTAGACTTAATATCAATACAAAATATCTTTTTTTTTTAAGATTTGGTCTAAAGCTTCAGTTGCTACATACGCAGTACGTGTACTTGGTCACATGTGGTTTTATTAAAGCATGCTGAAATCATAATCAAATGGAAAGACAGGGTTTCGCTTCCTGCTTGAAACATGGAAATGAAAGATTATGTGTAGAAGAAATCACCTACTATATATTAAAAGAAAAATCAACCTGTCTCTGAGAATGTGCATTCATTTGTTCCAATCAACAATAACAGACTGATTAAAGTGGTCCTAGGGTGGTGATTTGATAAGTATATATTGAGGTCATGTTGAATGAGCTTTCTTTTCCAGGCAGAAGACTTTCAAGGCTGTGAAGGCTTTGAGGCACAAAGCATACTTTACCACATATTTTGTACTGCAGATTTCCGTGCCGATAAAGCCGTGCATTTATTCCAATCGTGACTTTTTTGTCTTTTAAGCGTAACGCTATACATTCACACTAGCACTATACCATAGTCAACAAGGCTGTACAAGTTTAAACGGGTTCTTGCATACAGTAGGTACGGAGGAAGAGTGCAGGAGAGGAAAGATACAGTACAAGCGCTGGCACGGAAACAGGTCATCAAACACACAGTATGAATGCAGATCAATTCCTGCTTTCTATTTCACTCAAATGAGGATGGGTTCCCTGTTGAGGCTGGTTCCTCTCAAGGTTTCTTCCTATTACCATCTCAGGGAATTTTTCCTTACCACTGTCGCCCTCGGCTTTCTCATCAGGGACTATCTGACCATTTTGATTCATACACAATTACATAATGACAATTACAATTGTTAAAAGTGCTATACAAATAAAATTGAATTGAATCAAACAAATATATATATATATATGAGCGGAAGAAAATGGATGGATGGATGGATGTGTGTATATATATATACATCAATATATATATAATATATATATATATATATATATATATATATATATATATATATATATATATATATATTGATGTATGGTTCTGTGCAAAAGTCTAGAGCCACCCATTATTTCTTCACATTAAATTAAATTAAAATGATGTAGATTCAATTTGAAGCAGTAAAACATTTGTTCACATTTCTTAAAGTGTCTAAAGATCCCATGTAAAAATTGGTTGTTTGTGGAACAACCTCAGCAGCAACCTCATTTCCCCTCTCATCTGTTCCAACCACTCGGAATTCAGCACCACCAGTATATCATTCACCGACCTGATCATCTGTCATCATCTGCACCTGTTTCCCACTGGTTCATGCATTAAGTTGTTTTTATGCTTGAATGATTCATAGATCAATGAAACTGCCTTGGAAATTCCTCCGAAACTACTCAGGTACAGAGAGCCAAAAAAGTCTATTAGGAAGGCAGGATAACTATTCCTCAAGACTGCATTAAAAAAGAAAGAAAGAAAAGAAAGTCTGGCTCTTTGGAAAATATTAAAGAAATGAGGGGTGGATCACGACTTTTACACAGTACTGAATGTACTGTTAAATTTTTACCTCATAAGAAGCCACTCACTACTAACCTGTGTAAAGTCCTTGGGTTACCACGGTAAGTATGCTAGGAAGAGATTGGAACACTGATATGCTAAAAATGTTCACTATAGAGGAGACATGGTTTCCTTGCCTCTTATTGGTAATTGTGTCATTTGGAGCAGCCGTAAGACGCAATACAATGGACACTTGCTGGGAAGTTGTTCCAATTCTTTTATTTAACATCATGAAGAAAGCAAGGGGACAAAAGTGGAAGATAAAGAAAGACAGACTCTTTGTGCTTGTAGGCAAACTAGAAAATAAAATACAATCAGTGGACGATACTACAATAGAGACATTTGGTTCTTTTTATGATCAGCATTCAGTATAACTATGAAGAGGGGCACTGGTGGCTAGGTGTTTCGCCTGCCATGCGCAAGGGCCGGGTTCGATTCCCAGCCAGTGCCCAAACCCTAGCAACTGGATGCAGTGCAATTCCCTAGCCCGGATACAATGGGAGCGTTGCGTTAGGAAGGGCATTCGGCGTACAACCTGTGCCAAGTTGTAGTGCGGACTGGATGGTCCGCTGTGGCGACCCCTTGTCGGGAGCAGCCGAAAGACCAAAAAATAAATAAATAAAATTCAGTATAACTATGAGAACGTGTTATATTGAAAAGGGCATAAAAATGACTTAAGGCATTTCTTGAAGAAAGTCTTTTATTATGGCCATAATCAAATTTGAAAGGCATGACATACCAAATAGCAAGCTCAATGTTATCTAGCATGGATAAAGCTAAATCAAAATACCTTTCATGCTCTCATTGTGAAAATGACAGATAACATAAAATTACTATTATAATTTTTTTTATTAAAAAAAAAATTTTTTTTGCCTACCCTGATGTCTCTCCGATCCAGTTTAAATATCTAAAGTGCAAAACTGATTAATCATCTGCCCATCGCTATACACTTGAATGCTTTGCTAATTATAAAAAAAAAAAATCTGAGAGTTGAAAAGTTTGACTTAATGGATATGCGTAACTGATTTCTTCGAGGAGTAATGATACCCCTGGCACTAATTGTATTGTTGTGTGAAGATGAGCATGAAAAAATATGACTGTTCACCACATAAGAACAAAAACAAAATAACCTCAAAAGTAAAAAAAAAAAGCAACATGTGGACAGTGAATATCAAACTTTTCATTTCAATACTTTTTCGATATCTTCACTCTGAGCCAGAAGTTCTAGACTGAAAATGAAAAAGAAATTCTGGTTATGAATGTTGTTTTTGCAGAGATTTACGAGATACCATATCTAGAAGATATTCCGATGATAATCTAAGATTTCGGAATGCCATGTTGTCAGATTATTTTCAAAATCAAGGTGTCTCTGTGGTAGGAAGAATAGAGGTTGAGGTTCTGGGTTGCTGGTCAGAGGATCAGGGGTTCGAGCCCTGTTACTGCTTAGTTGCCACTGTTGGTTCCTTGGGCAAGACACCTTCATACAACGCAGCCACTGTATGCAATGCCACTCCTAAGCCTGGGTAGGACGTCCAGTCTAAAACCTGTGCCAGATCTTGTGGATCAACTGATCTGATGTGGCGACCCCTAGGATAAAATGAACAAAGCCCAAGAAAAAATCATAAAATGAAAAAAAGTTTTTATTTCTATTTGTTTGCAATAAAAATATTTGCACAGTTTGCTGTAATATCTACAACTACCCCTGGGTTTTATGAGGCGCATCAAGTTTATATGTTTAATCACTAATTTAAAAATGTGCATGATCAATAATCTATATGCTATAAAAGCTATAAAAAGTAAATCCACTCTGTATTTTAAAATATACCATGTAGTGTAGAACCTTTAACATGTAACCTTTGTAGAATCTTACACAGTTGACGAGGTCATGAACTTTTTAAACGCTCCCTAACTGCCTGCATTAGTATAAAGCACCAATGATCAGTGTTTCTCAGAGATAAGATTCATTAGATTCATATATCAATGGGCAAAATGTAAAAATATATTCAGTTGTACTTGTTCTCTGTCCACCCCAAAGTAAGAAAATACACACTTTTGTCCTTTTGCGTGTTGATTTCTGATAAAAACAGAAGTGAGAATTTCAAATGTCTTATTCGTCCGGTACGTGGTGTTTGAGGGTATGATTAAGCATACAAAGCTTTTTATTGTGCCAATACAAGTAGACCGTGTGGTAAAATAGGACAGTGCTAATGTGGCTGTTTCAGATTATCAGCATTTTTCGGAGTACTTCTTGATTTCGTCAGACTACTTGCTGTCCGTTGTGATTTATTTCGCAGTCTGTTGTTGTTGGTTGATATCCGATATGGATGTTGGACCATGTAGACAATGTAAGAAGCCTGTTTCCTTCCTGACTCAACACACTGTGGTGAGAAGGGATGACGAATAAAGTTTACTTTGAACTTAGATTTTAGTGTCATCATTTGACAAGTTTGGCAGGGAACAAAACCATTTTTTTTGTGTGTGTTTGTGCCCTGACGAGCTGAGTTGATGCTTGTGGATGTGCACAAAAGGTGGGAGTTAAAATTTGCTGAACCCGCTTTTAGTAAAACACTTTCGGTTAAGTATGCACTTCTGTTTTAACTGTTGTGTAAATTAACACCACACATAGTGTAGCAAGAATGCACACCTATTTGCTTTTGTGTATTGATTGTTACGTAAACCTCACAGAAACATAAACTGAATAGAAATCCATCTTAATCCAGAATGAAATTACAAAATAATATTTCTCTATAAAAATAAGGAATATCACTAACGTCTATGCTGGTTGAATGGCAAGATTATAGACTATCAGATGGTAGATGAAGACAGATGCAATTGTTGAAACACATGTGAACTAAATCTAGGACTGTAGAAACTAGAAGCATGGACTATGCATGAACGTGTCATGCATTTGACAACACACAACAACACTACTAAAAACAAATGCTAGAAAAAATGTGCTATACAACATGAACGAAATACCAAACCAAAATATGAATCATATTCAGGCCATATTGGCCATATGTGGTGCAACCATGACCGAAACTTCTCTTTAAGCCTCAACTCCTGATGCATTGACCTGGCTTTTATAGAGAGGGTCCTGGACCACCAGCGAAGTAGCAGGGTCTCATGGGCTCTTTCTGGTCTACAGGGACCAACCATGGTGTAAACCTTATTGCAGTGGTCAAAAAGTCACTTCCTTGAGGTAACGACATCCTCATCTGACTCTGGCCAGAGTGGATGATGTACGTCCATCTGGTTGACATCTGAGATGAATGTCCCTTGGGAGGCCTCATTGATGATTTCCATTTCCATTTCTTGGTCTTCGGAAAACAGTGGTCCTCATTGAACACGGTGCAGAATGGACGATGTACGAGACCATGAATTCTGTCTAGTTGACCTCTGACATGAATGTCTCTTGGGAAACCACATTAATGGTTTCCATTTCTTGGTCTCCAGAAAACAGTGGTCTTCTGCCTCTATTCAGTGGCCATCTCTCATCTCTGAAAAAACAGAAGTATTGATGGGATGGGACAGCACTTCCAACATAAAGTATCTACATACTTTCCTTTTTGAGGGTCAAGATTATAAAGGCTACTATAAATTGGTAGGGTCGATTGCCTTCTCTCCTGCTTCCCCATTGTTATCCTATGGACAAGTCATGGTCAACTTGAGCTGCACAGAGCTCACCAGAAACTAACTATTCATGTTTTAAAAGCAATCAAGAAAAACTGTAAAAACTGTTTTCTTTTAATGTAATCAGACATAATTTAATATGCAGGTAGTAGCCAATGAACATTCATTTCCACTAATAAAAATCTAAAGTTTAACATTCTGCATATTTTCAGTCTGCAAGTATAAACTGGATACTATATTTTAGTGTTTATAGTTTTTATGAGATTTTTTATGAGCAAAGGAAAACACTAAGTACTTGTGAATGACTTCTGGCTCATTTTTCTTTCTATATTCCGTTAATGCAATGACGTATCGTCTGCCATAATGTTCAATGTGCCAGACTTATGGCTTGTATTAAGCACGTTATCGTGAACATAGAGCTTTGGGTGTTTAATGGCAGGTGTTAATAGCCTTATATGTCAAGTTCTTACTGTTGGTAGTAAAAATAGCACCGCACCTTAATGGTTAAAGACCACTGGAGTGTAATATTGCGTAGATTCCTTACTCAGGTAAACAGTTCTTAACCTAAAGAAATACAAGTTTCATAGCCTTAGACTGGTTGTCAAAGACTATTGATCTTCGCCTAAGAAAGATTAAATACAGCTATTTATTTTTTAAATGTTATTCAGTGGGCATTGGTGGCTTAATGGTAGGTTTCCCGCCTGCAATGTGAAAAACCTGGGTTCAATTACCACCCAATGACCAAACCCCGGCCACAGGATGCAGTGCCGGTCCGAATCCCAGATAAAATGGGAGGATTGCATCAGGAAGGGGCTGAGGCTTAAAACCTGTGCCAAGTTTTATGTGGATCAATTGGTCCTCTATGGCGACCCCTTGACGGGAGCATCCGGAAGACCACCACCAACATTTCAGCACGTTAGAAAACTTTAATATAGTAATAAACATTTGTGCCCCAAATGACAAACAGTGAATATTTTAGTTATTCATTCAGTATTATAGATGCAATAGAATATTTCTGTCATGTACTACAGTAAGTCAAAAGTTCAGATTTGTCTTGTGAAATGTACTAAGCAAACTGCAAGAACACGTCGAGTACAAGTCTGTTTATCTAACACGATAAAGTTGTGGGTGCACCAATGAAAGAGCATGAGAGAGCGAGAGAAAAGCTGCCAGGAGCTTTTAAACCAAGACAAGCAGTGACTTGTCATAGCCAGAGGATAATCTGCATGCTTTGAGAGAACTGAATCCCTTCACGTGTAAAGTTAGATGGCTAAATCTCTCATCTGTGACAAATCAAGTAGGTATGTTTGTCCATGAAAACAGTGTGTGGAAGAGAAAGTTAATATTTTGCTGCCCCGACTGTGTATGTCTAGCATGGAAGACTGGAGAATGACTCAGTTTTCCACAATTATCTCGTCTGCCCAAGAACGTTGGACACAACATTTATACCGCCAACCAATACAGATTTTTTTGCAAACATATTGTTGAATATGTCTAAAATGCTTGATTTTTATAATTTTTATAACTTTCAAACATAATCTGATATCTGGGTACTTGAATTACGAATACGAATGCTCAAATTTGATGTTACTGTTCTTGCTATGTGATGATCAGTAGTGGTGCCTGGTGAAGCGAATATACTATAAATTTATCCCATTAATATGTTTTAAAAAATAAATAATTATTTGTTCTTCTAGCAAAGAAAAAAAAGCTCCGATTTATAAACAGTGACATTGAATGCATGGGCGTTGGGCTGCGGTTACACTCTAAAAAAATAAAACTGTGCTGTACTCAATTTTTTTGGTGAAACATTTTTACACTTAAAAAGATCAATATCAATCTAAAAATTTAAAAAATCATGTAAAATATACTTCATGAATGAAGTACAAGTCAGTAAAAAAAATAAGTAGACCTGAATAACTTTTTGTAGTAGGTTACCCAAGTGAAAATGAGTAAAATAATTGAGTAGATATGATTGAAATGGAAGGTAGAAGAAACTGACAATTTGACTATTATTTAACAAACAAATGTGCTACATTTACTTGTTTTAAATAAATTTAATTCATACTGGTCTATCACAGAATTAATATCTTGCACTATTTTTTTTAATACTGTATATTTAGCTTTTAATTAAGTTTTTTTTTTTTTCAATTTAGGTCAATGTATCTAATGACATATCTAATTATAAACAAAGACACAATACACACATTACCATTTTAATTAAACATTTATTTGCCAAATTTGACAAGACATGACGTCTAAACTCAATCTGGTTTACTTTGCAAATGACATGTAACATGATCATAAACAATGAGCTGAATTGATCTCATTATTAAACAGTCTGACAAACAATACTTCTGTCACAAGTATTATACAGATAATATGTGGAAAGTAGACTTTTGTATTAGAATCGAATCAGTGTCACATTTTACATCTGAAAGACTGCAGACCTTCACACTTCAGTTTCCTTCAAACTGTGGAAAGTTGTATGGACAAATGTGTGTGCAGACATTCCCAGGTCTTAAAGAAGCAATGACAGTCTAAATGAAGACAGGACACTGAATATCATTGATCAACAGTACCATGCTTCACTCCATAATGATCGAAATTCCTTTTGTTGATGCGACAAATGTGCAGAGCTTACACCGCCATCCCATAAGCTGGCACCTAAAAAAGGAATTATAGTATACAAGTAAGTACAAGTGTGACTGTTACTATATGCATCATCACACTGATCTATAAGTGGTGTTCAAGTCAAAGCGGGACTTGTGATGAAAATTCTCTGAAACGAAGACGTAAAACTGATTTGATTTTACAGAGACCATTGCTGGTAAAATTCCGGTGAACATTTCAGTGGAATGCTTTTACAAAAAACAGACTGCTTTAATCACCAAAGGCGTTTTGCTCTTGCAGAACAATGCACAACCTCATATATAGAGACAGAAATATAGAGAGAAATAAAGGGAGCCTTTACTCTAATAAATGTGTTCTGTTATTCTGCACAATTAAAAGTCCCGCTTTGACTTGAATGTCCCTTGTACATGTCTTTGTCCCTTGTATAAAAATGATACAAGAACTTTATTTACGCATTACTATCAACTATATAATTTTTTTACTTTAGTTACTGGAAAATCTTGTATATTCTAGTGGATTCGATATATTCTGGATTAAAAATAGGTAAAGTGAAATATTTCTAGCCTTGTTTCAATTTCTATCTTGGATTCAATGGTTAAACATTTAATACTTCTGAAACATTTAAAAAGTTGACATTTACCTCCAGTTTTATCTCCATTCAACTTCTCTTCTTTAGTGGTGTTGGTGCTGTGAAAGAGATATTGACAATATATAACGTTTCACGAAAATGATTTAAAAATCAGTTTTAGTTTTTTTTACTTACATATTACAACATACATAACATATTTCACTTCAATATTTTAATTTTATATTATTTCTCCCAATTATAATTCTGAGAGAAATGTTGTAGGCCTACTTTTACTTCATTTATTTCATCAACTGCCATTTTAATAATGTTTAAGTACACGGTTATGTTTGTGAAGTACTTGTAGTACTTTTGTACTTCAAATACATTAGAAGTTTAGAATGGCATGTACTTATGACTTTAACTTGAGTAAAATGTTTGAAGTTCTATTGTTTTAAACAAAGCTATACACCATTATACTGCTAATCAAACTGCCTGTCTGTAGTGCTGTAAATCATGAGACTGGAGCTGTGCTGGACTCAGAGCTGTTGCTCTCCCGGTGTGTAAACAGTGCCAGAGTCCGGACACTGCACCTCATTTCTGCTGTTTAAACCTGCTTTGTTCTGCGTTTCCTCCTTAAAGTGTCGGAGTGACCCGAGCAGACTCGCGGTTCAGTGTGTGAGGTGGACCCGGTATACACGCGGTAATTATTTGAACACGCTAGTTTTATATCATCGCCACAGTGACGGTTGGCTGCGCAAAATCACCGCATTCGGCGGGAGAAATTCAAATATTGCGGCACAACCGCGGCCGGTTACACCGAGAAACCCGGACATGCACGCGCACGCGGCTCGGTGTTAAATCTCTCCTTTTACACCAGATTTTAAGTGTCTCCTAACCCTAACCCAGATTTTAAGTGTCTGTATTAACGCCGCTTTACCTGAGCAGTTCGGTGGTTGGAACAAACAAGTAAAATGACACTGAACACCAGGACTGAGCTGTTGCTAGCTATCGTTAGCTATGTAGCTCGGCTGTGACAGGATTCAGAACAGTAACACACACACTATAAAGTTGTTTATACAGACAGACAGAGGAATTATTTCAGTAACTTGTGTTAGCTGTTTACTCACCAGGATTTATAAGGAATGTTCCAGGAGCTTCATGTCCATCCTCACAGCCGTCTGGTCTCTGATGTTACACCAGATTTCCCATGAGCACTTGCGCAGGGCAATTTACTAAATTATTTAAGTTTTTCTTGTTAAACAAAGAATATTGAGTTGGAATGAGTGATAATTGTAGTTCTTTAAACTAATCAGCATTAATTACTCCATTACCAAATATTTTGATTGAAATGTATCAAAAATATTAAGTGGATGTTAAAAATATAATTCAGTTAGTCAAATACTAATTTCTATTTGTGAAATAAACTTAAATTATAGTGTAACAGATAGACAAACAGAACAGTAGTTTTTTTAGGCATTTATTTTGATTTGTCTAACTCAAACAATCATGTATGTGACTTTTAGAGATTTTATTAAGGTAACATAACCTGTTTATTACTGTGAAATTTACAAGGCCACAGAATCATTTTTTAGAGTGTACCTGAGCTGTTCCTAGCTAGCAGCACTTATGTAGCATCCTTAGGTAATTTTTTCCGAAAGTTAATTTTTGTTTGAATAGTTCACTTCATCCTTCCCTGTTAATTGGATTATTTTAATTTTCCACAAGAGGCCATATTTTGGTGTCCGCCATAGTGGACTGGTGGAAGCAAATTATATTTTTCCACAGTTTGGCAAAGTCAAAGGCATTACGCCCTGCTCTGCCTCTGACTAGTTAGAGTGAGAACATTAGGACAATCACCACTCCCTCCCCTAAATGTAACTAAACCAATCAATATAGGGCGGAAAAAATGGCTTATCAGAATGGATGTAGAAGTGGGTATGACCAATGACAGCTAAAAAGTAAGCAGATACACACTGTATGCCTGCATTACATCACTAAGTGTAAACCACAGTTTCCACCAAATGTCTACAAGGATATTTCTTGAGCCATTGCAGGACAAGGACACATTGGGTCAGGCTTCACTGCCAAATATAAAAACGCTTAAGAGCTCTTTGTAAGCTAGCTACACATGTTAGCCAACTCCAGTAATCAAATTGTTATGAGTTAATGCTAATTGCCATGAATAGGCTAAACATGCAAATATCTATTGACCATGAGGTTTGTACAGTATATGTGTATTTTTAGCACAGGTTCTAACCAACTGAAGCCCAAAAAGTTTCTCACTCCTATTTTCAATGATGACCATGAACCTGAAAATGTCCAGAAATGTCCTGAAACAATTATGACATGGGGTCTCCAATAAAATTGCAGGATTGTATTTTGTATAATTTCTAGCTAGTTTTCCTGATGGAGCAAAAGTGTAAAATCATGTGTGATTAAACTTAATATAAAAGAAGAATTGAATTGAGTAAACAGTCTTCTTATGATCCACAGCTCTAATGCTGATAAGTGGTGTGCTGTAATGATCCTTTATGGATGGTATAAAGGCGAGCAGATATGTCTGGGATACTCTGAGTATTCTTATACAGTACCTACAGAGCGTGTCTATTTATATGATAGACGCATGGATGCATTTGTATCTAGAATTGTGCTTATTTCATTCTGTTTCTGTTCTTTTCTTTCTTTTTGCTGTAGGTGGTCAGGGCCAGGCTGGAGGATCGAGGTGTGGCAGTCCGCGATGTGAAGCTTAACGGTTCAGCCGCAAGCTACGTGCTGTACAAGGACACAGGCTTAGGCTACAAGGATCTAGATCTGATCTTTGGCTTAAGTTTGCGTGATGACAGGACGTTTGATGTGGTAAAGGAAGTGGTGCTGGCCAGCCTGCTGGACTTCATGCCAGATGGAGTGAACCGCGAGCGCCTCAGCGCCCTTGCCCTCAAGGAGGCATATGTACAGAAGCTGGTTAAGGTGCGTACTGAGACAGACTGCTGGAGTCTCATCTCTCTTTCCAACAACACCGGCAAGAACGTGGAGTTGAAGTTTGTCGACACGCTACGACGCCAATTCGAGTTCAGCGTCGACTCATTTCAGATCGGGCTCGACTCGCTGCTGCTGTTTGACCGCTGCTCGGAGGCACCCATGTCTGAGAGCTTTCACCCAACCGTGCTTGGCGAGAGCATGTACGGTGACTTTGAGGAAGCTCTGGAACACCTGCGCTCAAAGACTATTGCCACACACAGTCCCGAGGAGATCCGTGGCGGCGGTTTGCTGAAGTACTGCCACCTGCTGGTGCGTGGTTTCCGGCCTGCATCGGAGGAGCACATGAAAACTCTACAGCGGTACATGTGCTCACGCTTCTTCATCGACTTCCCTGATGTGTGTGAGCAACGAAGAAAGCTTGAGGCGTACCTTCAGAACCACTTTGCCGGCATGGAACACAAACGCTACGAGTGCCTGGTGACTTTGCGGAACGTTGTCGACGAAAGCACCGTGTGCCTAATGGGTCACGAGCGCCGACAGACCCTTGCGCTCATCTCAGCGCTAGCACTGCGCACACTAACCGAACAGAACGCCATCCCTGCACTCCCCAACGTCACCTGCTACTACCAACCAGCACCATACGTGCACGATGGGAACTTTAGCAATTACTACGTGGCTCATGTGCACTCTCCTGCAAACACTTACCGGACATGGCTTCCATGCAGCTGAGTCACAACAAGAGGCAAGACGCCATGCCGAGATGCCAAAGAAGATGGCTTTAAAATGTGTTCCAGTTCTGAGTTGTTATTAAGACTGTATGTCTTTCCAGACTTCATCAGAGAGGAAGGAAAAAAGGGAAAATACTTGTGATCTTTATATCTTTATTTTTACGTGATCATTAGTGTACTGTCTTCTACCGCCAGAAAAATAATAAACACTGCTGTAACTAGAAAACTCTTAATTCTTTTGAGCCATTCTGCGTTGTTTAAGTTGAAATTTTATAAAAAACACATGCAAAAGCATAAGCAAAGTGAGAGACAAAAAAATCTTAAAAAACTAATATTAATAAAAAAAAATATTTTTTTTAATCTGATGCAGTTTTCTACCTTACTTTTTCTGATGTAATCCATTTTATGGATATACAATAAATATATATATTTTTTTGTGTATGTATATACAAATATACAATAAATGTTCATTAAGAACAAAAAAAAAACTGATCATTCTAAAAAAATAAAAAAAAGACAAAATTTAACAAGAGTGTGCAGAACGCTAATGTTCAGGTCTGTGGTGTTCGATTTTTATTTGAGCTTGTGACAACCAAAGAGTTTATTTTAAGCTCCCTGTATTGAATTGCTACAGTATGTCTGTGAGTCAAAGTGCCTGAAACTGACTACAAAACACAAAGGTTTTATCCTTTGAGATATTGTTGAGTGTATTTTTACATTTTTCTGGCTTTTTCTTATTGAATCTTGAAATAATATTAATAATAAATAAAAGAAAGAAAATATACTTTGTCATCAATGTGTTTTTTATTATAGTTGATAAAAAGTTGATCTGCTGTCTGTTATACAAACATAATATATGCATATATATACAAATATATATATATATATATATATATATATACAGTGGTGTGAAAAACTATTTGCCCCCCTCCTGATTTCTTATTCTTTTGCATGTTTGTCACACAAAATGTTTCTGATCATCAAACACATTTAACTATTAGTCAAAGATAACACAAGTAAACACAAAATGCAGTTTTTAAATGAGGGGTTTTATTATTTAGGGAGACAAAAAATCCAAACCTACATTGGCCCTGTGTGAAAAAGTAATTGCCCCCTGAACCTAATAACTGGTTGGGCCGCCCTTAGCAGCAATAACTGCAATCAAGCGTTTGCGATAACTTGCAACGAGTCTTTTACAGCGCTCTGGAGGAATTTTGGCCCACTCATCTTTGCAGAATTGTTGTAATTCAGCTTTATTTGAGGGTTTTCTAGCATGAACCGTCTTTTTAAGGTCATGCCACAACATCTCAATAGGATTCAGGTCAGGACTTTGACTAGGCCACTCCAAAGTCTTCATTTTGTTTTTCTTCAGCCATTCAGAGGTGGATTTGCTGGTGTGTTTTGGGTCATTGTCCTGCTGCAGCACCCAAGATCGCTTCAGCTTGAGTTGACGAACAGATGGCCGGACATTCTCCTTCAGGATTTTTTGGTAGACAGTAGAATTCATGGTTCCATCTATCACAGCAAGCCTTCCAGGTCCTGAAGCAGCAAAACAACCCCAGACCATCACACTACCACCACCATATTTTACTGTTGGTATGATGTTCTTTTTCTGAAATGCTGTGTTACTTTTACGCCAGATGTAACGGGACACGCACCTTCCAAAAAGTTCAACTTTTGTCTCGTCGGTCCACAAGGTATTTTCCCAAAAGTCTTGGCAATCATTGAGATGTTTTTTAGCAAAATTGAGACGAGCCTTAATGTTCTTTTCGCTTAAAAGTGGTTTGCGCCTTGGAAATCTGCCATGCAGGTCATTTTTGCCCAGTCTCTTTCTTATGGTGGAGTCGTGAACAGTGACCTTAATTGAGGCAAGTGAGGCCTGCAGTTCTTTAGATGTTGTCCTGGGGTCTTTTGTGGCCTCTCGGATGAGTCGTCTCTGCGCTCTTGGGGTAATTTTGGTCGGCCAGCCACTCCTGGGAAGGTTCACCACTGTTCCATGTTTTTGCCATTTGTGGATAATGGCTCTCACTGTGGTTCGCTGGAGTCCCAAAGCTTTAGAAATGGCTTTATAACCTTTACCAGACTGATAGATCTCAATTACTTTTGTTCTCATTTGTTCCTGAATTTCTTTGGATCTTGGCATGATGTCTAGCTTTTGAGGTGCTTTTGGTCTACTTCTCTGTGTCAGGTAGCTCCTATTTAAGTGATTTCTTGATTGAAACAGGTGTGGCAGTAATCAGGCCTGGGGGTGACTACAGAAATTGAACTCAGGTGTGATAAACCACAGTTAAGTTATTTTTTAACAAGGGGGGCAATCACTTTTTCACACAGGGCCATGTAGATTTGGAGTTTTTTTTCTCCCATAATAACGTAAACCTTCATTTAAAAACTGCATTTTGTGTTCAATTATGTTATCTTTGACTAATAGTTAACGGTTTTTGATGAGCAAAAACATTTAAGTGTGACAAACATGCAAAAGAATAAGAAATCAGGAAGGGGGCAAATAGTTTTTCACACCACTGTATATATACAAACATAATATATGCACCTAATATTGAGTAGGTTCCTCCTTAGCCACCAAATAAATTATACACTTGTCCTGACACCATTCTCCGGGAACCAGCATTAACCTTTACATCAATTTGAGCTACATTAGCTCTTCTATAGATTACACGAGCCAGCCTTCACTCACCATGTGCATCAGTGATCCTTGGCCACCCGTGACCCTGTCGCCAGTTCATTGGTTTTCCTTCCTTGGATCACTTTTGGTATGTCCTCACCACTGCAGACCAGGAACATCCCACAGGAACTGCAGTTTTGGAGTTGCTATGACTAAGTTCTCTAGCCGTCATAATTTGGACCTTGTCACAGTAGCTACATTTTCAATATGCCGTATCAATGGAGGCTGGAAGTGGGTGGGATATACTGTATTACGCAGCAAGTGAACTTTTTTTTTCCTGAAGTTGACGTGTTGGAAGCAGAAAAAATGGGCAAGTGTAAGGATTTGAGTGACTTAATGCCTTTAATGGCTCAAACATGTGGAAATCACTTGGAGGGTAGTCAGGACTGTATGGGGAATGTGACAATAACTCCTGTAATATGCAAGTGGTGCGGTGGGCAGTATGAGGTTGTGCATTGTCGTGCAAAAACAGGTCGCCTTTGGTGATCAAAACGAAGCCAATTTTTTTTTATTAAAGGAAGGGCTATTAAAGGGTTCTTAGGCGGCCAGTGTTTCAGACGTGACGCATGAGACAACTTTTCAGCTATATGACAGTAGTGAAATGCTGAGAAAAAAATACATATATTAACATACAAATACAGTGGTGTGAAAAACTATTTGCCCCGTTTCTGATTTCTTATTCTTTTGCATGTTTGTCACACTTAAATGTTTCTGCTCATCAAAAACCGTTAACTATTAGTCAAAGATAACATAATTGAACACAAAATGCAGTTTTTAAAAGAAGGTTTACATTATTAAGGGAGAAAAAAAATCCAAATCTACATGGCCCTGTGTGAAAAAGTGATTGCCCCCCTTGTTAAAAAAATAACTTAACTGTGGTTTATCACTCCTGAGTTCAATTTCTGTAGTCACCCCCAGGCCTGATTACTGCCACACCTGTTTCAATCAAGAAATCACTTAAATAGGAGCTACCTGACACAGAGAAGTAGACCAAAAGCACCTCAAAAGCTAGACATCATGCCAAGATCCAAAGAAATTCAGGAACAAATGAGAACAAAAGTAATTGAGATCTATCAGTCTGGTAAAGGTTATAAAGCCATTTCTAAAGCTTTGGGACTCCAGCGAACCACAGTGAGAGCCATTATCCACAAATGGCAAAAACATGGAACAGTGGTGAATCTTCCCAGGAGTGGCTGGCCGACCAAAATTACCCCAAGAGCGCAGAGACAACTCATCCGAGAGGCCACAAAAGACCCCAGGACAACATCTAAAGAACTACAGGCCTCACTTGCCTCAATTAATGTCAGTGTTCACGACTCCACCATAAGAAAGAGACTGGGCAAAAATGGCCTGCATGGCAGATTTCCAAGGCGCAAACCACTTTTAAGCAAAAAGAACATTAAGGCTCTTCTCAATTTTGCTAAAAACATCTCAATGATTGCCAAGACTTTTGGGAAAATACCTTGTGGACCGACGAGACAAAAGTTGAACTTTTTGGAAAGTGCGTGTCCCGTTACATCTGGCGTAAAAGTAACACAGCATTTCAGAAAAAGAACATCATACCAACAGTAAAATATGGTGGTGGTAGTGTGATGGTCTGGGGTTGTTTT
This sequence comes from Channallabes apus, assembly GCA_030522415.1. NCBI lineage: Eukaryota > Metazoa > Chordata > Actinopteri > Siluriformes > Clariidae > Channallabes > Channallabes apus. The sequence continues at coordinate 24,969,562 of CM060105.1, read as the reverse complement.
GCTGCTTCAGGACCTGGAAGGCTTGCTGTGATAGATGGAACCATGAATTCTACTGTCTACCAAAAGATCCTGAAGGAGAATGTCCGTCCATCTGTTCGTCAACTCAAGCTGAAGCGATCTTGGGTGCTGCAGCAGGACAATGACCCAAAACACACCAGCAAATCCACCTCTGAATGGCTGAAGAAAAACAAAATGAAGACTTTGGAGTGGCCTAGTCAAAGTCCTGACCTGAATCCTATTGAGATGTTGTGGCATGACCTTAAAAAGGCGGTTCATGCTAGAAAACCCTCAAATAAAGCTGAATTACAACAATTCTGCAAAGATGAGTGTGCTAAAATTCCTCCAGAGCGCTGTAAAAGACTCGTTGCAAGTTATCGCAAACGCTTGATTGCAGTTATTGCTGCTAAGGGTGGCCCAACCAGTTATTAGGTTCAGGGGGCAATTACTTTTTCACACAGGGCCATGTAGGTTTGGATTTTTTTGTCTCCCTAAATAATAAAACCCCTCATTTACAAACTGCATTTTGCGTTTACTTGTGTTATCTTTGACTAATAGTTAAATGTGTTTGATGATCAGAAACATTTAAGTGTCACAAACATGCAAAAGAATAAGAAATCAGGAAGGGGGCAAATAGTTTTTCACACCACTGTATAAAGCTGCCATCCCAGCCTAATTTGGCATCCTTACACACTTGTGCCTTCGCAGCTTTATTGTAAATAATTTTTAAAATCAGGGATTTTTTTTTACCACATGCAATGACATTTAATTTCGCCTGTCTCACTCTTAGATTTAAGTTATATATATGTGTGCTTTAAGTCTACTGTGATAGGCTCCAGGCCCCCTTTGACCCTGTATATAGAATAAAGTGGTACAGATGAGGGTGAAATATTGCAAAAAGACTCAGACAATAAAAGAAGACAAGGAAGTATGAACTTTTTTGGATTGAAAATATGATGAAATGGAAAGCTTATTGATAAAACCAAAGGTTATTTGTACAGTTGTGTGTGTATATGAGTTGTAATTTATGGAGTTTAAGACCCCTGTAGCTTCTGTTTCCTGTGTGCCACTGGATAAACGCTGTTCCTCTAAAAGGTTGCTTGTTTGTCTGTCCTGGACCATTATATACTTACTGCATATTTATAAGCTCTTGATCTGTTGAGATAAGCCTTTGTTACTGGACCGATTAGAGAAAGAGAGAAAGAGATGGAAGCAGGTATAGAAGAGGTTAAATTATTTATGCCCAGTCATAATACTGTATAGAAGGTGGGATTTAATGTATGAAAAAGAAAAAGATGAGAAGCTATAACAGATCTAACATTAGTTACCTTATCAATTTAAAAATAACTGGAAATGATTCCTAAATGTATTTTAGATTGACACTGACACTGAGATTTAACATTTGGTACAGCAATTACAGCATTATGGATGTGATAGTAAGGCTCATACTTTAAAATAAAAGGCCTCAGAGCACAGAAATCTTAGTGTCAATTAACTTAATCTTCTCAGCTAAAAACAAACAAATCCCTAAAATTTATATAATTATTTACATCCTGAAAATATCTAACGTTATTAGTGTATCATGTGACATTAAATAAATAAACCTTTTTTGAGAGAGATTTGAATTATTTAAAAAAAAAAGAGAAAGAAAAAAAATCTGTCTGTATGTCTGTCCAGACATATTTTGTCACAGCATCATGCGAAACTACGTAGCTGGGCAGACTTTAATGAAACTTTGGCACTACTTAGATATCTACCTGAAGTTAAATCTACACTATAAACAAAATCAAATTGTTGTGTAGAAGTAACATTATGAGCAGTTTTGTGCTAGCACCTAGCACTTTTTTGGACGAATATAGAGCTTTTTCCCTCAAGGTGGGCATGGCTATATGCATCACTCAACAGAGCCAATGAATAAAATAGTTTGCCATGTATACACAGAGTATACCGCCACAATCCTTGCAAAACAGAAATGAAAGTGTGACACGGAATGGCTATAAACCCTTTGAATTATTCCTACTTTTTCCCCCTCATGACAACGTTGGCCTTTGCCTGGAATTGAAATATTGTGCTAAATTGCACAAAAGTCACTATGTTTAAAGTCCCAGCTTAGTGCTTTTGGGTTCAGACCAGTCATAGATAAGACTGGATTCTTGTAAATGATCAGAAGGTGTAAAATTTTAATTTTTTTAATTAACAACAATTACTAAAAAACTAACATTTCATAGATGTGATTTTAAAAATTGTCCAGCAGTTATTTTTCTTACACTGATTCACATATCATCTCAAACATAATAATAATAATAATAATAATAATAATAATAATAACAACAACACATTTTCAATTTTTTCATGTTCCATTCCTGTCCCAATTCTTTCTTCCATTTCATCTTTTTTATCCATTTAGCATATGAATAACAGTAGGGATTGGACTTTTATCATGATATCTAGGTGGCTATTTGATTTAGATTTAGATTCTATTTAAATATATCCCGATTTAATGTAATTTTTTTATTATAAGGTTATGTTTTAATTCTAAACACACAAAGCAAACTAATTTGCTCCTACCACACAGGATGCTGTGCTGCCTGCCACTGAATAGCAAAATAATGAATAGTTCATATTGTACCACCTATAGGACTATAGAGGACCTGTAGGTTATATTCTATAACCATCTCAAATGCAAACATATAAATGAAATTTTTTTTTTAAAGATGTTTTAGTCAATGTTGTGATGCATGAATTGACACAAAAAAATAACATACATAACTTATAATTTTTTTCTCCTATCTACAGGCATTAGTTTCATATGGCAGCCCACATGAATGAACTTGCAATGTTCTATTAACTGTTTAAATAAAAAAAAGACATACAGTAATATTAATTGTTGTTCAACATTTCTGGATTTAATATTTCTGTTTTAATGTTTATGCATTCTTTTCCCAACTAGCATTCACTACTGGATGCATCTATTTAGCTACCCTTGGTTCACATCTGTGAAGTTATGAATGGTCCAACACATGCCTTTCATAATAATGGTATTCATTACTAGCAGATTCCGCTGGCAGATGACTCAGACCATATGTCCCTTTAGAGCAGCCACCAGAATTTTTTTTTCTTCAGTATTTTGAGCAAACACATGAGCCAGTAACTGAATTTTTGATCACATGCCATTTGAGGTGGAAGGATATATATATAGAGAGCAGTGTGACTACTGTATTGTAAATAAAACCCATATGATCACTGCCTTGCTTTTGCAGAATCTCTGAATATTTGATATTTCAGTATAAAAAAAAAACCTTTGAAGCGAAAACGTCTGTATGTGGTTATAAAGCTTTATGGTGAGAATATGCTGAGTCAGATCTTTTTTCAGCTTCAGGGTCTAGCAGTGTCCGCTGGAGATTTTCTGAAATGGGTGGGAGTGTTTACCCAATATAAACCTCCTGCTACCAACCCCACACCAAGAAGGAGAGAGAGAGAGAGAGAGAGAGAGAGAGAGAGAGAGACTCACATCTGAATCAATTTGTTCACAGCAAACTCATATAGATTTTTTTTTCTCATTGGTATATTTTAATTCAGGATAACACTATGCAAACTTAAGATGCTACAGTAGATTCTAACCGCAAGTGTCTACATATATTTTAATGACAAGCTTTAATGCTTGTGGACTGGTTTTATGAGGACTCCTATTTCTAGAAAAAAGAATAAAACATTTATTTTAAGGGTCGTTTCAGGAAATCTGGCACGTTCTTTCTTATGCTAAAGAGACCTTTTAAAAAAGTTTAAATGCCTTGGTGTGAGCATATATATATATATATATATATATATATATATATATATATATATATATATATATATATATATATATATATATATATGTGTATATATCATTGCATAACCTTAACCATTGTGTAAATGGTGACAAAATGAGGATGTCTGTATTTCTCTTTTTTAAAAAAGGTCATTCTGTTATACAATCTCTTCTGAGTTTCTAGTGCTTTGTCAGTTCCTCTTTTTTTTTTCTAAAATGCTTGTTATGTATGTTGCTGTGGTTCGACGAAATCTGCATTTAACATCCTGGCATGGTGGAATCAGCTAAATAATTCCTAGTTGTACAATGTTATGTTTGAGGGTCGCTTGACAAACTGTCTGCAGCCTCTAGACCTACAAAGAACAATCTTACTTTCATCAGTCGACAAAATATTGCACCATTTCTCTTCAGGCCAGTCAATGTGTTCTTTGGTGAACTGTAACCTCTTCAGCCCATGTCTTTTTTTCAACAATGGTATGTTGCGGGGGCTTCTTGCTGATAGCTTGAATTCACATAGCTGTCTTCTAATAGTAACAGTACTAACAGGTAACTTTAGATGTTCTTTGAGTCAATTTCGTTATTCTTCGATCCATTCGAATGGTAGTTTCCATTTTTCCACGTCTTTCGGGTTTTGATCTCCATTTTAAAGGTTAAAAATGATTTGGTATCATTTTAGTAGAGCAGCCTATCATTTTCTGCACTTCTTTGTATATTTTCCCATCTCTAATCAACTTTTGAATCAAAGTACGCTGTTCTTCTGAACAATGTCTGGACAACCCATTTTACTCTGATTTTCAGAGAGAAATGAACAGGACGACCTTTTCTGCATTAATCCTCCAATAAGGGGAACTTGTTTGACACCTGTTTTGTACAGAATAATTTACCTCTCTAATTGAACTCCACACGGCTATTTATTTGAACAGACTAATATTTGTTTTTCTTCACATTAAACTAATAATACAATTAGCACATTTTTCTTCATGTTGTGATTAAGAATAGAATGTGCAGGGTGTCCAATGCATTTATGTGATTTAAATTGATTTTAAAGTGATCATATGGATATGGAGGTTTACTCACTTTTTTCAACACACTGCTATTATTTTGAACACCACTGTAGCTCATCAGTAATCCAAAGGTGACAATGTCCACCACCATGTCTACTATCAGGTTCCAGAAATATATGTGACCCACCACATCAAAGCAGGTATTAAGTCGCATTTTTTGGGTGATTTTACTTATGCATATTTTCAGATTCTGGATTTTAATAAACTTTCCTTTGGTACCAAGTTTGTTTCTGTATCATGGCAGGTTCCTGATATACGGGGGTGAGTTTGTTTATAAGGAGGGGCTTGGGGAAAAAATGCTAAAATATTTTTTCTTAGAATACTTAGATGAGGATTGTGTGTGATGTAGTAAGGAAGAGAAGCCTCAGTCTCATTTTGACACAATGATTTCCCTGCGACCCATATTGTAAATATAACTTTGCCTGTATCACTGTTTAATAGCAAAGTTTTTCCATCACAACTGGATTAACCAGCTTGGATCATATTTATAAAAGTTCCTGTGTGGTTTACTACCTGACTTGATATGACGGGTCACATATGAGGGAACCACTTATATATTTTTGCCACATCCAATCGAAACAGTGTCATATTGTACTTTTGGACCAGAGTCCTTCAAGTTTGCCTTTACTGAACATGCCAAAGTTATGTTGAGTTGGGTGATTAGACTATGATCAGCCCAAAGTCCTTAAGAAAATCCATGAATTATTTTACACAGATAAATCATCTCTTTTCATTTTAGCAGGGATGTGATAAGTTTAGAAGTCCAAGAGTGATGCTACAGTGGCGTGACTGCTACAGACTGTAATGGAAAAGAACTCACCAAAGCTTTCTGACCAAGGTCTAAACAAGTAAAGTGGCTTGCAAAAGTATTCGGCCCCCTTGAACTTTTCCACATTTTGTCACATTACAGCCACAAACATGAATCAATTTTATTGGAATTCCACGTGAAAGACCAATACAAAGTGGTGTACACGTGAGAAGTGGAACGAAAATCATACATGATTCCAAACATTTTTTACAAATAAATAACTGAAAAGTGGGGTGTGCGTAATTATTCAGCCCCGAGTCAATACTTTGTAGAACCACCTTTTGCTGCAATTACAGCTGCCAGTCTTTTAGGGTATGTCTCTACCAGCTTTGCACATCTAGAGACTGAAATCCTTGCCCATTCTTCTTTGCAAAACAGCTCCAGCTCAGTCAGATTAGATGGACAGCGTTTGTTAACAGCAGTTTTCAGACCTTGCCATAGATTCTCGATTGGATTTAGATCTGGACTTTGACTGGGACATTCTAACACATGGATATGTCCTGCTGGAAGGTGAACCTCCGCCCCAGTCTCAAGTCTTTTGCAGACTCCAAGAGGTTTTCTTCCAAGATTGTCCAGGATTTGGCTGCATCCATCTTCCCATCGACTCTGACCAGCTTCCCTGTCCCTGCTGAAGAGAAGCACCCCTAGAGCATGATGCTGCTACCGCCATATTTGACAGTGGGGATGGTGTGTTCAGAGTGATGTAACACAGAGTGTAAAAAATGTTTGGAATCATGTATGATTTTCGTTCCACTTCTCACATGTACACCACTTTGTATTGGTCTTTCATGTGGAATTTCAATAAAATTTATTCATGTTTGTGGCTGTAATGTGACAAAATGTGGAAAAGTTCAAGGGGGTCGAATACTTTTGCAAGCCACTGTATTTCAATCTGTATTTTGATTGTGCAATTGAGTAATAATCAGTTGAAGAGAAGGACAAGTATATAGAAGATGATAAGGTTAGTCATGGGCTAATGTACAGTATCTTGTCCCAGCTGAGTGGCTGTACCAGGGTGACATTTACATTTAGGCATTTGGCAGACGCTCTTATCCAGAGCGACTTACAACTTGGTGGTTGTGGGGTTTGAACCTGGGACCTTCCGAGCCATAGTCCAATGCCTTAACCACTGAGCTACCCCTATGTACATACAGTAGTATACATGTTGACTTGCACTGGCTTTGGCAAACCTGTCTAAGAAAATAGTTTGGGTGCAGACACCACTCATATGGGTACACACACTACCTCAATTGAGCAGGTGGACCCAGGTGAGACGATTCCATTAAAGTTGTGGAGAAGTTTAAATCAGGGTTAGGTTATAAAAAAATATCCCAAGCTTTCAACATCTCACGGAGCACTGTTCAATCCATCACCCGAAAATACAAAGAGTATGGCACAACCACAAACCTACCAAGACATGGCCTCCACCTAAATTGACAGGAGAGCATTAATCAGAGATGCAGCCAAGGGGCCCATGGAAGTTCTGGAGGAGCTTCACAGCTCAGGTTGGAGAAACTATTAGTCGTGCATGTCTAGGGTGGTAAGAAGAAAGCCATTGTTGAAAGAGGTCCATAAGTAATCCCATTTGCAGTTTGCGACAAGCCATGTGGGGGACACAGCAAACATATGGAAGAAGGTGCTCTGGTCAGATGAGTCGAAAATGTAACTTTTTGGCCTAAATGCAAAACTCTATGTGTGGAGCAAAACTAATACTGTGCATGGTGGTGGCAGCATCATGTTTTGGGAATGCTTTTTTTCAACAGGGACAGGGAAACTGGTCAGAGTTTATGGGAAGATGGAAGCCAAATACATTGCAATCTTAGAAGAAAACCTGTTAGAGTCTGGAAAAGACTTCAGATTGGGTCGGTGGTTTACCTTTCAGCTGGACAATGAATCTAAACATACAGCCAGAACATACAATGGAATGGTTTAGATCGAAGCATATTCATGCTTATAATGTCCTAGTGAATGTCCAGACCTAATTTCAATCTGCCTGGAGCTTGAGCTATTTCGCAAAGACAAATCAGAAAACGTTTTACTTTCTAGATGTGCAAAGCTGGTAGAGGCACACCCCAAGACTCGCAGCAGTAGTTGCAGCAAAGGGTGATTCTACAAAGTATTGACTCAGGGGGGCTGAATACAAATGCAGACCACACTTTTCAGGTATTTATTTGTAAAATAATTGAAAACCATTCATAATTTTCACTCATTTTCACTTTGTGATGGTCTATCATAATGTAATCATAACATAAAATCATAATAAAATGTACTTATGTTCGAGGGGTATGAATACTTTTGCAAGGCACACATTACATATCATCAGTGCATAATTTCTTATTTAACAAACTGCTACAAAAGTGTCTTCACCGTGATTAATGGTTCCCATTACAGAAAAAGTCACAAAATCACTTTCCTACTTCTCACTCCCTTATTCAGGTTCAACATTTTCTACTTTTTCCTTCTTCACCTCTTTTGAACTTGCCAAATATTTGAGTTTCTGGAGTGTGTTTCTGGTGGCACTGGGCCCACACAGAGGCTCTTCAGATGGCAGCTTGTTTGGTTTAGCAATGGGTGGTTGCCCTGAGCTCACTCGCCCATTGACTCGGTCTCCGTCTCGGGGCATGCTGGCTCTCGGGTCCTCCTCACACACTGCACATATTCAAGCACACACAGGAGTTTTGGTTATTGAAATACAGTAGGTTCTGAAAGCATAATGTGTCTTGACACATACTAACCCAGTTATGATACTTGTTGCTCTGAGAAAAGAAATGCAATGAATCAAACTTATTTGACATACAGACAGGATAGAGTTACAATTTTCTATCAGCTAGGCTCTGTTTTTTTTCTTTTTTCTTTTCCCTTTTTAGGATTTGGATCTCAATCAAATCTAATCTGCCTTTTCACACCTTAGACCCTTCTACATTCTCTTCTGAAGAGCTGAAGAGCTTTAGGCCCAGAGCTGTGAAACACATACTTGATCTGATATTTTTTTTAGTTATTTCCTGAACCAGTCACGGTAACAGTACTGTCTTCACATGCTCATATTTATATGTTTGTGTTTATTTACTTATGTAAGGAATCGCCACTAGAGGGTACTATTTTGTTTTGCAGACTCAGTTTCCCAGAAGGCGTGATGCGGGAGCACACCTGACCGGAGGCAGGTCATTAAATCTTCAATAAATAGTTGAGTAGTCTGGGAAACTGGGTCGAGTATTGAATGTTTGTACATACTGTCAAGAGGGCATTTTGTTTTGTGTATTGTTTTTTCTTTGTTTATATGTTGGCTTATTTTATATTGTTATTTTGTAGTTCATGTTAACCCATAACTACTAAGCATGTCCCCAGGCTAAATGTGTTTGCATGTATGTCTTTTGCTGTTTAAGTGTGTGTGGAGCTGATATGGGGTTAAGTCATGTATGGTTTGTTTGAGAATAGGTAAGTAGTTAGCCTCTGTGTGTCCCTTAGCTTAGCCTCTGTGTCCTTTAGCCTCGCCTCTGTGTGTCCCTTAGCTTAGCCTCTGTGTGTTCCTAGCCTCTGTGTTTCGGTGTTCTGAGTCCCTAGGGTTGTGGCAGCTATGTGCCAGGGGTAGCACAGTGGTTAAGGCATTGGACTACGGTTCGGAAGATCCCAGGTTCAAATCCCACAACCACCAAGTTGCCATTGTTGGGCCCTTGAGCAAGACCCTTAACCCTCAATTGCTCAGATGTATAATGAGACAAAAATGTAAGTCGCTCTGGATAAGAGCGTCTGCCAAATGCCTAAATGTATGTGGTAAGTGTAGTGAGTTGGATATTTAGCTATTAGGTAAGTGTAGCTATGTGCATGACATGCTTAGCTAGATGTATGTGTAGCTGATGGTCATGGTTAGCTAAATAACCATGTTTAGCTAATAGCCATGTCTTTAGCCTGAGTCCTGTCTCTGGTCTCGTCTCTGGTCTCCCCATGTCTCTCGTCGTGTCCCCATTTTCAGCTCCATGCTTAGCTTGAGTCTGCGTTGTGCATAACATAACAGGTGTTACAAAAAAATAATTTAGCTTGTTCTTTTGTCATTTCGTCAACCAATCAAAGGACTTGTGATCAGTGTTTCTACTGTCGATGCATACCGCCTTTTAAACGAACGCGCAATAATCCTAGACAACTCAATCCGGCCATACTAATCATCAACAACAGGTGTGCTCGAAGAACCAATTTAGCCAGATCGTAATTAGCAGGATGATTTCATCTTAGATGTATCAGTTCATCTTGGATGTGTCAAGCGACGTACGAAGAACGGACCCCTGTTTAAAGACTCTTGTTTAAAAACACCCCTGTGCCTATGTCTGCCCCTTTTCTGCCCATGGCATTAACAGCCATTACCACCCATTCATGACAACTTAATAAAGCCTGTGTATGTTAAATACCATATTAATAGCATCCCAGTTTAATGGGTGATTTCATCCCATTATGAACTCATTTGAATTAAATGTGAAGTGATTTGAGTTGAAAATGCTGTATGAGAATGCATGCTAAGAAATTGCAATAGTATAAGTGAAGAAAATATCATTGGATTATAAATATTCCCATCAAACCCAGTGGCCCTACATTGTGAAAGACAGATTTTATAAATCCAAGTTTAAGGAAGGAGAAAATTGTTTCATAATTTTAGCTTCCTGCTAATCTGGGTTGAAAGAGGGGATACAACCAACACACACACACACACACACACACACACACACACATACATACATACAATAGTGCTCAAAGGTTTGCATCCCCTGAAAGAAAATTTTAAACATTGCCATTTATATGGACAATATGACTGATTAATGCAAAAGATTATTAAGTCATTAATTATCATATAAATGTTTGACTCTTTTTTTTTTTTTTTAAATCTAATGATAACTGAAATTACCCAAACAACCCTGATCAAAGGTTTACACAACCTTGAATGTTTGGCCACATTAAATTGTACACACACACACAGGTTTAAATGGCTATTAAAGGGAAGTTCCCACATCTGTGACTCATTGTCATTGTAATTAGTGACTGTTCGCAAATAGTCAGTGAGTTTCTCAGCTCATGATGAGGTGATGCACTGACTTGGCTGGATACTGCACCATAGGGAAGACAAAAGAACTGCCAATGGACCTGCGTAATAAGGTCGTTGAAAAAGCAGGAAAAGAATATAAAAGTATATTTTGACACTATATGTCAGTCAGTACTGTTTAAATCTATCTATCTATCTATCTATCTGTCTGTCTGTCTGTCTGTCTGTCTGTCTAACTAGGCACTGCATATGATGGGGAAACATGATATCCTGAAATCCATGATATACTGTATGGATATCCATACACAATTGGCATAGTACATATTATAATAGCATTTTACATTAAATAATGTATCTGAATTGGTTATTTTTCTTTAATTTCACCAAGTATGGAAACTTTACAAATTACAAATGTTACAGTAACTGGGTGAATTGATTTCCAGGAGTCTCTTGTTAAAAATAGTGTTTTTTAAAAACATCATCTCACTGTATTACCTAAGCACACATGTCTGAGGCCATTTCAGACATCCATGATACTTCCACAGCCAGTAGGGAGACGGAAACCGATTTTCCTGATGCCCAGGAAAATATGTTTCTCATACTTAAATTGAAAGACATTGTTTTTAAAAAACATTCTGTGCATTGTGTTACCTTTGCCCCATGTATACATGTCTCTGAGGCAATTTCAGACATCTATGATACTTCCACAGCCAGTAGGAATAGGGAAACAGATTTTCCTGATGCCCAGGAAAATACATTTCCCATACTTTAATTTAAAAGACAATGTTTTTTTTTGTTTTTTTAAACCATTCTGATCAATATTTTATCTTTGCTACAGTCACACATCTCTGAGTCAGTTTCAGACATCCCTGATACTTTCACAGCCAGTATGGAGGGAGAAACAGATTTTCCCGATGCCCAGGAAAACAAGATTCCCATATTTCAATTGAAAGACAGTGTTTTTGAAAACATTCTGTGCATTGTGTTACCTTTGCCCCATGTACACATGTCTCTGAGGCAATTTCAGACATCCCTGATACTTCCAAAGCCAGTAGGAAGAGGGAAACTGATTTTCTTGATGCCCAGGAAAATATGTTTCCCACACTTCAATTAAAAGACAGCATTTTTTTTTACATTCTGATCACTATTTTATGTTTGCTACAGGCACACATGTCTTTGAGTCAGTTTCATTCATTCATTCATCTTCTATACCGCTTTATCCTCTATTCAGGGTCGCGGGGACCTGGAGCCTATCCCAGGAGGCTTAGGGCACAAGGCACACACTCATACGCACATTCACACACTACGGTCAATTTGGGAACACCTAACCTGCATATCTTTGGACTGTGGGAGGAAACCGGAGTACCCGGAGGAAACCCACCAAGCACGGGGAGAACATGCAAACTCCATGCACACAGAGACGGGAATCGAGCCTGGCCGGGGAATCGAACCCAGACCCTGGAGGTGCAAGGCGACGGTGCTAACCACTACACCACCGTGCCGCCGAGTCAGTTTCAGACATCCCTAATACTTCCACAGCCAGTAAGGAGGGGGAAACGCATTTTCCTGATGCCCAGGAAAATAGGTTCCCCATACTTCAATTTAAAAGAAAGTGTTTAAAAAAAAAAAAAAACATTCTGATCACTATTTTATCTTTGCTACGGGCACACGTATCTCTGAATCAGTTTCAGACATCCCTGATACTTCCACAGCCAGTAGGGAAGGGGAAACTGATTTTCCTGACTGCCAGGAAAATAATGCCTCTTTTCCACTGCATAGAACGGCACGACACGGTTCAGTTCAACTCACTTCGGTTCGGCTCAGTTTGCGCTTCCACTGCAGTGTAGTAACGCTTTAGAGTGGGCGGGATTACTCACGTGTTGTTTAGTCGCGGCGCCGCTACTGCCGTGACGTCATCGTAAACGCGCCACAAACAAACACACAACAATGGAGCATATCGACGGCATGGTGTTCTTCATTCTCGGCATGTGGATGTTTTTAACAGCGAGACGAAGGAGTTTGTTTCAAAAGAGGCCGACGGTTAATACAAAAAGGTGCGTGTGATCCTTCTCTGGCTGTTCTAAATATAGCGGTTCTGTTGTATCTCATGTCGTAAGTTCAGTGACGCAGTAATGACGATTTTCTCCGGCTAATCAGTGACCAGCAGAGTTTCCACGTCACGTTTTGGTAACGGTTCAGCGCGCTTGGAACCTCGGCTGAGGTGGTACTAAAAAAAGGACCAGGTACCATGTACTGTTCCCAGTGGAAAACCCCCCAAAAGTGAGTAGAACTGAACCGTGTCGTGCCGTACTATGCAGTGGAGAAGCGCCATAAGTTCCCCACACTTCAATTCGAAAGACAGTGCTTTTGAAACATTATTTTGTTGTGTGTGTATGTATATGTGTATATATACACACATGTATTTATTGTGTGGTTGAGTGTTGGGGGTATCTGTTCAAAAGGCTTAGGTACAATGTTATCTGTAGTACAAATATTATACAGTGGGGCAAAAAAGTATTTAGTCAGCCACCAATTGTTCTCCCACTTAAAAAGATGAGAGAGGCCTGTAATTTTCATCGTAGGTATACCTCAACTATGAGAGACAAAATTAAAATAAAAATCCAGAAAACCACATTGTAGGATTTTTTAAGAATTTATTTGCAAATTATGGTGGAAAATAAGTAGTTAAAACTTTTATTTAAAATTATTTTATTTATGACTGAAACTTCCCAGATAGCAAGGTGACATTGATTCAATGTTGAAATTTCATCAGAATCATCATTTTGGTTGAGGTTGATTTTTCAATGCTAAATAATGTTGAATCAATGTTGATAATTCAATGCTTTTCTGTGTTGAAAAGACAAACATTGAATCAATGTTGATTTTTGGTTTTGGAACCCATCCCTCATTCAACAATGTAAGGCAAATTAAATTAACTAAGTGCATTTCTATAAAAATGTGTATGCATGTGTGTATGTGTTTAAAACAGGTTAAAAAATGGACTACGAGAGATTTGCCATGGTGCTTAAAAAAATAAAATAAAATTATTTAAAAAAAAAAAAAAAAAAAAAAAAAAAAAATATATATATATATATATATATATATATATATATAGTTATTGAGGAAAAAAAATAATTTGACGGTAAGTTTTGTGTATTTACCTTGCTATCTAGTTTACTCACTTGAGAGCTTAATTCCTGTTTGTCGTTCAAAAGTACTCAATTTTCGGCTCGCATTTAACATCGGAGGGTGTTTTTACACTGTCGCCACGTCATTATAATACACTCTACAGGCATGAGAATTCAATATGTTGTAGTCTGGAAGTTCCTGCCACTCACGGTGAAAGAATTTCGGCAATGCGACCTACGGTATTCTGTTGGGAAGCATTTGTTTGAGAGCTTAGTTCCTGTTTCCCGTTGTCTGTGTCTGACCCAGAGCAGTGTGCGTGCCCCACATGGAAAGAACCTATATGAGGATATATGCGCATATATGAAACCTATATGCAGTATATATGCGCATATAACTGCACCTATATGGGGCCAGGGGTAGATCAGTGGTTAAGGCATTGGACTATGGTTCGGAAGATCCCAGGTTCAAACCCCACAACCACCAAGTTGCCACTGTTGGGCCCTTGAGCAAGGCCCTTAACCCTCAACTGCTCAGATGTATAATGAGATAAAAATGTAAGTCGCTCTGGATAAGAGCGTCTGCCAAATGCCTAAATGTAAATGTAAATATGAGGATATATGCGCATATATGAAACCTATATGCAGTATATATGCATATATATGATAATATATATGCTGTATATATGCCACATGTAGGCAACATTGAGGTGCATATATGTGCATATACAGGCCATATAGGTCTCCTGTATTGCTTCTTTATATCCACATATAAGCCCTATATGTACATACAAGATATGTCTCCTATGGCAGGATCTGGTCATTTTAGCTCATATCTCACTTTGGCAACTGTCATACATGATGCCTAGCTCATATTTTCTATTATCAAGGCAATAACTAAGAACTAACAAAAAAAATGCAAAAAACTAATCCTAATTGGCCACATACAGTATATGAGGATATATGCACATATATGAAACCTCAGACTCCGTGAAAATCTTTTTGAAACACGTCACTAAAATTAACTGAAATGAGAAATATATCTATAGAAAGCTTAAAGTGTCTACTTTTAAATGATGCAAGTCACATTGAAAACAAATATTCTCAGTTTATGTAATCCATATAAACCAAGGAGAGGCACAGAATTTCTGTCACACTTATATGCTAATGACCAGATGCAGGACACGCCCACGCGCCAATCACACGGAAATCAGTCCGGGTAATTTACATACTAGACCACGCCCCCGGACACCGGCATGAAAAACGAACACAGCTAGACAGGTTTGAAAATACTCCGGTTCAGTGAGTTTTCTGCACGTTTTGGAAGATGGCACGCGCTTACACATCCGAGGAAACTCTTCAGAATGTTCTGGAAAGTTTACATTTACCTCAGAAGAAGACTGTGTGACTCCGACGACGAACGGGAGCATTTTGAACAGAGAATAGACCCATATGCTACACTGGGTAAGTTATTAAGTCTTATATAACTCTTATTCTGATAATATTAAACTAATATTAGTAAATATTTTCCTCACTACAGCTAGCTCTTGTCAGCTTGTGTGACACATTGGCTTTCAATGCCATTTATATAGTTTAGGTCAATCATGCTAACATGCTGCCTCATGTAGCACAAACATGATATTTCCCGGTGGCTAAGCTAATGCCTTATGGAGTTTACAGATGTTTATATTCACCTTGTTTTGGATAGCTTTAGATTATGGTTGCTAATGTGTATTTGGCTCCATTTTGGTTAGCTTATAACACTGCTATCGGTAATGTTATTTAGCACAAACAAGCTAGTTCCAGGTGGCTAAAATACTGCCTTATGTACAGTAGGACATTTCCATGTCCTGTGACTGCGTACAACCAGCACATGGGGAGTTGATCACTCTGATCAGCTATTACAATACTATACTACACAGCACAAAACAATGAAGTCGTACAGAAATATTTCTCTACACTGCTTGGACATTGCTCCCACCAATGCTTACCCTGCATGTATGTTTTGTACAGGGTTTTTTTTATCTTGCACTGTTTTACCCTGAATGTCCGTCCTTTTTCAGTTTTTATTTTGTACTGTTCCTGTTGCAGTTTTACCCTGCATGTATCTTTATAATTAATCTGCATTTATACATAAAATCCTATTAACTATTGGGAAGATAAACATAAGAATCAGTATGAAACATGAAAAGTTTCTAAAAGTTGCCAATAAATTAATATTGTGATGTGAAATAATTTTTCAGATTGAAGTTATAAAGGGCTCTGGGGTGTTTTGCCAGGCAGAAGTGTGGAGAGCAGCCCGCCTTGCCACCTCTGCTACTGCCATGGTACGGAATCTGCTGCTGGGCACCTTCGACTTGGAGACTTGACCAAATTAAAAAGGTAGCCATTATTGGTGAGTAAATGCATAATGCGTTGAGAAGGGAAAACAAAACATTTCAGACTTTACAAGTTCACCACTTTAACCATAGCCTACTTGTATCAATGTTTATTAGGCATCAATGGAGACTGCATAAGGTAGGGCACCCATTATTGTTACTGTATCTGCTTGGGACCTATAATCCTAATTCATCGCTTGCTCACTTCTTAATCCTACCTTTCCTCTTCTAAAGCCACATTATATTGCGCTGTAAGGTGTGTAGTCCTCTATTTTGTAGAACATATAGTGTTGCAAAAAACCTCGTGGCACTAATTGTTGTTGTCTGAAGTTTTAATAAATAATCATAATGCTGTCAAAAATAATGTCATAAATAGATTTTCTTTATCAATTAACTTCTATTAACTAAATAAAATTTTAAATGTAAATTTTTTAAGTTTAATGGAATGGCTGTGTGAAAGATGCTGAAGCTGACGTGCCTCTGGTCTTTTATATTAATGTTGTTCGGAAGCCTGTGTAATGATGTAGTTTCGACATCTATCGACTGAACAGCGTTTTTTCGACTTTTCATGTTATTGTTGTTCAGTAATGGCATGGACGTGATGTTTTGGCAAAAGAAGGGTGGGATGGTGGTTGATGGTGACTGAAAGTGGTGACTGAGTAGATTGGACGTCACAGCAGCTCGTGAAAAGGCAGAGCTACTTTATGCAGGCTGTGTGCATTCTACTGTGGATTGACTGTTTTGAAACTTATATGGTAGTTACATAGCCCCTAGACCTCAGTTACCATGAAAAAAGCCATGAAATTTCAGTTTTGACCATATGAGATCTTAAACAAGGACGTCATCTTTTTTTAATTATTGTTTGTTCAGGGAGGAATTATAGACCACAATGTCAGCATGATCTTGGGTTGTTTCCTTATCACTTCTTGTGTGCGTTTGGCTGTAGCTTGCACACCAGACAGAGTTGTTGGCGATTCATCCTATTGTAAAGTCATGCAGTGTGTAATCTCCTGTCGCCAATTCATTGTGCAGTGTGAACACAGCAGCAACTAAATGCTACCATAAACCCATAAACTCAAATTCAAATTTTATTAGTCACATACACAATCATACACAGTATAATATGCAGTGAAATGCTTTTATACGACCGCCAGTGACCTTAAAAAAAAATAAATAAATAAAATAAAATAAAATCTTGTACGTAAAATAAATAATCAATAAAAAGGAAATACTAAAGAAATAATTTTAACTAGTAAAATTTGTAAAATTAACTGTGCATAAGGGCATAATAAAATATTGCAAAAATATAGAAATATGGTATTAAAGTGTCAGTGGTTGTGCAAATATGCCTGAAAGGTGACATGTGCAATTGTCCAGATGTATGAGTATTTAGTGCAAGTGTGTATGAATGTGTCCATGATTGTCCAGTCAGTGTTGTGAGCTTAAAAGATGTTATTAGTCCTGTGTGGAGGTGTGATTGAGAGACCTTATCGCCTGCGGGAAGAAGCTCCTCCTCAGTCTCTCTGTGTTGGCCTTTAGGGAGCGGAATCTCTTCCCAGACCGCAACAAAGAGAACAGTCCATTACTGGGGTGACTGAGGTCCTTCATGATCTTCCTGGCCTTAGTCCAGCACCGCTTGCTGTAGATGGAGTGCAGGTCAGGGAGCTCAGTGCGGATGATGCGCTCAGCTGATCGCACCACCCTCTGTAGAGCTCGTCTGTCCTGCATGGTGCTGTTCCCGAACCAGGTCGTGATGTTTCCCGTCAGGATGCTCTCTATGGTGCAGGAGTAGAAGTTCCTGAGCACCTTGGAGGGTAGTCTAAAGTCTCTCAAGCGTCTGAGGTGGTAGAGACGCTGCCGGGCTTTTTTCACCACGGTGTTGATGTGACAGGACCATGATAGGTCCTGCGTGATGTGAACACCGAGGTATCTGAAGCTGTCCACTCTCTCCACTGGGCTCCTGTTGATGACGGGGGTCTGGTAGTTCCTCTCCTGCTTTGTACTAAAGTCCACTATCAGCTCCTTTGTCTTACTGACGTTCAGGAGGAGATTGTTCCTCTGGCACCAGTTCTCCAGATTTCCAATCTCCTCTAGGTAGTCCGACTCATCATTGTTGGTGATCAGTCCGACCACGACGGTGTCGTCAGCAAACTTGATGATGGAGGTGGAGTTGGTAGTGGCCACGCAGTCGTGGGTGTACAAAGAGTACAGCAGGGGGCTCAGGACACAACCCTGGGCAAGCCGTTAGCATTAGCGCCGTTAGCATTAGCATTGCTAGCGTCTTTAGCTGCAGCCTCGAAGCGAGCGTAAAATGTGTTCAGCTCGTCTGCCAGAGTCGCGTCCGCGTTCGTCATACCGGATGTTGGTGCTTTATAGTCCGTTATTGTCCTTAGTCCCTGCCACAGGCTCCTAGAGTCACTCTGTTGAAGCTGTGACTCTAGTTTTCTCCCGTAGCGCTGCTTCGCCTCTTTCACCGCCTTCCGGACGTTATATGACGCAGCCTTGTACGGTTCCATGTCCCCCGATGCAAGTCCCGTGTTGTAGGCAGCGGTGCGAGATCTCAGAGCGTCGCGGATGGTTTTATCCACCCACGGCTTCTGGTTGGGAAACGTTCTGATAGTCTTTTTCTCTACCGTATCGTCTGTCAGCTTTTCAATAAATCCCACAACCGCTTCCGTAAACACGCTGACGTCATCATCGGAGCTGTTTCTAAACATGTCCCAGTCTGCGTCATCGAGTGCGTCCTGTAACGCGGCCACCGATTGGTCCGTCCAGCGCGCGACCTCCCTCAGGACCGGAACTTCCTGTTTCAGCCTTTGTTTATATTTTGGCATGAGGAAAATGGCGGCGTGGTCGGATTTACCAAACGCTGGACGAGATTGTGCCTTGTAACCGTCTTTGACCGTGGTATAACAATGGTCCAGTGTCCTTTCGCCCCTGGTGGGGCAGGTGATGTGCTGATAAAAGTTCGGTGCTGCGCGTTTGAGGTTGGCACTATTAAAATCCCCCGCCACAATGAGCGCAGCGTCCCGGTGTTGTGTCTGGTGCTGTGTGAGCGCCTCATGCAGCTCGCATAAGGCAGTTTCAGTGTCCGCTTGTGGAGGTATGTAAACGGCGCTGATTATGACCAATGTGAACTCCCGTGGAAGATAAAATGGACGACACATGATGGACAGTAGTTCCAGGTTTGGTGTGCAGGAGCGTGTAAGAGGAACAATGCTCGCGCTGTTGCACCAGCTGTTGTTCACCATTAAGCACACGCCGCCTCCCCTTGACTTCCCCGAGTCCCGCGTCCTGTCCATGCGGTGAACCGAGAAGAACTCGGCCGGCTGTATGGCGTGGTCTGGCACCGCTGGGTTCAGCCATGTCTCGGTGAAGCAGAGGAGATTGCAGTCCCGAATGTCTCTCTGGAACTTTATCCTGGCCCTGAGGTCATCCAGTTTGTTCTCCAGTGACTGGACGTTGGCGAGCAGGATGCTAGGCAGAGGTGTGCAGTGTGCACGGGTTCTCAGCCGGTTCCTCACGCCAGCTCGTTTCCCTCGGGTCCGTCGCTTCGCGTCGCGTCCATTGTTCTCCCTCAGGATCTCACTCGGCCAGCTCGGATCCGGAGTTAAAACCGTCGAATTGTGAGTACATTGTATACCAATAGAAACAAGAGTGTCTCTATCATACCTAATGTACTCAATGGTGGTGATTTTGCCGATTCTAAAACACTGAAAACTAACTTAAAAAACAAAAACAAAGAAAAGGTGGTCGGAGCAGTCGTGACGGCAGCCGACCTCACCGGCGCCATCTTGATTCCACAGATAGTACAGTGTGAAAACAATGGTGATCCGATGACTTTGAAAATCATGCAGTGTGAGTTTGAGGAGAAGGTAAAAAGCAATACAAAACAAATAATGTACAGTTTATGTTGTCATTACTTTGCTCTCAAACTAAATGCAATGTAATAATAGGCGTTATTTAATAATAACATTAACAGTGCAGCATGCATCTAAATCTGGGTAAAAAGCTTATAATAAAATCACCAAAATAAGTCTTCATGTTAAGAATAAATATGCAAACAGTACGGTATCTGAGCGTACGGATTGGAAATTTGTGCATACAGTTTGTTAATCCGTGGCCACGATTTGTTAAACTGAGGGAACAGTTTAAGTATTTGTGAGTGCGGGGGACAAATTGCAAAACCGTCGCCACGGATTGATTTTTGATTTATTTATTTTTTTGGTCCTACAGGTTTTTTTTTTTTTTTTTTTTTTTTTTTGCACATAACAGACTACATTGTTACATTAAGTATATTTGTTTTTCATAGCATTGAATATGTACATTGTAGGACAACATTTGCAGATTGTGAAATAACATACAGGTCCTTCTCAAAAAATTAGCATATTGTGATAAAGTTCATTATTTTCTGTAATGTACTGATAAACATTAGACTTTCATATATTTTAGATTCATTACACACAACTGAAGTAGTTCAAGCCTTTTATTGTTTTAATATTGATGATTGTGGCATACAGCTCATGAAAACCCAAAATCCCTATCTCAAAAAATTAGCATATCATGAAAAGGTTCTCTAAACGAGCTATTAACCTAATCATCTGAATCAACTAATTAACTCTAAACACCTGCAAAAGATTCCTGAGGCTTTTAAAAACTCCCAGCCTGGTTCATTACTCAAAACCGCAATCATGGGTAAGACTGCCGACCTGACTGCTGTCCAGAAGGCCATCATTGACACCCTCAAGCAAGAGGGTAAGACACAGAAAGACATTTCTGAACGAATAGGCTGTTCCCAGAGTGCTGTATCAAGGCACCTCAGTGGGAAGGAAAAAGTGTGGCAGAAAACGCTGCACAACGAGAAGAGGTGACCGGGCCCTGAGGAAGATTGTGAAGAAGGACCGATTCCAGACCTTGGGGGACCTGCGGAAGCAGTGGACTGAGTCTGGAGTAGAAACATCCAGAGCCACCGTGTACAGGCGTGTGCAGGAAATGGGCTACAGGTTGCAAATTTTGCATGTCATTCGGAAATCAAGGTGCCAGAGTCTGGAGGAAGACTGGGGAGAGGGAAATGCCAAAATGAAGTCCAGTGTCAAGTACCCACAGTCAGTGATGGTCTGGGGTGCCATGTCAGCTGCTGGTGTTGGTCCACTGTGTTTTATCAAGGGCAGGGTCAATGCAGCTAGCTATCAGGAGATTTTGGAGCACTTCATGCTTCCATCTGCTGAAAAGCTTTATGGAGATGAAGATTTCATTTTTCAGCACGACCTGGCACCTGCTCACAGTGCCAAAACCACTGGTAAATGGTTTACTGACCATGGTATTACTGTGCTCAATTGGCCTGCCAACTCTCCTGACCTGAACCCCATAGAGAATCTGTGGGATATTGTGAAGAGAAAGTTGAGAGACACAAGACACAAGAATCTGCAAAAGGATTCCCGACCAAGTATTGAGTGCAGAACTGAACATAATTATTTGAAGGTTGACTTTTTTTGTATTAAAAACACTTCTTTTATTGGTCGGATGAAATGTGCTAATTTTTTGAGATAGGGATTTTCATGAGCTGTATGCCACAATCATCAATATTAAAACTTGGTTAAAAAAAGGCTTGAACTATTTCAGTTGTGTGTAATGAATTTAAATATATGAAAGTCTAATGTTTATCAGTACATTACAGAAAATAATGAACTTTATCACAATATGCTAATTTTTTGAGAAGGACTTGTATATAAAAAAAAATCTAATGTGTGCATTGTATCTATGGAAGATTGTAGGACATTTCAAAACATATGTTGCATATCTGTACATTTGTAAAAGTCACATTTCCAAAAATTTAGGACCCACCTTCTGTCATTCATAAACAACTACCACTCCAAGTTTTTAGAGCATTGTATAGTTCTAACCTTTTGTTTGTTTTTCATTCTTTAGATGCACTACAACAACAAGAGCTGAAAGCTGAAGAAAAGGAGGCCACAGAGTTTCTTTGCTTCAACAGTTCAGAAATGGCTTCGTTATGCCCCAGAACGGCTGGGGGGAATTGCTCGTGGTGGAAAACCATAAGTTCAGACTCATGTCTTATTATCTGTTTTGCTGAGTAAATACATTTCAACTTACGAATAATGTTTCAGTCATCTGTTGTGTTTCTGACTTGGTTGTTTCTATTTGCATTTGACTGAATTTTGCTGAGGCAGGCTGCCATTTTTATATTATGGTTTTCCAGTCTCTTCTCTTGGCAGTTAGATTCTGTTTTATGAATTCACAATTAACAATCTCTTCTAATAGTTCTCTTCTAAAAAGTCATTTTGTCATCCAGTTTATAATAATTTGTATGTAAGTTGTAGTGTGTTTTATTATATAGTTGTTTTATTGTAATTGTGATGTTACTTCCTGTTTAAATGGGTATGGAGCATAAATAAATAAATATGTTTACATGTAAACTGAAGGATGTTGAGTTACTGACTTTTTGTTTAAAAAAAAAAAAAAGCTTTTCAGCCCTACATGGTCTCTGATTTAAAGAAATAAATCCAAACGGACATGATTTACTGTCATAGAATCTTGCTGTTTATAAAGCAAGACTAAACTATAATTGCTTCAATGTTGATTCAATGTTGATTCAATGTAAAATAAGTGATTGAATTTACGTTGAACAAACATTGATTTTATGCCCATCTTGATCTATTTTCCATCATTGAAATAACATTATTTCAAGGTGCAAACCTGATGAAAAATCAACATTTAACATTGAAATTTCAACATTGATTCAATGACAAGTTGGTTGATGCTTTAATGTTGATTCAACGATGATTCAATGTTGTTCTGCTATCATCTTTTGGTGAGCTGTCCCCCTCTGACTGTTCCTTCTACAGCACTCCCAGACCAAGTGGACATGGTGGTGACGTAGCCACTGTTTTTAGAAACTAATTCAAATGTAGACTTCTGCCTGTTGATGTCTTTCTCGGTTTTGATGTGCAACTTCTAAAAATGGATCTAAGTGGAACTTTGCTTTGTTTGTTAGTTTACAGACCACCTAAAGCCTGTTCGACATTTCATAAAAGCGGGACCTTTTGGTTGGAAAAATACCTGACCCGCGCATCACTAATGGGTCACTTAAGCACAAAATAACACAGACGCAAATGATCAAGTGTTTAATTGTTATTGTCGTTTTTTCTCAAACATGATTTTCCCAACTTGGCGTTTATAAAGATTCAGACAGACTGAATTTAAGAATACACCCCTAGGAACCTAGAACAGAAACACACACACACACACACACACACACCGAAGAGCAAAGCGGAGATTCACAGCTCGGTCAGTCTTTTGTCTTGTAAATGAGGTCCTCATTCACCTTCTATCCCCCCAATCCCCACTCTTTGTTTGTACTGTAAACTGTATGCTTGCTATAGGGCACTTGGTTATACACAGTACTTTAATGTATGGAACACTTACTTAACTTACTGGTTTGGTTTATTTTATTTGGTATCGCTTATTACCTTATTCAGCAAAATAAATTAATTATTAACGTATTGAAGTATTGTAGTTAAGGACAAAAACAGACCCTGTGCTTGTGTTTAGGACTGATGCTGAACAGCCGTGTTCATAGGTTTAATCAACGATTTACAAGACAACGGTTAAAGCATTTGTAGATGGAGAGGTGAAAACACACGCACACACACACACACACACACAGAGCAGTTAACACCATGTCATACTGCAGTATTCTCCATTGAGGTTTCTGACCTTCCACTCCCACAAGTTTGTCTTTGCTCTTTTGATGGAGTTCTTAAAACCCAAAACATTTATTTATACTGAGAAAATAATAATAGATGATATCTAGATAAATAATAGTAGGCTGGTAGGCACGTGGTTTTTCATATAACTTAAATGGCTGAATGAAGTTAAATATACACAATAAATTAATAATTGCATTTGCTTTACATTTGAGCACTCGTGTGTAAATAGCTTTTTCACTGCATATACTACCATATCATATATTTGTGTCTAATACTGTTTTATTCATATAGGATAAATGTTATTTTTGTGATACGTTAAATGAATCTTTGATTCATTTGTTTGTTGAGTGTGAGAAAGCCAAAAAATTCTTAACTCTTTTAAAAGGCAACCTCTTGAACAACCTTAATGTATCTCACTCTTTTACTATTAAAGATATAATCTTTTATTATGAGAATGCGGAAAATAAACCGCTTGAATTTGTTGTTAATTATTTTATTTTACATGCAAAATACTTTATACATAAACAGAGAATTAAAATGGAACAATTGTATTTCCATCTTTTCCTTCTAGAAATGACCAATTTTAAACTCTCTTAAATTAATTCAATTTAATAATCTTTTATTATCTTTTATCTTTTCACGGTTTATACTTAATTTCAATCCTCTCGTGTATTTTAACCTTTCTTTGGACTCTCAAATCTATAGGTCTTATTTCTAATTAATGAAGAATTTTTTTTTTATTATTGCAGCAGTTATTATTCTTAAATGTGTTTAACATGTTCTGTATTTTTTTGTATTGTCTCATTAAAAAAAAAAAAAAAACTCTGGCCTCCAAACTCAGCCTGTACAAGCCAATCCCTTCCCCCCAAAATTGTGTGAATGTCTGCAACAATCACTAACCATTAAAATGTTAAGAATTTAATTAAACATGAATATATAAATTATATTTTATTTATACATAAAATTATATATATATAAACAAAATCATGCTAGGGTACTTTTACTACGCTGAAGTACCATTTAAAGCTATTTATTCATTTATCTTTTATTTGCTTACTTACTTACTGTACTAACTAGCGAATGCTTAATAAATGGCTCTAAAAACTACGGCAATATGAATGGCAATGGAATATCACAGAACATGCGAGTTGACGACCATGCACCTATCACTAACCATTAAAATGTTGGATTTGAATTAAAATGCCACTAATATATATATATATATATATATATATATATATATATATATATATATTAGTTTTTAATTAAATTCTTAAATCATCGTGTTCACCCATAAACACCGGAACAAAAGGTCTAGGGACAAAACGTTTTTTTTTGCATTGAGTTTAATCATGCAGCACTTTTAGTATTCATAGCAAAAGCAACCCAACGTTTGTGATAAAAGTACCCGAAATAACACAGAAATTTGACCCAGCATAAACAACCCAACGATGTGTTTACAGAAACCCAGCATTTTTTTTGTGTACTACTACAGTAATATGCAGTGACGGACTGGCCATCTGGAGCACCGGCACATGGCGATTGTAACAATTAATTGCAATTTCAATTAAAAGTGTTTCGGCTGAATAATTCAATTCAATTCAATTCAGTTTTATTTGTATAGCGCTTTTAACAATTGACATTGTCTCAAAACAGCTTTACACAATCAAAATAATTATTTAAGTTTGTATGGAATGTGAATGTGTATGAATCAAAATGTTCAGATAGTCCCTGGTGAGCAAGCCCGAGGGCGACAGTGGCAAGGAAAAACTCCCTGAGATGGTAATAGGAAGAAACCTTGAGAGGAACCAGACTCGACAGGGAACCCATCCTCATCTGGGTGAAACAGATAGCAGGAAATGATCTGCATTTATACTGTGTTAAGTGTTAGGTTCAGCTATAATAGTTGATGTTAATTGATGTTATAATAGTTGATGTAAAATGGAGTCCAGTAATTATTCGAGACTCAGATAGACTTGTAGAAAGTTCCAGTCCTGAACTATCGAATTGTCAAGTCCTCAGAGAAACAGCTGACAACACCAGTCGAGGCCAGAACCATCTTCTAAGTAGATAGAATCATCCCCTAGACACCAGGCACATCCTAAAGAGACACACGGGGCATCCATGCGATGAGACCTCCAACCAGAAACCGGGCACCAGGATGGACCAGACAGGTCCGGAGGGCAGAGGGAGTCTGGATCACTGGCAGCTCAGGAACCACATGTGTAGCTCGACAGAGAGAGAGAGAGAAAGAGTGAAAGGGGGAGACAGGGGGAGAGAGGAAAGAGAAAGAGGGGGAGGAAGAGAAGAGGAGGAGAGATTGCAATTAGGTATGGTCACAGTCACAATGTCTAATGTGAATGTATATTTACTGTAGAGTGCAAGCAGGGACTCCGGCAGGACTAACTATGACAGCATAACTAAAAGGGAGAGCCAGAAGGAAACACAAACATGAGGGCTCCCTGAGATGTAAAGCAAACAATCACCTCACCGTCAACAAACCTGAGTGATCAAATGAGACTGAGGAAGACAGCATCTAAACATACCAGTTCACCATAATACTCTACGTCCATGAGTCCCCCAGATCTGCTCCTTTACCTTATGGCAAATCTATTTACAAAAATGCTTGGTTAAATAAATAGGTTTTGAGCCTAGACTTAAACACTGAGACTGTGTCTGAGTCCCGAACACTATTTGGAAGACTATTCCATAATTTTGGGGCTTTGTAAGAAAAAGCTCTGCCCCCAGCTGTAGTTTTCATAATACGCGGTACTGATAAGCAGCCTGCATCCTTTGACCGGAGTAGGCGTGGCGGATCGTAAGACACTAGCAGTTCGCTCAGATACTGCGGGGCGAGACCATTTAATGCTTTATATGTCAAGAGTAGTATTTTAAAATCAATGCGAAATTTCACAGGGAGCCAATGCAGTGAAGATAGGATAGGGGTGATGTGCTCATATCTTCTGGTTCTAGTGAGGACTCTCGCTGCTGCATTCTGGACTAGCTGAAGCTTGTTTATGCACCTAACTGAACAACCAGACAGTAAGGCATTACAATAGTCCAACCTAGAAGTGATAAAAGCATGAACTAGTTTTTCTGCATCGTTTAGCGACAATATATTTCTTATTTTGGCGATATTTCTGAGGTGAAAGAATGCTATCCTGGTGATATTATCTACATGAGCTTCAAATGAAAGGCTGGAATCTATAATCACGCCGAGGTCTTTTACTGTTGCACTTGACGGAACAGAAAGGCCATCTAAAGTTACGGTGTGATCTAAGATTTTACTTCTAGCTGTATGCGGTCCTATGACTAGAACTTCTGTCTTATCCGGATTAAGCAGAAGGAAGTGAAGTAAGGAAGTAAGAATAAGTGAAGTCTTATTATTTAATAGCCACAAACCAAGTTTTGGATATAACCATGCCATTACATTATCAAGTTATGCCTTAGTACTAAATGCATGTTTGCAATTGAGATTTTTTTCTTAAGCTATGAAACACATTAGCACTCACCTCACAGTTGCTATAAGTTAATGATAATCATAAGCAAAAAGTGTAAATCAAAGGATTCACATTTATTACATTTTCACCCAGAGCGGGATTCGAACCAGGGTTTGGACGATTTAAGCCACGCCACACCACCTGGAAAATGCTTAAATTTTCACAGCTTCCCGCGGGAAGCCGCGGCAAGTCGTGGGATCACTTTTCTTAAAACGTGCATTTTAAAAGGCCAGATCTGTACACCATCATGTAAAGCATGGTGGTGGATCTCTTACGTTATGTTTCTTATGTTTTGGGCTGTGTGAGCTCCAGTGGCACAGGGAGGGAAGTTAAGTCAAAATTGATGGCAAGATAAATGCAGCATGTTATCAGAAAATACTGGCAGACAATTTGCATTATGAGACACTCTGGATATTCCAACATTACAATAATCCAAAGCACAAGGCCAAGTTAACCCTCCAATGGTTAGAGCAGAAAAAGGTCAAGGTTTTGGAACAGCCATCACAGTGTCCTGACCTCAATATCATTGGGCCAATTCAGGGAGATCTTAAACATGCAATTCATGCAAGACAACCAAAAGGAACAAGAACTGAAGGCATTTTAACAAAAAGATTGGCAACTATACCACCTGAGAGAATTAAGGTCCGTGCACAATTTTTACAAAAGACTGCATGCCATCATTGAAGCTAAACAAGGCAAAACAACAATATTAAGAACTAAAAGGTATGCAAACTTTTGAAAAGAGATTATTTGCTCATTTGCTTTATTGTCATGTTTTGCTTGATTGTGCCATTCTGTTATGTCTTACATATTCAAACTAAACTTTTATTTATCACACACAGCCACACACAGTATGATATGCAGTGCAATGCTAGTACGACTGCTCTTGACGTAAAATTTAAAAAAGAAGATATATTATTCAAAGATTGAATTGAATATAAAAATAGAAAACGATACAAATATAAACTTTTTTTGGACAATTTACAATATGTACAAGATTGCTAATTGAAATAGAAGTGTATGAACTTGAGTCCTATAATAAATAAAATAAAATTGTTTTGCCTTCTCACTCATATTTTCTTGAAAAATTGTACACATCTTGCAAATTCTCCCAAGGTATGAAAAACTGAGCACAACTGTATATACATACATACACACACACACACACACACACACACACACACATATATTGAATTTTTTAAACTACTTTGAACAGTTGATATTGAGATGTACCTGCTACTTATGCTCTGTAAATCCCTCATAACTGCACTAATCTGAAGTGCTGTTTGTTAACTGGTGATTTCTAAGGTAACTGGTACTGTAACTCTAAATGAACTTCTCCTCTGCAAAACTGCTAAGTTTTGGTCTTGCTTTCCTGGGAAGGTCTTCATGAGAGATAGTTTCATCATGGTGCTTGATGGGTTTTGCAATTTTGCATGAATTTCACAATACTATTCTTGCAAGAACACTTCCAGAACAGCTGACCTTTGTGTCTTAAAATAACAAGAGAATACAAAAATGCAAAGCTTGCAATAAAAAAAAAAAAAAAAAAAAAAAATATATATATATTCAATGTAGTATATTAGATGAACTGGATTATTTAAAAATCCATCTAAAAAATCCAGTTATGGATATCATACGCTTTATGTTACTAAACTAAATTATCTTTCCATACATAAAGTAAGAAGAAAAAAGGAAGGGGAGAAAAGGAGATGTGTGTCATGTGAAGAAACAATCGAATAAAGCTAAGTCAGCTAAGTGTGAATTTGCTGATTACAGTGCTCTTTCATGGAAATAGACCATATTTTCAAAAACATACATCTAAGGCTCCACTTTGACCAAGATAAAAGACTTAATGAAGATGAACGAATTAAACATGTTTTCAGAATCTAACTTTTTTTAAACTAATTAAATGAAAATATATTATATACCTCTGTCTTTTAGACAAATCTGCAATAGGATCTGTATTATATCCAGTACCACCTTCTGACCGTTTGCTTTAATCAAAAGCATCCAGTGATATTTATATGTGTCACAGTCAAGCCAGGCTCCGAACCCAATCTGACACAGCGCCCCCTATCACCCGAATACTAATTACAACCACCTGATATCAATCAACAAACACATAAAGACCACACACCACGCCACAGTCAACGTCCGGGCTCGTACCGCTGAGTGTGGACTCAATCACAGGCGTGCAAGTAAGAAGATTAAGACTTACCTGTTTACTTACTTGTCTATCTGCTTTCAGAAGCTTTCCCAGTCTCCATCACGGAGCATGGACGCTCCGTGTGTTCGTGGTGTGTGTGTCTCAGCCAGATTACGTCAACCCCAGGTTATGACTCCTATCCGTTTGTTGTTCTTCCAATAAAAGAAGAGTTACTGTTTGTTATACCACTTTCCAAGGTCATGCCATACTAGTCGCATCGGCTAACAAGCCAAAGACTCGAATCCTGCCAAAAGTACGTAGACACTGAATAAAACTGCTCATTGTGAAACTTACCTTTGTTTGAAGTCCATCTTTGTTACAGAAGCCCGGACCTTACAAACACACCAAGATGAGCGAAACGGACCCATTGCGGGAGCTGGTGAACTTGCTGAGACAAGCGATGCTAACACCACCGCCGCCATTACCGGCCGCAGCCACCGCTTCCTCGGCGCCTCCGGTCTCCAGCCCAATGGCACGACCAGCGCCCTTCACCGGCTCGGAGGGGAACTGCAAGGGGTTTTTACTTCAGTGCTCACTAACTTTCGCCCTACACCCCGCCTTATACCCAACCGATAAGTCTAAAATTGCCTATACTATTTCTCTATTATCTGGACAGGCGTTACAGTCAGCCGAAGCAATCTGGTCACATGGAGGACCCTTGACCGAATTATACGACCAGTTCGTGGATCATTTCAAGGAGGTTTTTGTAGAACAGCTGTATCACCTAGTTCAATGTAATCTGTCCATTCAAGAATACTCATTACAATTTCGTACTTTGGCAGCGTCGAGTGGATGGAACGAACAAGCTCTACTAACTACCTACTGCCAGGGGCTAGAACCCAACCTCTGACTCATGTTGGCGACTTATGATGACGACATGGGATTGGAACAGTTCATTCAGCTCTCCATCCACTGTTCAGTACGGCTCGCTTCCTGTCGAACCAACAGCGGAAACAACGTCGTCCCTGTGGTTGGACCACTGAGAGGTGTAGGACCTCCAGGACCAAGGGATGAACCCATGCAACTAGAAAAGGGAAGGATTTCACTGGCGGAGAGAAATAGACGGCTGACCCAAGGGCAATGCCTATACTGCGGTAGCACGGGGCATCTCACGGCAGAGTGCCCCATTCGGCCATTTCGCGCTGTGGTGAGTTCGATTTCGACAATTTGAGAAATTGCAACCCCTTGCCACAAATGTGAACCTCACTTCTTGTCATGTATCTGTTTCTGTGGCAGCTCTCCTCGACTCTGGGTCAGCCGGTAATTTCATCTCCGGGAAATTATGCCGGTACCTCCGACTCCAGACCACTCCGATCGAGAAAGACAACCAAATTCAATCCATGACTGGGAAACCCCTATCCAAAAGGTCAGTTCATCTACTCGCAGGGCCCGTTGAGCTACAACTAGGCCTTCTCCATCCTGAAGAGATAAGGTTGTTGGTGCTGGAAGACTCCGCCTCTGACGTCGTCCTAGGGCGACCCTGGTTAATCCAACATAATCCTATCCTTTCATGGAGAACAGGAGAAGTGCTAAAATGGGGAGAAAAGTGCTCTACAACATGTTTTCCGATACTACCAAAAAGGCTTCAACCATTATCACTCCAGACCACATCCATCGAAAGCCCCATGGATCAACAATCCGTGAGTATACCTCTGCAGTATTCTTCTTTCGCGGACATCTTATGCCCCAAAAAGGCCACTCAACTACCACCTCATCGGCCTTGGGATTGTGCTATCGACCTGATTCCAGGAGAACAACTCCCCCGTGGATGTATTTACCCTCTGTCTGTCCTCGAACAAGAAGCCATGGAACGCTACATATCGGAGGCAACTCAACATGGCTACATTCGCCCTTCTACATCACCAGCTGCCTCCAGCTTTTTCTTTGTGGCCAAGAGGGGAGGTGGATTACGCCCATGTATAGATTTTCGTACTCTCAACCACGCCACAGTGAAATTTCGGTACCCCTTACCTCTAGTGCCAGCCGCTCTTGAATGTCTCCGCGGTGCTTGCCTCTTCACAAAGCTAGATCTCCGGAGTGCTTATAACCTGGTGAGAATACGGAAAGGAGACGAATGGAAAACCGCATTTGTGACACCTACAGTACAGGTCACTATGAATACCGTGTCATGCCCTATGGGCTGGTCAATGCCCCAGCAGTATTTCAAAACTTCATGCATGAAGTACTTCGAGAGTTCTTACAGCGTTTTGTCATCGTGTACATAGACGACATCCTGATCTTCTCCAAGTCAGAAGCACAACACCACCATGTCAGACAGGTACTCTAACGCCTACGAGAATTTCAATTATTTCTAAAGGCCGAGAAATGTTTGTTCCACCAACCCTCCGTGCACTTTCTCGGTTACGTCATAGACCCTAATGGAGTTAGGATGGATGAGGAGAAAGTGGCGACTATCAACACCTGGCCTCAACCCACTGCGGTCAAACAGTTACAGTGATTCTTAGGATTCGCCAACTTTTACCAAAGATTCATTAAGAGTTACAGTATTGTAGCCGCTCCTTTGACTTCCCTCCTTCGTGGAAAACCCAAATCATTGAAATGGACTCCTGAAGCCGTCGATGCATTCCAACACTTGTGCCTCGCGCAAGTTCACTCCAACGGAGGCAAACTATGATATCGGAGACAGGGAGCTACTCGCTATCAAAATGGGATTGGAGACATGGAGACACTGGCTGGAGGGGGCCGCCCAACCATTTCTGGTAGTAACTGACCACAAGAACTTGCAATACTTGAGAGAAGCAAAAGGGTTAAATCCGAGGCAAGCAAGGTGGGCCATGTTTTTTACTCGATTTGATTTTAAGATCTCTTACCTACAAGGGACAAAGAACCTCAAAGCAGATGCTCTCTCACGCCTGTATGCTCCCGTTGAACCCAAGGAAGAACCCGTACCAGTACTCCCTGAAAAGTTATTTGTCAATCCCATTCAGTGGGAACTAGCTCCGTTCCTTTCGGAGCCAGCTCCAGTACCTCCACCCGAATGCCCACCACTCTGTCGGTTCATTTTAGAACAAGATCGTGATCCCCTAATCCATTCAGTACATGTCTCACCAGGCACTGGACATCCGGGGATAGATCAAACTCTCTCGCTCCTACGAGAACGCTTCTGGTGGCCCCATATGGATCGAGACGTCCGAAGGTATGTACAGTACAGGGATGCCAAGATGCAATGTCCAGAACTCCCCGACACTTGCCTGCTGGGAAGATCACGCCTCTGCCCATTCCTCAACGGCCATGGTCACACCTAGGAATCAACTTCCTCACGGATTTGCCTGAGTCCGAGGGACATACCTGCGTGCTGGTGATAGTAGACAGGTTTTCAAAGGGATGCCGTCTGATTCCTCTCAGGAATTTGCCAACTGCCATGACTACCACAGAGCTGTTATTCAACCAGGTATTTCGTCACTACGGTATCCCAGAGGACATTGTCTCCGACCGAGGGCCTCAGTTCATATCACGAGTGTGGCGAGCATTCTTTCGACTCTTAGGAGTGACGGTGAGCCTGTCCTCAGGGTATCATCCCCAAACAAATGGACAAAGGGAAAGATAGATACAGGAAATTGGGCGATTTCTTCGAACATTCTGCCACCGTCATCAGAAACATCAGTATGCCCAGAAATCCTTGCGCCAATCCACCATGGGTCTCACCCCCTTCCAGTGTGTTTTAGGTTACCAGCCTCCACTATTTCCCTGGAATGGGGACCCGTCAGATCTCCCCGCAGTCGATTTCTGGTTTCGAGAGAGCGAGAGAGTCTGGGAAGAGGCACACCATCACCTGCAGAGAGCTGTGCGGAGGTATAAGACCAATGCCGACCGGCGCAGATCCACCCCTCCAATCAACAAACACATAAAGACCACACACCACGCCACAGTCAACGTCCGGGCTCGTACCGCTGAGTGTGGACTCAATCACAGGCGTGCAAGTAAGAAGATTAAGACTTACCTTTTTACTTACTTGTCTATCTGCTTTCAGAAGCTTTCCCAGTCTCCATCACGGACCGTGGACGCTCCGTGTGTTCGTGGTGTGTGTGTCTCAGCCGGATTACGTCAACCCCAGGTTATGACTCCTATCCGTTTGTTGTTCTTCCAAGAAAAGAAGAGTTGCTGTTTGTTATACCACTTTCCAAGGTAACCGATCATGCGATACTAGCCGCATCGGCTAACAAGCCAAAGGCTCGAATCCTGCCAAAAGTACGTAGACACTGAATAAAACTGCTCATTGTGAAACTTACCTTTGTTTGAAGTCCATCTTTGTTACAATATCACCTAAGGTGGTCAAAAAATATTTGGTTTGACAAGTTAATTTATGGATCTTTTCCGATCATTATTGTTTGTTAAGCACATTTCTTGACATGACACATTTTGAGGCTAATGCTTTTAATAATAACTTGCATTGCATGCTGAAGTTTGATACATTGTCTGAACAGTAATTTTGAGGAGTAATGATATTGTACCTGGAAAAACTGGTGTGAATCTTTTTAAGTCAATTGCATGGGCCTTTTGTAACAACAGATTGTGTGTGGATATAAGTGCTATTTCACAGTGAAACTCAATTTAATCTGTTTAGCAATATACTATTTAAAATGAGGCGGATATAGAGCTACACCTCCAGTTGTATAGATTAGTGGCTAGCAGTTAACCTAGCTTCTTTGAGCTCTTAGTTGTGTGTTCATTTTTTAATATCACTGAACATTGATGATGCCATCATGAATTAAACAAATGTTTTGTTACTCAAACATTTTTCTGCTTGTTTTGTCAGAATTGTGGGTTGTAAGAAATGGGAACAAATATTTCAATGTGACAGGCTGCACAGTGGCAAAATTCGTTGTTTATGTAACAACCTCAGCAGCAACCTCATTTCCCCTTTCATCTGTTACCCCCTTCAACCTCCTCTTGCTGTATTTTCTTCTAAACAATTTCTGGTCTGTGCCTTTTGATGGCTAAGAAAATGCACTTCCATAAAAGTGCATTTAGGGGATGTTAATTTAAAGCTGCACACACTAACATGGTGTGTTTGTAAAAATAGTAAAAGAAGGAAATTCAGGCATGTCAGGATCTGAATTGTCCAGCTGAAATACGAAAGAAATATTAAGGTATTGTACTTACATTAACTTGTTTAAAAAGGAGTTTTATTTGTGAGCCTTAATAATTATTAGATTTATTATAATACCAGATGGATCCTTTCACTGGGATTGGATTATTTTATATAAGCGTAAGAACAATTATCTAAAATGCCTTAAAAGAGAGCATTTGTTCAGACCTATATTTATATGAAATATTATTTAATATAGATCTATATTATTAAATATACATTAGATTTATTTTTCTTTGATCAATCTAACTGGAGCAAAATCCATATTTACTACTGTTTAAATTAGTAACAAGGTAAATGCAAAGTATTCAGTGCTTCATTATAGCATACAAGGCAAGTATGAAATGAATGAATCTAATGTGAAAAAATGACTATAAAAGAAATTCCTGTCACGTTCTGCTATGATGTTGGACTGTGGGCTTGGTGTTGAGGCATAAATGCAGAGGGGATGCAGTGAAACAGTCTTTAATGAGAATCAAACAAAGCAAACATGAACTAAGGAAGTTGGCTAAAACTTTGAGCATAAGAAACATAACTCAAACACTTAGATATAAGACTAGGGATTACATACATTGATACACAATACAGACATGGGGATACAAACTGGACAAGACATACTAAACAGCCTAGAGGACTAAACACAAGGGACTATACATGCAAGGGATAAACAAACAAGACAGGCTTGGCTAGGTCTACTGGCTGTGCTGCACATTACCTGCTAAGCTAGCTCATCAGACTAATGGCAAAACAGGCCAGTAGCCTGAGACACAAGGGAATGAACAGACAGGGTGCACAGCAGACTAGGTATGAAACAGACTAAGAACTCTAAAGGTTAGTGGCTAAAGATGTTAGTACCTAAACAGACTAAGAGCTAATCAGACGATGAGACTAGACATAAACGGAGACTAGACAGGCTAAGATCTAAACATGTTAGTATCACCCTCATTAGTATTTAAACAGACTAATAACTAAACAGGCAATGGGGGTTACTTACACAAAAGGGTAAACACAAAGGGCTAATTCTCCTAGAGGCTAATCCTGCTAGGAGACACAAAGACATTTCTATATATACAAACTTAACTTAGTGCTCCTGAAACCAAAGGCCAACTGTAATCAAATCAAACCAAACTAGAACAAAACAAAACCCACATAACAGAAATTAATGCTTGACCCAGGTATTTATAACAGTGCTAATGAGCCTCCTCAGTTCAGGTGAGCATCCACGTCACCTGACTGAGGAGGCTTCTGGGAAACTGAGTCTAGGAACAAAAACTGCAAACTAAAAACACTGCCCTCTAGTGGGCAACTCTCACAATTCCCAATTTGTGAAAAAACTGTTTTGGTAAAGGCAAACAGTCAAATTAAACATGCTTATTTAAAAAATGATATGAAATAATAATTAATTATATTAATAAATTAATAATAATTCTTATAGTTTTTTCTTTGTTGTAAAAGGTAGAAAAATATAAATATATTTAGAGGCAAATCAGGCAGAAGCAGCAAAGCAAAAATCAAAGCAGACTAGTTCCAGCATTTCTTATTTTCATGGCTTTTGGAGGAAAATGCCATGACTTTTTATAGCACAATGGCTGGGTGGGGTCACTGAGTCCATGCGGCTGACATCCAGTCCAGAGCAAAGGAGTAAAAAGTAAAAGTAGCAAAGCAAAGACTGCAAGAGAGAAAATGAGAGACAGAAAGAAAGAGATGGTGGGAGTGAAGAAACTTCATAGTGATCAGTGGACAGTAGGTCCTAATTGTATCACATTTACGTGATATAAATTACTGTGGTAAAATCTTCTACAAATCCGATTCCAAAAAAGTTGGGACACTATACAAATTATGAATAAAATGAAGTGGAAGTTTCAAATTTCAATATTTTATTCAGAATAGAATATAGATGACATATCAAATGTTGAAAGTGGGACATTTTGAAATGTCATGCCATATATTGGCTCATTTTGGATTTCATAAGAACTACACATTCTAAAAAAGTTGGGACAGGTAGCAATAAGAGGCTGGAAAAGTTAAATGTACATATAAGAATTAGCTGGAGGACCAATTTGCAACTTAGTAGGTAATTAATAATTGGCAACATGATTGGGTATAAAAAGAGCCTCTCAAAGGTGCAGTGTCTCTCAGAAGTCAAGATGGGCAGAGGATCGCCAATTCCCCCAATACTGTGGCAAAAAATATTGGTGCAATATCAGAAAGGAGTTTCTCAGAGAAAAATTGCAAAGAAGTTATCATCATCTACAGTGCATAATATCATCCAAAGATTCAGAGAATCTGGATCAATCTCTGTTCGTAAGGGTCAAGACCGGAAGACCATACTGGATGTCCGTGATCTTCGGGCCCTTGGACGGCACTGCATCACATACAGGAATGCTACTGTAATGGAAATCACAACATGGGCTCAGAAATACTTCCAGAAAACATTGTCAGTAAACACAATCCACTGTGCCATACGACGTTGCCGGCTAAAACTCTATAGGTCAAAAAAGAAGCCATATCTAAACATGATCCAGAAGCACAGGTGTTTTCTCTGGGCCAAGCCTCATTTAAAATGGACTGTGGCAAAGAGGAAACCTGTTCTGTGGTCAGACGACTCAAAATTTGAGGTTCTTTTTGGGAAAATGGGACGCCATGTCATCCGGACTAAAGCGGACAAGGACAACCCAAGTTGTTATCAGCGTCCAGTTCAGAAACCTGCATCTCTGATGGTATGAGGTTGTATGAGTGCATGGGCAGCTTACCCATCTGGAAAGGCACAATCAATGCTGAAAGGTATATCCAAGTTCTAGAACAACATATGCTCCCATCCAGACGTCGTCTCTTTCACGGAAGACCTTGCATTTTCCAACATGACAATGCCTGACCACATACTGCATCAATTATAACATCATGGTGGCATAGGACAAGGATCCGAGTACTGAAATGGCCAGCCTGCAGTCCAGATCTTTCACCCATAGAAAACATGCAGCACATCATAAAGAGGAAGATGCGACAAAGAAGACCTAAGACAGTTGAACAACTAGAAGCCAGTATTAGACAAGAATGGGACAACATTCCTATTCCTAAATTTAAGTAACTTGTCTCCCCAGTCCCCAGGTATTTGCAGACTGTTATAAAAAGAAGAGGAGATTCCACACAGTGGTAAACATGGCCTTGTCCCAACTTTTTTCGAGATGTGTTGATGCCATAACATTTTAAATCAACTTATTTTTCCCTTAATATACATTTTCTTAGTTTAAACATTTGATACGTCATCTACGTTGTATTCTGAATAAAACAACTGAAATTTGAAACTTCCACATCATTGCATTCTGTTTTTATTCACAATTTGTACAGTTTTCCAACTTTTTTGGAATCGAGTTTGTATTTTATTCACACACACACTCATTCATTGTCTATACCACTTTATCCTGTATACTGAGGCTTCAAGCCTATCCCAGGAAACTTAGGGGATGAGGCGGGGTACACCCTGGACAGGGTACCAATCCACCATGGGGCACATACATACACACACTCACACACTCATTTACACACTATGGGAATGCCAATTAGCCTAATCTGCATGTCTTTGGATTGTGGGAGGAAACTGGAGTACCCAGGGGAACCCACCAAGCACAGGGAGAACATGCAAACCTGGCAGGGGATCAAACCCGGACCTTGAAGTTGCAAGTCGACAGTGCTAACTACTAAGCCACTGTTCCGCCACCTCTATAAATATACATTTTAAATATGTGTTGTTTATGTAGCAACCTCAGCAGCAACCTCATTTCCCCTCTCATCTCTTCCAACCATTCAGCATTCAGCAACACCAGTACACGAATCACCGGCCTGATCATCTGTCATCATCTGCACCAGTTTCTCACTGGTTCATGCCTTAAGTTAGATATTTTTCCCTTTGCTTGAATTATTCATAGGTCACTTTGTGGCTTAACAACCCCCCAAAAAAAACATTCCTCTTAAACTGCTCAGGTACAAGGACTGGACTGAAAATGAGAGCCAAAAACTTGCCAAAAATTAGAGCTAAAAAGCTCCTTCAGGAAGCCTTGAGAACTATTCCTCAAGACCACATTAAAAATACAAGAATGTCTGGCTCTTTGGAAGCAAAATATGAAGTAATGAGGGGTGGTGCAAGACTTTTGCACAGTACCACAGTTCTGCTTTACTAGGAAGCCAGAAATATTAGGGATTTATGCGTCTCCTCACAAAGTTCGGAAATAGTTTAGCTTCAGGAAATATCTGAGTGATAATCAAAACAAGACAAGAGGGCAATAAAGAAATGAACACAGAAATTTAACACAGAATAACAAAACACTAAAACACAGACTCTAAATCCTCACGCCCTTTACTACGTCAAACACTAAACAAAGAACAGGCTGTGTACAGTGCTGGCCAAAAATATTAAGACAACAGATGCCATGTATTACTGTATATTTCTGTCTGTGAAAAGTTGTGATAACTGAAAAACTAGTTGAAAACTGTCTATGTTATAATGGTGTTCAGATAATTCTGCAGCCATGGCCAGGGTCATCTTAAGACCTAAACCCAATAAAAAACTGTGAGGAACAGGAAAGGTTAAGAACCCATCTTCTGTAGTCTACATGACTTTTAAGAAGCAATCAAGCCGGCACGGATTGAGAAAAGAGACACCAGAGTACTGCAGAGGTCTTTTTGCCACTATGCCCAGCCGGATACAGCAGTTTTTGAAGAATAAAGGACTTCATATTGATTTGTAATATGTGGCATAGTGGTTATAACTGGCCTCACACCTCCAGGGTTGAGAGTTCGATTCGGGTCTGTGTGCAATGGTGGGTTTCCTCCGGGTTCTCCAGTTTCCTACCTCACCCTAAAAATATGCAGGCTAGGCTAATTAGCATCCCCAAATTGCCTGTAGTGTGTGTGTGGGTCCTGAGATGTTGAATTGGCAGCCTGTCCAGGGTGTACCCCACCAAAAGTATCCTGGGGTAGATTCTGGGCCCCAGAGAATAAATGGTTTAGAAGAAGATGAAGATTGAGAATGTCATTGAAACATTGGATTTCTCTTATGTCTCAATACTTTTGGCCACCACTGCATGTGTGTTTGTGTCTTTTCAAGTGTATGTATGAGTATTTGGATGTTTGCATTGCAAAATAGGGAGAGTTATGACTAACACTATCCTAGTCTGCTCTCCTTCAAAATCCTAACAGCTTGTTGTGAGTCAGTGTTGTGCGTCAACCAGGCTTAAGCCTACAGTACATGCTGTCTGTCTGAAGGAGAGATGTAAATAATGCTCCAGACACAACTGTAAACAATAAAACTATAAACAATAAAACATATCGTCATAGAGAGCTTTTTATATATTGTGGAGTCCCCAGCCAGAGTAATTCCTTAAAACCTTATTTATACTGGTACTTTATGTCACACTCACAGTAAAAGGTTGACATGGCATGAATGAGCATTTGCCATGAGTTTATGATCATAAGCATGACATGATTGCCTTACTTAACGATGAAGTAATTTCCACTTTCCGTCATGCTATAGAGATTAATTGCAGGTTAAAAGTTCTTCATTCATATTTATTTTCTACAATTTTTTTTTTCTACAGGGGGAGCAGCATCACTGCTGGGGAGATTCCAAACATCTTAATAAGCTAATCTGGCAAAACTTGAGAACATCTCACCACCATTGAGTACATTAGGTATGATAGAGACACTCTTGTTTCTATTGGCATACAATGTACTCACAATTCGACGTTTTTAACTCCAGATCCGAGCTGGCCGAGTGAGATCCTGAGGAAGAACAATGGACGCGACGCGAAGCGGCGGCCCCGAGAGAAATGAGCTGGCGTCAGGAACAGTCTGAGAGTCGATGCACACTGCACACCTCTGCCTAGCATCCTGCTCGCCAACATCCAGTCACTGGAGAACAAACTCGATGACCTCAGGGCCAGGATAAAGTTCCAGGGAGACATTCGGGACTGCAACCTTCTCTGCTTCACCGAGACATGGCTGAACCCGGCGGTGCCAGACCACGCCATACAACCAGCCGAGTTCTTCTCGGTTCACCGCATGGACAGGACGCGGGACCCGGGGAAGTCAAGGGGAGGCGGCGTGTGTTTAATGGTGAACAACAGCTGGTGCAACAGCGCGAGCGTTGTTCCTCTTACACGCTCCTGCACACCAAACCTGGAACTATTGTCCATCATGTGTCGTCCTTTTTATCTACCCCAGGAGTTCACATCGGTCATAATCAGCGCCGTTTATATACCACCACAAGCGGACACTGACACTGCCTTATGCGAGCTGCATGAGGCACTCACACAGCACCAGACACAACACCGGGACGCTGCGCTCATTGTGGCGGGGGACTTTAATAGTGCCAACCTCAAACGCGCAGCGCCGAACTTTTATCAGCACATCACCTGCCCCACCAGGGGCGAAAGGACACTGGACCATTGTTATACTATGGTCAAAGACGGTTACAAGGCACAATCTCGTCCAGCGTTTGGTAAATCCGACCACGCCGCCATCTTCCTCATGCCAAAATATAAACAAAGGCTGAAACAGGAAGTTCCGGTTCAGAGGGAGGTCGCGCGCTGGACAGACCAATCAGAAACAGCTCCGATGATGACGTCAGCGTGTTTACGGAAGCGGTTGTGGGATTTATTGGGAAGCTAGCGGATGATACGGTGGAGAAAAAGACTATCAGAACGTTTCCCAACCAGAAGCCGTGGGTGGATTTTATCCACCCACTTGCGTCAGGGGACATGGAACCATACAAGGCTGCATCATATAACGTCCGGAAGGCGGTGAAAGAGGCGAAGCAGCGCTATGGGAGAAAGCTAGAGTCACAGTTTCATCAGAGTGACTCTAGGAGCCTGTGGCAGGGATTAAGGACAATCACGGACTATAAAGCACCAACATCCGGTATGACGAACGCGACTCTGGCAGACGAGCTGAACACCTTCTATGCTCGCTTCGAGGCTGCAGCTAAAGACGCTAGTGATGCCAATGCTAGCGGCGCTAATGCTAACGGTGCTAACAGCTGCAGACAGGAAGACACTGCCAGTACCGGAAACGTGCTCATCATCTCCGAGCACGAGAGCCTTCAGGAGAGTGAACACCAAGAAAGCAGCAGGACCAGACGGCATCTCAGGTCGTATTCTCAGAGCCTGCGCAGACCAGCTAGCACCTGTGTTTTCTGAGATATTCAACATCTCTTTATCTCAGTCGGTGATCCCCACATGCTTCAAAGAGTCCATCATTGTTCCTGTTCCAAAGAAACCACATCCTGCTTCCCTCAATGACTATCGCCCTGTAGCCCTTACCTCAGTAGTGATGAAGTGCTTTGAACGCCAGGTCAGAGACTTCATCATCTCTTCACTACCGGACACACTCGACCCACTACAGTTCGCTTATCGTCCAAACCGTTCCACAGACGATGCAATCTCAAATCTCCTCCACACATCTCTCACCCACCTGGACACTGTGATCTGAGCCCCCTGCTGTACTCTTTATACACCTACGACTGCGTGGCCACTACCAACTCCACCGCCGTCATCAAGTTTGCTGACGACTCTGTCGTGGTGGGCCTGATCACGAACAACGATGAGTCGGCCTACCTGAAGGAGATTGGAAATCTGGAGAACTGGTGCCAGAGGAACAATCTCCTCCTGAATGTCAAGACAAAGGAGCTGAT
Organism: Channallabes apus; assembly: GCA_030522415.1. Classification (NCBI taxonomy): domain Eukaryota; kingdom Metazoa; phylum Chordata; class Actinopteri; order Siluriformes; family Clariidae; genus Channallabes; species Channallabes apus. The sequence continues at coordinate 24,927,117 of CM060105.1, read as the reverse complement.
AGTGGACTTTAGTACAAAGCAGGAGAGGAACTACCAGACCCCCGTCATCAACAGGAGCCCAGTGGAGAGAGTGGACAGCTTCAGATACCTCGGTGTTCACATCACGCAGGGCTTGTCATGGTCCTGTCACATCAACACCGTGGTGAACAAGTCCCGGCAGCGTCTGTACCACCTCAGACGTTTGAGAGACTTCAGACTGCCCTCCAAGGTGCTCAGGAATTTCTACTCCTGCACCATAGAGAGCATCCTGACGGGAAACATCATGACCTGGTTTGGAAACAGCACCATGCAGGACAGACGAGCTCTACAGAGGATGGTGCGTTCAGCTGAGCGCTGAGCTGAGCTCCCTGACCTGCACTCAATCTACACCAAGCGGTGCTGGACCAAGGCCAGGAAGATCGTGAAGGACCTCAGCCATCACAACAATGGACTGTTCTCTCTGTTGCGGTCATGAAAGCGCTTCCGCTCCCTGAAGGCCAACACAGAGAGAATGAGGAGGAGCTTCTTCCCGCAGGCGATAAGGTCTCTCAACCATACCACATTCACACCACAAACACAGAACTAATACAACCTGTTAACGTCAATGGACACTATGGACACTTTCATGCACATCTACACTTACATCGGAACTCATGTCCATGTTTACATTCTGGACCTTTGCACAAAGACACTTTAATAAGGCACCTTAAGACACTTTTCTATGCATACTTGCACACCATACTTCCTCCACCAAATTTCAATAAAAAAAAAAAAGAAAATCTCTATTGTACAGTATATTTATATTTTTATTTCTATTTTATGTACAGTATACTTTTATTTCTATTTTTATTCTAGTTAAGTTAAAATTTTCCTATCGTATTTCTTTATTTATATTTATTTCTTACTATAAGATTTAATTCTCTTTTTAAGGTCACTGGCGGTCAAGCATTTCACTGCATATCGTACTGTGTATGATTGTGTATGTGACGAATAAAATTTGAATTTGAACATCTCAAATAAGACTCACCATGGCGTGTGTCATGGTGGGAGTTGTTTGAACATCAGTTCACTCCAACATTTCTCCTTCTGAATTCCTCAACAAAAACAGTAACATTTGTTATTACAATTGTATTAAATTCAATACAATTTTTATACAAATAAATGATCTAGGTGCAGAACCAGCAGTCAGTTTCTGTAAGGGGAAAAAAGAACTACGTGTTTTCAGAAAGTTCACAGGGTGAATTTTGGGAGAAGTTTTTAAGCTTGCATGCTCTCTGCGGTTGCTACAATTCTACAATCACAGGTTTGGTCTTAGCATCTGCTGTGTTGTCGACATTGCACAACATCTGTGGGTGTTTTCTTCTTTTTTTTCTTCTTTTTTCTTTTTCTACACAATTACACCATGCTGATCATCAAAGCCACGCAAACATTTTCTCCACAGGAAGTATTCCAAGTTACATGTGTACAATAAGTTGGAATCTAGACTTGCATGCTAGCGCTGCATGCTAACGTGGTTAGGAATGACACATTGGAGCTGCCACGACGCTTCTGTTTTTATACACGCGTATTTTGTAAATGTTTATATCAGCATTTACACTGCTATCCTTTTTTTCACAGCAGTTTCAATGGTTACACAAAGTTACATACACTGGGAATTAGTATTATAGGATTGCCAACGTGACTCAGAGCAGCCAGGGAACACCATATAAAGACTCAGTAATTATGTTTTTCCCCACTTTTTGTATTTTTTAAGAAGCCAACTCTTGAAACAGCCTGATCCGAGTGAAAGAATGAGATGTTTTATTATTATTGTTTGTAGATCAGTGGTTTTCAACCCTGAAACTTGTTATACTGTATACTGTATACAGTTGAAAGAAAAGTATGCAAACCTTTTGGAATTTCATGGTTTTCTCCATTAATTTGTTATAAAATGTGATCTGATCTTCATCTAAGTCAAGGGTATTAACAAATATAATGTGCCTAAAATAATAACACACAAAAACATCTGATCTTTCATATCTTAATTGAACACACAATTCATTCAACATTCAAAAAGTGAATTCATGGAATTAATGACTGGTTGGCCCTCCTTAGCAGCAATAACATCAACCAGGCACTTCCTGTGGCTATGGATCAGACCTGCATATCTATCGATCAAGAAGAATTTTAGCCCATTGTTTCTGGCAGAACAGCTTTAGCTTTATAATATCCTTTGGACATCTCATGTGTATAACTCTCCTGAAGTCATTCCATAGCATCTCCATTGGGCTGAGGTCTGGGCTCTGACTTGGCCACTCCAAAAGATGGATTTTGTTTTTCTGAAGCCATTCTGTTGTGGACTTGTTGTTGTTTTGGGTCATTGTCCTGTTGCATCACCCAACTTCTTCAACAAACAGACATTCTCACATTATCATGAATGTTTTTTATGATATGCTTAGGAATCATCTTCTCCTCTATGACTATAATCAAATCATGATGGTTTTTTTTCACCATACTTTGTGGTTAGGATGATGTTTTCATGATGATATGCAGTGCCCTTTTTTTTTTATGTCAGATGTAGTACTGCGTGTTCTTTCCAAAGAGTTCAATCTTAGTTTCATCAGTGTACTAAACATTTTGCCAATACCACTGTGGAGGGTCAATGTACTCTTTCACAAACTTCAGCTGTGCAGCAATGTTCTTTTAGAGCAGTGGCTTCCTTTCTGGTATCCTGCCATGGACCCCCTACTGTACTTGTTCAATGTTTTACATACTGTAGACTCATGAACACAGATGTTAGCCACTTCCAATGATGCTTTCAAATCTTTGGAAGTCACTCTGGGTTGTTTTTTACCTCAATGAGTCTTCGTTGTGCTCTTGGGGTCATTTTGACTGGGCGCCCAATTTTAATAGCCACAGTCCTAAAGTGTCCTCAAACGCCCTTTATTTCACTAAATGAACTACTTCTGAGTCACATCACTCCAGAGAACAGCAAAATGGGGCAACAAGGTGGGCGAGGGTCTTCTTATATGAAGTCACAATTAGGAGAAATTTTATGCAACGGCTAATGAAAAAAAAAGATAAAAGACAAACAGCAGGGATCGTTTTCACATTTTTTTTTCAAACGTTAGTACCCTCTCTTTTAATTCTACTGTATGTGCTTTTGTGTAAAAACATAATAAAAATCATCTTATCTTAGCAGCACTTACAGTAGTATTAGGCAAATACAACCTCATACGTCCAACAACAAATAAACATTTTTAATTTTAACATTTTATAATTATTTCATTAACAAAAATGTCAAAAAGAAAAACATTTGGGCAATACTAAGTACCACCATGATTCTCAATAGCTTGTAGATTCACCTTTAGTAGCAACAACTTGAAGTAATCCTTTCCTGTATGAGTTTATCAGTCTCACACATTGTTGTGGAGGAATGTTGGCCGACTTTTCTTTACAACATTGCTTCGGTTCATTGAGTTTATTGGGAATTTATATATGCACAGCTCTCTTAAGGTCCTGCTACAGCTTTTCAGGTGGGTTGAAGTCTGGAACTTGACTAAACCATTCCAAAACCTTGATTATTTATTATTTTATTTTTCAGCCTTTCTGATGTAGATTTACTGTTGTGCTTTGGATCACTGTCCTGTTGCAAGCTTTAGCTGTCAGACAGACATTTGCCTCTAGAATGCTCTGATATACAGAGGAGTTCAAGGTCGACTCAATGTCTGCAAGGTGCCTAGTACCTGTGGCTGCAAAAACAAGCCCGAATCATGAGGTGTTTCTGCTGAAATGGTTTTTGGTTTTCACCATGGTGCTGGACATTAAGACTAAACAACTCCACTTTGGTCTCATCTGCCCATTGCACATTGTTCCAGATTTTTGCCTTGCTCAGATGCAGTTTTGTGAACCTCAGCCATGCTTCCATTTTCTTTTTAAAAAGGAGAGCTTTCTCCTGTCAACTTTTCCAAATAAAACATACTTGTTCCATCTTCTTCTAATTGTGCTGTCACTGCCTTTAACATTTTACATTCTCAGTGAGGCCTGTAAGTTCTGAGATGTAACTCTTGTAACTTTGGGTTGAAGGTGCTGGAACGTCCACTACTGGAAAGACTGGCAACTGTCTTGAATGATTCCCACTTGTGCGTAATCTTTCTCAATGTAGAATGTTGAACCAAAAATTGTGTGGAAATGGTTTTTATAATCTTATCCATATTTATGGGCAGCAACAATTGCAAAGACCATTGCTTACAGTATGTCTTTCACTTATGGCATTGTGTTAACATACACCTGAATGCTCCAGATCAGCAAACTGCCAAAACTTTTCCTTTTATAGAGGTCTGCACACCTGATGCACATTTATCTTAAATAAATATTCACATTGGGAAAAATAGGGTGTATTTGACTGTAGGTCCCCTTTAAAACCTGTCACAATTGCATCCATGTTTTATTTTTTTTTCTCAAGTTGTCTTGCGATATTGCTAGCTAGTGACAGTAAATCAACTTGTAATAAAAGCAACAGTCATAATATTTGTTCAAAACTCTCTAGTGTAACCATTATGTCTTCATTTTGTCTCTTGTACATTTTGTTCTCAACCTCTGTTTTTTGTTCAATGTATGATCTAGATTTTTCCTACCACTCTTCAGTTTATCCCTCATGCCCTTTATGCTTTCATTCCATCTTGCTCTGTCTTCCCAAAGGGAGTCTGCCTCACATTTTCAGAACAACTGGGTTAAATAAAAGCAGCATGAGTCACAGACTAATGACTAAGCAAAAATAAATAAATAAATAAATAAATATATAAATAAAACTTAACTGGGAATGGAAATAGTGAGGGTTACTGTAATAGTGTACTGCTCACTTCATCAACCTTGCATGCAATCGTTGCCGCTTCCTGACTTTTTTTTGCACATTTGTTACAAGTTTTAATATTACACAAATGCGCATTTTCTTACTTTTGAACACTGTATATACGAATGACAGTTTTTTTTTTATTTCATCAAAGTATGTATTACTGAGTGTAATATTTATATGTCCTGAAAAGTCACGGACCTCCAATGAAATAACTGAAATAATTTTACACTATATTCTAAATATGATTTCATGCACAAAACACTCACTCATAGTCTATACCACTTTATAAAAGGTCAAAGGGGGCCTGGAGCTTATCCAAGGAGACTTAGGACATGAGGTCAGGTACACCTTAGATAGGGTGCTAATCCATACCAGGCAACACACATACACATACACACACAATATTGGGAATGCCAGTTAGCCTAATCTGCATGTCTTTGGACTGTGGGAGGAAACCTGAGCATCTGGAGGGAACCTGCAAACATGTAAACTTTATGCTTAAAGCCTAAAGGTGGGAATCAAACCCAGACCCTGGAGATGCGAGGCCGCAGTGTTAACCACTAAACTACCACCATGTAGAAATGAATGAAAAAACAACCTAACAGTCAGTCACATTTTGTCTTTTATTCTCGTCACTAACAAATAATTTTAATAGTCTGTAAGGTATCTGTATGAGAAGGTTCCTGTGCTCATAAAACAACCCCCTGATTCCTAATATGGTAACATTTCCTACTGTATATGTTGTATCCAGATGTATATACATCCAAACAACTTGTGTCTGCTGAAATCCTTTTGTCAAACAGAAAATACAAATGTATTTCCTACTGCGTCCATCTGTCTCCGGGTCTCTCTATGACTGACATGTTAATGACTGGTTCTTTTGATGTTGGGCTTGTATGTGACAACGGCATGTGGCCAAATGCTTAAATTTGCTCTCTTTGCAGAGAATAAACAGAGATAATTATGTTTGATCTTTATGATCTGTGATTGGGAGTATCATAGCAGCCTTGAGTAATTGTATTTGGTTTCTATGCAAAGTGGAAATTCCTTGACAAGAAGAAAAAAAAATGCTCTGAGGTGCTGACCCCTCCAGCAATCCACTGGCCATGGCCCCGTCCCCCACTTAAAATTGCCTGTAAGCGCCACTGCTGCTTTGATGGTTCTTTATAACTTTTCCTCATAGATAAAAGTATAAATTACACAAGGTTAACTTTGTAACTTTGAAATATTGTTGGAATGAAGTTTCATGGATGAAGTTAAAGTCAAATAACCAGTTTCGGGAACTGGTAGGGACCTTTGGAGATTCCTATGAATAGAAAAATTTGAGCATCCTGATAAAATATTTCCTTTTATCACTAGGTTGCAGGGTAACGGTTGACTAACACTAACTGAAAAATATGATAGTAATTTCACAAATATTCCTTTCACTTAAACCCTAATGGGTTCCCTCTGATAACAAGCTAACTCAATGTTAGTCTCCTACATGGTCCAAGATGGCTAAATAATATTATATTTTTATATCATTAAATATAAAAGCTAAGGCAAGGAGACAGGAAAAAACATTTTCACAGTAAAACAAGGAACCAGAGCATAAATGCTGAATAAGCATGCTGAATAAGCATTTAAGTGCATAACACTTGTTGCAGGCAACAGCTGACAAAAGCCAGATGCTACTGTATGCAGCGTTCTTGTGGATGTCATTAGCAAGTATATTGCCTAAGGGCCAGTTCCTAGAACCATCAATTCACCATGAGGTTCCTGTGCATTTACCAGATGCACTTATCCAGAGTGACTTACAGAAATACTTTGTATTCGCTATTAAAAATATCCTCATGCTAGTTAAGGCTAATTATGTCAGGGAAAGGTCTGTTAGGCTACGTTTACATCACAAGCCACATTGCTCTATTCTGGTTCACATTCATAAAGACAAGTGACTTTTACTTGACTCTAATGTGGATGCAAGACCACATCAATATGTCTTTAGCTGTTTTATAAGTTGTTGCTAGCAACAACTCGCTTACGGTGCGGACCATGACCACATATGAAATTGATTCAGATCTGATCTGAAAAACACCAGCCCCCAAAAATGTAGATCTGTGTTACATTTGGGTAAAAAAAAAAAATCCAATGCAGATCAAAATTGAGTCACTTCACGATGATAATGTGAACATAGCCCTAACCTTCATTTGAACATATCTGGAGTGTCACCTGTTCAGACAACTGAAGAAAGTTGTCTATTCTATCACCTGGCATGCCAGGACTGTGAAGAGTCTTAATCCATGTCTTCATTGTAAATTCAATTCAATTTTATTTATATAGCGCTTTTAACAATGGTCATTGTCTCAAAGCAGCTTCACAAAAATGAAAGAAAATTGACAAAAAATGAAAAGAATTTTTGGAAAATAATTGGAAGTGTGTATGTGTGAGAAAAATGTGTCTAGATAATAATGAGATGAATGAATGATGAATGAAATGTCTCTGATGAGCACTCCAAGGGTGACGGCGACAGTGGCAAGGAAAAACTCCCTGAGATGGCATTAGGAAGAAACCTTGAGAGGAACCAGACTCAACAGGGAACCCATCCTCATTTGGGTGATAACAGATAGAAATGATATAACATCATGTGTGTTGTGCAGGTGAAAGTTCAATATGACAGAAATTATTTAAATTGACATGAAGACCAGTTCAGCATAGGGACGAGTCAGTAGGTGCAGAGGGCAGATGAGGTCTGGATCACTGGAAGCTCAGGAGCAGCATGTGTAGCTCCAACCATCATAAAGCTGAATCCAGCTGGAGCTGGTCCTTCTCTGGATGCCTCAGGAACCTCGCAGGGTCGGCCTTTGTCTACTGAAGTTGGCAAAATCTCCCGATGCCTCGGGCTGGGTAGAAAAATACAGAACCGATGGGGAGAATTAGCGTAGTTGCCATTCAGGATAGGTGTACTGGAGTATGAGGCTATGGGTGAGATACGTGTATGCCAGATAAAAAAGATGCGTCTTGAGTCTACTTTTGAAGTGGGAAACTGTGTCTGCTCCCCAAACACTGTCTGGAAGGCTATTCCAAAGCTTTGGAGCTAAAAATTAAAATGCCTTACCCCCTTTTGTAGATTTTGAAATTCTGGGAACTACCAGAAGTCCGTACTTTTGTGATCTTAAGGAGCGTGGTGGATTGTAGCGTATCAGAAGACTGGTTAGGTATGTGGGAGCTAAACCATTTAAGGCCTTGTATGTAAGTAATTCTATTTTGTAATTTATTCTAAACTGAACAGGTAGCCAGTGCAGGGATGATAATATTGGGGTTATATGATCATATTTTCTGGATCTAGTGAGAACCCTGGCGGCTGCATTTTGGACTAACTGAAGCTTGTTTATTGAGGATGCAGGACAACCACCTAGTAATGCATTACAATAGTCCAGTCTGGAGGTCATGAATGCATGAACTAGCTTTTTTGCATCAGATATGGATAAGATGTTCCTAAGTTTGGCAATATTTCTAAGATGGAAAAAGGCTGTTTTTGTGATATTTGAAATGTGATTTTCAAAGGACAAGTTACTGTCTAATATTACGCCCAGGTCTTTTACTGCTGAGCTGGTAGTAACAGTACATCCTTCTAAGCGCAGGCTGAAATGTGAAAGCTGTTGTGTGCTGGTTTTTGGGCCAATAAGTAATATCTCTGTCTTATCTGAATTTAATAAAAGAAAGTTATTGGTCGTCCAATCTTTTATGTCCCTGACTCAGTTAATCTAGACAATTTAGGTATTTCGTCTGGTTTAGTTGAGATATATAATTGGGTATCATCAGCATAACAATAGAAACTAATCCCATGTCTTCTAATGATGTTACCCAAGGGAAGCATGCTTATAGAAATATCCTAACGGAGTAGACTCATTCAGACCAATATACAGGTATTCATTTGGTTTAAGCCAGGTTTTGGTGAGACAGAGTACGTCAAGGCAATAATCTGAGATCATTTCATTAACAATAAGTGCTTTAGGCGCAAGGGATCTAATGTTGAGTAGTCCAAAGTTTAGAGGTAGATTTTGATTACTTATTTGGCCTTTTTCTGGTTTTATGGTTATCAGATTGTTTCGGGCAAATTTAACAAATTTATTCTTTTTTCTCACTATTCAGGGAACAGACACAATTTCTACCGGACAAGTTATGTGTGTGCGTCTATCACTATGGTGAGTTGTAATGTGGCTAATATGGTTGGAATCTACGGCATGACTTACCGCCAGTCAGATGGTTCGTAGTGTCCTGGAGATGTTGTCAGAGAGGACCGCTGCTCCAGCTCTGCTAGGGTGCAGGCCATCAGTGTGGTAGAGCCTAGGACGCTCCCAGAAAACATTCCAGTTATCAACAAAGTGTAATTTCTGTTGTCGACACCAAGATTGTAACCATTCATTAAAGGCAAATAATCTACTGAACTCGATTCCTCGCTGAAATATGGGAAGCGGTCCAGATACGACGATCCTTGTCGTGGGTGATGTACTGCGAACCTTCTCAACCAGGCTCCTGAAGTCCTTCTTTAGGATCTCCGTCTGCCTCAGCCTGGTGTCGTTCGTGCCAGCATGAAGAACCACAGCTCCATTGTTCTTCCTCAGGGCTGCAGGCACCTGTGCAGCAACATCAAGAACACGTGCACCAGGTAAACAGCGAGTGTACGCCTTACCCTTAGCCGTGGTAGCACGCATGTGCCGAACGATGGAGTCTCCGATGACCAGCGCGTCGTGTGCCGTCTCGCAGAGAGGAGCGAAGCGGTTTCATGTCGAGATCTCAAAGACGGATGGTGGCGGAGGGGGAGAGGTCCTCGCCCGGGGCTTGACACGCGCCTTCCGCTGCTGCTGTATCCAGGCTCCGTGGTATCCCGGCGCGGGGGTGAAGGAAACCTGGGCGGGATGCGTCCTTGGTGTGTTGGACCTGGGCAGAGAAACTCGCGTGCTTCAGGTTGTCTGAGAGATTGTGTCACGCCGAGAATTTACCTGGGACAGGTGAGCGTCAGTCTGCAACGATTCCAGCGTGGCTTTCCGATGCTGTAGCAGGGCCAGCTTCACCTGTAGCTTCTCCACGGCCTCCAGCTCCAAATCCACCGAGTGCAGCTCCAATATCTCCTCACCTGCACTCAGAGGCAGACACACAACCGACACGGTGTCTAAAAATGGAAATAATCGATGTGAAGAAGCGTAAACAAACTTGTGATAGCTGGGCTAACGGGCTAGCGATGCTAATGCCGGCTAAAAGTGGTGTGCTGCAAAACAATTAAAACTTAACGATATAACATGCGTTTCGAGTAAATATATTATAAGATAGTATAAAATACTTATCCGTTTTTATGTTCACTCTTCGTAAGGGGACGAAAAAGTTGAAAAATTGGTCAGTCTGGCGGAGCTCGGAAAAAAGCAGCGTCTCAGTGTCCTCGTACAAGGGTTGCCACCAACGTACAAGGGTTGCCACATTTCAATTCATCAATTGATGAATTGAAATGTCAAGTCATTGTCATGCACACTCAATCTGCGCCCGGCACTAGGACCCGGAAGTAAGGCGGGCGCCAAACCAGGAAGTATAAAAGAGGTAAACAAACGATGGCTTACCGCTCAGTCATTGAGTTCGCCCGATGCCATTTCGGAATCGTTCGTCAAACCGTGAGTACTCACTTTCTTGGTCTTGCTTCCTGTTTGAGTGTGTGTTTATAGGACGCGGGTTTGATTTGTGTCTTTCCCTTACTCTTTCTATCGTGAGAGTCCTTAGACTAAATAGCGTGATTATCCTGCCTACTCGTGCACTTCCGCGTTTGGGTTTACCATTCACGCAACAAAGGGCTAACCGCTAAGCTACGTCTTCTGCTCATCTCCGGTTAGTTCGTGACAGAATGACTGAGCCTGCAGTTAACCCAGCGGATTACGCTCACCTCTGCGACGTGGTAGATGGACACGTTCGGTTGATTGATCGGCTGAACGCCGAGATCGCGACTCTCCGCAGTAGCGTCCAAGACCTTGCGGCCTTGCGGCGCGAGGTCGCGGAGCTGCGGCGCGAGGTCGCGGATCTTCGGCGCGAGGCTGTCAGTCCTCCGGCTGGTCTATCTCCCGTCGCGGTTGCTGCCATGCCGCCATCTTCACCTTCACCTGATGTATTTTTATCACTACCGGACAAATGGGATGGCACAGATGGGAGATGTAGCGTTTTTCTAACCGCACTGGATCTTGTGTTTGAGTTTAATTCCACCAGATACTCCACAGACCGACTGCGCATCGCTCTCCTCGTCTCATTGCTATCCGGGCAGGCAGCTGAGTGGGCCACGGCGGTTCTTCACTCCGATTCAGACACGGCACATTCTTATAATGAATTCACCAAACAACTGAGACTCACCTTTGAACATCCAGCAGGTGAGGTGGAGACCGACACCAGATTATACCATCTGCGGCAGGCAGGTTCGTCCGTGAGCCGTTACACGGCGGAGTTCCGTACTCTCGCCGTCCAAACCACCTGGGGTGACACCGCTCTCCGGACAACCTACTATGAGGGACTGGCGTCATATATTAAAGACGAGCTCGTGGGACGAGAGCTACCTGCGACGCTGGAGGGTCTCGTTCAGCTAGCTCTCTGGATCGACCAACACGGAATCTCTCGTCCTAAACCAGCCCCACGAAACCTGACACCTGCCGTTTCATCATCTCCATATACCACATCACGACCATCCACCAACCCCTCTCACGTTCCCGCACCTGAAGCACGACCAACATTCAACTCCACCGTCTCTGGTGCTGTCGGTTCTCCACCACCCGCCATGGTTAACACGGGAGCCGGGGAACCCATGCAATTAGGGCGCGCCTCCTTGACCGCTGCAGAACGGGAGCGACGATTTAAGGAGGGGCTCTGCGCGTACTGTGGGTCAAGCGCACATCACCGAGCCATCTGCCCCCGTCGTCCGGAAAACGCTCAGACCCGGTGAGGAACGAGGGCAACTCACCGGGTCATCTCCAACTCTCCTCAGTCACCACCCCGACCTCCCGTCTCGCGGTCCAAGTAAGTCTCCAGTTTGGCCACAAACGAGTCAGAAGTACTGCATTTATCGATTCCGGTGCCGCAGGGAACTTCATTGACTCCACCTATGCCAATAAATTGGGGATAGAACTCGAGGCGTTATCCCAGCCGGTTCGGATCACATCCGTTGACGGTCGGCCCTTAGCCTCCAGCCCCATCATCACTCAGACCCAGCCCATCACTCTAATCATCAACAACCATCAGGAACGGATCCAGCTTCATCTCACCTCCATCACATCACCACCCATCATTCTCGGGTACCCATGGCTGCTTCAGCATGACCCCCTCATCTCCTGGGCCCAGAACCGGATCCTTCAGTGGGGGCCGACCTGCTCCGAGCTCTGCCTACAAGCACCGGCTGGGACGTGCTCTAGGAAGTCCGAGGCCCCCGACGTCGACACCAACGCCATTCCTGCCATGTACCGGGACCTGGCTGAAGTGTTTTGCAGAAAACGAGCCACGCACCTTCCACCCCATCACCCCTATGACCTGGCGATTGACCTCCAGCCGGGCTCGGTGCCCCCCCGCGGCCATCTCTACTCCCTCTCCAACACCGAGACGCAGGCGATGGAGGAGTATGTATCAAACGCTCTCCGCCAAGGCACCATCAGGCCCTCCTCATCGCCCGCCGCCGCGGGGTTCTTCTTTGTGAAGAAAAAAGGAGATGAACTTCGCCCATGTGTCGACTATCGGGGGCTGAATAACATCACCATCAAAAACCGACACCCGCTGCCTCTTACCAACTCTGCCCTGGACGCCCTCTCCGGTGCCACCATTTTCACAAAGTTGGACCTTCGGAGCGCCTACAACTTGGTGCGCATCAGAGAGGGCGATGAGTGGAAGACGGCCTTCATTACACCCACGGGACACTATGAAAGTCTGGTAATACCGTTTGGACTTTGCAATGCACCCGCCGCCTTCCAGCACCTCATCAATGACATTCTCAGGGACATGCTAGGGCGGTGGGTCTTTGCATATCTGGATGACATACTAATTTACTCACGAACTGTTGATGAACACATCCAGCATGTCAGAGCAGTTCTAAAGAGATTACACGCCCATCAATTGTACTGTAAGTTGGAAAAGTGCGCTTTTCACGAGCGCTCCACCACGTTCCTGGGTTTTGTCATCTCACCCCAGGGTGTGGCCATGGACCCGCAGAAACTCGAAGTTGTGCGTCATTGGCCCCTACCCAAGACCCTCAAGCAACTTCAACGGTTTCTCGGGTTTGCGAACTTCTATCGTCGCTTTATCCGGGACTACAGTACAGTTGCCGCCCCCCTAACTGCTCTGACCCAACCCTCATCATCCCCTTTCACTCTCAACTCCGTCGCCATCTCAGCTTTCCAGAGACTCTGTCAATGCTTCACCACCGCTCCAATCCTTCTCCATCCAGACGCAAGCAAACCATTCGTTGTGGAGGTGGACGCCTCAGATGTGGGCGCTGGGGCTGTTCTCTCCCAGCGAGGTCCAGATCAGAAACTACACCCCTGTAGTTTCTTCTCCAAAAAATTTGATGCCATTCAGCAGCGATACGGGGTAGGGGACCGCGAGCCGCTGGCCATAAAGTGGGCTTTGGAGGAATGGCGTCACTGGCTCCAGGGCACCAGGGAGCCATTCATTATCTGGACCGACCATCAAAACCTCATCACCATCCGTAGTCTAAAACAGCTCAACCCGAGGCAGGCGCGATGGGCACTATTCTTTGAACAGTACAACTTCCATCTGTCCTACCGCCCGGGGTCTAAGAACACCAAGGCCGACGCCCTCTCCCGACAGTATGAAGAAGACGTCACCCGGGCGGAACCCGCGCCTGTCCTCCCACCATCCAAAATCATTGCACCTATCCACTGGGATTTGGAAACCAGGGTCCGCCAGGCACAGGCAATGGAGAACGAACCGGCAGGTGCGCCGCCTGGACGTCTCTACGTGCCCCTAACAATGAGAACTGAAGTGATGCAATGGGGCCACACCTCACCCATCTCCGGACACCCAGGCACCCGACGCTCCCTACAATTTATCCAGCGAGCCTTCTGGTGGCCCTCCATGGCCCGGGACATCGGCGAGTTCGTCCAGGCGTGCCCAGTGTGCGCCAGGGCTAAAGACACCAATCAGCCGACCCCGGGGGAACTCCAACCACTCCCTATTCCCCGTCGGCCCTGGTCGCACATTGCCATCGATTTCATCACGGGCCTGCCAGATTCAGAAGGAAAGACTACCATATTGACCATCATCGACCGTTTCTCCAAAGCCGTGCACCTGGTGGCCCTATCCGGACTCCCGTCAGCCAAGGACACCGCGGAGCTGATATTAGAGCACGTAGTCCGCCTGCATGGGTTCCCCAAAGACATCGTCTCGGACAGAGGGCCCCAGTTCACTGCCCGGTTCTGGAAGGCCTTCTGCCGTCTGATCAATTCCACCTGCAGCCTATCTTCTGGGTACCATCCCCAGACCAATGGTCAGACGGAGCGGGCCAACCAACAACTGGAGCGCTATTTGAGATGCTTCGTTGCCGATCGCCAGCGCTCCTGGGCTCGCTACCTCCTATGGGCTGAGTTGTCTCACAACCTTCATGTCTCCTCTGCCACCAATCTCAGTCCGTTCGAGGTATGCCACGGTTTCCAACCTCCGATGTTCGAACACCAAGAACCGGAGGTTGACGTACCCTCAGCCTAACAGTTGGTCCGCAGGTGTCGGCGGCTCTGGACCCAAGCCAACCAAGCCATCCAACAAGCCAACACCCGCTATGCTGCTCAACATCGCCGCCGACACCCCCCGGGACGTTTGTATAACGTAGGTGACAAGGTCTGGCTATCTACAAAAAATCTTCATTTACACACTGAGTCAAAGAAGCTATCACCCAGGTTCATCGGACCATATCGCATCCACCTCAGAATCAACCCTGTCACCTACCGGCTCCAGCTGCCTGCGGCGCTCCGAATTCACCCGGTATTTCACACTTCACAGCTCAAACCCTTCACTACATCACCTATGGTTCCACCCACCCCCCTGCTCCTCCTCCCCGAATCATCGACGGTGGTCCTGCCTATACCGTACGCAGGATCCTGGATTCGCGACCTCGGGGCAGAGGCATCCAATATCTAGTCGACTGGGAGGGTTATGGCCCCGAGGAGCGATCCTGGATTCCGGCCCGGTTCATCCTCGACCCCGAACTCATCAGAGACTACCGTCATAGGGTATCCTCCACCCCAGGACCGTCTGGAGCCGGTCCTGGACAGGGGGGTACTGTCATGCACACTCAATCTGCGCCCGGCACTAGGACCCGGAAGTAAGGCGGGCGCCAAACCAGGAAGTATAAAAGAGGTAAACAAACGATGGCTTACCGCTCAGTCATTGAGTTCGCCCGATGCCATTTCGGAATCGTTCGTCAAACCGTGAGTACTCACTTTCTTGGTCTTGCTTCCTGTTTGAGTGTGTGTTTATAGGACGCGGGTTTGATTTGTGTCTTTCCCTTACTCTTTCTATCGTGAGAGTCCTTAGACTAAATAGCGTGATTATCCTGCCTACTCGTGCACTTCCGCGTTTGGGTTTATCATTCACGCAACAAAGGGCTAACCGCTAAGCTACGTCTTCTGCTCATCTCCGGTTAGTTCGTGACAGTCATGACATGCTAGAGGTTCAAAAGTAGTATGGTGAAGAACTGAGTGTAACAAGTGGTATAAGGTACTGTAGGTGGGAGATGCTCTGTTTTTGGCTTTGCCTTGAACTTGCCTTCAAAAGACTTAAATATAAAGCATTCATCATTGCCTTTATTCTAAAACACTTTAACACCGTTGCCCTTTCATCACTGAGGTTCATTGATACATTGATATTTTGTTTCAGAGCTGTATCGAACTGTTAGCTCTGTCTCAATCAGGGTTTTTCGAAATTAGGATTATTCAGGACAGCTGTAGAGGACAGCCATTTTCTATCATGAGTCGACTTCAGTGGTTTCAATGAATCTGTCCAGGAGCACCTGGACTTCTGGACTGATTCATAGAAACTGTTGAGGTCGACTACACGCACACACGTACAATATACCAGACTGTGGACATTTTATACATTCACTTACACACTGAAAATATTGTATGTAATTGTAAATATTGGTATCTGGTGCACTGTACCGACTATCCCGAAGTAAACCCATCAAGCATGGGGAGGACATGCAAACTATATGCACACCGCTGTGTGGCCACATTGCTTACAACTATGCCACTTCAACATATGCCCAACATATGCACAGATTCTCCTTCTCTGGATTCAACCAGCCAAAAATAAAATATATTCCTAAAAATAAATTCCAAAATGCTAAATCAATACGAATAGGCATACCCTATTTCCATCTGCTACACATTAAAAGATCTGCTATGCACACATATACACAAACACATACACTGGAACATGATCCTGAATTTGACAAAGAGGAAGCTCCAATTTCTGTTCATTTGTTTTGGTTTTGTTGAGTTTTTGAAAGTGTGCTGAAAAGGTGAATAAATGAGATCAGATAGAATTCACTCGAGCCTTCCTATAGCTGTTCTATACTGGGTTATGAGAGGAAACTTTATCTTATTCCCTAAACAATACAGTATTATGACTGTATACAGGATACAGTATTTTTACTGTACATAGTATTTATATTATAGATCTATTAGATATTATAAATAATGTGCATAGGTACCGTATATGTAAATACTGTGCCATTTTATATAAATAATTGTATTATATAATTTTTTATTATAAATTTAAGCATCTGTGGATTTTGCAATAAATGAGAGGTCCTGGAACCAGTCCTCCATGGATACCGAGAGGCGACTGTATTTACGACTTGGAGGAGTCATTTTGTGGTGCCTGCTGTTAAAAGAAGCAATATAGGTTCATTTATTAGCCTGAGAAACCCCCAGGAACCAGACCCAGCTCACCCTAAAAATACCGAAGGCACAAATAAAATAAAATAAAATAAAACTACATTAAATTAAATAAAAAAAACTCTACAGTATGAGTAATGATTTATTCAAGGATGTAAATGCTGCTTGAAAGTCATATTTGTAACACTGTATTAGGGTCACTTGTTCAACATATACTGTACAATGTAATTTAGCAAATGTTAATCTAATATGATTTGAACGACAACAGCAACAAATTTTCAGAATTGTGAAGTATTTTCATTCCTAAAAATACAAAAGTGATCAGACCCGTCTGGACCTGTCCTTCTCACCCTGGTGCCCCACTTCTGATTGGAGATCTTGTCACATGGAGGCCCCGTGTTGTCTGCTTGGGAATGCACACATGTGACTGCATACAGTACTTTTCCCTAAGGACGATCCTGGCCTCGGCTGATGCAGACAGCTGTTCTCTGAGGACTTGTGACTGCAGTCGCCTCCAATAACGGAACTGGACTCCATATTAACTAGAACACATCTTCTGTTGGACTGCAAATCAATTCCTGCTAACTGTAAATCCAGAGGTGTCAAGTAACGAAGTACAAATACTTCGTTACCTTACTTAAGTAGAAATTTTGGGTATTTATACTTTACTGGAGTAATTATTTTTCAGCCGACTTTTTACTTGTACTCCTTACATTTTTAAGCAATTATCTGTACTTTCTACTCCTTACATTTTAAAACTAGCCTCGTTACTCTATTTGTATGATCAGAACACGCATCTATCCCCCCCCCCCAGTCGCCTGATAAGAACGCGCATCTCTCCCACCCCCCTACCCCCGGTCGCATGATATAAATGCGCAGATCGCACCATCCCCCCCCACCCCCACCCACCCCGTCGCAGGATCGTAAAGCGAGACCTTAATGCTTTTGTCGCCCCTCACGGTACTTTGACCTTTATACTTTAAGTAGTTTTGAAACCAGTACTTTTAAACTTTTACTTAAGTAAAAAGCTTGGGTTGATACTTCAACTTCTAAATAAGTATTTTTGAACCCTGGTATCTATACGTCTACTCAAGTAATGAATGTGAATACTTTTGACACCATTGTGTAAATCAAATAACCTTAAAATGAGGATGGGTTAATTTTTCCTTGCCACGGTTGCTCTCGGCTTGCTCACCTGTGACACTCTGATCATTTTTATTCATGCATATTTTTATACTAATTTCCCTAATTTTCTTTTGATTGTGTAAAGCCGTTTTGCAACAATGACCGTTGTTAAAAGCGCTATATAGATCAAATTTAATTGCATTGAAAAGTATACAAGATTTTTACAAAATTCAAGTACAATTAATACGAGGTTATTGATAAAAGGGCTCTCTAAATTGCACAGACATTAAGAGAATCTATACACGTGAGAACAGCCAACGTGGACAGTTTCTGTTAACAGCCTTTATGTAGCTTACAGCCCCCTCAACATTCAGTCTCTCTACGGGGAGCAGAAATTATGGAAGCCCTGTGGGCCCCTTTAATATGAAATACCTCACTGCCTTTATGCCCCAAACTCGTTAAAAACAGCCCCTAGCACAAAGGCCCCAACCAGTCTCCACTTCCTGAAAGGGTCAGTTTGTGGGTTGGGGACTTCAGAGCAAAGGGATGGAAATTAGACCTACAGTACATTAACACAAGTCCTGTGTCCTATAACTATTTATGTCCATAAAAATGTGTTTCACTTTAGCTCTGGTGTTGACAATAAGATTAACACCTTCAAATACAACTGACTTGAGGTTCTATAAGGCGTCCACTCTCTCTTAACTCAGCCAGTAGAAAAATGGAGACATTGATTTTTATTAAAATTTCAGAATTTGGTAAAAAAAAGAATGCAGTTGACCTTTGCAGCCCAGGTTCTCAACGAGCTTTGGGATTTCTAATATTAATCACCTCGGTTATGCTACCTAAGGATTAGGATGAAGCAACAAATAAAAACAACATATTTATATTAAAAACAACATAGGATATAGATAATGTGGGATCTAAAAGATTTAGAATTTTTACTGTTTAACACAAAGTAAGTAAATGCTCCACACAGTACCTTGCATATTTAAATTTTAATGTCAGCAAACATGATAAGCATGGTATCTGTAGTAAATTTCCTCATGTTTAATTTCTCTCTCTCTCTCTCTCTCTCTCTGCATTATTGGAATGACAAATGTTCACATTTATATTGCCAAGCTCAGAACTCAGAAATAAGCAGCAGTAAAAACAGAGTAATATACAAATATATATATATATATATATATATATATATATATATATATATATATTGGACAATGTAATTCATGTATATGGTTTCGGGGCTCCTTTTGTGGCTAATACAGCATAAATTCGTCTTGGGAATATCAGATATACTGTCATTGCACAGTGGCAAGATGGATTTTGAGTCATTCTTCTTGCAGAATGGTGACCAGGCCAGTACGTGATGCTGGTGGAGGAAAACGTTTCCTGACTCGCTCCTCCAAAACACCCCAAAGTGGCTCAATAATATTTAGATCTGGTGACTGTGGAGGTCATGGGAGATGTTTTGCGACTGAATATTTAGAGTCGACATTTCGTTGTACCTTAGATAATGTAGCTCCAGCTAAAATAAAAATTATTAGAGATAAGAAACTTGCTCCCTGGTATAACGATCACACGCGCACTTTAAAACAGACCGCTCGGAAATTAGAGCGTAAATGGCGTCAAACTAAATGGTTAGTATTTCAAATAGCATGGAAAGAGAGCATCCTGAACTATAGGAAAGCTCTTAGTGTAGCTAGATCAACGTATCTCTCCACTTATAGAAGAAAATAAAAATAATCCTAGATTTTTATTTAATAACGTAGCCAAATTAACCAGAAATTAGACCACTACAGAAATCTCCACAACAACATCATGCAATAGTGAGGACTTCATGAACTTTTTTAATAATAAAATTGTAAATATCAGGCATAAAATTGATACAGATGTTAACCTAGCCATGTCAGATTCGAACCTAGAATACTTTACTCCCCTTGAAGAGAATGAACTAATTTCACTCATCTCTTCTGCAAATTCATCAACTTGTATATTCAAATCAAATTAAAATTTTATTTGTCACATACACAGTCATACACAGTATAATATGCAGTGAAATGCTTACACGACCGCCAGTGACCTTAAAAAGAAAATAAAAGCTTGTACGTAAAATAAATAATCAATAAAAAGGAAATACTAAAGAAATAAATTTAACTAGTAAAATTAACTGTACAATAAGGGCATAATAAAATATTGCAAAATATAGAAATATAGGGGGGGGGGGTATATATGTATATAGAATTTAAAGTGTCAGTGGTTGTGCAAATATGCATGAAAGGTGACTAATGAAAGTGACATGTGCAATTGTCCAGATTGTATAAATATTTAGTGCAAGTGTGTATGAATGTGTCCATGATTGTCCAGTCAGTGTTGTGAGCTTAAAAAGATGTTATTAGTCCTGTGTGGAGGTGTGATTGAGAGACCATATCGCCTGCGGGAAGAAGCTCCTCCTCAGCCTCATTGTGTTGGCCTTTAGGGAGCGGAATCGCTTCCCAGACCGCAACAAAGAGAACAGTCCATTACTGGGGTGACTGAGGTCCTTCATGATCTTCCTGGCCTTAGTCCAGCACCGCTTGCTGTAGATAGAGTGCAGGTCAGTGCGGATGATGCGCTCGGCTGATCGCACCACCCTCTGTAGAGCTCGTCTGTCCTGCATGGTGCTGTTCCCGAACCAGGTCGTGATGTTTCCCGTCAGGATGCTCTCTATGGTGCAGGAGTAGAAGTTCCTGAGCACCTTGGAGGGCAGTCTAAAGTCTCTCAAGCGTCTGAGGTGGTACAGACGCTGCCGGGCTTTTTTCACCACAGTGTTGATGTGACAGGGCCATGACAGGTCCTGCGTGATGTGAACACCGAGGTATCTGAAGCTGTCCACTCTCTCCACTGGGCTCCTGTTGATGACGGGGGTCTGGTAGTTCCTCTCCTGCTTTGTATTAAAGCCCACTATCAGCTCCTTTGTCTTACTGACGTTCAGGAGGAGATTGTTCCTATGGCACCAGTTCTCCAGATTTCCAATCTCCTCTAGGTAGTCCGACTCATCATTGTTGGTGATCAGTCCGACCACGACGGTGTCGTCAGCAAACTTGATGATGGAGGATGAGTTGGTAGTGGCCACGCAGTCTTGGGTGTACAAGGAGTACAGCAGGGGGCTCAGAACACAACCCTAGGGGGCTCCAGTGCTGAGAGTGAGTGTAGCTGAGACATGTCCGCCCATTCTTACTGCCTGTGGTCTGCCAGTCAGAAAATTGGAGAGCCACTGACATATAGATGAGCTGAGTCCCAGGTGCTCCAGCTTGGTGGTGAGTGTGGAGGGAATTATGGTATTAAAAGCAGAGCTGTAGTCGATGAAGAGCATTTTAACATAATTCCCTTTCCTAGTGTCCAGGTGAGTGAGTGATGTGTGGAGGAGATGAGAGATTGCATTGTCTGTGGAGCGGTTCTGATGGTATGCAAACTGTAGTGGGTCCAGTGTGTCGAGTAGTGAAGAAATAATGAAGTCCCTGTTAAGGCGTTCAAAGCACTTCATCACTACTGAGGTGAGGGCTACAGGGCGATAGTCATTGAGAGAAGCAGGATGTGGTTTCTTCGGGACAGGAACAATGATGGACTGAGATGATGAGCGCGTTTCCGGTGCTGGCAGTGTCTTCCTGTCTGCAGCCGTTAGCGCCGCTAGCATTAGCGCCGTTAGCATTAGCGCCGTTAGCATTAGCATCGCTAGCGTCTTTAGCTGCAGCCTCGAAGCGAGCATAGAATGTGTTGAGCTCGTCTGCCAGAGTCGCGTCCGCGTTCGTCATACCGGATGTTGGTGCTTTATAGTCCGTTATTGTCTTTAGTCCCTGCCAGAGGCTCCTAGAGTCACTCTGTTGAAGCTGTGACTCTAGTTTTCTCCCGTAGCGCTGCTTCGCCTCTTTCACTGCCTTCCGGACGTTGTATGACGCAGCCTTGTATGGTTCCATGTCCCCCGACGCAAGTCCCGTGTTGTAGGCGGCGGTGCGAGATCTCAGAGCGTCGCGGATGGTTTTATCCACCCACGGCTTCTGGTTGGGAAATGTTCTGATAGTCTTTTTCTCCACCGTATCGTCCACTAGCTTCCAAATAAATCCCACAACCGCTTCCGTAAACACGCTGACGTCATCATCGGAGCTGTTTCTGAACATGTCCCAGTCTGCGTCATCGAGTGCGTCCTGTAACGCGGCCACCGATTGGTCCGTCCAGCGCGCGACCTCCCTCTGAACCGGAACTTCCTGTTTCAGCCTTTGTTTATATTTTGGCATGAGGAAGATGGCGGCGTGGTCGGATTTACCAAACGCTGGACGAGATTGCGCCTTGTAGCTGTCCTTGACCGTTGTATAACAATGGTCCAGTGTCCTTTCGCCCCTGGTGGGGCAGGTGATGTGCTGATAAAAGTTCGGCGCTGCGCGTTTGAGGTTGGGACTATTAAAGTCCCCCGCCACAATGAGCGCAGCGTCCCGGTGTTGTGTCTGGTGCTGTGTGAGCGCCTCATGCAGCTCGCATAAGGCAGTTTCAGTGTCCGCTTGTGGTGGGATGTAAACGGCACTGATTATGACCGATGTGAACTCCCGTGGAAGATAAAAAGGACGACACATGATGGACAGCTCGTTTCCCTCGGATCCGTCGCTTCGCGTCGCGTCCATTGTTCTTCTTCAGGATCTCACTCGGCCAGCTCGGATCCGGAGTTAAAAACGTCGAATTGTGAGTACATTGTATACCAATAGAAACAAGAGTGTCTCTATCATACCTAATGTACTCAATGGTGGTGATTTTGCCGATTTTAAAACACTGAAAACTAACTTAAAGAACAAAAACAAAGAAAAGGTGGTCGGAGCAGTCGTGACGGCAGCCGACCTCACCGGCGCCATCTTGTTTTTTTTTTTTTTTTTTTTTTTTTAGATCCTATACCGACACATTTTCTTAAACAGATAGTACCATATTCAGTAATAACAGAACCGCTGTTGAGAATAATTAATTCCTCACTCAGCATTGGTTATGTTCCAAAATCTTTTAAATTAGCAGTTATCAAACCAATAATTAAGAAACCTGACCTCGTCCCCTGTCAGCTGTCCAATTACAGGCCAATATCAAACCTCTCCTTTATCTCTAAGATTCTGGAAAAGATAGTAGCGGAGCAGCTATGCTCATATCTACATAGAAATGGCATACATGAACTGTATCAGTCAGGATTTAGGCCTCATCACAGCACAGAAACAGCACTTGTTAAAGTAGTAAATGACCTCCTATTGGCCTCTGATCAGGGTTGTGTAACTATGCTTGTATTACTCGACCTCAGTGCAGCTTTTGACACCATTGATCATGCTATTCTTCTTCACAGATTAGAAAATGTAGTAGGAATTAAGGGTACAGCCCTCTCCTGGCTCAGATCCTACTGTATTTGACCGATCGTTATCAGTATGATCCAGACTCCCTCTGTCCTCCGGACCTGTCTGACGGATCCTGGTGCCCCGCTTCTGGTTGGAGATCTCGTCACATGGATGCCCCGTGTGTCTCTTTAGGATGCGTTTGGTGTCTGGGGATGATTCTCTCTACTTAGAAGACGGTTCTGGCCTCGACTGGTGTTGGCAGCTGTTTCTCTGAGGACTTGACAATTCAGATAGTTCAGGACTGAAACTTTCTACAAGTCTATCTGTGTCTCCAATAACTACCTGGACTCCATATTAACATCAATTAACATCAACTATTATAGCTCAACTGCCTGCGACCTAAGAAACTGTATAAATGCAGATCATTTCCTGCTATCTGTTTCACCCAGATGAGGATGGGTTCCCTGTTGAGTCCGGTTCCTCTCAAGGTTTCTTCCTATTACCATCTCAGGGAGTTTTTCCTTGCCACTGTCACCCGCGGCTTGCTCACCAGGGACAATCTGACCATTTTGATTCATACACATTCACATTCCATACAAACATTGTTTTGAGACAATGTCAATTGTTAAAAGCGCTATACAAATAAATTGGAAAATTTAGCTTCATTTTCATATTCATAAAACCACTCATCTCATCCTTATATGGCACCGTCTTCAGAATACAATGTTGGAACCACTGGGTGCACATGGTCCTCCAGAATGGTTCGGTAGTCCTTGGCAGTGACAAGCCTAGGGAATGCCATGATATTGCAATCACTGATCCACCCGCATGCTTCACTCTGGGCATGCAACAGTCTGGGTGGTACGCTTCTTTGGGGCTTCTCCATACCCTGACTCTCCTGGAAGTGGAAAAGACAGTGAAGTTGGACTCCTCAGAGAAGAATACATGTTTTACCTTTTCCACAGCCCAAGATTTTCACTGTTGGAACCATTGAAACCAACTTTTGGCATGGGCATGAGTGACCCAAGGTTTGGCTATATCAGCCCGGCCATGTACATTGACCCTGTGGAGCTCCCGACAAACAGTTTTGGTGGAAACAGGAGAGTTTATGTGCACATTTAATTCTGCAGTGAGTTGGGCAGCTGTGGTTTTATGTTTTTTTGGATACAATTCGGGTTAGCACCCGGACATCCATTTTGGACAGCTTGCTCTTACGTCCACAGTTACTCCTGTTGGATGTGGCTCGTCCTTCTTGGTGGTACAGAATGCTGACATTACACTGGATACCGTGACTCTTGATACATCACAAAGACTAGTTGACTTGGTCACAGGTGCACCTGCGAGACGGGCACCAACAATTTGTCCTCTTTTGAACTCTGACATGTCACCCATAATGTTGTGTGCATTGCAACATTATATATTCATATTTTATATTGTATGCATTGCAATATTACTCTGCTAATTAAACCTTCAAACTCTGCTCCTAGTTAGTTCTGCAGTCAAAATTAAAGTGACGCTCATGATTATTATTTCATGATAAATTTAAAAATCAAGGTAAATAATAATAATAATAATAATAATAATAATAGGGTGCATACTGTCTTTAAGCAAAAAAAAAAAAAACATGACATGACATGCCAAATGTTAAGAAAGTGAAATTCTCTGAAATACTTCTCACTTTCACTTATGTTGATGTTACAATAATACTTTATAAAAAAAATTTTTTATATAAAATTTGAAAAAAAAAAAATAATGTAAAAAACAAACCAAAAAAAACACAAAACAAATAAGCATTTTCACTATTGCTCTCAGCCTTTTGGAGACTGTATATCTTTATTGCACTCTGATAACCACTACAGTACATAAATACTATTAAGTATTATATTATAAGTACTATATTATTGTTCCTTTATATTACTTTGATCCTGTGGTGTAGATCATTGTGGACAACCTCTTTCAGCGTCTCTCTTTTCTGCATAATTGTTTTCCCCCGAAAGGTGTCTATAAATTCCACAGAGAAGCTTTTTGCTTTTAGCCAGTAGTTGTGCTATGTCCTTCTGGCAGTCTTAAGTCTTTTCCAACAAGCCTTATGTTTATACACAGACATGCATATAATCTCAAGTCAATCTTTCATAATCACTTGTGAATTTTAGAACCTTTATCAATATGCAAACTAAATGTATTTTAATTGACTAGCACATGAATTTGGAATTTTGATTCCACCTTTCCAAAAGCTCCTGGCTAATTAACCATCCACTGAATGTCTTCTTTTATGTATCTCAGCGATGCTTTCACTTTCCAGAGACCTTCTCAAGCCATAATCACTCACACATGTTACTTGTTAAATAAACAGAGCCGAGAAGGTCTCTCTCTCTCTCTCTCTCTCTCTCGCTCATATTTTTCACTCACAGCTGTAAGCCATTATGTTATATTTCACTGCTATTACAGCTACTCATTTGCCCTAAATTTATCGCTAATGCTTATAAAACAATCATGTTGCTTTCACAATGTGATTAAGGTTTACCTGTGAAGATTCAGTTCCATGGATAAAAGAATTACAAATAGACCAGAATTAGGAAGCACTAATAAATATACTTTTTTGTTAAGACTGGTGAAAATAACATTAATAACAATCAATTCTAAAAGGGCTAAAAACATTTATAGATAAACCATATCTTTAGTTTTATGCTAGTAAACTGCTCTCTTAAATATGGTTTGCAGATGTGTGTTTAGGGTCAGTGTCTTGTCATGAATGCCTAGCTTCATCTGAAGAAGCCTTAACTTCGTCTTAAGCTAAAAATGCTGACATTTACGGTAGAAGAATCCATGATGCTTTAAATCTTCACAAGAACCACTGGAGCAGTATTTGCACAAGTGGTATGAACAATAGTAAAGGTTTTAGATCTTAGATCTGATTTTCTTTCTGTTTCACTCCTTTTCCAAATGCACCGTTTCAGTGTCTGTACCATTAAATCAACCCCTTTCTTAGCTAATCAGAACACAGGAACCAGAAACATTCATTTTTGGGACGTTATCAAGCATTTCTGAAGGCAAGTGGTGGATCAAACTGTTAAGGCTCTAGGTTACTGATCAGAAGGTTGGGCACCAACACTGCCAAGTCACCGCTGTTGAGCCATTAAGCCTTAACCCCGAGTGCTGTATCCTGGCTGACCCTGCACACTGATACCAGCTTCCTAAATGGTATGTATGAAAAAAAAAATCACTGTGATCATCTCTGAAAATACAGGTGACAAATACACCGCGTTACAAATTATTATGCAAATGATATCTTTCTCTGATTTTCATAATTAGTCAATGCAAATGACAGTCAGTATAATTTTCAAGTCATCAACTATTAGGGTATAATTAAAATTTTATTGAACAAACCTTCTAATGATAACAATATTTATAAAAAAAAAAACTGAAAATGCACTGTTCCAAATTATTATGCACAACAGAGTTAAAACATTTTATAGGTTGTAAAGAACTGAAAATAGGCTTTCGTTGAATTTGCAGAATTATGAGGTAATATTTATTGAAATGAAAAGCTATTTAAATCAAAAACATCCTAACAGGGCATGTTACTGTACATCTTAACATAGGACCCCTTCTTTGATATCACCTTCACAATTCTTGCATCCATTGAACTTGTGAGTTTTTGGACAGTTTCTGCTTGAATTTATTTGCAGGATGTCAGAATAGCCTCCCAGAGCTGCTGTTTTGATGTGAACTGCCTCCTATCCTAGATCTTTTGCTTGAGGATGCTCCAAAAGTTCTCAATGGGGTTGAGGTCAGGGGAGAATGGTGGCCACACCATGAGTTTCTCATCTTTTATGCCCATCGCAGCCAATGACACAGAGGTATTCTTTGCAGCATGAGATGGTACATTGTCATGCATGAAGATGATTTTGCTATGGAAGGCACGGTTCTTCTTTTTGTACCATGGAAGAAAATGTTATATATATTTTTTCCTCTATCTTTCTCTCCCTCGCTCTCTTTCACCTCTCTACTCACAAGTAGGAAGAAAT
The DNA here is from genome assembly GCA_030522415.1 of Channallabes apus. Taxonomy (NCBI): domain Eukaryota; kingdom Metazoa; phylum Chordata; class Actinopteri; order Siluriformes; family Clariidae; genus Channallabes; species Channallabes apus. The sequence continues at coordinate 24,899,906 of CM060105.1, read as the reverse complement.
GGCTACCACCTGACATCATTGATTGGCTGTGCCCACTGATTTCGAGGGTGAGAGAAAGCCAATGGGATTTAAACAGCATTGCTAACATAGCCCAGGGTGGCTTTGTGTGTGAGAGCATACTGCGAGGATCCTTTCCCAAGAATCCTGTTTTTGGTGATTTGTACTTTTGTTAATTTTCTGAGTAGAGTTGTGTTAACTTACTTCAGTTATATTTATACTTACAGTTAAGAAAACTACTTTGTAAGTTATCGTTGTTTCCCGCCTTTCAGGGAACAGGGTTACAGCAAAGTAACCCGAGACGTTCCCTTTCAAGGCTACACTTGATGTTGCGTGAAAACGCTATGGGAACGAGAATACCAACGCCGCCGCACTACAGGTGTCTGGACTCCAAGGTTGTGTAGCGTGTGCGCACAAGACCAAGAAGGTCTCAGATTCATGTCTGGGAAGCTGACTCGAGGACTCGTGAGCCCGGAGTGGCATGGACATCCATGGACCAACCCACCGCATCACACATTTGTTGCAGGGGAGTACCTCTTGCAAGAGCAATAGATGAGGCGACCCCTCTGGTTGAATGAGCCCTGACTCCTAGAGGCGAAGTGAGTCCACGCGCCTCGTAGAAGAGGGCAATAGCATCTCTCACCCAGTGTGACAGAGTTTGTGTGGTGGCGGCCGCCCCCCGGTTGCGGCCTCCATAACATATAAAGAGTTGCTCTGACGTACTGGGCAGAGTAAGTGAAGTTTCTCCTGCTCCGAATCCGCAAAAGGCGGAGGACAGAAGGCTTCCAGGATGACAGGGTGCATGGTTGAGAAAGGAACTTTCGGGAGATAGTTTGGGTGAGGATGCAGAATGGCCTTGACAAGCCCAGGGGCAAAGTCCAGGCAAGATGGGGAGACTGATAATGCACGCAGGTCTCCGATCCTCTTGAGAGAGGTAATGGCCATAAGAAGGACCATCTTGAGAGTCAGAAGCTTGTCGGGCGCTGACTCTAGCGGTTCAAAAGGAGTGTCGATTAGACCTTCGAGCACGATAAATAAATCCCACGAAGTAGCCGTGACTCTAGTGGGTGGCCTCAACCGTTTAGCTCCACGAATGAAACGGGCAACTAAAGGGTGATTTCCCAAAGTAACCCCTTCAGTCAGAACCGTGGCAGGCTGAAATAGCAGCCACGTACGTTCTGAGGGTACTAGGGCACAAGCCCGAGGACAATTTCTCTTGCAGGAATTCCAGCAATAAAACGATTTGTCAGTGGACTGGGTCCATCTGCTTTGCCATGCACCAGCTCTCAAATACCTTCCATTTGAAGGCATAAATCCTTCTAGAGGAGGGAGCCCTAGCACTTAGGATGGTGTCAATTACACCGGCTGAAAGGCCGGCTTGACTCAATTGGTCCCGTTCAGGGGCCAAGCATGAAGGTTCCAGAGCTCGGGCTGGGGATAAAATATTGTCCCCTGCGTCTGAGATAGAACATCCCTCCTCACTGGAATCATCCAAGGTGAGCCGTCGAGGAGCGATATTATCTCTGAGAACCATACTCGGGCCGGCCAACGGGCCCTATCAATAAGAGGTGCAAACCGTGTTGACGGACCCTCGCCAGGACTCCCGGGAGCAGAGCTACCGGAGGGTACGCATAGAGGCGTAAATTGGGCCACGTATGGGCCATCGCGTCCAGACCCAGGGGAGCTGGATGAGTCAGAGAGTAGTAGAGGGGACATTGAGCAGTCACCTGTGAGGCAAATAGGTCCACCTCTGCTGTAGAGAATCTCTCCCAGATTTGAGTGACTACTTCGGGGTGGAGTTTCCATTCCCCGTGATTCACAGCTTGTCTGGACAGAAAGTCTGCTCCCACATTCCTGTATCCTGGAATGTGAATCGCCCTGAGGGACAGGAACTTGTCCTGAGCCCAGAGCAGAACCTGATGTGCTAGCTGGTTCAAGCGTCGCGAACGCAGGCCGCCCTGGCGATTTATGTAGGAGACTACCGATGTGCTGTCCACCCGCACTAGGACATGGTAGCCTCTCAGCTGCTGGAGGAAATGCTGTAGAGCTAAAAATAGAGCCATCATTTCGAGGCAATTGATGTGTCATGTGAAAAGGTGGCCTCTCCAGATCCCTTGGGCTGGACGGCCATCCAAGACCGCGCTCTAGCCGGTAAGGGAAGCGTCTGTTGTTAGCATTTTGCGACGACAAGTCGGACCTAGAGTGGGACCCAAGGTGAGAACAACTCTGAACAACATAGAAAGGGTACGAAGTCCTTTGCACGTAACCCTTATCCGCCTTCGGGGATTTGTTCTCATGTGAACTTCCCTGGCTCTTAACCACAGCTGAAAAGCTCTCATGTGCAGGAGACCCAAAGGTATCACCGTGGATGCAGCTGCCATGAGGCCTAAACATTTTTGTAAGTGATGTATAGTCACTTCTTGGTCAACCCTGATTTCCTTCTATTCAACGCGAGCAGGAGACAGATGTGCCTGCATAGCGATCGAATTCCACCTGACGCCCAAGTAGGTTGTCACCTGCGCCGGAAAGAGAACGCTTTTCGTGGCATTGAGTCTCAATCCCAGCGACTGAAGATGAGCTAGGACGACATCCCGGTGTCGAAGTGCTAGCTGCTGAGACTGGGCCAGGATTAGCCAGTCGTCTATGTAGTTCAGAATGCGGATGCCCTGGAGTCTCAAGGGAGCCAGAACTGCATCCATGCATTTTGTGTATGTGCGGGGTGATAGGGCTAGACCGAATGGAAGAACCCGAAATTGGTAGGCTTTACCTCCAAAAGCGAACCTCAGGAACTTCCTGTGCTGTGGCAAAATTTCTATGTGGAAATATGCGTCCTTTAAATCTACTGTCACAAACCAATCCTGTGGTTGGATTTGTGAGACAATAGTTTTTATGGTCAACATTTTGAAGTTGCATTTTTTGAGATAGCGGTTCAAACTGCGAAGATCCAGAATTGGATGCAGACCCCCGTCCTTCTTGGGGACCAGGAAGTACCGACTGTAGTAACCTGACTCCATATCTGGAGGAGGAACCTGTTCTATGGCTCCCTTCTGCAGTAGTTTCTGGAGTTCGGAACTCAGAAAATGCGCCCTTTCCGCTATCACGGAAGTGGAGACCACGCCGTTGAAACGCGGAGGGCGATATGCAAACTGTATCCTGTATCCTTTCTCTACAGTCTTTAAAACCCAGGGGGATATGCCCGGCAGTAGCTTCCACGCTGCCAGCTTCTCCAAAAGGGGTGCAAGTACTTCTACTGGGCTGGGGGGTGTTAGTGGTTCGGTGTCCTGGAATATGGCAGGATGCGATCGAAAGACTAACGTGTCGTTGGAGACTGGTGTTGTCCGAAACACCAAAGGTGGCGGAAACTGAACATCGATCTCCTGGGTGTTCCCGGGGGGGCATGCTCCTATATGCCCGTCCCCAGGGGGGGTCACCCCCACAGTCCTGAGCACTGCTCTCAAGAACGCTTCTTCGTAAAGAAGACAGCGTGATCTATTTTCTTGGGGGAGGGTCGGCTTCTTTAGTGAGGATGATGTTCCAGGAGCAAGATAGCCCGTGAGCGTCTCCTCAATCTGGGGCATCATCACATAACCTCGTGCCTTTGCATCAACGATGTTCGAATAAAACGAAGTCGAAGGTACAAAGATACGGGAAGAAAAAGGCCGTCTCCATGAACGAGAAAACTCGTTGTGGAGATCATCAAAAAAAAGGGAGAGAGCGGCGTTGTGGCCCATCTCCTGGCCACCCGACAGAAATCTGTCATCTAATTTGGAACGTTTTGGGTGAGCTTGCTCCTGTGGCCTGTCAATGTGTAATCGTTCGACTGCGCGTGTTATAACCTCAATTAACTCCTCATACTCTTTATCATCACTAGAGGATCGTTCTGAGGTAGCTACATCCATATCTACAGAAGCAAGAGAGTGAGTCTCTCCCAAACACTCCCAAGAAGCACCGAAGTGCGCTCGCGAAGTGGAGGGAGAGAGCGCGTGATCCGGGTAGGAGGCGAGAGAAAGGAGGGTCTCCGTCTCTCGTGCCTCGGCCAAATCAACCTGTGAGCCCCAGGAGTGCAGAGCTCGTGGCTCCCTAAAGAACGCGAGACGCGCTCGTAGCACCCTCATCTGGAGATCATCACAGTGCTCACACTCTCCTTCAAGTAAAAGGGGAGCGTGGCTTTCACCCAAACATTCAAAACAGAGGTTATGACTATCGTCTTCAGAAAGACGGTTACCGCATGGGCATGAGACACTAAACTCGGCCATTATATCTGGTGAGTTTTATTGTTTTTTCCTCTCTGTTTAGAATTAGTTTTTTTTTTTTTAAATGCTTGCTGCACACACGTGATCACAATGTCAGCATGAAGACAAATGATCTGAGGTTCGTTGCCGGCTCACTGGTATTTATAACCTCCACCTGCGTCTAATCAGATGACGTCACCTGACCGAGGTTATATATATACAGTAGCCAAAATTTTGGCATGTTTGCACACATGCTTCACAACTGGCAACGCGACAAAATAGTTCCCATAGCGTTTCCCATAACGCACCAATGGATGTTCATTCATTCATTCATTATACCGCTTAATCCTGTGTTCAGGGTCGCGGGGGAACTGGAGCCTATCCCAGGAGACTTTGGGCACTAGGCGGGGTACACCCTGGACAGGGTGCCAATCCATCGCAGGGCACACACACACTCACACACCCAATCACACACTGCATATCTTTGGACTGTGGGAGTCCAACCACGATTCCCACAGGAATCACAGGATTCATCACAATCACACACCACCATTACACCTCCACACAGGACTAATAACATCTTTTAAGCTCACAACACTGACTGGACAATCATGGACACATTCATACACACTTGCACTAAATACTCATACATCTGGACAATTGCACATGTCACCTTCATGCATATTTGCACAACCACCGACACTTTAATTCTATATACATATATACTCTACCCTATATTCTATATTTTTGCAATATTTTATTATGCCCTTATTGCACAGTTAATTTTACTAGTTAAAATTATTTCTTCAGTATTTCCTTTTTATTGATTATTTATTTTACGTACAAGCTTTTATTTTCTTTTTTTTAAGGTCACTGGCGGTCGTATAAAGCATTTCACTGCATATTATACTGTGTATGATTGTGTATGTGACCAATAAAATTTGAATTTGAATTTTGAATTTGAATCGAACCCAGACACCAATGGATGTATTACATCATCAATGACATGGCCCTTTGGGTCACCAAAACCTCCAAAACCGTCATCATAACCTCCTTCGCCATAACAAGGTGTTGATGAAAATCCACTAAAAAGCCAATAGCTGACTAGACTGCAGATACTCACTTTCACTCATCGTATATAGCATTATTATCCTGTGTACAGGGTCACAGGGAGCCCATAGTCTATTCTAGGAGACTTGGGGCATGTGGCAGGGTACATTCCGGATGGGCTGCCAATCTATCACAGGGCACACACATACACCTAGACTATTCAGCCTAATCTCCATGTCTTTGAACTGTGGGAGGAAACTGGAGTACCTGGAGGAAACCCACCAATCACGGGCGAACATGCAAATTCCATGCACACATACCTGAGATGGTAATCAAACCTGGAGGTGCCTGGCAACAGTGCTAACCACTAAGCCACCTTAAACATTCCACAAAAAAAAATCCATATAAATGCATTGCTCACAACAATAACATTGACTTTTACATAACCTTTTTCTAGAAAAATATAAACTCTCCCTGTTGTCTCAAAGGCTTCATTCATATGCATGACTATGACTGTCACTATAAATTTATGAGTTTAATATATACTAGTGATGCTGCAGGGATACTAATGTGAAGCGGGGGGCAACTCCATATAGAACCATACATTAACTTCACTCAAATGGTTAGCAGTAATTGTTAATAATGTAAAATAGAGTACTCTGTGAAGAGAAGAGTGATATTCCCCTTGTGTGCAGTGAGAACGTATTCGTAAGTACTGTAATAAATACATGTACATGCAGAGCTGGTGACAAAGTTCAATCTTTCATTATATATACAGTAAGTATCTGGAAACTGTACTGTGGTGCATTTAATTCTACACACTGAAACAAAATGATATTAATAATTAACAACAGAGTACATCAGATGTAGGAAAAAACATTATTCAGACGCTAACACGTTAACAGCTGTTATTACTATTTATAAATCTTTAAACATGAAGCAGGAAGTGAATCTGAAAAGCAAAGCATTTCATAGTAAATTATTCTCAAAGGAAATGTAAAGGATATTAGATGTCATGAAGATAAATTAACAGGCATGGCTCTCTACAATGCACAACGGTCTTAAAGTCAAAGAAAAGAGATACGAGGGTTAGAATGTCTTTTGAAACACTGTAAGTACAGTTCTTGGATGGTACTTTGCTTGTTTAGCTTTGCTCTGGTTGCTGGGCAACAATATAGAAATTTTTTTAGTTCAACATTCATCAATGCTGACCTAGATGATGCAATCAAATTTTATATGATGAGTGAAATTAATTGACATCATCCACTAAAATGTGGTTGAAGGAAAAACTTTTCCTTCTCTTCATGAAAGGGTCAAGGAGAAGCTACAAGAAAATACTTCTCTTGGAAGAAATCAGGAAAAAAAACTTCCAAATTTTTTTTAAATCAAAGATTTTTTCAAAAATCAGGTCGATGATGTGGGCGGCATGGTGGTGTAGTGGTTAGCACTGTCGACTTGCACATCCAGGATCTGGGTTTGATTCCCGGCCAAGCTTGATTCCGGTCTCTGTGTGCATGGAGTTTGCATGTTCTCCCCATGCTTGGTTGGTTTCCTCCCGCAGTCCAAAGACATGTAGGTCAGGCTAATTGGCATTCCCAAATTGCCCATAGTGTATGAGCGTGCCCTGCGACGGATTGGCACCTTGCCCAGGGTGTACCCCGCTGCGTGGCCTAAGCCTCCTGAGATAGGCTCCAGGTCCCTGCGACTCTGAATACAGGATAAAGCGGTATAGAAGGTGAGTGAGATTGACGAAGTCAATATTACTTTTAAAGGACCACTTTGTTCTTAGACATTCAGTAGATTTTGTGGAAAGATGGGCCTTTGGTTGCTGCAGGCATGGGTGAGCCTTGGGTGCCCACGAACCTGTCATCAGTTTACTGGTAGATGATTAAAAATGTTAATGTGTTAATATCTGGTATACCCTGAGAACAATTCTGACATGAAACATCAGATGATGTAAGAGAAGAAGTCAGTAGTGATGGAGCTGGCCCACTCACATAGACCAGCAGACAAAGAGGCCAAGGCCTCCAAACTCCCCAGATCCCTATTCATTTTGACCTTGACAAACAAGGGTGATCCATGGATGCCTCATCTCACAACCCATGGCACATAGGATCTGCTGCTAACATTTTTTTGCCAGCATACCCCCAGAGGCCCTGCAGAACCAGGCTATGATGGGGCAGAGCTGCCCAGACAGCACAAGAGGAACCTAAACAATGCCAATGGTATGGCTGTTCGATGTATTATTTTTGTCACAGGTAACATACAGTATTATACTTCTTTTTGTAAACATTTTGCTTGATCTCACTCCTGCGATTGGTGGGTTTCCTCCTGATACTCCGGTTACCTTTCAGGGTCCAAGACGTGCAGATTAGGCTAACTGGCAATTCCAAGTTAACTGTAATGTATCAATGAGTGTACAGTATATTTGTGCCTTGCGTTAGATTGGCAGCCAGGGTGTACCCCACCTTGTGCCCTAAGTCTCCTGGGATATGCTCATGCGACCCTGAATACAGGATAAAGCGGTATAGACAATAAGTGAGTGAGTGTAAATATCAGGACAGGTAACGGATACAGGATGATCAGGTTATTCTGAACTTCTTATGTACTTCTTAAGTTGTACGTAGTTTGACAGTAATGAATGGAGGTGACAGGTTTGTTGAAAAGATGTGTGGTGTGTTTTTCTGGTGCATAAAAAGCAATATGCAAATATAACGTATTAATAACAGTAATTCACTTTTCTGCATATTAGCTTAGGCTTGAAGGAATGAGGAGTTTTTGGCACTGGATGAAGCTGTAGGAAATCCAAGACCCCCTCTTTTTTGAGATACACTAAGGCCTTGTTCAGACGGAGGTTAAAATCGACCGTTTTTCTGCCGTTCGTAGTGTCCGGTGATGAAGCGCAGAGGGTTTTCTACACATAGGAGTCAATGAAGGTGTTCACATGGGCTTTGGTGACGTGCGTTTGTCCGGCTGCACGTTTATACGGAGTAAAAAAAACGTTGCATGCAGCTTTTTGTTGGCGTTCAAATCCCAACAAACGCAAGGAAACCGCGTCTAGTTCGTTTTGTCCGCGTCCATTTTACGCTTCGGAGGACCGGATATATCCCATGATCCTACATGCTATACATAGGGAAATGCGGAGAAAAGGCAAAAATAAAATTCTTAAAAAATAAAACTTGCGCGGAAATTAGCCTATATAAAAATATAATAATTTAATTAGAATTTTTAAAACAATAAGATTAATGTCTAATATTGCAAAATGGTCCATATTAAAAGGAGGTACCTCAAATAAAATGACAAGGGCTTTTATATCCAGTTCCCAACACACTGCCCCCCACAGGTTAAACACACAAACTACAATTTGGGCTGCAGGCTGTCGTTAGACAGAGACGTATATAGATGTATATAAATCTTGTTTTGTGTTCTTTTTCTGAAATGCTGTGTTACTTTTACGCCAGATGTAACGGGACACGCACCTTCCAAAAAGTTTAACTTTTGTCTCGTCGGTCCACAAGGTATTTTCCCAAAAGTCTTGGCAATCATTGAGATGTTTTTTTTAGCAAAATTGAGATGAGCCTTAATGTTCTTTTTGCTTAAAAGTGGTTTGCGCCTTGGAAATCTGCCATGCAGGCCGTTTTTGTTCAGTCTCTTTCTTATGGTGGAGTCGTGAACACTGACCTTAATTGAGGCAAGTGAGGCCTGCAGTTCTTTAGATGTTGTCCTGGGGTCTTTTGTGGCCTCTCGGATGAGTCGTCTCTGCGCTCTTGGGGTAATTTCGGTCGGCCGGCCACTCCTGGGAAGGTTCACCACTGTTCCATGTTTTGACATTTGTGGATAATGGCTCTCACTGTGGTTCGCTGGAGTCCCAAAGCTTTAGAAATGGCTTTATAACCTTTACCAGACTGATAGATCTCAATTACTTTTGTTCTCATTTGTTCCTGAATTTCTTTGGATCTTGGCATGATGTCTAGCTTTTGAGGTGCTTTTGGTCTACTTCTCTGTGTCAGGTAGCTCCTATTTAAGTGATTTCTTGATTGAAACAGGTGTGGCAGTAATCAGGCCTGGGGGTGACTACAGAAATTGAACTCAGGTGTGATAAACCACAGTTAAGTTATTTTTTAACAAGGGGGGCAATCACTTTTTCACACAGGGCCATGTAGATTTGGAGTTTTTTTTCTCCCTTAATAACGTAAACCTTCATTTAAAAACTGCATTTTGTGTTCAATTATGTTATCTTTGACTAATAGTTAACGGTTTTTGATGAGCAGAAACATTTAAGTGTGACAAACATGCAAAAGAATAAGAAATCAGGAAGGGGGCAAATAGTTTTTCACACCACTGTATATATATATATATATATATATATATATATATATATATATATATATATATATATATATATATATACCTACTCATTTCATGCCTCTGTATAAACCCATTATACAGCAACGGAGCAGAGAAGTGATCATCAGAGGCTACTAAATCCTTGCTGGGCTGCTTTGAGATCACAAATTGGGATTTACTCTGTAAATCACACAGGTTAACAGTCAGCTAATGTCCTTTCAACCTAAGAAAATAAGTTACACCAATAATGTATGTGAGGTATAGTGTGACCTGAAGAACATCACTAGCTGCAAATCTGAGTTAAACAGATTTTAAAATAGTTCTCCAGTACATCCCACCACTCATCTGGCTCACTCTTGCCAACCCTGGCTGTTCAAACTTAGTGGAACTAGTGAACTACTATCGCCACCCATTCTACTGCCCCAATAATCCAGACTAACAATCTCCACACACCAAGTGAGAAAAGATCTGAAGTCATTCAGAGATTGAATGATTAGGTCTTGCGAGGGGCAGAACCACAAGTACACATCATGCGCTGCTCAGAACGGGCAGATCCGTTGGGCACACACATACACACACAGACACCCATTTGCACACACCAATCAGCCTAATCTTCATGTCTTTGGACTGTGGGAGAAAACTGGAGCACCTGGAGGAAACCCACCAATCATGGGAAACCTAAGATGGTAATCGAACCCAGACACTGGAGGTGCCAGGTGACAATCCTAACCATTATGCCAAGGTGCCACCTTAAACATTCCACAAAAAAATTATCAAAATAAAAGCATTGCTCACAACAATAACATTGACTTTTACATAACCCTTTCTCATTGTTGTTGGTCTTTCGGCTGCTCCCGGCAAGAGGTCACCAAAGCGGAATATCCAGTCCAAACAAAAACTTGGATGCCCTTCCTGACGCAATCCTCCCATTTATCTGGGCTTGGGACCAGCACTGCATCCAGTGGCTGGGGGGTTTGGGCACTGGTTGGGAATTGAACCCGGGCCTTCCGCATGGCAGGCGAAACACCTACCACTGAGTCACCAGTGCCCTACATAACCCTTTCTTAAGTAGAAAAATATCAACTCTCCCTGCAGGCGGTTATGGCGCGAGTTTCTGAAAAGGCAGAACCATGGTTACCTAGACGACGTTACCGCAAAGGCATTCAAGGAGGACACCTGGCAGCTTGTCTATTTAAGGGCCCTGATACCTGTGCACATTGTGTGATCATTAGTTAGCACAAGCAAGGTATCAGGGCCAAAGACAAAGTGCGCAAGACCCAGGACAGAGACAAAGACCCAGACTTAATCCCCACAAGAAATCAGCGTTTATTTTTTTAGTTTACTAATTAATAATCCCATGCTATCTTTCATCGGGAAGGTCTTACTGTGTGTGTCATTAGCACTCTCCCAGCTCTTATTTTGTTGACCCCCTCAAAAGTTCTGCATAATTACATTATACAGGGCTTAAATTAATATTATTACATCCTGTGGTCTCTAATCTGCACCATGCAATAAATGTAAATGTAACCTTTAGCTGTAACATCACGCATGGTAGTGACTGTGATGAAGGTGGTTTTAGCTCACCCATAATCATCTTTTGTAGCAGACTGCACCACATTGTGATACAGAAACATTACAGATAACCTAAAATAAGACCTAACAGCATTATTATTATATTTAATATACATCTGTGATGTGTATTGTCTGGAACATTTATCATAACACCATACAATATCTAATAATAAAATTTTAATACCAATGTATTTGTGATTATATGAAACAACAAAATTAGCCTCATTCGGGTGATAATTGATGTAAGCCTATAGATTTATGTACACTATAGGTGTTGGCACAAGATTAAGCTTATAGAATTAGGTACAAGATTTAACCTAAATATTTAGGTAGAAGAGGATAGGGTGGTGGTCTAGTGGTTGGCAAGGTGGGTTCAATTCCCAACTCAGATGTGTGTGCATGTAGTTTGCCTGTTCTCCCCACGGTTGGTGAGTTTCCTCTGGTTTCCTCCCACAGTCTAAAGATTAGGCAAACTTCCAAATTGCCCTACAATGGATTGGCACCATGACCAGGGTGTACCCAGCCTCATGCCCCAAGTCTCTAGGCTTTGTGACCCTGTATAAAGGAGTCTATACTGTAGATTTTGGTAAAAAAGTTAGCGTATAGATTTTGGTGAAAGAGGTAACGTATAGATTTAGGTACAAGACCTCTAAATTTTGAACAAATAATTCTCCTCACTATTACTGGCCGCGCAAAATTAAGATTTCATGAATACAGATTTTCTGGCTCTTATAAATAGAAACTCTGTCTTGGTATTATCAATAATAATGTTGCCTGTGAAACAAATAATCAAGGTACTGTATATCAAGTATTATGAGCAAGTCTTCTATTATTGTTTAAATTATGGAAATCATTCCTGAAGTTTTAGATAAGGCAGGTATTGCATAATCAGCATATTGCCAGAAAACAATATGGGGATTAAAATTCTAAAAACCATATTCACTTAGTATAAAGTGAGTAAAACACAGTTTCTTAAAACAAAGTACTAATTTGAGTTCTTCATGAAGAGCCTGCGAGTCAGCTATTCGGGAGTTCAGGTTATGTTCATTCCAAAAGTGAGGTGTCAGAACAGAGACGTGGAAGCCTTTATTGAGCCTGGTGGGTGCAAATGAGCAGCGCTAGAGGACCAGATCAAAGCTGACTAAACTTTATCTGGGCCAATGCATCTTTCATGAACGACACTCGTCTCACCTCACTCATGTCATCATCCAAACAAATGTGAAATAAATTTGGTACCACAGAAAACTTTCTATGATTAAGGATAAACGGATAAGGCACATTGTGGCATAAGTGAGACATAAAGCTGTTTGAATGATATGTCAAGTCAAGGTACCGGACTTACTCTTATTAAAATGTAGCAGTTTGTTAAAAAATAGATGCCAGTCTTTCAAAATAAAAATGTCTCCCCTGCCAGCTGAATGTGCTATGTTTTTAATGCTGTTCAGGTAAAAGGTGATGTTATTAGAAAATGAAATAGGTAGGGTACAATGATCCTTCCTTTAAAGGTTCTCTGTCAAATTTCTGTGAATGGTTTCAGACAGAAGGACGGTGTGACGATGATGGACGATGTGCGCTGCTGGCGCCATTTAAAGCATTTGTGCAGTTGTCCAAATGTGGCACTGGATTATATTACCCATCAGCCCCTGCACACCACATACTCCTGAGTCAAGTTCAAGTCTAATGTGAAGTAGTAATTAAGTTCTGACACTCATAGGACTCCTAGTCTGGTGATTGTTTGGGTTACGTCATGTTCTAGTGCATTTCCATGCGATGTTTCCATGACAAATAACTCTTTTAGTATTCTGGGTTGCTGTTTTATTTTTCATAAATCAACTTAGTCATACTGCATACTGGCCCTATTTAGCTTGATATTGCTTTGACGTTGAACAAAATGTAGCAGAGCTGCGGACGATAACATAATTAAAAAAAAGTGATACTGTTTCACAAGACCTTGAAAATAGATTCGCCAATTGAAGCCACTTTCTGTTAAATATAAAAAAATTTTGCAATGTACAAAAAAAAAATTAGTTAAAAAAATAAATAAATAAAAGCGTTTCCATTAATAGTGCAAGAAAACCCGTTTAACAAAAGAGGTGTGCATTCTACAGTATGTACATCATTATACAGTACATGAATGTACATCAGCATAGGTATAGTACATGAGGACTTACTCACTTGTATTGTAATCTGTCAAAAAATTATTGCTCTGCTTTCATGAATCATAAAACATGACTACATTTAGCAGTCACTCTTATTCAGAGTGATGTACATTTTTAATGTCATTATACATCTAAACAGTTGAGGGTTAAGGGTCTTGCTCAAGGGTCCAATAGGGACAACTTGGTGGTCGTGGGATATGAACCTGGGACCTTCCGAACTATAGTCCAATGCCTTAACCACTGAGGACTGCATTTAGATTATTGATCTGATTATGAATATTTGATTTGATTATTGATTAATATATTGATTATTGATCCAGAACCTAAACACAAACATAGAAATGAACAAAAGAATGATAACATGATTTTTGACCATTTATAAATTTTACATCCCCCCCCCCAATATACTTACTGATCATTAATTTTCTTTTTTCTTATATATAAAAATTTATATTTAACAACAGACCTGGGATTTCCCACGTACCATGCTAATATATAATGTACTTTTAAAATTCTCATTTACCATAATAATCAGTTAATTATGAGGCAAATCATTAAAGAATCCTTGCTTTGAAGTGATAAAGTCAGGAGTCGATCAAGTGGTTGATTAAAATCGGAGAGATATGGAACATATTTCCATTTGATCATTTTTACACAAAGCCAAGCACGCACTCCTAAAAGCTTTTAAAGCTTTTTTTCTGAGCTCTGAGTTGTTGTGTCTTACTACTACCTATGTAATGCTGTTGTATAACAGCAGAGCTGTTGCCTGGCAACAATCTCTGTCAAGATTGGCCTCGGTTTACTTTCTTCCCATATCCAGGCAATTTGCTGGAGTATAAGCAGTAAGTGTGCATGAATTATGGACTCTGAAGTTTGTTTTAAAACACAGCAGGAAAGTCATTAAGGGACAAGCTTTTTTTGTGTAAAGTGAAACATTCAACACTTGTTTAGATTAATCAATGCATTTCAGGGAAATTAATTCAAGCAAGCAGTTACTTAATCACTTCAAATATAAAAACTGTTACATTCTCTGTGACGTTGAAACAATGGATCAAACCACAAACACGTGACATACACACCGAATATCTGAGAGCACCCTACTGTGTCATAAACTTTTCAATTCAATTCAGTTGCCCAGTGTCTAATGACTCTCCCTCCTACTCTGACCTTCTCCATTGTTCATGTTATAAGTCTATTGAGACAGGGAAGGACCCTTTTGACACTGGAAGGTACAAATATGAAGGACTTTCCAAATTCCTTCAGACCGAAGTGGCTTCTTGGATGAATAGTGAAACATATCTACGTACAGTACTTAACAAGAAAGTAATAATTTTTAAAGTAAAAACCTACATTTAAAGAAGAAATCAGGATATTCGTTTGTATTTAAGGGAATATTTTATTGCCAATAAAATGCACAATTCTCTAAGCTATTGAAATGATAATTATCTTAAATGCCACTTGAGATATACTGCATTTCCACTTGTAACCTTATTGTTATAGTGCATATTGCACAAACCTGTCAAATAAAACTAAACTGAGAAATTGATCGTGGCATAAGCACTAATGCGTCCAGACTAAAATGGCATATCGATTATCATAGGAACTTAGACATGTCACCCCCGAGGGTCTCACTCCTCTGGTTTAAATGGGATTTATAGCAGAAGATTAAACACTGCATTACAAACCAGAAACATTCTGTGATGATTAATGTTTTTTTTTTTTTATGTTTTGTATTTCTAAAACTTCAAAAGCATTAAATAAGGCAACTGTCATTTTCAGCCTTTTTTTTCATGTTGTAGGATGCTGTTAGTATTGGTTTTAGGCAAACTGCCTTATTGCTTCTGACAGGCTTATACATTAAGCTGTCATAATTTCTCTATGAATATATATTCTTGCAACTCAAATTCTAAATCAAAAACCCTGGGGCCTAGAAAGAAGAATGAAAGCTAGTGGTTTGATGCAAGACATTTAGAATGCCTACTGCAAAAAGACTGGCTGATAGCATCCACGCTCAGTCGCTTTTATGAATCCAATTGCACATTAGCATGACAATGTAGTACGTTCATCCAATTTTGGAATTGGACCTTATTGCTAAAAAAATCTTTATCTGAACTTAACTCTGCCCTGACGTGTATTGTTGTCCAGTGTAACAAGGCATTAATACTTTATTACTGCACTTAAGCAGAATTGACATTAATGTCTAATAAACAAGCTTACTTCCCGCTGCTCCCATCAAAGGGGTGCCACAGCATAGCATCCGATCCGCAACAACTTTGGCACAGGATTTTACGCGGACGCCCTTACTGACACAACCCCTTCCATTTTAACCAGGCTGAGTAGTATGGGTGTGTGGCAACCACCGACAGTGGGGCTCAAACCCAAATCCTCATGATCCCCAAACCAACAACCTAGCACATTAGCTGCCTGAGCCACCACTCCACTATCTATCCAATATCTTTACTTTATTATTTATATATCTGGAAACTTTCATTTTTACTCCACTACAATTTCTAAATAAAATGTGCACTTTTACTCCCGTACATTTCACCCAAAGCATCTTTGTTATTCGTTACCCCACCAATTTGAGTTGGTGATGCAATACTTGTCTTTTGCTTACCGCCAAGCACAGCAGGCCCACGTCGTTATCAAATTAGAATCAATGATGACTGGTACCAAAGCTCAGCGGCTAACATAACAACTCAGGGAAGAGACGACGACCACCGCGATTACAGGGGCTAACTCGTTGAACTGCATGGGGTTTGGGGATGAAGATAAATTTACATGCCCATGGCCTTATTTGCAAGGAATGTTTTCATTTGTTGAATTGAAAGATTCTTTTTACTGCATGAGATGCCTCTTATGTCTACTGAAAGCCACTGAAATATTGCCATTCATAAACTCCTTGAACTTGAAAAACCTCATTGAGGTAAGTCGATGTTATTTAATGTTTGTTAGTTACTTAGGCAATTCGTTATTATCGTAAACCTGTCCAGATATCTATCTAACATTATAGCCAAACTAATGTGTGCTAGTTAACGGCACTGATTAGCTAGCCTACATGCGTATTTTTAAGTACATCACTTTTTTTTCTTCCCCTGAGAGTTGTATGAGAGTTAGTTGTACTGTAAGTGCTGTAGTTCTCTGAATCTGTTCAAATATTTAGCTGTATTTGTCTATTTATTCAGATTCAGAGGTTGGCGTGGGACAGATTCGGACATGTGAGCTACAGACTTTCATTGGATTATAGATGTTATGGCATTTTTGTAATGCACATTGTTTTCCAGATAGTGTGAGAGGTCTGTTCTCCTGCAAGTTTGCTGCTTGCTGCATTGGGTTCCATGAGATTCTACTGTACTTGCATGGTATGTTTTTTAAGATTGTTCTATCTTTTTGGTAAGCGTGGGGTGTCGGCTGGGCTGCCTAGATTGTAATTTGGTCATTTGCTAGATAGGTCAGTCGCATTCTATGTGTAATTAATTTCTATGCAGTTGGGGCTTTGTATGGAATGTGAATGTGTATGAATCAAAATGGTCAGATAGTCCCTGATGAGCAAGCCGAGGGCGACAGTGGCAAGGAAAAACCTTGAGAGGAACCAGACTCAACAGGAAACCCATCCTCATTTGGGTGAAACAGAGAGCAGGAATTGAATGCAGTCATACTGTGTGTTAGATGCCAGGCAGTTCAGCATAACAGTTGATGTTAATTCATGTTAATATGGAGTCCAGGTACAGTATAATGTGAATGTATATTTAGTGTAGAGTGCAAGCAAACTAGAAGGGAGAGCCAGAAGGAAACACAAACATGAGGGTTCCCTGAGATGTAAAGCAACCAATCACTTCACCATCAACAAACCTGAGTGATCAATGAGAATGAGGAAGACAGCATCTAAACATACCAGTTCACCATAATACTCTACGTCCATGAGTCCCCCAGATCTGCTCCTTTACCTAAGGCAGATCTATTTACAAAAATGCTTGGCTAAATAAATAAGTTTTTAGCCTGGGCTTAAACACTGAGACTGTATTTGCGTCCCGAACACTATTTGGAAGACTATTCCATAACTTTGGGGCTTAGTAAGGAAAAACTCTGCCCCCTGTACCACTCCAGAATTTGACTTTGACTGTACTTCTACCAAAGTCATTTTCTGGGGAACTGTAGCCCAATGATGACTTCCAAGAACTGTATATAAGACTATTATTGACCACACATAAACTTTACAAAGCTCAGAATCTTGTCCTGTATAAGCTAAGTAACTATCTTGTACTGTACATCCTGTATAAACAACCAGTTAAAAGTTACAGATGGTTAAGTTTATTAATGACCCTGTCACATGAAGATCAGGAAGTTCCCACTCCAACCTAAAAATATAGAAGAACACAGCGAGAAAGGGGTCAAAATGGTGGGGAACAAAAGTGCATTCTTCAAGTTCAATGTGTCTACGCCGTGTTGTCCACGCCCCCCCCCCCCCCCCATAAAAAAAAACTAACTTCTCCCAGTTGTGTTGGACTAATGGCACTTAGTTATTAACCTAGTTAACCCAGTGTAAGTATGTACTGTATCCAGTGATGTAAACTTTAAAACACTTTTTGTAAGTCGCTCTGGATAAGAGCGTCTGCCAAATGCCTAAATGTGTTGTCGCAGATTTCCTGTCACACACATGATCACATGGTCCAGTGAGATCAACCTGGGTTATTATGTCTGATCAGATCACACCACACCTGTACCAAGTGCTTATTACTGTATGTACTTACTGTATGTTGTCACTGCGCCAGGCGGGTTGGTATAAATACTGAGAGATTTGCAGTGCTTTTCAGCATGAAGTGTTGGTGTGAGGAATTCCCTGAATGTCTCACAGATGCGCTGATAACCTGCTGCAAAAACATGGTAAGTGCCAGAAGAACACAATGTAAACTTAATGCTGTGATCTACAACCTGAAGAGGTTGAGGAACACAATAGCATCCCAATGACTGCTTATGAGCTTACTGTATGAGAGCTTTAATAAATTTCCTAAGAGGTGTTAGTTACACCGTAAACTAGTCAATGGGGTCATTGAGTTCTTCCTTCATCTTACTTCGACCATGTCCTCACCAGGCTTTTTTTCCCCCAAAACAATACTGCAACCTTATCTGGTGCTACTGCATTCCTGGCAAGTTGTACAAATTCTTACTGCATACACACAAATTTTTGAGGACATTTTTTGGAAATGTGGCTCAGTGTTGGGGGTTAAAGTTCATGGTAATCTCAGCAGAGGTAAATGAAGAGGAGAACGTACAGAATGTTACCCCAGTGGCTTAAGAAATACATTTTCTGTCTGTTTTTCCATTGATTATGTGTTTGAAAGTTTTATTCTTTCAACAACAAAAATCTACAAAATTACTCTTGGTACAATAGGGACTCTCCACAAAGCACAAGGTCATGCATGTATTCGTCTGTACTTCGTTGAACAAAAGCATGTGTCCGTATTTCAAACAATAAGTTGTTCCATTTCCATTAATTAAAAAAAATACACTGATGTAAGAATGTATTCTCTAATGGACCCAAAGAAGTCCTGAACTATGAACTATGCCAAAGAAGGTGTAATTCTAGACTTATAAACTATGCCAAATATAAAGCAGTTAAATCTTTTTGTTCAAATTTAATCACTCACAGTACAGTTGTCAGCAATTTGGTTTAATTTGCATTTAGATTGAACAATGTGTTAGTCATTTTATTAGTTTTTCCTTGTTACCATGGCAGCATAGTAATGATCCGATGTTAAAGAAACCTAAAAGTCGCATGCTGCTTTTATTTGCCGCTCTTCAAACAGATTGTGTGTGTGTGTGTGTGTGTGTGTGTGTGTGTGTGTGTGTGTGTGTGTGTGTGTGTGTGTGTGTACAGTATGTATACTATGTCCGTGTTTGTGTGTGTCATTTCTCTGTGTGTGTTTCAAGTGTACTGTAGATTACTTTAGCAGTCTTTTTATCTGAGATCCCAGTTTCTGCTTTTCCTCTTGTAGCTCCCTCTGAGCAGAAACGTTTGGAATTGTGGCTTGAAGTTGTGGCTGTGAGTCTGTGTTTTTCTCATCAGGTTTTACAATAACTCCTTTTTCCACCTCTGCCTTCAGTGTGACAAACCGAATGTTAATGCCTTGAAAAACACAGACCTTTTTATGCTTTACATACAGTATTTTTGCTCTATTTACAGTAAATGTTAGTCTTCCACTGACATCAGACTGTTGTCATTAACATGAAATATGTTTTACATTTTTATTTGTGTCAAGAGGCTGAAGACAGAATGTATTAAACACATTTGAAAATTCGAAAGAAAGCTAACTTTGATCAAAGACTACGCTAAGAGACTTAGACTGTACGCTGTGCAAAAGCACTAAATAACTAGCATGAACCCTGGATATCCTATAACCCAACTATCAGCTTCGTAATGTGTATAACAAAATAAAACCAGACTAGCCTAGCCAAAGGAGTGTGTAAATAAAGAGTCTAGCGTACCATAAAGGGAAACAGATGTGGAAATAAAACATAACAGTAGAGCCAGAAATCACTACAAAGAGAAATTTCATAGTAGAAGTCCCTTGGGCATAAAAAGTCCAAAAATCAGCTTTTTTATTATTGTGCGTATCATGGAGGTTGACATATTAGCCGTCCCAACCATCCCATTTTTTCTTGCGAGTGGCACTGTATTCAGAGACTGGGTTATATAGGACAAAGGGTTATCTTGCCCATGGGACCCAAACAAAAGTGATGGCACAGCTCAAACCCCTGAACCTCTGATCAGCAACCCAGAGCCTCAACTGCATGAGCAACCACTGTCTGGAACAAAAACAACTACTGTAAAAGTCTAAAATGGCATGCTGGTAGTAGCCTATGTCATTAGGGTTGGGGGTGGTGGTGACCCTGACAGTGCCCCCTTAAGTCATGGCACTGTGGACAGGCGAACCAGGACAACCAGCCTGCTATCTTCAGTCAGTTATTTGATTCATGGACCTTGTAATGAGGTCTAGCTTCCTGTAACGCTGGGGCTGTGATAAGGGGCATGAGTGCTGGCTGGGATGTTTGGCATGTGTTTTGTTGAAGGGGCTTAGTCAGCCAGTAGGCTGTGCTACTGTAGCTCAGAGGGCTAAGGCACTGAGTTACTGATCGGAAGATCTGCGGCTGTTCCATAGAGCCATCAGGAGGATGTCTTGGCCCCAGAGGGTGCAGCTGATGATGGACGATGCAGGGCCTGGCTGAGAAAAAGAAAAAAAACAGGACATATCTTAGGCTGGGTCTTGGCAGGAGAGGTACCACCTGGAGCGGAACTAGTTACATTCATGGGTTTAGCAGATGACATTATCTAGAACTACTCACATTTTTATCTCATTACATATAAGAGTAAGGGCTTTGCTTAAGGGCCCAACAGTGGCTATAACCTATATAACCTATAATCTTCCAATCAGTTGTCTAGCATCTGAGGTACCCCAGCCCTATTTGGGTGACAAGCAGCACTCCAGGCTGGTGCAAACCCTCACTCACAGAATCTCAACTTGTTTGTCCCCTTTGTGTGCAGAGCAGGTAGTGCAGCTTGGCAAATGACTTAATGAGTGGCGAGTTGCGCCACATGCTTCTGACTGGCATGCTCACTAAACTTTTCTCTGCACGCTTGATTGCATTTTGAAAAAACGCTCCCCCTACCATCCCAGACTACTTCCTATGTAACAAAACTTTTTTTGCATGCACATTTTTTGTGCTTTTGTATTTGCAGTGCATTTATTTAATGTTTGTGCTTTCACATTAGTATGCGCTTTGTATCTAGGGGCTATATCTATATAGGAAAGAATGTACAACACAAGTCACAATAATAAAAAAAAAATGTATGAATGCAATTTGTTGGAAAGAGGGCCAGCGGGTGTGATTGAACGTTGCTTGCAGGCTGAAGAACCCAGCAAGGCCAACAGGTAATGCTTAATACTTTTAACTTGTGGCTTATTATGAAGTTTATTTCTTGGTGGTCGTTTATGTTGTCAGAAGAGTGAGAGAGAGCAGAATTGAGAAGCACAGCTGAACAAGAGTGTATGTGTATGTGCGTGTGTTTCACAAGGTTGCTAGACAGTAAATTGAGAATTGTTCAAAATAAAAGGCTTAGCATGCTTAACATCTTGATTCTTGTTACTGTCCTATATTTTGGTCTTTTTGAAAATATCATAGAGATCCCTAAAGTATTCTCTGATTATGCATTTTTTCATACCTCTGTTTCACTCCTAGTTCGCATTGTGTTGTTTCACTGTCTATGTAAATGAGCTGCCACTTGAGAAACTCCCCCTAGAGGTGAGCAGTGCTATGCAGACCTGAGCATCATATTGGATTGCAGGGACAGTATTTGTTTATGAGGTCACATCAAGGAGGAAATTAGCTAATTGGCTTTAAAAAAAAAAGGAATTAGGGAACACCTGACCTAGAGACACATTTGAATATCTACTGTATAATTTGCATAATTTGGCCCCTTTAAAGAATATACACATTGAAGTGCAGAGAAAGAAAGTAAATATCACAAAGCTGTTGCATCTTCCACAATTGAGTCAGTGGACTGTATGTCATGATGAGTTGCCGACAGCTGTGCTTCTTCGCCAGATGTGAATTCAAACAGTATGTTTGTATAATCCAATGTCTCTACGAAAACAAATTCACACTCAGTAGCTTTAGCTTTCCTTTTTGCCAGAGAAATATTAGATTGTGTCAGATTGCATTCCAGCAAAACAAGTCACAATGAATTTCCGCTAAGCAAATGGTGCAAACATTTTATATGAAACAGAAGGGTGTTGGTTAAAGTCGCCATATATATTACATTCTTAAAATGAAAGCTGATGGCGGTAAAGTGCCTGGCTACGGGAAGTGTGGAGCGCTTGCCAGATAGCTGATTAAAAGCAATACAGGCTGTGTGCCCATGTGGTGGATGTACGCTGTAAGAAAGTGGGTGTTTTAATGGGGATCAGACACTAGTCAAATGAATTATTTAGTTCGAATAACAAGTATAGGGAGGTCAAGTATAATTTAAGGAGGTTTATGTGTTTGGAATAAATTTGATCAAGATGTCAGAGTTGGGTCACTGTTTCTGTCTTTCTCATGCTTTCAGTGGGAGGCCAAGCTTACTCACTTTTGCCCTTTGGTGCAGATGTCCGATTTATGATAGCATTTTATTGTTATACGGGGGTGAATCAAATATTATCCGCACTCCGGTTATATTAAAACGTTTCAGCATTTTCCATCTACCTGGTTACTGCTGTGTACATAGGTCTGTACAGTTACATCAGTTTATTTCTACAGTAACTGCGATGTGAGCAAAAATGGTTGCGATTTGCATGAAAGAAGAGCAGGATGCAGTGATTGGCTTATTTGTGGTATGAGGGAATACCTGGTGCTGTTATTTCTTATATCGAAGACTTTGTGTGAAGTGTTTGGATATCCACAAACGAAATTTGCACAGATACTCTAAGGAAGGTGAAACTTTCTTGACGAGAATCATTACTGGTGATGAGACACGGATTTATCACTGTGAGCCTGAGAGTAAACGGCAGAGTATGGAACAGAAACATCCTCAAATGTCGACCAAGAAAAAGTTCAAAAGTCAATCATCAGCTGGAAAATTCATCAATGCTTACAGTTTTCTAGGATTCGCAATCAATAAAATGCGATCCTAAATCGGACATCTGCACCAAACGGCAAAAGTGAGTAAGCTTGGCCTCCCACTGAAAGCATGGGAAAGACAGAAACAGTGACCTAACTCTGACATCTTGATCAAATTTATTCCAAACACATCAACCTCCTTAAATTTTACTTGACCTCCCTATACTTGTTATTCGAATCACTAATATTGGAAAATTTATCAGTAAAAAGGTTCATCAATCAACAGTGCTCGTTCCAGTAAGACGCGTCAGATTAAATGCAGAGGCCTGTGATCCAAGGATGTTGTGATCTTGCATGATGATGCACATCTACACACTTCTGCCCACACTGTCAACACACTTTGTCAACTATGACAACTCCCGACAGTCTCGCTCCATCAGACTTTCACATGGTTGGTTCCCAGAAAGCAGAAAACGAGGACAAAGCGTCACCTCTGATGAAGAAGTGAAGCCAGCGGTGCATTTGTGGCTCACAGATCAGCCTAAAACATTATTATGTCGAAAAATTACGGATTTGTCTTTTCTTAAACAAGCCAGAGCAAGGACCATTTTGACTCAACCTCATTCAAGCAGTGATTCTGTACTTTGAGAAATGGAGGTCACATTTGGTGGTGTGAGCTAGTATGGCCACTTTGTTCTGACTCACTGCTCATTTGTCCAACTTCAGAAACAACAGCAACACTGTACTCTATACACATTTAGAAGGAAGGAAAACAGACCAGAAGCTTAGGAGTGTAACTGGGAAAGGAACACCATTAAGATAAGGTTTAAACATTAAATAGACCAAAGGTGTTCGTTTTAATATCAGGATTAGGCTGGCCGAGAAACAAGCACAAGCAGGTATTAACCCAATGACACGTTGTACCCTGACTAACTCGACATGTAGTCTCCCACGGCTGAGTAGACTAGTGTGTGTGTGTGTGTGTGTGTGTGTGTGTGTGGAAGAGAGAGAGAAATTTTATTTATTTATTATTATATAATCATCAAGTTCAGGAAGTACTGTTACTTCCTCCTTGCCATGAGTGTAGGGTGAAATGAGGACCTCATAGTCATGTTTATTTGTAGTTCCGTGTAAGTGTGTGTTAATTTTTCCTTCACCTGAATACAAATGTGCCTGTGTGTTTGTGTCCTCTCTCATTTTTTTCCATCTGTCGAAATGTGTGTAAAAATCTATGTCTATGAGTGTCTTCAGGCTATTTCGGTCTCTAAAGTCAGACTGTATTTGTCTTGGTTGGACAGTGAATTATTGTATGAGTTTCTGAGTCTCTCTGTCGCAGGCTAACCATGTTTATTTTTCCGTCATTGGACAGGACATTCTAACTATCCTGGGACTCTTGGAACACCTACTGTACATTGTGCGGTGCTTTAATACCTTCATTTAAATATTTTGACAGGCTTTGTGTTGCATGAGTGATAAGGCTTTTGGAATCATTCTTGGCTGATCCTGGCATACGCTGCATACGCAGTCCTAAAGGGAAATAAAGACACACACCAATTTAAGGGTTGTTGATTAAATAATACAAAAGCTTGGAACAGAATACAGTAAGTTTTATATAATAATCCATAAGTTCCTCCTGCCACAAGGTTAAATATTCTACATGTCCAAATGTCTACTTCATTTCAACACTGTGGAAGCTTCTTATTTGTCTGCTTGTTTATGTCCCTGTCTTTGGGGATGTTTGATGCTTCTTAAATGCATAGAATAACTACAGCCCTATTCTATCTGTCTACCTAGCATTCCAGGGTACAGGTTCGATTCCCACCTCAGGGTCTGTGTGCATGGAGTTTGCATGTTCTCCCTGTGCTTGGACAGCCATTACTATCAGCCATCGTTTAATGTCGTATCCCTTCACTCAGTCACTCAACTTTTCTTCAGGATGGTGGATCTTCATAGTGTAAACCTACTGAGTCGTCAATTTGTATAAGCAATGTCAAAGTGAATTTAAGAAGAATTATGGTCACTAACGTACCCACCAAAAGTGTTATTTAGAGGATGGTACGGAAACTGGAATCGACATCATCGTTGATCTGCTCTCATGGTGGAGGCCATCCGAAAATGTCACAGGACACAATCTGAGCAACTTTGTCATGCAAATTCGTAATGCAATCGATTACACATACATCAAAGTATGTAGCATTTTTGTTGTTGTTGTTCATATTGTTTCATCATAGTGAGAGTTATTACAGAATATTCTGGGCTTCTTTCAAATGAATCACACTCCTGGTTGGACAACCAAGGTTCCTTGGTATCTTTCTATCTAGCTGAGTGGAGTCTGCACTAATACAGTTTCTTTTAGTAAAATTCCTGCAATGCAGGAGCAAGTCAGAAGGGATGGTCAATAGTGATGGGTTGTTCATGAACGATTATTATTTTTTGAACGAATCTTTAACGTGACTCAGAAGAGTGATTTGTTCATATTCTACTGGATGTAGCATCGCAAAACTAGGTTATGTACAAGAAACAGAGATGAGTAGATCACCTCTCGAGTCTTTTAATCTGAGTCATGCGTTCTTTTGTCAAATGACTCCCGTAGATGCTATGCAGTGCAATAGATAGACTAGAAGACTCATGAGAAGAACTGTTCAATTCTGTGTCCTGTGTAATGCACTGCAGAGCCTCTATGAGAGTCACATGACAAAAAAACAAATGACTCGGACTAGAAGATATGAGAGGTGAGCTACTCATTCTGTTCATTATAATATGTCGTTAGCTGCATTGTAAGATTTTCATTCCTGGAAATATAGCCAAAATTCGTGTATATAGATGTATTGAGGGTCTGTTTATTGAAAATGTAACATTTTCATTTATTTCTGATTAAAAGAATGAATTGAACAAAATTACAAAAAAAGACTCGTTCATTTTGATGAATGAGATTCAAAGAATCGAGTCACTAAAATGATCCAAACTTCCAATCACTAATGGTCAATACAATGGTCAAGCCAATTTAAAAAAGAAGGAAGTGTAGAAGAATCAATCACAGATCATGTATTCATTGTGTATTTACATGTGAGACCTATGGTGGAGACTTGATCCAGAGGCATAAATAAGCCTTACGAGTTCTTGAGAACCAGAGAAAGTAAAATAGGCAGCTTGTAAAAACCCATGAAGTTTGTTTGCAGACAATTGAGCTGAGAAAAAAAAATAAATTAAATTCCACATCTACGACCATATAATGTATAATTAGCAATTTTTGGTAGAAATCTATTTTTTTCTTTTCTATAATTGACATTTTTTTGGGCAAAGGAAGGGCTGACTCCATCACGGTCACTCATCCCCTGTTTACAAAACTGGATTTACCTCATTGCCCTTTTTTCTAGATTTGGATTGTGGTTCTGGTCAGTGGTGGCGAATCATAGGGAAGGATGACTTTGTGGCTCGGCTGCAGTGGAAGGAGTTAAGGAATCAGTGGACACAGGGCCAAAAAATAAATAAATCAAGAAGCTGGACCCTTCAAGTGACTTGGAGGTAAAGAGTTCACACCAGCTGAGGTAGGGGACAGAATTAAAGACCGTGGAGTCATCGGGCAAAGTAAATAAGTACCCTGGCTCTTATTTTGAAGCGAAAATAAACCCAGCTAAACTACTTTGGTGTCTAGAGGGATTCTCAAGATTACTGCGTGGTTACCAAATGCACATTTATGACTTATGTTTTGCAGGTGCATGTTGGGATTTAATGACAGTAATCATATGGGAATACTGTCTGCTGCCTCCCTCATTGCCTCGCCACAATCATCTGATGCGTCTTCAAACTGGGGCCTGGTGCCCTCTGAGTGCTCCCGCATCCAAGTTGTAGAGAAAGCCAAATGAGGTTATTCATTTCCTGCAGTGATGTCATACTTAAATTGCCTATAATCAGAATTTTACCTCCTTGCAATTGGAGGAGTCTGAGAATGCTGCAGTGCGTGACACCAAGAACGAACGTAGAAATGATGTGGTTAATGGGCCCGGGGGTGGGGGGGGGGGGGCTATTGTGCTTGGTGGTGCATGCATTACTTTTTATTTGTTTGGAATTACAAAATACCACACACTCCTTTGCTGGTTATTTTTTAAAATCTTAACATGAACATGATTGGGTGTAACACGTTAGAGTACTTGGATTACTTTTTTGATGTAACGAGTAATCTAATGTGTTAGGTCCGCCATTTAAGTACTCAGATACTTAGTTATTTAAAAAAAAAATTTATCTGTTACTCAGACAATTTATTCAATCTGAGAGCCAGACAGCAGTCATTCCCAATCTATTATCGCGTGTGTGAAAGTCGTCCTACAAGACCCGCCCCCAATAACCTATTATTCCAGTTGTTATACCCCTCTCACCTATGCGGTTTGACTATATGAGGACCGACACGTGGAAAGATGGAAACGTAATCACAGCAGCAAAACTTGCGGTGAATCATGATGAACCGTACTTAAGGCTACGGCACGAAACCGCGTAGGTGAGGGTATTAGTAGTTAATTGGTAGAATAATTATGAAAGGCTTGATTAAAACAACATGCATGAGGAATCACAAAGGAGTTTTCATTTTCTGCAATGGAAAAGTACTCGAACTAGTTACTTTTATCAGAAAATAATGCTGTAATGTAACTGATTACTTTTTAAAGTTTGTAATGTAATTAGTTACTTTAAAAAGTAACGTCCTCCAACACTGAACATGAATCTCAACATTTTCCTTATACAATTGAATTTTTAAGTGCTCTACCTTTCTTCACTTCAACCTAACTAAGAAAGCAAAAAAGAAAGCTTTTTCTTTTCAGAAGTACATAAATAAACATAACCATCCAACAGAAATACACAAATATACAGTAACTGACAATTATTCACAAATATTCTTTTAAGTGTGTAATTATAAGTGTGTATGATAAAGCATAGTGATGAACCCTATAAAAGCAGTGAAATCTTTCCTTCATGGAACAACAGTGCCTCCTGTTGTATACAAGTACAGAGTTTCCCATAAACACTTTAGCTTTTTTGTCTTTATATTCTGTGTGTTTCAGTTGTACAATAGGGTTTGATTACTGTAAGGTTAATGATTGTGATACCTGCATGATGGGTTGTACTTAGGGATGTATTTTACCAAATATTTTATTGTATTTATAAAAACTGTTAAAAGGAAAAGGAATGAAAGACAGCAAGCTCAAGAAAAGTTGTCCCTTCAGGGTGCCAGATTTTTTTAGTGACCATTTAAATTATATTTTTTGTATTAATAAAATAAAATTTTTATACCAATTGTATCAAATTAAAGAAAATGTCTCGGGTTACTGTGCTGTAACCCTGTTCCCTGAAAAGGCGGGAACGAGATGCTGCATGAAAACGCTATGGGAACCATTTTGTCCTGTTGCCAGTTGTGAAGCATATGGGCAAACACGCCAATTTTTGGCTATATATAACCTCGGTCAGGTGACGTCATCTGATTAGACGCAGCTGGAGGTTATAAATACTAGTGAGCCGGCGACAAACCTCAGATTAATTTGTCTGAGCGGACGTCCGGTCACGTGGTAGTGCGGCATTGGGACGCAGCATCTCGTTCCCGCGTTTTCAGGGAACAGGGTTACAGCACAGTAACCTGAGACGTTCCCTTTCAAAGGCTTCTCTCGATGCTGCGCAAAAACGCTATGGGAACGAGAATACCAACGCCGCCGCACTACAAGTGTCTGGACCCTAAGGTTGTGTAGCATGTGCGCACAAGGCAGAGAAGGTCTCAGAAATATGCCTGGGCAGCTAACTCGGGGACTGTGAGCCCGGAGTAGCATGAACATACAGATTATAAATGTAAGAAATGTGTGCGGGGAGGACCAACCCTCCGCGCCACACAATTGCTGCAGGGGATCCCTCCTGCTGGTGCAAACTGGGACGATCACCATGGTTGGATGAGCCCTGCTTCCTAGAGGTGAAGTGAACCCACGCGCCTCATAGGAGGGGGAAATATGCATCTCTCACCCAGTATAGTGGCGCTCTGACTTACGCCACTGGCTGGTGCGGTGGACGTAAATCTGAAGAGCACGTACTGAACAGTAAGTGAAGTTTCTCCTGCTCCGAGGCTGTAAAAGGCGGAGGACAGAAGGCTTCAAACAATGCAGTTAGGTACATCCTGTAGAAACTCCAGCACTGAAACATTTCGGCAGTGGACTGGGTCTACCTGCTTGGCACACACTTGCTGCAGGGGAATACCTCTTGCTAATCCAATAGCTGAGGCGATCCCCTGGTTGAATGAGCCCTGATTCCTAGAGGCGAAGTGAGCCCACGCGCCTCATAGGAGAGGGCAAAGCATCTACTAGGTGTAGGGGCGGTTGCCCGCCGATGATGGCCCCCAAAACATGCAAAAGCTGCTCTGACCTACACCAGTAGCTGAAGCGGTGGACGTAGATCTGAAGAGCATGAGCTGGATACACTAAGTGAAGTCTCTCCTGGTCCGAAGCTGTAAACGCGGAGGACAGAAGGCTTCAAAAGCAATAGGGTGCATGTTGGGTTTATGGAGCTTTCAGAAGATAGTTGAGAGAGGATGCAGTTACGTACGTCCTGAGAGTACTAGGGCACAAACTCGAGGACAGAAACTCCAGCACTGAAACAATTCGGCAGTGGACTGGGTTTACCTGCTTAGCAGACACTTGCTGCAGGGGAATACCTCTTGCTAGTGCATTAGATGAGGCGATCATCTAGATTCCAGATTCTAGACAGCTATTATTAGCTGTGTTACTGTATGCCCTTATGATGTACATGCAACATCTACCTTAAGAACCAGTGAGAAACAGGTGCAAGGTGATGATGACAGATGTTCCAGCCGGTGATTAGTATGTAAACTTGTGATGTTGAATGATGAATGATTGGAATAGATGAGAGGAAAAATTAGGTTCCTGCTGAAGTTGGTATAGAAACAACCAATTTTTAAAAATTGGTCTTCAGGCACTTTGCAGCCTGTCGCAGTTAATAATGTTTTCTCATTTGTAATTTATTTAATCTACATAATGTCATATAATTTAAAGTGAAAGAATGAGGGTGCTCCATAAGCCGACCTGTATTTATTCATCAGATTACATACTGATTAACAGTAGTGTCTCTGCAGTGACAACTCATGAACAGTGCTAGAACATCTTGTAGAGCCCTTTCCCAAATGGCTTGCTTGTAGCTTTGCAGTCCTCATTCATTTTTTCCCCCTTGAGGCCTGCACGGCCACAGGATGTACTATTTCTTAATTTAAGGTCCCAAATGGGTGCTCATATATCATCCGTACACACTTGTGTGCTTTGGCAAAGCCCATAGCGTTCTTAAAGTCCCTTATGATCACTACAATCACCGATCAAAGTGGATGAGTTTGTTGAAAAAAATAATGTTAAAGCCAATGATGAATTGCAAGGTCTAAGTATAATCAGTTACTCACTCACTCTGACTCATTCTTTACACCATCAATCCATCACAGGACACAAACACCCTCACTCACACACTACAGGGAATTTGGAAATTTCAATTTGCCTAATCTGCATGTCTTTGGACTATGGAAAGAAACTGGACACAGACCCTAGACTGTTGGGTGCCAAAACTTTATTTTTTATTTGGGACAGCAGATCCACTTAGGGAAGAAGATTCCAGGATATTCTTTCTGCATATTCCTCTCTACTGAGCTTTTGCTGCACCAATGAGCAGGTCTTTGAACCAGCAGTGACAAAGATTGATACAGCAAATTAGAAGTGAATGGAGGGAAAACAGTGCAAGGAAGGTTGTTCTGTCAGCAATCCATCAACACAACACAATAGGTTTGGTAAGCAAGAACTTTGCCCATGTAGCTACCATAGACAATCTGGTGCCTCTGCTTAAGAATTCACAAAACTAGAATTAACATTAACTCCCAGATAAGGATCTGAGACACAAGTTGTTATGCAGACAAAAACTGTATGACTTTCAGTATGTGTGATTTGAAGTGTACAAGGCTGTATGAAAACATTAAACACTGCAAATATTACATCATCCACGCCTTTGTCAGGAGTTTACATCTGCTATGTATAAGGCAGAGACTTCTTAGTTAAAATGGGGGAATACCGTATGCACCCGAACAGAAACGGTTTTTCGTATTTTAGGCCACATTTATTTGTTTCAAAGCCCATCTAGTGGCATTGGGGTAAAATATTCTGTGCCCATGACTCTTATTAAGGCATGAGAACGAGATATTATGTTGCGACCACGACTTAATATGGAATGGGAATGAGATAGTATGTTGTGACCATGACTTACTAAGACACAGGAATGAGATAGTGTGTTGTGACCACGACTTACAAAGGTGTGGAAACAAGATACTATCTTGTGGCCATGACTTACTGAAGTGTGTAAATGAGATAGTACTATGTCCACGATTTATTAAGGTGTGGGAATGAGATAGTATCATGCCTGGCCACGAGATACTATGATGTGGCCATGACTTAAGAATGTGTGGTAATGAGATCATCCATTACCTCACATGACAAGATGCTTGTTGTTTTGGAGATGATTCCAAAAGTCATCATCTACAGTACAGCAGTGGTTCTCAAAGTGTGGGGCGCACCCCACTAGTGGGGAATACAGACATGACAGGTGGGGCGCAATGAACGAGAGGAAATTAGTGGAAAATAGTAGGAAACAACTAAACAATCACACACAAATAAATGGATCATTAATACAAGTACATTTAAAATAACATCAGTTGTGGGCCGGGAGAAAAAGTGGAACCATAGTGCAACAATAATGGTTTAACTTCGGGCCAACTTGAGCAGCGCTGCTCGAATCACAAACCTGCGCGACCCACTGAGCAGCGCTGCGCGACTCTGACAGAAAAAAAACGCGCCGACCATCAAAATACATTTTACCCCGCTGGGATGCGCACGTACAAAACAGGCATGGCAAGGCGGAAACAATATTAAACAGTCCTGACATTTTAAATAGTTTTTAAATAAAAACACAGTGGTCGCACAGTGGTTTGTGATTCGAGCGGCGCTGCGCGATCCACCGGGCTGCGCCAATAAACCAGACCATCACTGCGCTATCCAGATAGTCGCGCTGCGCTGTATTTGCGCAGATATTTGGTTCAATCGGGTGCCACGGTTTCGTCCGACTTTTGATGTGTTTGGCTTCACATACACTTTCGACAATGGAAGACGGTGCAGCAGCAGTGAGTTTACTTACATGTGATGAAACCAAGAACGAGGAGATTGTAAAGAAAAAAGGTGCCTCGTCTGTGGTGTGGAATTGGTTCGGGTATAAGAAGTGAAACGAATGAGATGAACGTGATTTGCAAGGTATGCAAGTGCACTGTTTTAACAAGTGGTGGAAACACGTCAAACCTTTTCTATCATCTGAAATCCAAGCATCCAAACGAATATGGCCAAAGTAAAAAAAAATGCGGCAAAACTCAGCAATTCCCAGTTTAAATAAAATTACATTATGTAAAACAGTTTTTGTGTTTGAATTTTTATTTATGTATTTTCAGATACAAATTGCTATATTGTGATATAGCAATTGTGATTGTGATCGTTATCGAGGTAGAAAATTGCTTCTCCTGTGTTAGAAGATTTTGGTTATATCACCCACCCCTAATGAAGTCTATCTTGAGCTTAGATTCATGGTGGGGATGGTGGGGGCAGAAGAGAGGCTCGTGTGTGCTTTGTGTCTTAAACCGCTGGCAGCAGACCGCATGAGACCCAACAAATTCACACTCCAGCCACGTTAATAATCCACTCGACTTCTTTCAAAGAAAGCTGGCAGAATACAGACAGCAGGATAATCGCATGGTAAAATCTGAATCAGTGGACAGCAAAGCACAAATGGCTTCATTCAAAGTTGCATACAGAATTGGCCAGTGCAAAAAAACTACAAACGATTGTTGAGCAGCTAATAAACATGGGGTCAATTATGCAATGATAAGTGACAACGTAAGCCTTTTATAACAATTGCACGTGTATTTTATCTGTTTTTAACTTGGTGTTGTTTGATCTTATTGGTTTATAAATTGATATTTCAATAAACAGTAAACTTGGCTGATTTCGTTATTATTTTGTTGACAAGTGGGGCTTGAAAATTCGCTCACCCCCTTAAGTGGGGAATGACAGAAAAAGTTTGAGAACCACTGATCTACAGTATCTATACTAATGAAATTATATGCAATGAGGTTATTAAGTTGTGGTCCAAACATAGTATCTAGTGACCACGCATGAAGTTAAGTATAAGGAGCATTTTGAACAGGTGCTGCAGTTTAAAAAAGGATTGACTGCAGTAACCATCTGAAGGTAACCACTGAGCTACCCCTGTGGGGCTAGGGGTACCTCAGTGATTAAGGCATTGAACTATGGTTCGAAAGATCCCAGGTTCAAACCCCACAGCCACCAAGTTGCCACTGTTGTGCCACTGTTATTCAGTTGTATAATGAGATAAAAATGTAAGTCGCTCTGGATGAGAGCGTCTGCCAAATGTAAAATGTAAATAGTAAGTGTGGAAAAAGAGCTATTCAGCTTTCTGGAGTAGTGGTGTTGCTATTCATTTTAATTTCTTAAATATTCTACTTATTATTGCTTTTTAAAATCAATCTTTATATGTATCAATTACTGTAAACATGATCTTTTATATTTTAAATAGCTTTTTATTATTATTTTTTATGTCAACTAGAACATTAAAATATAACGTTAACACATTTAAACTGATTATCAAATGTACTGTTTGTCTGATATAAAATTACAGGTAGGATCATTAGCACCCAAGCCTCATCCATGCCCACAGGGACAAAACGCCAGCATGTCTGGTCTGATCAAAGAGACAAGCCAGTGCAAATACACAAGCAGACAAAATTTTATTTTGTTAAGAAAATTAAAATGCATTTTTGGAGGCCAAGCATAATCAGTGTCTCGCCTCAAATAAATCACAAGATGGCAATATTGCTGCATGTTTTATTCAGGCAAAATATTGCACATCATTTCAGTGTGTATGTACAGTATATGTGTGTATGTACAGTACAGTACACGAAGCATGTTCAAATCAACCCAGGACTTTTGATTGGTAACAGAACACAGTTATGAAATATAAACTCCCTCAATTTCTTTATATAATCTCCTGTTACACTAATGCACTTATCCCAGTGTTTCACTAGTGCTTGGATACCATCAAGGTAGAAAGAACAACGAAGTTGCTCGTACGTCTGGAAGTCGTTCAAAACTTGTTGTTATCATGGCTTCCAGACGTACGAGCAACTTTGGTAATTTGTTCGTATGCCGAAGATGCTGTTTTAACATTCAGGTACAGGTTATATTCATATTACTGAAACACTATTTCTGTTTTGTGGGAAATGTTTACTTAAAAATGCTTTTTAATATATTCTTTTCTTGGTGTGAAGTGGGTGGGGACATGGCCTTATTCTGAGGACTAAACTCTTAATTTTAGTCTCTAGCCTCAGGCAAGGCTTATTCTTTCCCACAACGTTAATTTAAGGTTATGTTGGGTAACAATATACCAGTAACAGGATGCTTTTTGAATGAAAAATTCAAGCATATGTAATATCTTTTAAAATATTGATTTACTTTCTAAACGTAATTACCTTTCTCCTCTCAGAGCCTGCTGTGGCTCTTAGTGTCCTTGGCATTTTTCAGGGCAAATGGCAGAGCTTCTATGTTCTATTCATTTTTGATTTGCTTGGATAACCATATGCAATTTGCTTTGATCCGAATCCAATCCCCATCACTGTCTTGTCTCCCTATTGTGTACTTGTTTTGCATTCATTTTTGACCATTTTGACTATTTATAAAAGCTTCCGTGTTTTTGGATGATTTGTGCTTCATCCATGTTAATGTGCATTTCTTATCCATATTTATTAGTGTTTTAAAGTTCCTTGGTTTAGTGTTTCTAGTTATACAACCAATTTATAAATTGCCAATTACAGTATTCTTGTTTTTCATTTTCTGTTGATCTATGCTATGGACTTGGACCCATGCTTGTAACTTTGCCTGCTATATTGGCCTGTACATTACAACATGCCTTTGCTCACAAAGGATTCAGCAAGACACAGTGTGAAGCAGGAGACAAAGCAGTGGGATGATTGGTTATGGCTTTTTATGGAAAGGCACCTTGTAGAGCTCTTAAAGCCTCATTCTTTTCTTTGAATCTTGTGTGTACTGTAGCTCTCACGGCACGAAATTCAAGTAAACAGCTCCAGCTCTGTCTCTCTCTATGCCAGAGGATGATTGAGTGCATTTCCCCCCACTTCATGCCCCAGGCTGCACTGAATGACTATAATGGCATTGAGTTTTCCCCCAAATGGAATAATGCTTCAATGTGAGCTCTATTTTCTGCAAGTGCTGAAGCCTAACCCTCATAAGTGAGAAAAGGTGATGTTGTCACAGATCACCAGCTAAGCACATACATTGGCAGAAAAACAGGTACAAGGACAGGTAAATATTTTTGGGAGGCTGTGGGCCTACACTGAAAAAAAAAAACTTTTATAAACGTTTGCTACTGTATTTCACATTGCTGTTTTGTTGACACGATGTGTACACCAGTTCAAAATCTTAAGCTGACTCAACTTGTAACTCAAATTCAGCTCAAGTAGTATTGGTTGTGGGCTCAATTAATTAAATTTCTGCCAAACTTTTCATCTACTCAAAGGTAAGTTGTCCCCCATTGTAGCCCATTAATGTAGAAACAAGTTAGCCTTACAATACCTCAACAATTTAAACACGCAAACAATACCTTTAAAAAACTTTATTCTTCTAAAACAAGTCCAATTTAAATCCAAGATCTGCATAAAACAGGATAATACAGGTTCAATTTTTCTTAAAGAACAATAAAATACCCCAGAAGCTTATCAGGCTCTTACTGATTATTTTATATTACAATCTCATATCCATTTAAACTAGAAAAGATGAACAGTTTCCACAATGTGTCAAACACAATAAAAAAAATTCTGTGGCAACAAGAGTCTGTTTCTCAACATCTGAGAGGAGCATGTTTCCAAAAGAAGCCGTTTGGATGGATTCATACTGTAGGTGCCCAGCCAGTCCGTTTGGAATTCAGTTTACAGAGCACAGACCTGACAAAACATCACTGCTAAAGCTCCTGCATAGTCACCCAGGTTATCAAAGACTACAGCACCCTTCAAGAGCTTGTTCATGATCCTCCAATAGAGCCTAAAGGCCATTCATCACTCCAATGGCCCAATCCTTCACGGCAGAGCTCTAAAGAGAAATAGAACAGTCATGTAAAGTCAAAGATAAATACATTTCACACAATATCTAGTTATGATAAAAGTAATAAAATCATGTGATCTCAGTGAAGGTAAATTGTTGACTCAACTTGATTATTATTATTTTTTTGTTTATTCAGTATGTGTTCTCAACACATAATTGGTGTTCCCAAATTGTCCGTAGTGTAAATGTTGACCGGAAGTCCAACCACGGTCGTACAAATTTCAATAAAATTTTATTTGTATAGCGCTTTTAACAATTGACATTGTAGCAAAGCAGCTTTACACAATCAAAATAATTATTTAAGTTTGTATGAGATCGTGTGAACGTGTATGAATCAAAATGATAAGATGGTGACAGTGGCAAGGGAAATCTTCCTGAGAAACCTTGAGAGGAATAAGACTCAAAAAGGAGCCCATCCTCATTTGGGTGATAACGTACTGTATAATAGGGATTGATCTGCATCATACTGTGTGTTAGAAGACTGGAAGTTCAGTCTAACAGAAGATGTGTTAATATGGAGTCCAGTTCATTATTGAAGGCTCAGGTAGACTGTAGGAGACTCCAGTCCTGAACTATCAAGTGACTGCTGTCACAAGTCCTCAGAGAATCAGCCGAGGACAGGCCCGTCTTCATGGTAAAGTAGAACCGTCCCCAGACACCACACGCATCCCAGGCAGACGACACGGGGCATTCATGCGATGAGATCTCCAACCAGAAATGGGACACCAGGACAACTCAGACAGGTCCAGAGGGAAGAGGGGGTCTGGATCACTGGCAGCTCATGTGTAACTCGATAAAGAGAGAGAGGGAGAGAGAGAATAGGAGAGAGCAGAAGAGAAGGAGAGATAGCAGTTAGGTACTGTATGGTCACAGTCACACAATGTAGAATGTGAATATACAATATATTTAGTATAGAGTGCAAACAGAGACTCTGGCAGGACTAACTATAACAGTATAAATAAAAGGGAGAGCCAGAAGGAAACACAGACATGAGGCTCCCTGAGATGTAAAGCAACCAGTCACCTCACCATCGACAAAACAAAAATGCTTTTTTTAAATAGGTTTTTAGCCTAGACTTAAACACTGAGACTGTGTCTGAACATTAATTGGAAGACTGTTCCATTTCTTTGGGCATAAATACAATGGTCATCATTGAGTTTGTAGAAATAGTTAAAAGGTTGAAGCTAAAAATGAACTGATCAGCTTAAATATTAAAAATTAAATTGAGTTAAAGAGAGCGGGAGAGGGTTAAGACCATTATTTTTGTGGCAGGCCAAAACAAAGACCGGCCCCCGGCTGCCAAATTGGGCAGCTCTAAAGTGTTCTTATGTTCTAACTAGCTGAAGTACCCATCAAGGAAAAGAGTTTATATAAATAGTTATGAGGTCAAAGCTAATAATAAGATAACAGCTTAAAGGTAATCAGTGAGATTATTAGTTAAGGTTGAAGCCTACATACAGTACAGGCCAAAAGTTTGGACACACCTTCTCATTCAATGTGTTTTCTTTATTTTTATGACCATTTACATTGGTAGATTTGCATTTATTTATATAGATTTTTTATGCTACTTCTTCTTGTTTGTCTTTTGGCTGTTCCCTTTCAGGGGTCGCCACAGTGAATCATCTACCTCCATCCAACCCTATCCTCCAATCCTCTTATCTCACACCAACTAACTGCGTCTAAATCTACATCTAGGCATTTGGCAGGCACCCTTATCCAGAGCGACTTACATTTTTATCTCATTATACATCTGAGCAGTTGAGGGTTAAAAGCCTTGCTCAAGGACCCAACAGTGGCAACCGCTAAACTACCCCTGACCCTTCATGTTCTCGCTCACTGCATCCCTAAATCTCCAATTTGGTCTTCCTCTAGACCTCCTGCCTTCTACCAATATAATTACAATCTCCCCTCTGAACATGTCCAAACCACCTCAATCTGGCCTCTTTGACTTTGTCTCCAAAACATATTACTTTATTGCAAAAACACTTTTTGAAATAGTGATATATAATAACATTTTGATTTGATATTTCAATTTTCAATTTATTTGTATAGCGCTTTTAACAATTGACATTGTCTCAAAACAGCTTAACACAATCAAAATAATTATTTAAGTTTGTATGGAATGTGAATGTGTATGAATCAAAATGGTCAGATTGTCCCTGGTGAGCAAGCCGCGGGCGACAGTGGCAAGGAAAAACTCCCTGAGATGGTAATAGGAAGAAACCTTGAGAGGAACCAGACTCAACAGGGAACCCATCCTCATCTGGGTGAAACAGATAGCAGGAAATGATCTGCATTTATACAGTGTCTTAGGTGGCAGGCAGTTCAGTTATAATAGTTGATGTTAATTGATGTTAAAATGGAGTTCAGGTAGTTATTGGAGGCTCAGATAGACTTGTAGAAAATTCCAGTCCTGAACTATCAAATTGTCAAGTCCTCAGAGAAACAGCTGTTAACACCAGTCAAGGCCAGAACCGTCTTCTAAGTAGAGAGAATCATCCCCTAGACACCAGACGCATCCCAAAGAGACACACGGGGCATCCATGCGACGAGACCTCCAACCAGAAACGTGGCACCAGGATGGATCAGACAGGTCCGGAGGGCAGAGGGAGTCTGGATCACTGGCAGCTCAGGAATGACATGTGTAGCTCGACAGAGAGAGAGAGAGAAAGAGTGAAAGGGGGAGACAGGGGGAGAGAGGAAAGAGAAAGAGAGGGAGAAAGAGAAGAAGAGGAGAGATGGCAGTTAGGTATGGTCACAGTCACATAATGTATAATGTGAATGTATATTTACTGTAGAGTGCAAGCAGGGACTCCGGCAGGACTAACTATGACAGCATAACTAAAAGGGAGAGCCAGAAGGAAACACAAACATGAGGGCCCCCTGAGATGTAAAGCAAACAATCACCTCACCGTCAACAAACCTGAGTGATCAAATGAGAGTGAGGAAGACAGCATCTAAACATACCAGTTCACCATAATACTCTATGTCCATGAGTCCCCCAGATCTTATCTCGAATAATTTTTCTTTTAGCTGGAGCTACATTATCTAAGGTACAACGAAATGTCGACTCTAAATATTCATTCGCCTGATCGAGTTCTGTGGGGTCAGACGGTGACCTAATCGAAGTTGGTAACTCTGGGAGATTACTGATAAAACTCTGTGTGGTAGTTGATGTGAATGTACGATTAATACGGTAGCGTGGTGCTGTGCGTACATTATCACTGTGACACACTTGAATTGAGACAAGATAGTGATCTGAGATAATTTCAGACAGTGGAATTGTGAATAAGTTTCTTATAATTAATCCGAAGAATATTATTAAATCTAAAGTGTGACCTGCTTTATGAGTGGGTCCTACTACACACTGATTTACTCCTACTGAGTCCAGTATGGACATAAATGCTGTTCTCAGAGGGTCTTCTGGATTCTCAAAATGAATGTTAAAATCCCCAGCAATTAACACTTTGTTTACAGAAACGACCAG
This sequence comes from Channallabes apus, assembly GCA_030522415.1. Taxonomy (NCBI): domain Eukaryota; kingdom Metazoa; phylum Chordata; class Actinopteri; order Siluriformes; family Clariidae; genus Channallabes; species Channallabes apus. The sequence continues at coordinate 24,860,215 of CM060105.1, read as the reverse complement.
GTTTGAGATGAAATCTGCACTTCACTAAGAAATTCAGAATACGGCCCTGGAGGTCTGTAAATTATAATTAGTGGAATCGACTGAGCTGACTTAATATACTTAAGTACACTTATGTTACTATAGAGAATTTCAAATGAATAAAATTTGTGTCCGTGTTTTTGTACGATAGACAGATTATCATTATGAATAACTGCGACGCCTCCTCCTCTACCAGTTAACCGAGGCTGGTGTATGTAGCTGTATCCAGGAGGACTAGCTTCATTTAGAGCTACATACTCTTCCTGTTTAACCCATGTTTCAGTTAAACAGAGTATATCAAACTCCTGATCTGTGATAATTTCATTAACAATAACTGCTTTAGATGCGAGAGATCTAATATTTAACAGTCCTTCAGATCAGAGGTGCCGGCTGCGCGTTCAGTATGATCCGAGTTTGTGGTCTTTATGTTAATTAAATTATTGAAACAGACTTTCTGAGACTTTCTACATTTTTGCTTAGATCAGGGAACAGACACAGTCTCAATATGGTGAACCCTAAGTCACGACTCTATGCAGCTAGCAGACGGTTGGTTTAGCCTGTCTGTCTGCTCCCTGGCCTGGGCTCTGGATTGTGACCGGTTAACTAGGCCTCTACTGAGACTATGAGCTATACTACAGGAAATGGGAGCAGCACCTTCCCGAGTGGGATGGACACCGTCCCGCCCTAACAGGCCAGCTTTGCCCTCAAAGGTCTTCCAATTATCTATGTAGCCCACATTATTTTCGGAGCACCACCTGGACATCCAGCGGTTCAGCGACCATAACCTGCTGAAAGCTATGTCGCCACGTCTCATTGGGATGGGACCAGAGCATATTACTTCATCGGACATCGCCTTCGCTAATTTAAACATCTCTGTAAACTTACTCTTACTAACCTCTGACTGACGAAGGCGTATATCGTTAGCTCCAGCATGTACCACTATCTTAGAGAACCTGTGCTGTCTTAGAGCCCTAAGATTACCTCCTATTTCCGGTGCTCTGGCTCTGTGCTCTGGATACACCTAACCACTGCCGCCCCTAAAGGTCTAGCTAATGTCACGTGTCTCAGTATAGAGTCTCCTATAACCAGAGCTCTTTCAGGTTTCTCAACGGGTGGATCACTGAGGAGAGCAAACCTGTTGGACACGTGAAGCGCAGAGGAGGTGTGCTCCGGTGGACTAGCCTTAGCGTTAGCTTTGGCTGAACGAGTATGCTGCCGAGTCGTCACCCACTCGCCCCGCTGTGAGGGCTCTAATGCCGGAGTCGGGGGCTGTTTATCTCCGCCTGTGGCACCCAGATTGTCCGCTACGGGAATAACGCTGCTCTCACACTCTCTAACCCTCTCTATAGTCTGGATGCGCTCCTCTAACGGTGATATCTTCCCCGTCAGAGTGCTCACTAACACACACCTATCACAAATAAAATTATCGCTAATGACGGAGGAAGAATGTCTAAACATCCTGCACTCTACACACTGAACGAGCTGAATGGTAGACATTATAACGTACCTCTGTGTCGGAGTTTTAGTTGTTTGGAGCTGAATTCCGTTTGTTGTTCTTAGACGAGGAACCTCGCGCGTTCTCCAAAAATCGCAGAAAAAAGGCGAAGCCGAATAGTATGAAGATGTAAAAGCTAGTTGCTATTAATATTATTATTGTATAAATGAAAAAGCTATGTAATTTAAACGCTGATACAAACACGAAACTTTCGCAGAAACGATACAAAAACAGGAAGCTACGTCACCAACAGGAAGCTACGTGAGGGACCCAATTATATTTGATTTGTTCTTCAAGCTGCCACTGTTAGGCACCTGATTAAGGTCCTCAACCCTTGACTAATCAGATCTTTGAGATAAATTTAAGCTAACTTAGAAAAAAATGTTGCATATGCAGGGTAATGAACAATGGCACATCATGTGATGGATACCACTCTGCATATCAGTGTATGGTGTAAAAATCTGTTTTTACTTCCTAATCCTCCTAATGAGAGGTATCCTGCATCAAATCCCCTGGATTTACTGGTGAGTAGTCTCCTTAAAAAAAGGAATAAAGATGATAAAAAAAGTGTAGTTGATGTTTAATCAACCATGGTTTTGACTCTGCAAACTGTTAAACTGAAGGCTTTTCAAAGAACCACCTTTTCCTGTACAGGGTATACTCACAGAAGCAACACTTGCGTCAAGCCTTTATGGGATATCTATAATATGCAGCGTGGTTAAACATGATCGCAGATTAAGAGCGTTCATATTGAGCTTTCACTCAAGCATTCTTGCTGAACATATACATGAACAACATGAAAAGCATTTACTAAATTGCACTGAGTGACTAAGAACTTTGCAGTGCAGGTAGATTATTTATGCAGTGGAGGAATTGTTAGCATTTGTATATTTGTTAATGATTAGCATACTAAGCATTTATGTCAGCCTCTCAGGAAGCCTATTTCCAATTAGCTTTTAGTTGATGTGCGTGGCCTGGCATCGACTGGCTTCATCACAATTTGTGAGACTGAGAGGCCCTCAATGACTCGAGAGCTCTAGTGCAATTTGAAGCGTGAGAGATGCTAAGCGTAACCTACTGAAGTCAAACCAAATAGCAAAAGATTGTCAGAAAAATAGGTTCAAATACTCAGCCAGCCAATCTGCACCCTTGAGGATAACTCCTAATAAAGATGTTTATTGAATACGGCACTCATGATGTTCCTTCTCATTTCATTTGATCTTTTTTTTTTTTTTTTTAGATTACTTGACTAACACTTCAATTTCACTTTCCAATTATTTGAAGATATTTATTGATAAATAGAAACAGTAATGCATAGTATTTATTGAACTCTTTTTTGGACTCTTGTCTGAAATCTTGTGGATATCCACAGTGAGGTGATGGTTCTTGCCTACTACACTATACCTACTGTGTATCCCTGGTTATGCAGTATGGCTATAGGACTTGTTCTGTTTTTCTTTTAAAGATGCTGGATGGAAAATTCTGACATTTCGAACATTCTCACAGAAAATGCTTTTTGCTCTATAGACATTTGTTATATGGATTCTTCCCATGAAGAGAAGAAAAGAACTCAAGGTCATGGTCCAAAATATTATGCTATAAGAATTTAAAAGGTAATATTGGTGTATATTATACTGTACACCAATCAACCAAAACATTCAAATGATTAAAATTAAAATCTTCTCAGTTTGGGATCCACCTTGTGTCACTGCGGTACCTCAGTGCATGGCTCTGCAGGGTCTCTTGGAGGTGTGCCAGACATTGCCAGTGGATTCTTTGGGTTGCAGAGTGGGGCCACTGTGAATCCGACTTGTTGGTCCTGTGGGGGTTCATTCGAATTTGGCAAGTTTGGAGGCTGGATCGGTGACCTTGGGCTTTTTGTCTGCTGGGCCCTGTACGTGGTGGGATATGGTGCACTGGGTGTCCTGTTGCCTTTCTAAAGTACCATGACCAATTTTTGGACTTTTTTGGACAATTTGTGCTGTATTGGCTTTTCTTTGGTATCAGACTGAATGAACTTGATATTGATGGTATTGTTTGTGACCAATGTTGCTCAGCTCACCTGGAAGCGGGTATAATGTTAGGGCTGAACATCATATATAGGTACTGTATATAATCTGTATCAATCTACCTTTCTTTCATAATATTGAGTTTTTTCCATAACTACAGTAGCTATTCAACATTTGGATAGTCTCTTCAGTTATTGGGAAAAAATAAAATGCTATAAAGTATTTCAGAGGGCATTTTCTTCTTTGGGTCAGGACCAGAGCAAGTGGATGCAATCAATTGGAAATCGATTATGATCAGTTGAAGTTGTGCCGCTTGAAGTCGGCACAGGAAAGGAATTGGCTACGGACTAATGGGGTAAAAGAAAGCATTATATCTTAAAGCCATGATTATGGTGAGATGATTCACCTGTTTCTGCATGACACTAAATAATAGAACTATCACATAAAAGAACTTAAGAACTATCACATAAAAGTCACTGTTCAAATAAAACTGCATCATTACCACTCAGCAGAACAAGTTGTATAAAGTAAATGCTCAATACTGAAACAGACCAACACTTGGACTTGTGGTAGGTTATGACATAAAGAACTTATAGGAATTATAAATGACTGAAATTAGAATAATTTAATTTCAGTCTTATGAGATTTTACCATATGAGTATTCACTTTGTATCGCTTTGTTACATTAGTATTCTCATGGTTGGTCAACTGCACCTAATGAAATCTCATTCATTTCATAATCCAGGAGATAAAAGTTTATTAGTTTTATTATGATGAAAACCTTCTTTTTTTCCCTGAGTATAAACCTAAATTTCCTTTACCCTCTGCTGAGCTGTAGAAAGTAATTAAAAATATATTTTTCTTTTATTACTGGAACAATACACTAAGGAGAATAAAGAAAAACAAATCTGCTTCTCGCTTTCACAGAAGGGTTTTCATGCATTAATTAGTGAATGTTTCTTAACTCGCTGGAGACATCGTTAGCCACGTGTCCCACCATGTGTACATCTGCCAGCAGTACATCAAGCTCTTGCACAGAAAAGAAATCATTTATGCTTATGTTTACAGTTAGCAGAAAACATACACTATAAGAACTGAACATGGAAATTGTTTACAGCAAATTAATGGCAGCAGTATAATTACTATTATTACAGCAAAACTATATTTCAACAGGATACTACTGTAAACACAATGCTGCAATTTTGTAGTAATGCTCAAAACATCATAGCAATATACAGACAAAAACCTCAAATGATTGGAAATTACAGAAATGGGGTTAAAAACCCTAGAACATATTGTAGTGTTTTTCGACGCTAGCAAGGATCTTGGAGTACGAGTGAGCTTACTTGCTCCCCAATGCAAATGGCTAGGGAGTAGTTTATTAACTCTCAGCACAAGCACACATACACAGGTCAAGCACACACACATACACACACCCAACTTGGCCGAAGCCACTAACCCAAACACCCTTCTCTCTCATGGTAGAGACAGAGAAAACCCCCGCAAAGCATGACGGTCTTCAGCCGCTGGCCCGCCCACGCCACACTGCCCCCACCTGAGCTGTGACCGTCCCCGGTCACCATGACTCTCAGTCTTGGAGGCGTGAAGGCGGTCGGCGTTCACGGGGTCCTGTTGTAGTGCACATTGTCCCGGAGGCGGTTCGGCCTCCGCAGAGTTCGATGTCTCGCCAGCGTGCGGCTGGTAAGGCGCAAGACGGTCTCGGTGGAGCAACACTCGCGCCCGCCCCGCCAACCGCACCCGGTAAATGAACTCGGCGAGCTGAGCGATTACCGTACAGGGGCCCACCCAGTGAGACATGAGCTTGGGTGAACGCCCTCTCTTCCTTCCGGAACACACCCACACCTGCTCACCAGCAGCAAAGCCTCGCTCCTGGCTGTGAGTGTCCACGCCCACACGCTCCACAGGTGCCCCCACCCGCAAGTCCTGCAGCGGTGCCCGCGAGCGCTGGGTGGGGCCCTTCTTTACCAGCGGCGGCGCAGGTGAAATGACTGCGGGCGATGCTCTCGGCGAGGGAGTAACTCGGCACACGCGCTCTTTCCTTCGACGCGCTTTGCTGCCCGGAGGTTCACCTGGCACGACCACCGGCGCTCGTCCGACGGCTGCTGGGGTACGCTGTCCCTCAGTCCCAGGGAAAACCCCAGAGACTTTTCCGCTGTCTAGCCGTGACGGGTAGCCCTGTCCCCGGCTAGATTCACCTACCGAGTGCCCCCGAGCTGCGGGCGATCGCTCGGCTCTTTCGCCGTGATGCACCGCAGTTATGGGTTCAGCGCGCTGTGCTGCGCGTAGCGCCTCGGTGAGGGAAGCTGGTGCTGCTAACCTGATGTGCTCCCGGAGCCGCGGCGGTCGGAGCCCTCGAAGAAAAGCGCGATACGCTAGCTCTTCCTGTCGATTCGGCTCGCACTCTGGATAGCCCCGGCGCGCCAGGCCTCTTAAGTCCATGGCGAACGCGCCCAGTGGCTCAGACATGCGCCGCTCGCGGACCGCCAGCTCCTCGCACGCTGCTTCTTGACGGTCACCGGCGCCGAACCGGAGGTGAAGCGACTCGCGAAGCTTTGCCCAGTCCTTCCGCTCATCGGCCCGGAGGTCTTCCAGTGCCCGGAGCGCGGCGCCCTTTAGCGAGAGAGCAACCCTTACGGCCGTTTCCGCCGGAGACCAGCATGCGAAGTCGGCGGCTAGCTCCACTTGGGCGAAGAACGCGTAGGGCTCGATGGCGCCGTTATAGGAAGGAAAGCGCAGCTGCAGCGCACATCGCCGGCACGGAGCTGTAGCTTGCTCCGACACTTGCGCAGCGTCACCGTTGGGCTCCGTTCCGAGATCCAGTGCCGGGATCCTCATCTCGCCGCTCCATTTTTGTCGTGCCGTTTTGCTGGCACTTGCTCCATCCGGGAGATGCTTCTTCCGGAGTCGTGCTGCAACTCGGCGGCCCTCCTGAATCTTTCTAAGGTCCTCCGCCGTTCGCTCGAACTCTAAATTCTCCATCCCACTTCTGACACCAATGTAGCGTTTTTCGACGCTAGCAGGGATCTTGGAGTACGAGTGAGCTTACTTGCTCCCCAATGCAAATGGCTAGGGAGTAGTTTATTAACTCTCAGCACAAGCACACATACACAGGTCAAGCACACACACATACACACACCCAACTTGGCCGAAGCCACTAACCCAAACACCCTTCTCTCTCATGGTAGAGACAGAGAAAACCCCCGCAAAGCATGACGGTCTTCAGCCGCTGGCCCGCCCACGCCACAATATTATCAAAACCTGGTAACTTTGGCAAAAACTTTGGCTTTTCCAAACACATATAATGTGAGAAGTGTTCGCTGGTTTGAAACTAAACAGCTGTAAAAGATTGAACTTTGGAGCAATCAAATACGGTCATGTGGACTGATGCATCCAGACTGACCCTATTCCAGAGTGATGAGTTCATCAAAGTAAGAAGGGACGGAAATGAAGTGATGCACCCATCATGTGTAGTGGCCACTGTACTGTACAAGGCTCTAGATCAGGGGTCCCCAAACTTTTTCCTGTGAGGGCCACATAACTTTTCCCTTCTCTGATGGGGGGCCGGTGTCAGTTTGTAACAGAAAAAGTGTGACGATCGTAGGGGAGCTTAAAAAATTTATTGTTTTCCAGAAAGCCACACATAACCAAATAACCCTTTCCAGGTTCTTTACAGAAAAAAAGTCAGGAAACAAATAATAACACTATTAATGAAATAAATAATAACTAAATAACTCTCTCTGGGTTCTTCATAGAAAAAAAAGCCATGGAACACAATACATTTCACTACCAGTATGGTTGTAAAGATGGATTTTATCCCAGTAGATTTTATTATGATTATATTTGTTTATGCTCAGAATGACTCATTCAAGTCAGAAAAGTGAGCTTACCTATGTATGTTCATCAGTGCGAACTGTGGGCCTGCATCTGGCTGGTGAGAAGTTGAATATCAGGTTCCATTCTAGTTACAGCCAGTCTCAAGCACTGATGCAAATGTTCATCTGTCAATCTTGATCTCATCGGAGTTTTCAGCAGTTTCATGCGAGAAAAGGTTTTCTCGCAGATATACAGTACGTGCTGCCAAAAACTGTGGACATTTTCATTGCGTGTTTTTTGATGTTTGGATATGTGTCGTTTGGGAGGGCGGCATAGAAGTCAATGAGACTGTTGGGCTTGAATGCGTTTTTCAGAACATCACAGTTCTGTAACTCAGCCAACTCAAACTGATATGAAGGCTGGGCTTCATCAATGTCGGCAACAAAGGGGTTCTGAAAAAGACGGATTTCTTTTGCATGAACATGTAGTTCACTGAATCGCACACCGAACTCCGCCTTCAGCATTTCCAGTGCTTCCACGCACTTTTCAGCTGGGAACAGGACCGCTGGGTTCTCTGTTGACAGGTTTTGGGTAGCAGGAAGATGGACGAAGTTGCGCTTTTTCACTTGTTCCAAAAGCAGCGCTAATTTCACCTCAAATGCTTTTATGTGTGAATACATGTCGCAAATGAGTTTCCCCTCGCCTTGTAGCTGCAAGTTAAGGCTGTTAAGTATTTCCGTCACGTCTGTTTAAAATGCGAGGTGCCATTTCCATTCTGGGTCGATCAGCTCTGGGACCGTTTTGTCTTTTAAATGAAGAAATGCGTTAATGTCGGGTAGCAGCTCGTAAAAACGCCTCAAAACTCTGCCCCGGCTCAGCCATCGGACCTCTGTGTAGTACAGCACATCTCCGTGCGTAGACTCCAGTTCAGACAGGAATTCTTGGAATTGCCTGTGTTTAAGTCCCTTTGCTCTGATGAAGTTTATGCACGACACCACAACCTTCATTACAGAATCCCACGTCAACACTTTGCAGCACAGTGCTTGCTGGTGAATTAGGCAGTGGACTCGTAGCGGGGCGGTGAGATTCCTTTTTTCCAACTCCCGGTTCATGCGTCCTATTATACCGCGAGTTTCGCCCACCATGCTAGGAGCCCCGTCAGTCGTGATGCTAGCTAGCTTTGACCAGTCCAGGTCCAACTTCTCCATGGTTTGGCACACTTTGTCAAAAATATCCTCTCCCGTTGTAGTCCCTTTGAGACTTTGGAGGGCTGCCAGCTCCTCGCATATCTCAAAGTTTGCGCTAACTCCACGAATAAAAATGAGCAGTTGCGCTGTGTCTTGCACGTCCGTGCTCTCATCCAGTGCTAATGAAAAAAAGTCAAATTCTTTCGTCTTCTGCTGCAGCTGGGCATATACATTACTCCCGATTTCTTCAACGCGTCTGGTGATTGTACTCGCCGACAGACTTACGGCATTAAATGCATCTTTCTTCTCGGGACACACCTCCTCCGCGACAGCATCCATACATTTCTTAACAAACTCTCCGTCAGTGAAAGGCTTACCGCTGCTTGCTATCAGTTTAGCAACCCGAAAGCTGGCCCGAACGGATGCCTGGTTCAGCTGAGCTTGGCGTACAAATGTATTCTGCTGAGATAGTAGTCCACTTTTTAGCTTTGAGAGTTTGTCTGCTCGTATTTGGCCTTGCAAGCTATCGTATTTGTCTTTGTGAAGGGATTCATAGTGTCGGCGAAGATTGTATTCTTTGAATACCGCCACCGTCTCTTGACAGATGAGACAAACAGCCTTTTCTTTGCATTGAACAAAAAAATAATCGTTTGTCCACTGCAGGTTAAATACCCTGCATTCTGAATCAATTTTTCTCTTACCTAACCTTTTCGCCATTATTCCGTTCTCTTTGACAGGGCCGGGCCTAGGATTTTTTTTCTGGAGGCCAAATAGGAAAAAAATCCGATATCGTCTCTGGTATTGTTCAGAGGGCCGGGCCAAATGTGCTGACGGGCCGTATCCGGCCCGAGGGCCGTAGTTTGGTGACCACTGCTCTAGATGCAGTGTTATGAGCCGCACAAGTCAGTTCACAAGGAACAAGGCGGGAGACATGGATATCAGAAAATTATTTTATTACAAAAGATATAAAAAAAAAATAAAAAAAAGGAATATTACATAAAAAGAAAATAAACGATCATTTGGAGCTACATTGCACATATGACACTTGAGGTACCAGAACTGAGGCCTAACAGCAGGGCATAAGGGCACACCCGGCCTACACAGCAACACACCCTCCACTTCAACCAGTGGCACACACAAAACACCGACACCAGGACTTCAACCCTGCCTTAGGCACTCAGCTCCTGTACCAACAGAAATATAATTTTGCACTTAAACATAAAATACCACAAACACACTAAGAAAAAGATAAACATGCACCCACACACAAGCATGACATTATCCCAGCATGCACACATTCACAACTCCAATAGTTGACACACACACACACACACACACACACACACACACACACACACACACACACACACATTAAAAAACAAATATACAAAGCAAAACAAAGTTTTGATGCAATCAGTGCAACACTTAGCATCAAAGCTAAACAGAAACTCAACAAAGCAAAAAATACAAAATTAAATGAAAAATAAAACAAGACATTAAAGCACAAAAGCAAAACAGCAGCGTCTTGCAGTAGTTCCCGTGTAGCACAGTCACAGGGAAGCTAACTTCATGTAGCAATGCTGCTAATTTATCCTAAAATACATGGGGCAGACAAACCAGGAACTGGAAGCTTAGACCTCTTTCCATCTAGCTGGGAGAGAAGAAACTCAATGGTAACGCCAGGTGAACACCTGTATCTGTCAGGTCGAATCAGTCTTGCTTGATGCACAGACTGCACAGGAACAACCTCAGCCAAGTGCCAGCCACGAGGCTCCTTCAATAGGCCGTCCTGGTTGACCACCAACCATGACGCCAGACACAAAAGAAAAGGGGCGGGACTCATGACCCAACCTCTTCTTCTTCTTTTTGGTTTTTAACGGCGGCTGACACCAACTTTAATAGGTGCATTACCGCCACCTTCTGCTCCGGAGTGTGGAACAGTCATTCACATTCTATTTATCAGGCCCGTTTCTTTAATAAAATCAAAGAAGATTTTACTATTTTTTTGGCTCGCCCATTTTATAATAACCTTTAAATCCATCTCCTGATTTATATTCTTTCCTATTTCTTTCATCATTTTTTCTCTTTCTTGCTCATACTTCCTACAGACAAGAATAACATGAGTTATTGTTTCTTCAACATTACAGTGGTCACATAATCCATTTGGGTGTTTTCCTATTATTTTAAGTGTGCTATTTAAATTTGAGTGCCCTAATACTATTCTGTTGAATATTACCTCTTCTTTCCTTGATTTACCTATACACTTTATGTTTTGATTTACCTTGTTTATTAAATTGTACAGGAATCTTCCCTTTATTTCATTATTCCACTTTACTTGCCATTCTTCAACCACTTTACTCCATATTAAAATCTTAATTTCTGATTTGCTTAATGGCACTTGTATCTCTATTGTTTCTTTCTTTAAAGCTTGTTTTGCTAGTTTGTCCACTTCTTCATTTCCCCTTATTCCTACGTGTGCTGGGACCCACATGAAGTTGATTGTCGTGCCATTTTGTACAATTCTTGAATGTATATGTATGATATTAAAAAGAATGTCTTGATGACTAGATTTAAAATATTTCAAGCTCATTAAAACTGAGGCGGAGTCTGAGCAAATTAAAACCTTGTCTAGGTTTTTTCCCTCTACCCACTGTAAAGCCAAAAGCATTCCTACCATTTCTACAGTGTAGACTGCCAAATGGTTTGACATTCTCTTTACTCCACTGATCCACTGATTGTCAGTATCTTGGGCTATAAAAGCAACCCCAGTTGTTTGATTTTCAGGATCTTTTGATCCCTCTGTATATATTAGTCTATGTCGAGGGTATCGGGTTATGGTATGCTCTGAGAATGCAGATATCAAGTCAACTTCCCTTTTTTTTCTTTTAACCTCCAACAGATGCAGATCTACTTGAGGTGTTACATATACCCATGGTTCACGTTCCTGGACAACAACTGTAGGACTCATTTTGATATTATTTACCAGCAGCTCTTCTGCATATATGTTACTACACCATCCAAAACTTGTTCTACATCTTACATTTTGTTCCCAACATTTTTTTAGAACCATTTTCGTAGGGTGTTCATCTTTATGTCCCTGGAGGTTAGCCCAGTAATTAACCATTAATTGTTTTCTTCTAGTGGCATCCCTCCTACCAGGACTTGTAAAGCTGATATGGGTGTAGTCTTAACTGCTCCACAACACTGTCTCAATGCTTGGGCTTGGATTTTATTAAGTTTTTCTAACAGGTTTTTTGAGGCAGAACCATATACCACACATCCATAATCAAAAACAGACCGAATCATTGCTACATAAATAGTTTTTAATGAAGAAAGACTTGCCCCCCATTCCACTCCACTCACACATCTCATGATATTTAAAACCTTCTGACATTTCTCAACTATTTTATTAATATGTTCAAGCCATATTCAAGTTTTACATCGAAGTAAATACCTAAGAACTTAAATACCTTTACCCTTTCCAATGATTTCCCATACATCTTCATTCTCAATTCTGGAACTTTTTTCTTCCTAGAAAAAATTATTGTTATAGTTTTTTCCACTGAAAATTTAAAACCCCAATCATATGCCCACTCTTCTACTTTCCTAATTGCCTCTTGTATTTTCCTATTAATAAATAGTAGATTTCTTCCTTTTTTCCAAAGTGCCCCATCATCTGCAAACAGAGACCTACCAATATCTGGCTCTACTTGGTTTAACATGTCATTTATCATAATGGAAAATAATAATGGACTAATTACACTCCCTTGTGGAGTTCCATTTTCTATCTGATATGTACTCGACACTTCACTCCCTATTCTTACCTGTATACTCCTGTACTCCAGAAAATCTTTTATCCAGTTATATATTCTTCCACCTATATTCATCTTTCTTAATTTAATCAAAAGTCCCTCCCTCCACATCATATCATAAGCCTTCTCAATATCTAAAAATACTGCTATTACCGATTCTTTATTTATCTGTGCCTTTCTAATATCATTTTCTAAACATACAATAGGATCCATTGTCCCTCTTCCTTTTCTAAAACCACTTTGATATTTCGTTATGAGTCCTCTTTTTTCCGCTATATATGACAACCTTTCTGTAACCATCCTTTCCATTATTTTACAAATATTAGACGTAAGAGCTATTGGTCTATAGTTAGAGGGATCTGAAGGATCTTTGCCTGGCTTTCTGATAGGTATTATTATTGCTTCTTTCCACGCTTTTGGTAGCTTTCCTTCCTCCCATACTTTATTATATAGTTCTAAAATTTTCCCCAGAGCCCTATCCTTCAAATGTTTCAGCATTATATATACAATCTGGTCCTTCCCTGGAGATGATAGTTTTTTATTTGCTTTACAAATAGCTCTCCTCAATTCATCTCTGTTGAACAGGAAGTTAATTGGCTGGTTTTCCATTCCCCCACTCCGTACCATCACATTCATATTTTGTTTATTTGTTATTTCTCTTCTCCTTTTACCTTCCTCACTTAAGTTCCCTGCTCCATGAATTTGTGCTAGTGTTTTTCCTAACATTTCTGCCTTATCCTTGTCCATTACTGCCAATTTTCCTTCCGATTCTAATACTGGGTATTCCCACTCTTTCTTATTACCTTTCATTCTCTTGATCATATTCCACACCTCACCTACTGGAGTTGTTCTTCCAATTCCACTACAAAACTTCTTCCAACTTTTTCTTTTGGCTTGCTTTATAGTTCTTCTCACAAGTGCTTGAGCTTTCTTGTATAGAATTAAATTATTATAGTTATGTGTTCTTTTAAGAAGTTTAAAAGCCTTATTTCTATCTCTCACAACTTTACTACACTTATCTGACCACCAAGGTACAGCTCTTCTTGTCATTTTCCCTTTACTTTTTGGGATTGATTCTAATGCTGCTTCTAGTATTGCTGCACACACTTTTTCATTAAAGCTGTCAATATCTTCCTTTGGATCAATTTCTCCCACTTTTTCCTCGCACTTTTCCTCAAATTTATCCCAATTTGCTTTTTCAAATATCCATTTTCCTCCTCTTTGATTTTCTGACCTAACTGTTTCCACATCCAATGTTATAATTATTGGGTAGTGATCGCTTCCAATAGTAGATTCCCCCCACACTTCCCAGTTACACTTACTAGCCAAGTTATTTGAGACTAGTGTCAAATCCAGAACAGACTCTATTCCTGTATGTACGTCTATCCTTGTTCCCTTCCCGTCGTTTAAACACACCAGTTCTCTCTCCTCTATTAATTCCTCAACTACTTGTCCATTGGCATTTATGTATCTTCCTCCCCATAGTGTATTATGAGCGTTTAAGTCACCACACCATATCACTCTATGTTTTTCTTGCCCACGTGCTTCCTTTAATTTCTCTAATATCAACTTTTTACACGGGTTGTAATAATTTATAATTACTACCTCCTGACCTCTACCCCATATCCCCACAGCAATATATTCTTGATCCCTTCCTTTTCCAATTACTCTATATGGACTTCCTTGTTTAATGAATGTTGCACACCCACCACCATTCCCTTGTTCCCTGTCATGCCTTATCATACTGTATCCTAATAAAACAAAATCTAAGCCACTTTTCAACCAAGTTTCTTGAATACATATTACATCCGGCTTTATAATTAACTCTTCAATAAAATGCTTGAACTCCTGACCATTTGCTATCAGAGATCTTGCATTCCACTGAATTATTCTCATCTATATATTATCCACAAGTCTCTTGGCTTGATCTTATCTGCAGTTCATCTCTAACTTCTTCCCAAGTCAAACCTGTCATTCCCAGATGACGTATCGCTGCTATTACAACTAACTGCGTCTTTTGTGTTTTTGATTCAATCCCAGCTGTACTATTTATTACTCCAGCAATAAATGTCACTAATTTTTTCTTTTCAACCAACAAATGTTCTTTTGGAGCTTCATTGTTTCCTTCAGCTAAAACCCCCAGACTGATCTCTCTGATCTTTAGTTTGCCCTTTAACCTGTTTTGCGGCCTCTGCATATGTTAGCTTCTTCTCCACCCTCCTTTTCTGAATCTGCATTTCCATTTTCTGTACTTCACATCCTCTGAATGCTGCACTATGTGCCCCTCCACAATTGCAACACTTTGGTTGTACTCCATCCTCACACTTTCCATATTCATGCTTTTCTCCACAACGAGCACATCTACACTGTTCCCTACATCTTGTAGCTACGTGCCCAAATCTTTGACAATTAAAACATCTCACTGGCCTTGGTATATATTCTCTTACATTGTAACTCATTGCCCCAATCATTACTCTTTTTGGGATTTCTTCCCCTTTAAATTCTATTACTACTGTTTCTGTGTCTTTTCTGGTTCTATCTGTAACTGATTTTAGCCTTAGTGCATTTATTATCTTCCCTCCTTTTAAGTTACCTTTGAACACTTCCATACTTATATTAAGAGGAACACCAAAAATGATCCCTTTTCGACCACCACTTTTAGTATTTGCTCCAACTGTTTGTGCTGACAACTTTAATTCCTCCTATATCCTTCAGTTTGAGTGCTTTATTTGCTTGCTCCTCCTTATTACATCCAACAAGCAAATTTCCATCTGGAAGGACTTTAGCGAAAACAATATTTCCAATATCTCGATTTATGATCTTAGTTAGTTTAATTGGATTAATTTTGCTTACCCCAAACTGATCACCAAACCTTACGATGCATTTTATACTATCTCTACTCTTTTCATCAGACTCCTCTACATCGCTCCTTTTTCTTCCGTTTTTCTCCCCGATTTTTCCCCCTTCTTACTTCATTCCAGCAATTTCCTGATGACCTTTCACTCTCCACTTCACTTGCTACATCCATACTCCCTTCACTATCTCCCCACTCACGCCTCTCTGTTCCATTCACGGAGCAGTTGTGTCTTGCCGCAGTTGCTTTCCGGGTTCTCGCTGTGGCTTCCACCATTTCGCGTTCCACCTCAGCCTCCATCCGTCTTCCCCCTGTTCCACCTCAAACAATCCGACAAAGCATCCTCCGTCCGCTTCTCCATGACCCAACCTAACCACTTTATATAAGCCTCCCCTGCACAATGATAGGACAAACACTAAGCAGCCAGCCAATCAAATGCCAGTAGGAAGAGTTTCACTCATCCTGCCACATATAGATAGATAGATAGATAGGTAGTGGTGTGAACAAATTCTTTGCCCCCTTACTGATTTCTTATTTTTTTTGCATGTTTGTCACCACACTTTAATGTTTCAGATCATCAAACAAATTTAAATATTAGTCAAAGATAACACAAGCAATCTCATCATGCAGTTTTTAAATGAAGGTTTTTATTAGGGGAAAGCGAAAAGGGAAAACGAAATCCAAAATTACATAGCCCTGTGAGAAAAAACATGTTTGCCCCCCCTGTTAAAACATAACTTAACTGGTTTATCACACCTGAGTTCAATTTCTCTAGCCACGCCTAGGCCTGATTACTGACACACCTGTTCGCAACCAAGAAATCACTTACTGTAAATGGGACCTGCCTGGGAAAGTGAAGTAGACCAAAAGATCCTCAAAAGCTAGACATCATGCCGAGATCCAAAGAAATTCAAAAACAAATGAGAAAGAAAAAGAATTGAGATCTATCAGTCTGGAAAGGGTTATACAGTAAATCGTTTTCTAACGCTTTGGGACTGCAGCAAACCACAGTGAGAGCCATTATCTACAAATGGCAATTTTACATACATACATACTAGGGATGTAATGGTATTGTAAATACCGTCGTACTGCAATAACAATTTATTTCGATAACACCGTGGTCGCATGACGATAAAATTATCATGGCCATCATCCTTTGCGGTCTGTTGTTGCTACAGATCCAGTAATGCACACATCCGATTTAAAACCTGCTTACTCCGTAATGATTAATTACTCTTTCCATCTCTTTTCCTTCGCCGCTAATAGCAGCACCCGCCATTTCCGCATTACAGGATGTGTAGCGACAACAGACCGCAAAGGATGATGGTCACGCCGGGGCTGATGGGAATTGTAGTTCCCGCTACCTCCCGTTCGCTCAATTGGCCTGAGCAAACTTTTCTCAGAAGACTTACAGTATAGTTTTATCGAGTCATTTCGGTTTCTCTGCGATGGATTGGCACCCTGTCCAGGGTGTACCCCGCCTAGTGCCCGAAGTCTCCTGGGATAGGCTCCAGGTCCCCCGCGACCCTGAATAGAGGATAAAGCGGTACAGAAGATGAATGAATGAATTTCGGTTTCTCTCTGAAAAGAAACGGGAAAGGAAAAAAATCCTGTCTCTGTCTGAATAAGTGAGTGAATGAGGTGAGTGTTCTAAAATACTCATTCAGCACATGGGCCAGCTGCAATAAGTAGGCTGCTATTTTTATTTTTTCTGGGTTTTCAAGAATACTAAATTGAAACTTTTTTTTTTTACATGGTTTAAAAATTTTTTTGTTATTAAAATTGAAAAATTTAAGTTTCTGTTTCAAAGTTCACCGATAGATGGCTAATTTGTATTCCATTGCTATGTTCAGTGTTCAGTGTTCATGTATACTGTTTAATAAACACTTCTGGCACTTTTTTCGAGTCTCGTCATTAGTTTTGTTTTTACTGTAAATAATTCAATAAATACCGTACCGTGCCATTCATACTGAGGTATTACTGTACCGTGAAGTTTTGATACAGTTACAGTACATCCCTAATACATACTGTACATACATACAGTACAGTATATATGTATGTATGTGTGTATGTGTGTGTACACATGGTTTTCTGTAAATATTCATGTAAGCGGTTCATTTTTGGAATGCAACCTAACGAAAATAATTCTTTGTGTCTGTTAAAATCTTTATCTTTATTAGTTTTTTTAAAATTTTATTTTAAATGCTTCTGAACAAAAGCAGTTCCCTGAAGACCAAACAATGAACATATTCAGTAAATGTGTCATGCAGCGCTGCAGAAGCAGCCAATACACTCTAATCTGTCCTTTATGTGTCCTGCGGGCTTCATATCAGACTACCCGCTTCCACCCTTATGAAACTTAAACTGACCAACCCTGTGGCACTTCTGTGGCAGAGTGCTGTGTAATTGTAGACACTCAAACTCAAATGCTCAAACCCAGACTCTCAGTATTACTGTGTAGAATCTATCTTCAGCATTGCTTTGTTATCAGCTTGTTAATTTCTTTTTTTTAATTACCCCAAATAAAAAATGCTGCACTTGTCTGTATGTAATCTTTGCATAAGACATTCTTGGTGCAGCAAAGTTTATAACTTAAACATTCCACACTAAAAATCTTCATCATGTTCCAGTGGCATCATCACACCGCCCACACGCTTTTCATCTCTCAACCTAAGAAATTTGATGCAGATGCTTCCAAGTGCCAACGCATCCTGTGACAGAGCTCGCTGTACTTTGTTTATCAAAGGATCAAGTACAACAAAGACAAAGTATGCCATCTGCTTACTACTGTAGGAGGGGAAGGTACTTGGATTGGCCATTGCTCATACAGTATTTTGAAGTCATATTGTCTGGTTTGTTGGCCTATTTAATCTATATAATTAAAAGAGGTTTTGTCTTTGCATTGATCAAAACCTGCTCTTTCAGTTATATATTTTTGTTTCATACATTGGAGCACCCGAAACCCGTCTGTCTGTCTGTCTGTCCATTCGTCATTGTCCATTTTCTCACAACATCATACAAAACTGGCTGAACAGTAATTTATGAAACTTTTGCAGCACTTAGATATCTGCCTGAAGTTTAATGAACGAAATCAAAATGTTGAGTAAAAGCGATGTTATGAACAGTTATGTGCCAGATTTAATAAACTACATTAAAATAAGCTACTTGCTCAATGTCACCTGTTAACAAACACCTGCATCAATGAATATTAATGAGAAAAGCTAAACTGAATATTCCTACTGATATCGGAAGTTTACTGATATATGGTTTACTGATGTTTGCACCGCTGAAATAGAGTGATATAAGTGAGTTTTAACAGGCTGGAGACGTTTTAAGACAAAACTTTATCCTGTCCACTTTTCCAATTTCGTATCTGTGATTAACTCTGTGATTACTAGACAGGAAGTGTATTTGACTGACTATGAAAAAAGTACAACTAAGCGTAAACAAAGTGTAAGGCACTACAAATTTTAATTTCTTTGTATTAATAAGTTAGATAGAGAATTCTGCCATACAGAAAGACAGACTGACATGTACGGTAAGTCGGCTTCAACCAGAAATAATGCTATCACAGATTACATTCGAGCTGATCATCTTATTATTAGCTTTGACATAACTATTTATATAAACTCTTTTCCTGTCGATGATGGGTACTTTAGCTAGTTAAAGCATAAGAACACTTTAGAGCTGCCCAATTTGGCACACGTGGCTCGACCTTTGTTTTGGACTGCCATAAAAATTATGGTCTTAACTCTATCTCCTGCTCTCCTTCCTCTCAATTTCATTTGTAATATTTTGTCTAGGGTTGTTCCGATTCCGATACTGGTATCGGAAATGCTGCCGATACCACAAAAAAATCTGGCATCGGAATCGGCGAGTATTTGAGTCCACGTACCGATCCGATACCATTTTCCTAAACATAACCTATTTATGCCCGCTAGCTTTGCTAGCTTAGCTTACTTACAGAGTGTCACGGCGTGCGCATGTGATGGGTGTGTGCCCAAATTGATATCGCTCCTCGCTCACTAGTTAGGCGGCCTCCCCCCCCTTTAGGTATGTGAAGTAGCAGGGCCGCAGAATCAGGCAACGGCCCATGAGCTATCGGCGCTATAAAACACAGCGGGGAGTGTAGCTCGGGGTCTGACTGTTGGGAAGCTGGACTTTGCGACGCGGTGGATTTTATGAGAGACAGTGGCACAAGAGCGGAGCGATGTGATGCGACCCAGAGACTTTAAAAAGGGGGGGCGCCTTTGATCTCCGTGAGAGGAGCGCGTGAACGAGCTGCACGAGCTCCCGCGGCACCTTCACTTCTGTGTCGAGCCCGCCTTTTTTATATAAAAAAGAAATTATATATTTATTATGTATATATATATATATATATTTATATGTATATACACACACATACTGTACACACACACACACACACACACACAGTACAGATACACACCCAGGTATCGGATCGGTACTCGGTATCGGCCGATACCCTGAGCCCAAGTATCGGAATCGGTATCGGGAGGGAAAAAATGGTATCGGAACATCTCTAATTTTGTCTCAACATAAATTTTTCACAACAACGGAATCGAGTCGTAATCATGAAATCTTGCTCATATGAAGTTTATAGGTTTTACTTATTAATTAATGTAAGAGCCATATCACATTTGTTATGTAAGATGAATCTGCAGAATTTGTTGTTGTGTTTATTTTATTTTATTTTATTTGTTTTAATTAATTTCATTCTACCTTATTCTATTCATTAGTTAAGAATTAAATATTAAGTTTATTACATAAGCCATAAGCTCTGAATGTGTTAGTTAAGCATCCATTTTGACAATCGTAAGTTGGTCTGTGATGTCATTCCACTATGACATGTATTTGTATGACTATCGTATGATAGAAAGTTTCAGTTTAGATGCGGAGGGCTACGGAAACACAAGCTTTTGACCGTGAGCTAAACCCAATGAGATTGATTTAACAAAGCTGTTGTTATAAGGTAACATTGAACCATTCGATACAGCAACAGTTGTTGTAACCACAGTGGATTTACTCAAGATGACTGTATGAAGTGTTGAATCTTTGATGCTGAAAATAAAATTCCAAGACAAAGAAATCATCGGACTTCCGTTCTTGTGAGTAAATGATCAAACCAAAGCTACGCATCAAAACTAGTGAAATAACATGACCGCATCTACACTTAACATACTTCAATGTAATTTCAAATACCATAAAAAAAAATTTTGTTTGTCTTATCGCCTCCACCCAGATAAATTTTTGGCCATTCGTAGGAAAGAATTTGGGCAGCTCTGGTTTATAGCTTTACGCATGAATGGCTGCTTGATTCACAATAAATGAGCCTGCTCTCATTACTTAATTCTGTCACTGGCTATAAAGAGGCGTGATTACGGAATAGATCGCAGAGCCAGTGAATTGTCTCCTGACGCACTCATCAGTTTTGCTATTGACAAAAGAAAACCTTCAAGAATGAGACTCATCAAGCCTTATGCAAAGTGCTCACGTCAAGTTAACCATCCAAGACCATTAACATTTTGTTACGTGAGGACATCTTGTTAATGCTTTGACTCATCATGTTGCTCAGTTGTCCAGTGAAAACTAATTCAAATATGGTCTAAGAATCTGGACCTTGCAACAATAATAGTAATGAGGTGAGTACATTCTGTACCTAAACCATTTTGTCAAAGTATCATTAATAATAGGACAACTGGGAAAATTAGATACCAACATCTTCATTACTCATTATGTAATGGTCTTGATTTTTAGGATTTAAATGCTGTTTTTTAAGACACAGATTTTGACTTGGGTTTCAACTAAACCTTACCACAACCCTAACTTTAGGAAAACAGACTAAATGATAAAATGTAACTGCTTCTTAAGCTTTTATGATTAAAAAAACCTATTGTTGTATCCCTGGTATGGGATTGCAACAAAGGCCGACTAGTCCCGTCCGAATCTGCCATGTCCGTCTTTCTCTCACACGACCTCTGTAAAATTTCCAGAGCAATTTACTGTACCTACTGTTTTTCAGCAAACTTGGCGTTCCTCTGAGAAACCTAATCCTGTCCGACTGCGAATGTCTGGGATTGCCGATTTTTTTTTCCCCAAAACGCGTTTTCTTATGTTTTGGTCAACGTGAACTACCGTACTATCTCTATAGTATTCAAGTTCCCTTTCAAAGGCTACAGTTGATGCTGTGTGAAAACGCTTTGGGAACATCTTCACGTGTTGCCGGTTGTGAAGCATGTGTGTATCAAAACGCCAAATTTTGGCTTATATAACCTCGGTAAGGTGATGTCATCTGATGAGACGCACCTGCTGGTTATAAATAGGAGTAAACCGGAAACATTCCTCAGATCTTTTTGTCTTCATACAGCCTAGTTGTGTTTGTGTGTCTGTGTTTAAATCAGTAAAAGAAGAAAGTGTTTAACTCACCGATATGGCAGAGTTTTAAAAGAGATGTCCCTCCGTGTGTGATAAATCCATATCAGAAGGCGATCTCTCCACTTACTGCTTCAATTAAAGTGCTTCGTGAATTGTGCATTCCTCCTTGATGCCCCATCTCGCCTTCCGACCTGTTTGGCGATGTCGCAGTATGAACAAGCCTTCGGGAAATTCCTTCCCCGCCATGCTCAAGAGTCGAGACTGTCGGTCACCCAGTCTCGACCGGGTCTGACTCTTCCGATGCGTGAAACACACAAGGAGAGTTTTTTTTTAGCCGTGCACCCCCTCGTAAAGATTGGGGTGCGGCATGCCGAGCTTCGCAATCCGCCTCAAAAGAGGTCAGACTGGCATATTGTCTTCTTCACAAAGAAGCCCTGAGGTTCATGTGCCCAGGACCATGGGGGTGGCCCCCCAATGGGTTAAGGCACGTAGAATTCCTTTTGAGAATGTTCTCCCTGGCACCCCCAGGAGGTCGGTGTTCTTGCTCCGCCATCCCTGGTGCTTCAGGCAACACCGGTCTCTAATAAAGTGTTAGTTCTTCAGTTTATTCCTGCAATGTTTCAGGATGACGAACATCTAACATCCCCCCCATTTAACCAAGCCGCCGAGACTTTTGCCCTCTTAGGAGAAACTGGCAGCGTGGAAGCTACTGCCTAGTATATCTCCTTGGGTACTAAGCACTGTAGAGAGAAGCTACAGGATTCAGTTCTCACATCACCCTCTGCGTTTCAACGGTGTGGTCTCCACTTCCTGTGAAACTGGAAAGTGCGCGTCTGCTGACAGAAGTTGCTGGGGAATGGGGCCATGGAACATGTCAGGCTACTACAGTCGGTATTTATCGGTTCCCAAGAGGAACGGGGAGCTGCGTCCAATTTTTAGATTTTCGCGGGCTGAACAGCTATCTAAAAATAAATAAATACAGCTTCAAAATGTTGACTGTCAAAGTGATTGCTCTCAAATCCTACCAAGCAATTGATTTGTGACAATCGATCTGAAGGACGCATACTTTCATATAGAAATATTCCCACAACAGGAGGTTCCTGAGGTTCGCTTTCGGGGGCGAGCTTACCAGTGTGGCAGCGTGGGCAATGGGGATGTCCCACTGGCCCGCTGCTAGGTGATTTGTCACCCATGGCAGCCTATCAGTATGGTTTCCGACAGTATTTAAGGCGGGATTTCGTCGTACCTGGCATACGTCACGACTGGGACCGCCTTCACGGGGTGCGTGTGGACAGAAGGTGTGTGAATGCTATCTGTAGCTATGCGGCTAATGAAGAGGTGGACATGTACTTTAAACTCTGATGTTTATTTTTTTTCCTATTAGGGTGCACGCTGAGTAATTCGATATCCGGTTGAGACGGACTGTTCATGAGTTGTCGGGTAGGTACAGTGGGAGCCACGTCAAACAGCCGCTTGGAGCATGATGGATCCATGGCAGGACCATGAAGGGTTAATGCACACTCCATGCACGGAGTGTGATCCCCCGCGATGACGCAGTTAACGATGCCCCGCCCCATAAACGCCCCCATGCGCTTTCTAAAAAGATGGTTGCAATGGCCTATAATTCCGCCAGATGGAGCATTGACTGGCACAGTTAACTGCAGTGTCCAGGAAGCCCTATACCATATCTTTAATATACAGACAGTTCTTGTATTGTCAACATAGTTTCAGAAATAGATGACGTGGTAAAAAACAACAACAACAAACCGATTAATAAAACAGATTTGTTAAATCACTCAATACACAACCCATGATGATTATGCTATTTATTATTTAATAATGAATTAATAAAACTACTTAGTGAAATATTTTTTAAGACATCCTTTTTAAGAAATATTTTTTAAGACATGAAATGATCCTTAAAGACACGGTAGCGGCTGTAATTTGTCTATACCGATCATTGTAGGTATGGAATAAAAACGCGGGCTATGTACAGTATTTTATATTACGGTGTATTTTACCTAGTTCCATTTAATATACTGATTGATAATATTTTGCTGCAAAGTAAAGCTCAAAATGTAACGTCTGCTTGGGTTTGTTTTCGTTATATTTTTGATGATGTTTTTTTTTTTCAATGATAGTCAATTAGTGGCATAAGAAAGGCAATTACTGGCGCATGCAACCTGGAACAAATATCTGCCCATATATGGAATAAAATCACTGTCAAAAATATTCGTGCGTAAAAAAAAGATTTGTGTGTAATCTACGGCCATGACAGCGTACAGATACGAGATTTTGTGTGTTTGTTACAATACAACTCTGAAATATACGACTCTGACCGCTTACAGATACGAATCTCGTTGTTACAACTCCTCTGTTTCACGGACGGATTGTGAAATTACGGGTACGAATGCTGTGCGTGAAACAACTGTCAAAAATACGTCATCAAGATCACAGGCATTACTATCAGAGGGAAGATTAATCGATTCCACGATATGCGCATGATTCTGAGTGCTTACTTACTATAGTTAAACAATCTTATTAATATTAATCCTTTCTGTAATTAGTGATAACTAACCCTTAGAAATTTGGGTGGAATTGTGCACTTACTGTACTGAGACGATGAGTGAGCTATTGGCTGCTGATCCGCCATTTTGGCGCCTGTGGTTTAAACCGCTAAAGGGCTCATGCGCATATCGTGGAATCGATTAATCTTCCCTCTGATAGTATAAAGATAGATAGATAGGCATAAAGGTAATGAGCCATACAATGAAGCTGTGGGAAAGAGTAGTGGTAGCTAGGTTAAGGGCAGAGGTGAGAATTTGTGAGCAGCAATATGGTTTTATGCCTAGAAAGAGTACATCAGATGCAGTATTTGCTTTGAGGATGCTGATGGAGAAGTACAGAGAAGGTAATAAAGAGTTGCATTGTGTCTTTGTAGATTTAGAGAAAGCGTACGACAGGGTGCCGAGAGAGGAGCTGTGGTGTTGTATGAGGAAGTCTGGAGTGGCAGAGAAGTATGTTAGAGTGGTGCAGGACATGTATGAGAGTTGTAAGACAGTGGTAAGATGTGCTGTAGGTGTGACAGAAGAGTTCAAGGTGGAGGTGGGTCTGCATCAAGGATCGGCTCTAAGATGGACAGGATGACAGATGAAGTTAGACAGGAGTCTCCATGGTCTATGATGTTTGCAGATGACATTGTGCTTTGTAGCGAGAGCAGGGAACAGGTGGAAGAAAATTTGGAGAGGTGGAGGTACGCTCTGGAAAACAGAGGAATGAAGGTTAGCCGCAGCAAGACGGAATACATGTGTTTGAATGAGAGGGACTCAAGAGGAACAGTGAGGCTACAGGGAGCAGAGGTAAAGAAGGTGCAGGATTTTAAGTACTTAGGGTCAACTGTCGAGAGCAATGGAGAGTGTTCAAAGGAGGTGAAGAGACGAGTACAGGCAGGTTGGAATGGGTGGAGTGTCAGGTGTGTTGTGCGATAAAAGAGTATCAGCGAGAATGAAAGGAAAGGTGTACAGGACAGTGGTGAGACCAGCAATGCTCTACGGCTTAGAGACAGTGGCACTGAAGAAAAGACAGGAGGCAGAGCTAGAGGTAGCAGAGCTGAAGATGTTGAGGTTCTCTTTGGGAGTGACAAGGATGGATAGGATCAAGAATGAGTTCATCAGAGGGACAACCCATGTGAGATGTTTTGGAGATAATGTCAGAGAGGCCAGATTGAGGTGGTTTGGACATGTTCAGAGGAGAGATTGTGAATATATTGGTAGAAGGATGCTGAGGTTGGAACTGCCAGGCAGGAGGTCTAGAGGAAGACCAAAGAGGAGATTTATGGATGCAGTGAGAGAGGACATGAAGTTAGTTGGTGTGAGAGAAGAGGATGCAGAGGATAGGGTTAGATGGAGACAGATGATTCGCTGTGGCGACCCCTGAAAGGGAACAGCTGAAAGACAAAGAAGAAGATTAACGTATTGAAGTATTTTAGTTAAGGACAAAAACAGACCGTGCGCTTGTGTTTAGAACTGCTGAACAGCCTTGTTCATAGGTTTAATCAGTGATGGATGAATGGAGAGGTGTGTTTGTGTGTGTATGTGTGTGTGCACGCTCCTGCATTTCTCCGTTGGCTTTAACACGCACACCCATCCCCCCGACAAAAACACACACACAGAGCAATTAACAAATTCAAATTCAAATTTTATTTGTCACATACAGTCATACACAGTATAATATGGAGTGAAATGCTTACACAAC
This sequence comes from Channallabes apus, assembly GCA_030522415.1. Taxonomy (NCBI): domain Eukaryota; kingdom Metazoa; phylum Chordata; class Actinopteri; order Siluriformes; family Clariidae; genus Channallabes; species Channallabes apus. The sequence goes on along the minus strand of CM060105.1, from coordinate 24,834,359 downwards.
CGCCAGTGACCTTAAAAAGAAAATAAAAGCTTGTACGTAAAATAAATAATCAATAAAAAGGAAATACTAAAGAAATAAATTTAACTAGTAAAATTAGTAAAATTAACTGTACAATAAGGGCATAATAAAAATATTGCAAAATATAGAGATATAGGGTATATGTATATAGAATTTTAAGTGTCAGTGGTTGTGCAAATATGCATGAAAGATGACTAATGAAAGTGACATGTGCAATTGTCCAGATGTATAAATATTTAGTGCAAGTGTGTATGAATGTGTCCATGATTGTCCAGTCAGTGTTGTGAGCTTAAAAAGATGTTATTAGTCCTGTGTGGAGGTGTGATTGAGAGACCTTATCGTCTGCGGGAAGAAGCTCCTCCTCAGCCTCTCTGTGTTGGCCTTTAGGGAGCGGAATCGCTTCCCAGACCGCAACAAAGAGAACAGTCCATTACTGGGGTGACTGAGGTCCTTCATGATCTTCCTGGCCTTAGTCCAGCACCGCTTGCTGTAGATCGAGTGCAGGTCAGGGAGCTCAGTGCGGGTGATGCGCTCGGCTGATCGCACCACCCTCTGTAGAGCTCGTCTGTCCTGCATGGTGCTGTTCCCGAACCAGGTCGTGATGGTTCCCGTCAGGATGCTCTCTATGGTGCAGGAGTAGAAGTTCCTGAGCACCCTGGAGGGCAGTCTAAAGTCTCTCAAGCGTCTGAGGTGGTAGAGACGCTGCCGGGCTTTTTTCACCACGGTGTTGATGTGACAGGACCATGACAGGTCCTGCGTGATGTGAACACCGAGGTATCTGAAGCTGTCCACTCTCTCCACTGGGCTCCTGTTGATGATGGGGGTCTGGTAGTTCCTCTCCTGCTTTGTACTAAAGTCCACTATCAGCTCCTTTGTCTTACTGACGTTCAGGAGGAGATTGTTCCTCTGGCACCAGTTCTCCAGATTTCCAATCTCCTCTAGGTAGTCAGACTCATCATTGTTGGTGATCAGTCCGACCACGACGGTGTCGTCAGCAAACTTGATGATGGAGGTGGAGTTGGTTGTACAAAGAGTACAGCAGGGGTCTCAGAACACAACCCTGGGGGGCTCCAGTGCTGAGAGTGAGTGTAGCTGAGACATGTCCGCCCATCCTTACTGCCTGTGGTCTGCCAGTCAGAAAATTGGAGATCCACTGACATATAGATGAGCTCAGTCCCAGGTGCTCCAGCTTGGTGGTCAGTGTGGAGGGAATTATGGTATTAAAAGCAGAGCTGTAGTCGATGAATAGCATTTTAACATAATTCCCTTTCCTAGTGTCCAGGTGAGTGAGTGATGTGTGGAGGAGATGAGAGATTGCATCGTCTGTGGAGCGGTTCTGACGGTATGCAAACTGTAGTGGGTCCAGTGTGTCGGGTAGTGAAGAAATTATGAAGTCTCTGAGCAGGTTCAAAGGCGTTCAAAGCACTTCATCACTACTGAGGTGAGGGCTACAGGGCGATAGTCATTGAGGGAAGCAGGATGTGGTTTCTTCGGGACAGGAACAATGATGGACTCTTTGAAGCACGTGGGGATCACCGACTGAGATAAGGAGATGTTGAATATCTCAGTGAACACAGGTGCTAGCTGGTCTGCGCAGGATCTGAGGATACGACCTGAGATGACGTCTGGTCCTGCTGCTTTCCTGGTGTTCACTCTCTTGAAGGCTCTCCTCACGTCGTGCTCGGAGATGATGAACGCGTTCCCGGTGCTGGCAGTGTCTTCCTGTCTGCAGCCGTTAGCGCCGCTAGCATTAGCGCCGTTAGCATTAGCGCCGCTAGCATTAGCGCCGTTAGCATTAGCGCCGTTAGCATTAGCATCGCTAGCGTCTTTAGCTGCAGCCTCGAAGCGAGCATAGAAGGTGTTGAGCTCGTCTGCCAGAGTCGCGTCCGCGTTCTTCATACCGGATGTTGATGCTTTATAATCTGTTATTGTTCTCAGTCCCTGCCACAGGCTCCTAGAGTCACTCTGTTGAAGCTGTGACTCTAGTTTTCTCCCGTAGCGCTGCTTCGCCTCTTTCACCGCCTTCCGGACGTTGTATGACGCAGCCTTGTACGGTTCCATTTCCCCCGACGCAAGTCCCGTGTTGTAGGCAGCGGTGCGAGATCTCAGCGCGTCGCGGATGGTTTTATCCACCCACGGCTTCTGGTTGGGAAACGTTCTGATAGTCTTTTTCTCCACCGTATCGTCTACTAGCTTCCCAATAAATCCCACAACCGCTTCCGTAAACACGCTGACGTCATCATCGGAGCTGTTTCTGAACATGTCCCAGTCTGCGTCATCAAGTGCGTCCTGTAACGCGGCCACCGATTGGTCCGTCCAGCGCGCGACCTCCCTCTGAACCGGAACTTCCTGTTTCAGCCTTTGTTTATATTTTGGCATGAGGAAGATGGCAGCGTGGTCGGATTTACCAAACGCTGGACGAGATTGTGCCTTGTAACCGTCTTTGACCATAGTATAACAATGGTCCAGTGTCCTTTCGCCCCTGGTGGGGCAGGTGATGTGCTGATAAAAGTTTGGCGCTGCGCGTTTGAGGTTGGCACTATTAAAGTCCCCCGCCACAATGAGCGCAGCGTCCCGGTGTTGTGTCTGGTGCTGTGTGAGCGCCTCATGCAGCTCGCATAAGGCAGTTTCAGTGTCTGCTTGTGGTGGTATGTAAACGGCACTGATTATGACCGATGTGAACTCCCGGGGTAGATAAAAAGGACGACACATGATGGACAGTAGTTCCAGGTTTGGTGTGCAGGAGCGTGTAAGAGAAACAACGCTCGCGCTGTTGCACCAGCTGTTGTTCACCATTAAGCACACGCCGCCTCCTCTAGACTTCCCCGAGTCCCGCATCCTGTCCATGCGGTGAACCGAGAAGAACTCGGCTGGTTGTATGGCGTGGTCTGGCACCGCTGGGTTCAGTCATGTCTCGGTGAAGCAGAGGAGATTGCAGTCCCGAATGTCTCTCTGGAACTTTATCCTGGCCCTGAGGTCATCAAGTTTATTCTCCAGTGACTGGACGTTGGCGAGCAGGATACTAGGCAGAGGTGTGCAGTGTGCACAGGCTCTGAGCCGGTTCCTCACTCCAGCTCGATTCCCTCGAGGCCTCCGCTTCGCGTCGCGTCCATTGTTCTCCCTCAGGATCTCACTCGGCCAGCTCGGATCCGGAGTTAAAAACGTCGAATTGTGAGTACATTGTATACCCTGTACCAATAGAAACAAGAGTGTCTCTATCATACCTAATGTATTCAATGGTGGTGATTTTGCCGATTTTAAAACACTGAAAACTAACTTAAATAACAAAAACAAAGAAAAGGTGGTCGGAGCAGTCGTGACGGCAGCCGACCACACCGGCGCCATCTTGGAATAGCGTTTAACATGTCATACTCAGTATTCTCCATTGAGGTTTCTCACCTTCCACTCCTAAATTTGTTGTTGCTCTTTTGGAGTTCTTAAAACCCAAAACATTTATTTATACTGAGAAAAAATTATTATGGGTCACATAATCACAAACACAAATACATATACATATGATCAAGTGTTTAACTATTTTCATTTGTTTCTATGACCAATAATTATTATTATGATTTTCAACCCAACTCTTTGACTATTTAAAACAAAGTTGTGTCCCATTTTTTGCCCATTGAAGTTGTTGGTTCAACTAAACGTTTTTTAAATACCCAAACAATCCCCCAAAATTAAAACACGCAAACATGACTTTAACAATTCAATTTATTCTTCCAAAACTAGTCAAAGTTAAAACTGTAATTTATATAAAACAGGTTAATATATGTTGCCTTTTTGCTTAAAGTTCATTAAACTACCCGGATACACCAGCTGCTTATACAGTAAGTCTATCTATAGGTCTTTTTTATTAAAATATAAATTTTTCAAATATCAAAACTATTAAACATGGAACAGTTTAAGTCTTTGTATCCCCCAAAGTACTGTATCAGACATTTTGCAGTTCTATGTTCAGAATATACAGTAGACCTGATCAAACATAATTCTAAAGCTGTCGGACTGTGACGTCATCCCTCCTACAGCTCCCTCAACAGCTTGTTCAGGCTCCTCCAGTCCTGTAGCTCCACAATTCCAGCCGTCAGCCGTCTGACTCCCCAATCCTCCACAGCGGAGCTCTGCTTAAAGACAACAGGAGAATTTAGTGAAGACAAAGATAAATTTGACAAAGAAAATGCGCTTTTCATACAAATAAGTTAAGCGATATAACACTCGTATATGAGCATTAGTTCATCCCTGAAGCCAAACTAAAACTTACTGAAGCCCCTCATACCTCCCCCACGCACACACCTCCACCCCCACACACACATCTCCCCCCTCCTCCTCTTTAACTGATAAACACTTCAGTGTTTTTATCCAGCTCGTTAACTAAGCGCTCGCGCTACCGCGGAAAGTCACGGCCAAAGTGGATAAAATATAAACCGGGTTATGAGTGTTACTAGCTCCTGTACAGCTACCCTCAGTCTGTGTCCCTCATCAACTGCATCACATTATATTCCAGTCACAGAAATACTGTAACCTGCAGATTAACTCTTAACCAAAGAATAAATAGACGCTGAATTTATCCAGACAACACGTGGTGAGATTCTCTCAGTATTTACAGAGAGCACAAACACTCTTCATCAGGTAGTGCAGCTTTTGTAATAGGGACATTAATAGTATTTTCGAAGCTTTAGCATGTTTTTGAGTTAAAGTGGAGTGACACTGTGAGTTTGTGACACTGACAGTAAGCTGTAATGTTAACTCCAGACTTGGTAAACAGATCATTAAGTTATCTAAAGTCACATCTGACCGCTGCTGGTGCTTCCAGTGATATTTAAAACGGCCAATAAGAAAATAAGCTGGGAAATAAACTGTAAACTACCCCAAACAAATAAAACTTCACTTACCGCGAATAGTCCGTTAAGCCGCCATCTTCATCTCTGTAGTTTAGTAGCGTCAGTTCGACGGGGGTGGAGGCGGGTTGTTAAAATCACGTGATTGCAACTCAGCGCAGCTGGCTTGTTTTAACGTGTTCTTGAGAACGAAGCGCCATCTAGTGGTGGCACCAGGTAAATGAATAAATAGTAAGTATTTACTGTGAAATCTTGACACACCTTTCTGGCAGAAAAGGGAGGGGGGGATTACGTTTGCACATCGTTTGCACGGTCGCGGCTATTTGGCGTGGCTCCCACTGTATATGCTCCTCATGGGCTGCGTATTCTGCCGTTGGGTGATGCTAACGAGCGTCAGTTTACCATTTAGCCGTCAACTATTCTCTGTGCCTGTATAATCTTGTGTGGTTCGCTGCGGGCTGTGAGCGGCGCTGCAACTCGTGTGGCGCAACGATTCATCCGGGTAAGTGAGTTTCTCTTTTTCTGGCTTCTCTTAACCCTCTGAGGTCCGCGAACGCATATATGCGTTTTGAGGTGTTTTCCCCTGATGACGCCAATAAGAACTTAAATTACGCTTTCAGTTTTGATCGTACAGACAAGATCTATATATTAATCGAATCTGTAAAGTGTCTACTTTTATTTGTATGCACACATGTTAAAAATAAAACTTTGTGCATTAATAAAATAAATTAAATAAACCGTGCCTAGCGAACCTTCGTCCTTTATTGATGTTATTTCCCTGATCAACCTCGGGGTGGCGTAATCAAGTTTGAGAAACCTTATTCCTGATATTTAATTGTCTTACCACGGTGCTGCCACACCAGTATTGGGTCCTTTCATTTGGTCTAGCTCTCTCACCCGCACATACACAAAATGCATGGATTCAGTACTGGCTCTTACAACTCCAGGGCATCCGTATTTTGAATTACATAGACGACTGGCTGGCCCAGTCTCAGTAGCTAGCGCTTCGACATCAGGATATCGTCCTAGCTCATCTTTGTTTCCATATACAGGATTGAGACCCAACGCCACAAAAAGCGTGCACTTTCCTGTTCAGAGGACAACATATTTGGGTGTCACATGGGATTCGATCGTAAGGCGGGCACAGCTGTCTCCCGCTTGTCGAAGAGACAATCCGTCGAATCCATTCTCAATGTGGTGGAGCGCTACAGCAAGAAATGATTTATTGAAATTTAAATTCCGATTACGCCACCCTGGATAATGGCCAGGGACCCTAATTAAGTAAATCTCGTCTAAAGGCACACAAGTCAGCTCAAGAGATAAGGCAGGAGACTAGGATCTCCAAAAGTATTAAAGTTTATTACACATACTATTTAAAACAATTTAATTACAACAAATAAAAAATAAATCAAAAAAAGAAATCAAAAACAAAGAATTACTGGGACCAGTGGTTAACATAGAAAACACTCATGAGCAACCTGAAAATCTGGCGCCTCAGGTACAGGAACCGACGTCGGGCGGCGGTGGCCTAAGGGCGCAATCGGCCTACACAGCATAGCAGCCTGCAATCACACTGGTGACTCACACACACATACTGTACCCGTGCTCGTATTCCACACACTTAAAGACAAACTAGAATTCCACCGCTGCCATAAGCGCCCGGCTCCTGTAACAGTGAATCTGATTACAGTACTAAAGGGTAGTCACACACAGAGGACAAACACCCGCAACATTAATTAATTAACTAAAAAACATTAATTAAACAAAAACAGAAAAAGGAAATAAAATAAATTAACAACAAAAAAAGAAAAACAGGAAAGTCTCATTGGCAAAAAGCCCATAAGATCTTCCCCCCGTTCTTATTCTACGACTTCTACGTGCGTTCTCCCTCTCTGCATACACATCCAACATATAACCACCCAATACTCACATTCATTCACAAAAAAAGGAGGGGTGAAGATGCGCGGGCATGGGCACACACACACACACAAACACACACACACACACACACACACACACACACACACACACACACACACACACAGTGATTTACAACCCAGAGGCTGTAAACCTCGGCACAAGGAGTTAACACCAACAATTGAGCTTCAAGGCATAGCCTAGAAGCAACAAGGCAGTGATAAGAGCACACACCAGAAAAGAAAAACACAAAATACAAATACTTTCAACAAACAAAAAAACTAATTGAAACCGAAAAAAATTACAACCGCCGCTACCCCAAAGCAGCACGGCGAAACAACGGTGACAAAACAGCTTACAACAAATATAAACAAAACATAAAACAGCCGCGGCAAAAACAGCAACGCCCTCCGATCATGCCCTTCGCGTCGTACCACCACGGAAAACTAATTCACGTCGCGCTGTCACCAGTCGTGTAAGTTGGTGCCGAGTCTCACCAGAAGGGCAGCTAAGCCACTTTCCGGGAAGCTGAGAGTTCATCCAGTTCATCAGGAAGACAGACAGTTTATTGGGAGGAACAACCACGTCCACAACGCCAGGTGAATGCCCTTGTCCACAGACTTAAATCAGGCTCATTAGGCTGAAAAAGGGCAACCTCAGTCAAGAACCAGCACAGGACTTCCAGGTTCAGTTCTGGATGTGACAAACAACGACGGAAATGAAGGGGCGGGACCCGGAAACCCAAGCCACCTTACCAACCGGCTTAAATAGATATATATAAATACACTAGCCCAGGATAGGACAAGCAATCAAAACATGGCCAACCAAAAACAGGTAGGAAGAGCTAGACCAGAAAGTGACTGTTAAAAACATCACTTTCAGAGATCTTAGCTCTCATGGCAGCTGTAACCACAGTGACACCTTTGGGCCTTCTGCACATGAGAGCATTTCAGTTGTGGCTAAGAACCAGGGGATTTCACTCTAGGGCCAATACCCCAATAATGATTACGCGCAAAGGGCTTCGTACCCTTTCTATGTGGTTTCTGACTCTGGGTCCCACTCTACGTCCGTCTTGTCATCGCAAGATGCTAATGACAGATGATTCCCTCATGGGCTGGGGTGCAGTCTTAGATGGCCGTCCAGCTCAAGGGAGCTGGAGAGATCATCTTCTCGCGCGGCACATCAATTGCCTCGAAATGATGGCTTTATTTCTGTCCCTAAAGCACTTCCTCCAGCAGTTGAGAGGCTACCATGTCCTAGTGCAGGTGGACAACACTACGGTGATCTCATACAGTATATTAATCGCCAGGGCGGACTGTGCTCGCGCCACTTGAATAAGCTAGCACACCAGGTTCTCCTTTGGGCACAGGACAAGTTCCTGTTCCTCAGGGTGATTTACATTCCAGAGCATATAAATGTGGGAGCAGATGTGCTGTCCAGTCAATCTCTGACACACGGAGAATGGAAACCCCACCCCGAAGTAATCAGTCAATCTGGGAGAGATTTCATGTAGCAGACGTGGACCTCTTTGCCTCGCAAGAAATAGCAAATGTCCCCTTTACTACTCTTTGACTCTTCCAGCTCCCCTGGGTCTGGACGCTATGGCCCATACGTTGCCCAATTTATGCCTTTATGCATTTCCTCCGATAGCTCTGCTCCCGGGAGTCCTGGTGAGGGTCTGTCAACAGTGTTTGCCCCTCTTATTGATAGTGCCCTGTTGGCCGACCAGAGTGTGATTCTCGGATCTAATATTTCTCCTCGACGGCTCACCATGGGTGATTCCAGTGAGGAGGGATCTTCTGTCTCAGGCGCAGGGGATAATATTTCATACCCGGCCCGAGCTTTAGAACCTTCACGTTTGGCCCCTGAATGGGACCAACTAAGACAAGCTGGTCTTCCAGCCAGAATAATAGCCAAACGGTTGAGGCCACCCACTAGAGCCATGGTCCCTTCGTGGGATATATCTATCGTGCCCAAAGGTCTAATTGACGCCCCTTTCGAACCACTAGAGTCAGCGCCTGTCAGGTTTCTGACCCTTACGATGTTTATTTCTGATGACCATTACCTCTCTGAAGAGGATTGGAGATCTGCACGCCTTGTCAGTCTCCCCATCCTGCCTAGACTTTGCTCCTGGGCTAGTCAAAGCCATTTTGCACCATTCTCAAGCCTTCTGTCCTCCGCCTTTTACAGCTTCCGAGCAGGAGAGACTTCACTTACAGTACTGTGTCCAGTATGTGCTCTTCAGATTTACGTCCACCGCAACAGCCAGTGGGGCGGCCACCACAACACAGACCTTGTCACTGCTATTGCTCTCTCCTATGAGTCGCGTGGGCTCACTTCGCCTCTAGGAATCAGGGCTCATTCAACCATGGGGATCGCGTCATCTATTGCACTGGCAAGAGCTATTACCTTGCAGCAAGTGTGTGATGCGGCAGGTTGGTCCTCTCCGCACACATCTGATAGATTTTATAGTCTGGATGTTCATGCTATGCCGGGCCCACGGGTCCTCGGGTCAGCCTCCCAGATATAGTTCTGAGACCTCCTCGGCCTTGTGCGCACACGCTACACAACCCTGAGGTTCAGACACTTGCAGTGCAGTGGCGTTGGTTTTCTCGTTCCCATAGCGCTTTCACGCAGCATCGAGTGTAGCCTTTGAAAGTGAACGTCTCGATCTGAGGAATGTTTCCGGTTTACTCCTATTTATAACCTGCAGGTGCGTCTCATCAGATCACGTCACCTGACCGAGGTCATATAAGCCAAAATTTGGCGTGTTTGATACACACATGCTTCACAACCGGCAACACGAAAAGATGTTCCGATAGCGTTTTCACGCAGCATCTCGTTCCTGCCTTTTCAGGGAACAGGGTTACAGCAAAGTAACCCGAGACGTTTGTGCACCAATAATGGATGTAGATGTGGACATTGTGCAACGCCCACATGTAAAACACAGACACTCCTACCATCGTCTGAAATGAATTCTAACTCAAATGTCGTTTGGAAAACTAGTCCCGTCCGAATAGGGCTATATACTACATAATGAAGTGCTAGATATTCTACAAGATACTAAATATCCTAACTTTACCTTATTCGCTCAAGGGGACTTTTAATTAGACTGCAACCACTGAATTTGTAGGAATCAGCTAATACAGGACAGACAGTTTTATAAGGGAGCATAATACTGGACAATTTCTACACTAGGGTCCTTTTGTGCCCTCTCACATGCCCCACTCAGGCAATTTGTTCATGTTTTGATGGAGATTATCCTGAGGTACACCTAGAAACCGAATGCTAATGAATCAATTTGCACCACTCGAGTGCCTCCATCCTTACTGTACCTCTCTAATCGTGAAATTGTTTAAACACTTAATCTAACATAAGTTCCTCCTGTAAATCTCATTCTGAGACTAAAAGATGGGCAAAATGTATTTGGCCAAATTTGTAAATTATTGAATTCAGGTCTTTCAATCAGGCGCTTATCCCCAGTGAAGGGTAATCTTAATGTTTCATCATACCAAGACTTCTTAGAGAATGCTATACTACTGTATGTGACTTTGTGGCAATAGTTTTCTATCTATAGGCCTTTTTCTATTCCAACATGACTATGACACAGTGCTCAAAGCAAGGACTATAAAGACGTAGTTTGATAAGTTCAGAGTTGAAGAACTTGACCGGCCCTAACACAGAGCCCTGACCTCAACCGCGTCCAGCACCTTTGGGATTAACTGGAACAAAGATTGCGAGCCAGGCCTTCTCATCCAACATCAGTGCCTGACCTCATAAATGCTCTACAGAATGAATGAACACGAATTCCAACAGGAACGCTCCAAAATCTTTCGGACAGCCTTCCAAGACGAGTGGAAGCTGTTATAACTGTAAAAGGGGGAACCAACTCCATATTAAAGAATATGTATTTGGATACAATGTTACTGTAGGTTTGTCCAAATACTTTTGTCCATATAGTGTACTTACCTCAGAAAAACATTGTGGACAGTGCTAACTTGAAGCTCTGGGAATAATATCAGTAATCCACTACAGAAGAGGAGAAAAGGGGGACATATTGCCAGGAAAGAATCAGCTAAAGGTAGCAAAATGCAATCACAGATGCAGGCTGAAGAGACTCTCAATCTGTCTGCCACTCACTGCACACCTTTACTAGCTACAAAAATAGAAGCAGCTAGAAGTTTAACCCTTCCCCACACGTGTTAAAAACCTGAACAGATTCTACTGAATGTCACATGTTATCCAGCAATAATAACTTAACAACCATCTGACTTACAGTACTAGGGGTTTTAAAATTTATAACATTGAATATTCTTTTCTCTTTGACTGTTTAAAAAAAAATTAAAAGCCGTATTAAAAGCATACTGATAAATGTAGATAGTGACAAATATTAGTCAACGTCAAAGTTTCTGTCTAAATATTAAATATAAAACATAAATGTTAAAAGTAAATATACATGTTAAATCTAAATGTTAAATGTATTTATTTTTCATTCATACAAATACTGTAAACAAAAGTTGTTTATTTTATGACTTCTGCATTATTGAGTCACCGAAAAAAAAAATATATATATATAAATAAATAAATAAAAGATCCCAAAAGCACTCGGTGTGTGGAACACTGCATACCATAGGCCGCTAGCTTCACTTTTTTCACCATTTGGGATTAAACCCTGTAGCCTCCAGGGCCCGGGTACAATTTCTGCCTCATGCTCTGTGTGCATGGAGTTTCCATGTTTTCCCGTGCTTGGTGGGTTTCCTCCGGGTACTCTGGTTTCTTCCCACAGTCCGAAGACATGCAAATTAGTCTCTTCGGCATTCTCACATTTCCCGTAGTGTGAATGTTGACTGGAGTTCGTACACAGAATAACACAGAATGTTTCAAAAGATACGTAGTACCTGTAAGAATTTCAAACTGCTGAGGCATTGGGTCTATGACTGCATTACAGAGGACCTGGTATTTAGTACAGCAGTTCTCCCTCTCGTGTGCTGTTGTTTAAATGTGCCATTTTCAGACAAACACCATAATGAAATCTATCCAAGATGGCGTCATCTTTCCAAGATGGCGCCGGTGAGGTCGGCTGCCGTCACGACTGCTCCGACCACCTTTTCTTTGTTTTTGTTTTTTAAGTTAGTTTTCAGTGTTTTAAAATCGGCAAAATCACCACCATTGAGTACATTAGGTATGATAGAGACACTCTTGTTTCTATTGGTATACAATGTACTTACAATTCGACGGTTTTAACTCCGGATCCGAGCTGGCCGAGTGAGATCCTGAGGGAGAACAATGGACGCGACGCGAAGCGACGAACCCGAGGGAGACGAGCTGGTGTGAGGAACCGGCTGAGAGCCCGTGCACACCGCACACCTCTGCCTAGCATCCTGCTCGCCAACGTCCAGTCACTGGAGAACAAACTGGATGACCTCAGGGCCAGGATAAAGTTCCAGAGAGACATTCGGGACTGCAATCTCCTCTGCTTCACCGAGACATGGCTGAACCCAGCGGTGCCAGACCACGCCATACAGCCGGCCGAGTTCTTCTCGGTTCACCGCATGGACAGGACGCGGGACTCGGGGAAGTCAAGGGGAGGCGGCGTGTGCTTAATGGTGAACAACAGCTGGTGCAACAGCGCGAGCGTTGTTCCTCTTACACGCTCCTGCACACCAAACCTGGAACTACTGTCCATCATGTGTCGTCCATTTTATCTTCCACGGGAGTTCACATCGGTCATAATCAGCGCCGTTTACATACCTCCACAAGCGGACACTGAAACTGCCTTATGCGAGCTGCATGAGGCGCTCACACAGCACCAGACACAACACCGGGACGCTGCGCTCATTGTGGCGGGGGATTTTAATAGTGCCAACCTCAAACGCGCAGCGCCGAACTTTTATCAGCACATCACCTGCCCCACCAGGGGCGAAAGGACACTGGACCATTGTTATACCACGGTCAAAGACGGTTACAAGGCACAATCTCGTCCAGCGTTTGGTAAATCCGACCACGCCGCCATTTTCCTCATGCCAAAATATAAACAAAGGCTGAAACAGGAAGTTCCGGTCCTGAGGGAGGTCGCGCGCTGGACGGACCAATCGGTGGCCGCGTTACAGGACGCACTCGATGACGCAGACTGGGACATGTTTAGAAACAGCTCCGATGATGACGTCAGCGTGTTTACGGAAGCGGTTGTGGGATTTATTGAAAAGCTGGCAGGCGATACGGTAGAGAAAAAGACTATCAGAACGTTTCCCAACCAGAAGCCGTGGGTGGATAAAACCATCCGCGATGCTCTGAGATCTCGCACAGCTGCCTACAACACGGGACTTGCATCGGGGGACATGGAACCGTACAAGGCTGCGTCATATAACGTCCGGAAGCCGGTGAAAGAGGCGAAGCAGCGCTACGGGAGAAAACTAGAGTCACAGCTTCAACAGAGTGACTCTAGGAGCCTGTGGCAGGGACTGAGAACAATAACGGATTATAAAGCACCAACATCCGGTATGACAAACGCGGACGCGACTCTGGCAGACGAGCTGAACACATTTTACGCTCGCTTCGAGGCTGCAGCTAAAGACGCTAGCAATGCTAATGCTAACGGCGCTAATGCTAACGGCGCTAATGCTAGCGGCGCTAACGGCTGCAGACAGGAAGACACAGTCAGCACCGGGAACGCGCTCATCATCTCCGAGCACGACGTGAGGAGAGCCTTCAAGAGAGTGAACACCAGGAAAGCAGCAGGACCAGACGGCATCTCAGGTCGTATCCTCAGAGCCTGCGCAGACCAGCTAGCACCTGTGTTCACTGAGATATTCAACATCTCTTTATCTCAGTCGGTGATCCCCACATGCTTCAAAGAGTCCATTATTGTTCCTGTTCCAAAGAAACCACATCCTGCTTCTCTCAATGACTATCGCCCTGTAGCTCTCACCTCAGTAGTGATGAAGTGCTTTGAACGCCTTATCAGAGACTTCATCATTTCTTCACTACCCGACACACTGGACCCACTACAGTTTGCATACCGTCAGAACCGCTCCACAGACGATGCAATCTCTCATCTCCTCCACACATCACTCACTCACCTGGACACTAGGAAAGGGAATTATGTTAAAATGCTCTTCATCGACTACAGCTCTGCTTTTAACACAATAATTCCTTCCACACTCACCACCAAGCTGGAGCACCTGGGACTGAGCTCATCTATATGTCAGTGGATCTCCAATTTTCTGACTGGCAGACCACAGGCAGTAAGGATGGGTGGACATGTCTCAGCTACACTCACTCTCAGCACTGGAGCCCCCCAGGGTTGTGTTCTGAGCCCCCTGCTGTACTCTTTGTACACCCACGACTGCGTGGCCACTACCAACTCCACCTCCATCATCAAGTTTGCTGACGACACCGTCGTGGTCGGACTGATCACCAACAATGATGAGTCGGACTACCTAGAAGAGATTGGAAATCTGGAGAACTGGTGCCAGAGGAACAATCTCCTCCTGAACGTCAGTAAGACAAAGGAGCTGATAGTGGACTTTAGTACAAAGCAGGAGAGGAACTACCAGACCCCCGTCATCAACAGGAGCCCAGTGGAGAGAGTGGACAGCTTCAGATACCTCGGTGTTCACATCACGCAGGACCTATCATGGTCCTGTCACATCAACACCGTGGTGAAAAAAGCCCGGCAGCGTCTCTACCACCTCAGACGCTTGAGAGACTTTAGACTGCCCTCCAAGGTGCTCAGGAACTTCTACTCCTGCACCATAGAGAGCATCCTGACGGGAAACATCACGACCTGGTTCGGGAACAGCACCATGCAGGACAGACGAGCTCTACAGAGGGTGGTGCGATCAGCCGAGCGCATCATCCGCACTGAGCTCCCTGACCTGCACTCCATCTACAGCAAGCGGTGCTGGACTAAGGCCAGGAAGATCATGAAGGACCTCAGTCACCCCAGTAATGGACTGTTCTCTTTGTTGCGGTCTAGGAAGAGATTCCGCTCCCTAAAGGCCAACACAGAGAGACTGAGGAGGAGCTTCTTCCCGCAGGCGATAAGGTCTCTTAATCACACCTCCACACAGGACTAATAACATCTTTTAAGCTCACAACACTGACTGGACAATCATGGACACATTCATACACACTTGCACTAAATACTCATACATCTGGACAATTGCACATGTCACCTTTCATGCATATTTGCACAACCACGGACACTTTAATACCATATTTCTATATTTTTGCAATATTTTATTATGCCCTTATGCACAGTTAATTTTACAAATTTTACTAGTTAAAATTATTTCTTAGTATTTCCTTTTTATTGATTATTTATTTTACGTACAAGATTTTATTTTCTTATTTTCTTTCTTTTTAAGGTCACTGGCGGTCGTATAAAAAAGCATTTCACTGCATATTATACTGTGTATGATTGTGTATGTGACTAATAAAAATTTGAATTTGAATTTGAAATTCAGTTACTGTATATGTGCAAACACAAATAGATAAGATAGTCAGGATCTCCAGATGTGGCAAATTTTCCAAAATGCTAAAAAAAAAAAAAAAAAAACCTCACCAGCTAACTTCCTTATAAAATTGCTCCAAAATGTACCTGAGACTACTTGTGCATTTCCAAAGGCTTGTCTCACCTAATATTGACTATTTTTAGTTTATTACTGTTTATTCAATATGATTCAATAGCAGAGTGAGATTGAATGATGTACAAATGCTTAATTTAATTACATGTGTACTGTATGTTAATTATCCTGACAGCTTGGAGCGGAAAAACACTTTGCAAGTAAAGTTGTCAGTCTTATACCATAGTGTGCCTGTTGTGCAAGTTAAGTAGGTAAAAATAAGTCCTATCCCAGGAGACTTTTAGGGCATGAGGCGGGGTGCACATGCTCATTCACAACACCAATTAACCTAATCTGCGGACTGTGGGAGAAAACCAGAGTACAAGGAGTGAACCCACCATGCAAAGGGAGACACCAGGGAGAACATGCAAATTCCATGCACACAGAGGTGGGAATCAAACCTGGCCGGGAACCGAATTTGGACCCCGGAGGTGCAAAGCGACAGTGCTAACCACTAAGCCATCATGCTGCCTGGTGGTTTGCTAATTGTGTAAATGTAGTAGCACTAACCCTGTAGGGGTCTGGTTACATATCAGGTGATGTCTTGGCTTTGGGCTTTTGTGTGCAGGTTACCTGGCCTAATATTTTTGTTACTAAATTTGTGATCAAGGCAAATTTCATGCAGCTGTTCCTTTATTGTTTTCATATCCATCCTTTAGTTATTATATTTTCTGTTTATTTTTTATATATATATATTTTACTTCTCCCAACAAAAGAAAGGCCATTTAAGCCAATAATTTCTAGAATTTTCCATGAACATAATCCAGTCATTGCCACTACCAAACACTGATAGATCCATTTTGCAGTGCCTTGGACAACAGTATGGTGTAATTTCATTTTTGAAAATTGCTATTGATGTGTATTGCACAAAATTGAGTAGGTACTGTATGAATTGCTAAATTTGCCCCCATCATGAGGACTTTGGACTTCCATTAGTAGGATGGGTTATGGCTGGGAACTGAATAGCTTATAATTATGTTTATACACAGTATATATATATGTGTGTGTGTGTGTGTGTGTGTGTGTGTGTGTGTGTGTGAGAGTGTATATACACTGTAAAGAACATACTGTTGTAACGGTACGGCAAGTCACGCCCTCTGCTCGAGCCAAGTCATGATCTCCAGCGATTCCTTTCCACATTCCATCCCGTTGCCTCCGTTTTACCGCCTCATTCATTCATGCTCGAGCACACCTGTGCCTCATCTCATTCATCACATCGACTCAATATAACTCCTCCTCAGACAGCGAACTCTTGCCGAATTATTGCGTGCTCCAAGCCAAGTGTTTTTTCTGTGCCTAGTATCTTTGCCAAGTAACACCGTTTTCCCTCTCACGTTGTTGACCCTTTTTTCACCTCTAGTTACGTCTTTGCTTCACGAATCGGAACTGTTTGCTACGTTGACTGATTACCCGGCTTTGAATCTTTGCTTTCACTCTCGACTTTGACTCTGTTAACACCCATAGGATTGCTGCAGGTCGTATCTCACTCTGCTGCTGCGCTCTCTCTGCCGGCGCGTCGGATTCAGCGCGCGCTCAACGGACTTCAGCTCTCCACACAGCTGCGCTCGCTCTGCTCCTGCCTTCGCTCTACCTGCGCGTTCTCAGTCGCGCCCGCTCTGCAGGACACTGCGCATGCTCTGTGTCACTCGCTCCTTGGCTCCTGTTCACAGCCTCGGCCAAGCCACGCCACAGGTCGTCTCAAGTAATGTTTTTGTTTTTCCATTCTCTGTTTCACTTTCTTATCCAGAGTTTGAATCCATAGTACTGAAACCAAGAAAGTAACTTTCCTTTTTATTATAACTCTCCTTCTGTTTGACTCTCATATTTTGCATTAAGATCAGTGATTTTGAAATAAAGTAACTTTCCTTTTTTTTATAATCCTCCTTCTGTTTGACTCTCATATTTTGCATTAAGATCAGTGATTTTGAAATAAAGTAACTTTCCTTTTATTATAATTCTCCTTCTGTTTGACTCTCATATTTTGCATTAAAATCAGTTATACTGAACAAAGTCTGTTTTGTCTGCTTTTGGGTTCCCTAAGCCTGCCTCACACGGTCCAGCCCGTGACAACTGTAGAATTTACAATCATTTACTGGCAAAAAAGTTGCCAATAAAATCCTGTAAAATAGCCGTTAATTGCTGTAAAATGGATTACAGTATAATACTGCTTAGCAATTTACAATAAATTGATGTTTTCAGAATACAGTATTTTATAATTTTTTTTACAGGATTATAAAATTAAACTTGTAAAAAGGCATTACAGTTTTTTTTTATAATTACGCTAAATTACAGTACATACCTGGCAACAAAAGTTGCAAATAAAATCCTGTGAATTCAACAAAAGCCAAGATGTACTGTAGCTGTAACATTTTTACTATGAAATTCCTGTAAATAACAATTTTAACTGTGAACTATACTGTGCTGTGAACTGTAACTGTACTTTACTATTATACTGATGTAAATGCATTAAAAAACAAGGATTTTGAAAAATAATCACTCAAATTCAAAGCTGTTGTAAGTAAACTGGGCCCGGTTTCTCGATAACGCACACTATTCGCGCGCTAAGTAGACTCAAATTCAAATTCAAATTTTATTCATCACATACACAGTCATACACAGTACGATATGCAGTGAAATGCTTACACGACCGCCAGTGACCTTAAAAAGAGAATTAAATCTTACAGTAAGGAATAAATATGAATAAAGAAATAGGAAAATTTTAACTTAACTAGAATAAGAATGGAAATAAAAAATAAAAGTATACTGTACATAAAATAGAAATAAAAATAGAGATATACTGTAAAATAGAGATTTTCTTTTAAAATTGAAATTTGGTGGAGGATGTATGGTGTGCAAGTAATTTGCATGGAAACATGTGTTAAGGTGCCTTATTAAAGTGACTTTGTGCAAGGGACTCTTAAGATAAATCTTACGTTAAGTGATAACTTTTCTAAGAGTATTTCTCGAACTGTCTCTTAGGAGTCTTCTTAAGTCGCTGCCTCTTACGTCCGACGTTACGCGGCGCTATCTACAGTGAAGGTCCTGATTTAGCGGACATCGGTTGCTCAGGAATCGATTTTTCACTCTTTTGCATGACAGCGTTAAGAAAGACGGCACTTTCTATGCAAATTAAACATTGCACTAAATTCTTTTAATAGCGTTTATTTCGACATGGGTTAACTTAACAATAACATGCCATAATAGACAAATATATAAATTAATATTAATTAATTAATTAATATCGCTAATATTTTCATGTAACATGTGGCCGTGAAACGAACCGGGTTTACAATCATACTATGATTACAATCACATACAGTGACGTGCGGTGAGGGTTGGGGTTGGTGAGGCACTGACTCAGAGTCAGATTTACAAACGTACTGTATGACGCTAAGGCACTGACTCACAAGTCAGATTTACAAGCATACATGGTTGTTATCCGATTCTTGATTAAATTTAATAACATTTTAAACACACCACTGTACATTTAAACACACCACTGCAGTATTCTTACCTTTACTTGTAAATGAAGTCCATTCTCCTGTCCTTCTGGACGAAGATCTCGATGACTTTGTTGTAGAAGTCCTCCTTTTTGTCCTTTTCTTTGAGTTTACTTTCAGTCAAAGCAAGAAATCATAAGTAAGTTACTTATGATTTCTTGCTTTGACTGAAAGTCAAGTTTTGAAAAATTTCTTATCTTCGAGATTATATCCTCCATTTTCAGGGAAAATGAAGCCAAATAGCAACGCGTTAGCACCGAATGATGTTGGTTGTTTTTCTTTTCTTTTTTTTCTTCTTAATTTACTCTCGCATTTACTCATGTCGTGAACTATTAGGCGCAGGCTCACTATCGCCACATCTTTGAGGCAAAGGTACTGGCTGCCTCAAGGCCTGTATTTTCCCGCTGACTGCAAGCACGCGCCGTTTGCACGCGCTCAGTACAGTGTGTGAGTGGTGCACACTCTCACACGCACGCCCTGAGAGGCACTACCTGTCACTGCCTCAGCCTCCATGATTCTCGTCTCCCGTTGTTATTTGAACAAGACTATGAAAATGATCCAAATGTATAGGAAACACACCAAAATTGCATTAAAAGCATAGACCACAGGACAGATATTATATTATGTTTTATTATATTATTCATTTTTTAACAACTTATGGTGACAGCTGAGGAAACCACGTTGAGCCCTTTACCGCCCCTGGTGGCAAGGTGAGGCACTGCCTCACCTGCCTCCTATGAGTGCACGTGCCTGAATCATAGTTGATTGACAAACAGCTGATAACACTCTTCACCAGCTTCAGAAACAATGTGAAGTGTCAGTTGTTGGGGTTGTATAGCGCACTTATTAGATTAGATTTTAGATTAGATTCAAATTTATTGTCATTACACATGTACAAGTACAAGGCAACGAAATGCAGTTTAGGTCTAACCAGAAGTGCAATTAGCAGAAAGTGCAGGATAAAGGTATACGTTTAGAAAAAAAAGGGATATGTGCAGGGAGAAGCTATGGGTAACTATTAAAGAAAGATATTATGCGAGTATAATATACAGATTACTAGTAACTATAGTTATAAATTTACAATGGATGAACCGTATGTACAGGTTGCTATTAACTGTAGGCAGGAATTTGCAAATAGATATCAACATAATGTACAGGATATTATATGATCATAGTATACAGATTGCAAGTGACTATAGTTATAAATTTACAGTGTATGAACAATACAGTATATACAAGTTACTGTTAACTGTAGTTGGGAATTTTCAAATAGATATGGGCATAATGTACAAGTTGCTATTTTCTATAGACAGGAATTTACATATGATATGAACATAATGTACAGGAATTTATCAATAGACATGTGTGAATATATATTCAACCAGAAGTTTACAAATATGTTGTGCATGGATATTTGTGTTTTCAAATAGGTGTGTACATTGTAGTGCAGTCCATATTAAATAGTGTAAAGTGTAAATAGAGTAATGGGAAGAGTATAGGGGTGTGTGAGGGGTGAGCAGGTGTCAGTGGGGGGCAGAGTTCAATAAGGAGATAGCTCTGGGAAAGAAGCTATTCCTCAGTCTGCTAGTTCTTGACCTGGGACACCTGAAGCGCCGACCAGAAGGCATAAGAGAAAACAGTTTGTGGGCGGGGTGGGAGTAATCCTTAAGAATACTGTGTGCTCGACGCACACAGTGCTTCCTTTGAATGTCCTCGATGGCTGGAAGTGGAGTCCCTATAATACGCTGGGCAGTTTTCACCACCCGCTGCAGTGCCTTGCGCTCAGCAACAGAGCAGCTTCCATACCAAACTGTGACACAGTTGGTTAGGATGCTTTCTATTGTGCAGCGATAGAAGTTCACCAGAGTAGATGATGACAGCTGGTTCTTCTTAAGTGTTCTTAAGAAGAATAGGCGCTGGTGAGCCTTCTTGACCAGGCTAGAGGTGTTGGTGGACCAGGATAGGTTCTCTGAAATGTGGGTCCCCAGGAACTTGAAGGATGGGACAGGTTCAACAACCATTCCGTTGATGTGAATGGGTTCATGTGAAGCTCTTCCTCCTTTTCTGAAATCTACGATGAGCTCCTTGGTCTTCTTGGTGTTAAGGAGCAGATTATTGTCCGTGCACCAAGTGGCCAGGTGCTTGATCTCCTCCCTGTAGGCAGACTCATCGTTGTTGCTGATGAGGCCGATCACCGTAGTATCGTCTGCAAACTTGATGATGTTGTTCGATCCATACACCGGTCTGCAGTCGTGGGTGAAGAGGGAGTAAAGGAAGGGGCTTAGCACACAACCCTGTGGTACACCAGTGTTGAGTGTGACGGTAGTGGAGCACATGTGGCCTGACCTGACATGCTGGGGTCTGTTGGTCAAAAAGTCCGTAATCCAATTACAAAGTGAGATGTTAATATCCAGCTCTCTAAGTTTGGTGATTAACTTAGAGGGTAGAACAGTATTAAAAGCTGAGCTAAAGTCAACAAACAGTAGTCGTGCATAGGTGTTTGTATTGTCCAAGTGTGTGAGTACAGAGTGCAGCGCTATGGAGACTGCATCATCTGTGCTCCTGTTGGCACGGTAAGGAAACTGGTGTGGATCTAGTGAGGGTTGGAAAGAGTCTTTCAGATGTGTCAGGACCAACCGCTCAAAGCACTTCATAATAATGGGTGTGAGTGCTACGGGGCGGTAGTCATTCAGGCACGTCGTGCTGGAGTGTTTCGGCACTGGCACAATTGAGGTAGATTTAAAGCACGCTGGTACAGCTGCTTGGGCAAGGGACATGTTAAAAATATCTGTGAATACCCCAGCGAGCTGCTCCGCACATGCCCTCAGTATGCGCCCAGGGATACCATCTGGTCCAGCAGCCTTGTGCACGTTGATCTGGCTCAGTACGGTGTAGACGTCAGATGAGGTTAGTGTGATGGGTGGTTGGTCGGGTGAGGAGGCGATCTTGGTGATATTATCTTTATTGTCTTTCTCAAAGCGAGCATAAAAGTCATTAAGCTCATTCAGAAAGAAGACATCAGTGGCTTGGGGGGTTGAGTTACTTGGTTTGTAGTTCCTGATGGCCTGGATGCCCTGCCACATGCGCCGAGGGTCAGAGTGTAAAAAGTGCTCCTCTAGCTTTAGTTTGTAGCAGTATTTGGCCTTTTTGATGCCCCTTTTCAGATTAGCCCTGGAAGTGCTGTAGGCTTGTGCATCACCTGATCTGAAGGCAGTGTTGCGTGCCTTCAGTAGGAGACGCACCTCCTTGTTCATCCATGGCTTCTGATTTGGGTATGTGGTGATCTGCTTCTGGGTTGTGACACTGTCTATGGTGGTGTTGATGTAATCCAGAACAGAGGAAGTGTAGCTGTCTATGTTCGTGTGAGAGCCACAGGTGACCTGAGTAGCAAACATACTCCAGTCTGTGTGTAGAAACCTGTCCTGGAGTGTGAAGTCTACCCCCGCTGGCCACACTTTGATGGTCTTCACTGATGGCTGCACACGGTTGATGAGGGGTGAGTACTTAGGGGTAAGGAACAAAGAAAGGTGGTCTGATTGTCCCAAGTGGGGGAGGGGGTCCACATTATAGGCTTCAGCCATGTTTGTGTATACATGGTCTAAAGTTTTGTTTCCTCTGGTGTGACAGAAAATGTTCTGGTGAAATTTAGGGAGTACTGTCTTTAAATTGGAGTGGTTGAAGTCCCCCGCAACGATAAAAGCAGCCTCCGAGTGAACAGTTTGTTGTTTGCTGATGGCCGCATGAAGTTCGTTCATAGCAAGTTTGGCATCAGCATCGGGAGGAATGTAAGCGGCAGTTATAATGGTGGAGGTGAATTCCCGTGGCAGATAAAACGGTCTACACTTAACCATGAGAAACTCTAAGTTAGCTGAGCAGTGTCTCCCAATAATAACAGAGTTCGTACACCAAGCATTATTAACATAAATGCACAATCCTCCGCCTCTGGTCTTACCGGAGCCATCCACCGTTCTGTCTGCCCGGAATGTGTGGTGCTCAGCTAGAGCAATAGCATTGTCCGAAATATCGCTGTTCACCCATGTTTCAGTGAAAATCATAACGTTGCAGTTCCAAAGTCTTTTATTGTGGTTGATGCGGAGTTGAATCTCGTCCATTTTGTTCATCAACGACCGCACATTGGCGAGGAAAATGCTGGGTAAAGAGAGCCGATGTGGTGTTAGCCTTAGCTTAGCTCTTATTCCTCCGCGCTTCCCCCGTCTTTGTTTACGGTCTCGACGCCGCCTTCGAGCACTTCCGCCCGGCCGGATAGCATGCACAGCCTCGGATGTTCTGACGATCTCAGGAACGAGTCGAAGATTGTTGATAAAACTGTCGGGAATGTACAAACCAATATCAAAAAGCTCCTGTTGGGTGTACGATGTAAAAGCACTGCTGTTCTGCACGAACATGACCTCCAGACTGGACTATTGTAATGCATCACTAGGTGGTTGTCCTGCATCCTCAATAAACAAGCTTCAGTTAGTCCAAAATGCAGCCGCCAGGGTTCTCACTAGATCCAGAAAATATGATCATATAACCCCAATATTATCATCCCTGCACTGGCTAGAATAAATTAGAATAAATTACAAAATAGTATTACTTACATACAAGGCCTTAAATGGTTTAGCTCCCACATACCTAACCAGTCTTCTGATGCGCTACAATACACCACGCGCCTTAAGATCACAAAACTCCGGACTTCTGGTAGTTCCCAGAATTTCAAAATCTACAAAAGGGGGTAGGACATTTTCATATTTAGCTCCAAAGCTTTGGAATAGCCTTCCAGACAGTGTTCGAGGAGCAGACACGGTTTCCCAGTTCAAAAGTAGACTCAAGACGCATCTTTTTAATCTAGCATACACATAACTCATCCCATAACCTCATACTCCAGTACACCTATCCTGAATGGCAATTACGCTAATTCTCCCCATCTGTTCTGTATTTTTCTACCCATCCAGAGGCATCGGGAGATTGTGCCAGCTTCAGTAGACAAAGGCCGACCCTACCTGGTTCCTGAGGCATCCAGAGAAGGACCAGCTCCAGCTGGATTCAGCTTTATGATGGTTGGAGCATGCTGATGATACACATGCTGCTCCTGTGCTTCCAGTGATCCAGACCTCATCTGCCCTCTGCACCTACTGACTCGTCCCTATGCTGGACTGGTCTTCATGTTAACTTTCTGTCATATTGAACTTTCACCTGCACAACACACATGATGTTATATAATTTCTATATGTTATCACCCAAATGAGGATGGGTTCCCTGTTGAGTCTGGTCCCTCTCAAGGTTTCTTCCTAATGCCATCTCAGGGAGTTTTTCCTTGCCACTGTCGCCATCACCCTTGGCTTGCTCATCAGAGACATTTCATTCATCATTCATTCATCTCATTATTATCTAGACACATTTTTCTCACACATACACACTTCCAATTATTTTCTTTCCTGAAAAAATTCTTAATTTTTTTTTACATTTTCTTTCATTTTTGTGAAGCTGCTTTGAGACAACGACCATTGTTAAAAGCGCTATATAAATAAAATTGAATTGAATTATTATTATTATTATACCTGTAAATTTTACACTATGGGTTGGACTTTGGAATTGTTTTCCTTTCATATATTTAATTTTTTTGTCCTTACAATATGGTGATGATGCATAATGATGCATCATTTCATCTCTCAGTTTAGTACAGGATAATCATAACCAAAGTCCACATGCATGCATAAAAATAGATGCTGTATAAATAGCAAATCCCTTTCATGATGTTTCTATCATCTTGTTAGGATTATTATAAATGTCCTACCTCCACTCTTTCATGCTAAAAAAAAAAAAAAAAGATATTGTATATGTAACATACATTACTGTGGATTTAAAAACACTGGGATGAATATATGAGTGCTGACTGTATGCACATTTTAGTCTCACATCACTACATGCAAAGCATTCCATGTCCAATCCAGTCCCATTCAAAGTGTCTGATTGACAGGGATAACTTGTTGACAGTGAAATTGCAAATGGGATTGCAGGGGTGTTATATCTACTTTATTTATTTTTTGGGGGTAAGTTAAAGTATAAAGGTGAGAAAATGGAAAGGCTATTACTTTGTCAATACTGCAGTAATACAGTATGACAGTTCAGATGATAAGAATGAAAGTGTCAAATGGCCATTTGCATTTTTGTCCACAGAAATGTACTGTACAGTGGCTGTCAAATTCAAAATGCAAATAAACAAATACACACTCTGTAATTTAAAGTATGGGAAGTTTATAAGAGAAATTCAATTGCAAATACATGAACTAGCCATTTATACAGTAAAATTCATTTAAATGTATATTTTAAATATTGTACACTGTAAAAAATGTTTGTAATTATAACAGTAAAATACTGTATAAATGCTACAGAATATAGCTGTAAACTTGGGATAACCATAGAATTTAGTGAAAAACTGTAATTAGTTTTACAGAGTATGACCTTAAATTTAACAGTTTAAAACATATGAAAATATGGTTTATTGCAGTAAAATTTATGATATACTGTATTTATAAAAAGGAAACTCTCAGAGAAGGTATTTGTTACTAATATCATGAAGCATCAGTTTATATTTTACTAAACCTTTGTTGATAGAGTTTAAAAATCAGAAAAATATCTGCTCTGCAAAAAATAAACCATGAATTTTACCGTAAAAAACTGGCAGCTGTGGTTGCCAGAAATTTACCATAAAAAATACGGTAGCAACGTTATTGGTTTTACGGGACTGCACTCATTATACTGTATATTTTACGGATTTTAATATTTTTTTCTACCGTTTATAAATAAACCTTAAATTTTAAGGTAAAAACCTGGCAGCTGTGGTTGCCAGAAATTTTACGTAAAAAATACGGTAGCAACACTATTGTTTGTACGGGATTTCACTCATTATACTGTATATTTTACGGATAACTGTCTAATTAACATTAACCAAGGACTTCAAATTTGTGAATGGTATGAAACTTTGCCCGCCCCCACTGCTCACCAGCCTGTGCCCGCATGCCAGCAGGACACTGCCCACCAGAACTGTGTGTGATAAAATAATTTTTTGTGTAACGTTGTAATAAAAGTCCTTCTATAAAATTATATACGTAGACTGTCTGCCCAAAAAAAATGTCCACCCTCACATTTGAATATTTGATTTTGAGAATTTAAATATTGTTTTGGTGTCTTTATTAAAAAATACATGGGGCCATGCTGATGTCCGAGTCTTGATTACATTTTGATGGGTTTTAATGATTTGATTTAGGTTTGTATTCATCAATTAGTATAAACGTATGCTTAATAGTTTCTTAACAGTAAAATTCGAATCTTCTTCTTCTTTGTCTTTCGGCTGTTCCCTTTCAGGGGTCGCCACAGCGAATCATCTGCCTCCATCTAACCCTATCCTCTGCATCCTCTTCTCTCACACCAACTAACGTCATGTCCTCTAAAATTCGAATGCTTAGCAATATAACTTCTATCTCTTTTACTGTAGCTCCCAGCTAGTGTGATAAAATGATGCTTTCACAGAATTGCTGAATGAATTCACTGTAGTTATTCATAATAAAACCAATAGTCCAACAATGACAGCAATTGTGTAGCAAGCATGGTAGTGTAGTGGTTAGCACTGTCGCCTTCCACCACCAGGGTCCGGGTTTGATTCCTGGCCAGGCTCGATTGCCGTCTCTGTTTATATGTTCTCCCTGTGCTTGGTGGGTTTCCTCCAGGTACTAGTCACCCCCCCCCCCCCCATATACAGGATAATGTTGTATAGATGATGGGTGAGAGTGTGTGAGTACTGAGCTGTAAAAAATATGGAAATAAACCGTTATTATTACAACATAAATCTTTAAATTAGACAGTTCTGAGCTGTAAAAAACATGGTTATG
Source organism: Channallabes apus (assembly GCA_030522415.1). Taxonomy (NCBI): domain Eukaryota; kingdom Metazoa; phylum Chordata; class Actinopteri; order Siluriformes; family Clariidae; genus Channallabes; species Channallabes apus. The sequence goes on along the minus strand of CM060105.1, from coordinate 24,807,564 downwards.
ATCTGTATTTGTTACAATGTAAACCCTGGAATTTGGCGGGAATTTGTTTTTATAACAACATAAACATAATATTAATATGATAATTAGACAGTTATAAACCGTAAAAAAAAAAATTAAATCTGTAAAAAAATTTACGGTTAATTTTTTTCCCCACAGTGCAATAACGGTGCTACAGTATTTTTTACGGTAGAATTCTGGCAACCACAGCTGGCGGTTTTTTACCGTAAAATGTACTATTTATTTTTCACAGTGTATAAATGTACTGTACAATTCAAACAAAAAATCCTATTGACAAATCCTATTTACAAATTTTGTGATTTTTACTAAATAAAAGTATTTTTTTTTTAAGTCAATAGGAACTTTATGGAAATTTGTGATTGATTTTCTACGTAGGTTAATGTATTTGACAAAAGGCTTTAAAAATTTATTGATATTCTAGATTTCTCCCATTTCTATGTCAAGTACAGTAAGTAGGGTTAATGGTAATAACCAATCAAAAGATAGTTTAGAGAGTGAATAGTGGGTAATAAGCCAAAGCGCTCCTAATGTAGTAAACATAGACTGCTGCTGTGGTCTAGAACCTCTACGTTAATTGTTTCATTGCTTAATTTTATTTTTCAGACTTTAATAAAGCAGCATCGTATCAGTTATACTGATTTTCAAGATGATGCACACAACTATCGAGCTGCATGCTTAATGCCTCATTAAGCTCCAACAACTAAGCTCTAGTGGTCAAAAACAGGAACTGCAACAAGTGCTAATACAGTTTGTCCCCTTCATCTCTTTACTCTTGGCCATTTTTCAGTGGACGGACAGGACAAATAATAACATGGTTGCCAAGTTAGGATTGGTTAAAAACGACAAAATGTTGTTTTATAGGGGGGGGGGGCATGCATTAAACGAGTATAGACAGTGTCATGTGATGAACAGAATCTGTTCTCTTATTATACAGCCTATTGTAGTGATTGGAATAATAAAAGGAGTATTTTGGAGTAAAACATGTCCATACTGTACATGTACAGTACACTACATGGTTGTGTTTGGGCCAGTTTCGTGGATTTGTGTGTGTGTGTGTGTGTGTACTTTTTTATACAGTGGTGTGAAAAACTATTTGCCCCCTTCCTGGTTTCTTATTCTTTTGCATGTTTGTCACACTTAAATGTTTCTGCTCATCAAAAACCGTTAACTATTAGTCAAAGATAACATAATTGAACACAAAATGCAGTTTTTAAATGAAAGTTTACGTTATTAAGGGAGAAAAAAAAACTCCAAATCTATGTGGCCCTGTGTGAAAAAGTGATTGCCCCCCTTGTTAAAAAATAACTTAACTGTGGTTTATCACACCTGAGTTCAATTTCTGTAGTCACCCCCAGGCCTGATTACTGCCACACCTGTTTCAATCAAGAAATCACTTAAATAGGAGCTACCTGACACAGAGAAGTAGACCAAAAGCACCTCAAAAGCTAGACATCATGCCAAGATCCAAAGAAATTCAGGAACAAATGAGAACAAAAGTAATTGAGATCTATCAGTCTGGTAAAGGTTATAAAGCCATTTCTAAAGCTTTGGGACTCCAGCGAACTACAGTGAGAGCCATTATCCACAAATGGCAAAAACATGGAACAGTGGTGAACCTTCCCAGGAGTGGCCGGCCGACCAAATTTACCCCAAGAGCGCAGAGACAACTCATCCGAGAGGCCACAAAAGACCCCAGGACAACATCTAAAGAACTGCAGGCCTCACTTGCCTCAATTAAGGTCAGTGTTCACGACTCCACCATAAGAAAGAGACTGGGCAAAAACGGCCTGCATGGCAGATTTCCAAGGCGCAAACCACTTTTAAGCAAAAAGAACATTAAGGCTCGTCTCAATTTTGCTAAAAAACATCTCAATGATTGCCAAGACTTTGGGGAAAATACCTTGTGGACCGATGAGACAAAAGTTGAACTTTTTGGAAGGTGCGTGTCCCGTTACATCTGGCGTAAAAGTAACACAGCATTTCAGAAAAAGAACATCATACCAACAGTAAAATATGGTGGTGGTAGTGTGATGGTCTGGGGTTGTTTTGCCGCTTCAGGACCTGGAAGGCTTGCTGTGATAGATGGAATCATGAATTCTACTGTCTACCAAAAAATCCTGAAGGAGAATGTCCGGCCATCTGTTCATCAACTCAAGCTGAAGCGATCTTGGGTGCTGCAGCAGGACAATTACCCAAAACACACCAGCAAATCCACCTCTGAATGGCTGAAGAAAAACAAAATGAAGACTTTGGAGTGGCCTAGTCAAAGTCCTGACCTGAATCCTATTGAGATGTTGTGGCATGACCTTAAAAAGGCGGTTCATGCTAGAAAACCCTCAAATAAAGCTGAATTACAATTCTGCAAAGATGAGTGGGCCAAAATTCCTCCAGAGCGCTGTAAAAGACTCGTTGCAAGTTATCGCAAACGCTTGATTGCAGTTATTGCTGCTAAGGGTGGCCCAACCAGTTATTAGGTTCAGGGGGCAATTACTTTTTCACACAGGGCCATGTAGGTTTGGATTTTTTTTCTCCCTAAATAATAAAACCCCTCATTTAAAAACTGCATTTTGTTTTTACTTGTGTTATCTTTGACTAATAGTTAAATGTGTTTGATGATCAGAAACATTTTGTGTGACAAACATGCAAAAGAATAAGAAATCAGGAGGGGGGCAAATAGTTTTTCACACCACTGTATATATATATCAGCGTTTGCGATAACTTGCGACGAGTCTTTTACAGCGCTCTGGAGGAATTTTGGCCCACTCATCTTTGCAGAATTGTTGTAATTCAGCTTTATTTGAGGGTTTTCTAGCATGAACCGCCTTTTTAAGGTCATGCCACAACATCTCAATAGGATTCAGGTCAGGACTTTGACTAGGCCACTCCAAAGTCTTCATTTTGTTTTTCTTCAGCCATTCAGAGGTGGATTTGCTGGTGTGTTTTGGGTCATTGTCCTGCTGCAGCACCCAAGATCGCTTCAGCTTGAGTTGACGAACAGATGGCCGGACATTCTCCTTCAGGATTTTTTGGTAGACAGTAGAATTCATGGTTCCATCTATCACAGCAAGCCTTCCAGGTCCTGAAGCAGCAAAACAACCCCAGACCATCACACTACCACCACCATATTTTACTGTTGGTATGATGTTCTTTTTCTGAAAGGCTGTGTTACTTTTACGCCAGATGTAACGGGACACGCACCTTCCAAAAAGTTAAACTTTTGTCTCATCGGTCCACAAGGTATTTTCCCAAAAGTCTTGGCAATCATTGAGATGTTTTTTAGCAAAATTGAGACGAGCCTTAATGTTCTTTTTGCTTAAAAGTGGTTTGTGCCTTGGAAATCTGCCATGCAGGCCATTTTTGCCCAGTCTCTTTCTTATGGTGGAGTCGTGAACACTGACCTTAATTGAGGGAAGTGAGGCCTGCAGTTCTTTAGATATTGTCCTGGGGTCTTTTGTGGCCTCTAGGATGAGTTGTCTCTGCGCTCTTGGGGTAATTTTGGTCGGCCGGCCACTCCTGGGAAGGTTCACCACTTTTCCATGTTTTTGCCATTTGTGGATAATGGCTCTCACTGTGGTTCGCTGGAGTCCCAAAGCTTTAGAAATGGCTTTATAACCTTTACCAGACTGATAGATCTCAATTACTTTTGATCTCATTTGTTCCTGAATTTCTTTGGCTCTTGGCATGATGTCTAGCTTTTGAGGTGCTTTTGGTCTACTTCTCTGTGTCAGGTAGCTCCTATTTAAGTGATTTCTTGATTGAAACAGGTGTGGCAGTAATCAGGCCTGGGGGTGACTACAGAAATTGAACTCAGGTGTGATAAACCACAGTTAAGTTATTTTTTTAACAAGGGGGGCAATCACTTTTTCACACAGGGCCATGTAGATTTGGAGTTTTTTTTTCTCCCTTAATAACGTAAACCCATTTAAAAACTGCATTTTGTGTTCAATTATGTTATCTTTGACTAATAGTTAACGGTTTTTGATGAACAGAAATATTTAAGTGTGACAAACATGCAAAAGAATAAGAAATCAGGAAGGGGGCAAATAGTTTTTCACACCACTGTATATATATATATATATATATATATATATATATAATTGGACTGGCACTCCTGGCTCTGTGTGTGCACCTTGCTGACACATACCGCCTACTGTATTAACCACATCTGAACAAAGGCACATCTAAAAATCACTCGAAACGAGCTGCTAGTGCGCACGCTGGATGGCTGTATGCTGTCACCTCTCAACTGCCTATTACAGGTTTACTCAAAAATTCCCCCGATAGCAGCCTGTAGTGTCAGTCAGGTGTGAGAGCCTCTCAACTTCATTTAGCTTGAGGCTCTTGAAATTGTTACTTGAAATCGAATTGTTATGTTCATAAGCCATGTTTCGGGTTTTTAGTATTTTTGGTGCACTGTAAAAAATGAATACTGAAAATAGCTGTTGGAAAAACGAAATATATGTTGGGCTAATATAATGCTTGTGTCAAAAAAGAAAAATATGTTTTCTCAATGATTGTATAAATTTCATTACTCAACTAAGAAATTTTCATCACGGCAACGAGTATAACTGTGTTCATGAAACATTTAACTGCACACAAACAATTTTATGTTGGACGAACTAGAGGGACCTCTGCGCATGCGCAAAAGCGTTCTTCCAGAATTTTCGAACTTCCCGCTATTTCCTCCCGAAATGGTGAGTACTTCATGGAAACTAACTGTCCTGCAAAGTAATCAACAATTTTAGCTTTATAACATATATATTATCCAGCAGCAAGCTTTAGAACATTATATTTTCGAGTGTTTATTTATATAATTTGGAGTGTTACAGTAGTTATCTGGCAATGCACTCGTTTCAGCTCCTAACCCATTTTTTTTTTCAGATGGTATGTACATTGACATTAATGTTAATCTATGAAACCGCTAAAGTTTACTTACGTTACATGCATTTTAATCATTTTAATGACTGATAATTTCAAAGGCTTTTTGAAAAAGACGGCGCGTTAGTGCGCCACTGAGGGAGCTTAATGTTCTCACTCCTTCATCATTCACTAACCTTATAGTGTCTGAAAACGGTTATAATGGCTAAACGGACATTTTTTGTCTAGGATTTTTTAATTACTGTATTGGCACATTTCACTATGGTTGTTTTATGGTTTTGAACTACAAACGGTTACTTAATTAGTTATTCATATATTTTTCTTTTTGTATTTCAGGTATTATAGGGAGAATATCTGGGAAACAGTGCTTACTGCATCTGCAAACAATCTTGGAGCTTGGCAAAATTATTTCACAACATTTATTTTTTTTTATATCTTAAACCATTTCTGAGTTAAAGCAAATATTTTATTTTCAAATAAGCCACTGCACGTTTTTACTGAAAAATAGCAGTATGTTTTGTTCTACAAGGCAGAAGTCTATTTTTCCAGTATACTGTTTTGAATGAGTGTGATATTAGTAAGCTTTGTAACATGAATGTTAAGGACACAGTTTCATTCTTGCATTTTGGAATGTTATTTGCATATTTTGTTATAACAATGCAGCAGTTGTTTATTTGTTGAAAGAGTAGCTGGATTGCGCTTAATCAATGTTGATAGTCTTTAACAGGTGTTTAAAGTTTGCATTAAAAAAATATTCAAATTTAGAGGAATGTGTCATGTTATTTGAAATGTGGCCACAGTGAATAACCTACTCAAGTAAACTTTAAGATGTTAATTTTATAATTATGCAAGCATAATTTCCAATTCAAAATGTACCTTTCAGTCAACTTGGAACATTTAATTGACACAACATTATATTTCAATTTGAGACTGCTTGTTGGCCTAACTAGGCATGTTTATTCAGCATAGAACATTTAGTTGACAGAATGTTTTATTTCAAATTGTGTGTACATTTAGAGGTAATCAGCACAGCAAAAACAAAATAGTTTATACAACTTAAATTGAGCCAACTAAAAATTTTAGGTGCAACAGGTCACTAGAAATTTTTTAGTTGGAGTAGCAAGAATTTTTTTACAGTGTGCTAGTATTTGATATTAGAGCAAAACATCATTTGAGTCATGAACCAATAAACTACAAGATAATAAAAGAGAGAAATATAAGATAGTTTCATATCTAATATGAGCTCCTGCCTGAATCAAATCCCAACGGTGGCATTTGGGAAATGGATGTTCTCTGTAGCAATTTATGCTTTATCTGGGCTTTGGACTGTTATAACTTTGACTGCCCATCTTTTCCTTCAGTTATAAAATTAATGTGGTGGTCAGTTACTCCACCGTTTGAAATTTCAAAATAATTACAAGTAAAATGTGTGTGCTTATCTATGGACTGCTGAAAATAATGATAAAAAAATGCATTATTAGATATAAAACTGATTTACTTCCAGGGTGGCACTGTGGCGTAGTGGGTAGATCTCCAGGGTCGAGAGTTTGATTCCTGCCTGAGGACTTTGCATGGAGTTTGTATGTTCTCCATGTGCTGGGTGGGTTTCCTCTGCGTACTCTAGTTTCCTCCCACAGTCCAAAGACATGTAAAGTAAATTGGGATTTTCAAATTTTCCATGCTGTGAAAGTGTTTGTGCTTCTGTGACCCGTATTGGATTGGAATGCTGTCCAGGGGGTACAGGCTCAAGGCATCCCACAAGTCAGGTTTTGATTTTTATTGACAGTAGCATGTAATTTAAGCAGCGGTATGCAAGATAATAGTTATGAAGATAATTCTTTTTGGGGGTTACATAAGATCAGTGTATACAGTAGTATAAATTTTTAAAATATTCAAATGTGATATTATCTCATGAACCTTTCTAAATTAATAATCATAATAAAACTTTATTTGAAGATATCTTTCTTTTTTGATTTTGGACCTTGTACTCATTTAAACCCTTCCATTCGTCCATCCGTCCTTCCGTCCTTCCTTCCTTCCGCACAAATACATTACATCTATGCTACACTGTAAACCCAAACAGTATAACTAACTTATAATGAAAAGTACCTGGTACTCAAAATGTGCAAAAAAGTTTAGCTAACTATTATTTTTGAATTAATTCAACATCTATCATAGATTTAAGTTAACAGTAATTTTTTTTTTTAGTTTTTACAACTATACTAAAGTTAAGAGTTTAGGGAACTTGAAAAATAGATTCAACTATAATCAAATATTTTAATATCAAACATACGCCCTCTAGCGGTGGGTTTTAACCAAAAAGTGACGTCATCGCTTAACGTGCACTCAACGTACTTAACGTCTTTCAAACTTATACACAGAGGTTCGCGCTCACAGGGTAGTTGGAGTCGACACGACAGCAGTCCAAATACATTCATTTTTATTTCGATGGCTACAAAAAATATGCAAGTATTCAGCTGTTTCAAATGACGTTGTTGACTAATTATAGTTGGTATCGGCTGCACTCACACTCTCCACCCACGTTAGGTTATCCAGTTAATGCAGCGCACATGCACTCTTTAACGTGACGTCGTTCTGAGCATTTTAATAAGTCGTGCATTTTTCTATACGTGAAGTGAGCTGCAGGTTATCTGGTGAAAGTAGGTGTTCTATATTTTTTTCTTTGTGTTATGGATAGTTTTGTTCGACGTTTTGAGGCATAAAAGCGGTCCGAACTTACCAGGCCTGCGCGGTCCATCTGTCCACGTTGTTCCTGTGATTTCATTTTCCAAGGTGAGACACAAATTTATTTTTTATTTTTTGTGCGTTATGTTTTTAGGATTGTCACTGCCAGTTAAAATTCATAATTCTTTTTAAAAGTGATAGATAAGGTTGTCTTTTGTTTGGATGCATACTTTTTGGAAATATTTGAAGGATATTAAATGCAGTCTGTATGTTAGGCCTTTCTGTTTTTTAAGTCGTGTCTTTTTCTATACATAAAGTAAGCTGCAGGTTATTTGATGAAAATACATGTTCAGTCTGTTTTCTTTGTGTTATGGGTAGTTTTCTTCGATTCCGTTAATAAAAGTCATCTGAACCTAATAGGCCTGTCGAGTCATCGTTGTTCCCGCGCAATTCCAGTTCCTAAGGCGAGACAAGCATGTTCTTTTAGATATAATCTTAATAGACTAATATAAAATAAAAAAAGTTGTACTGAAAATTGCCTCAGTTTTGTAAATTTGAAGTTAAATGTTATTTAATTTGAATTAGCCCTAATGTTTTTAGGATTGTCACTGCCTGTTAAACTGCCAAAATAAGGTTGTCTTTTGTTTTGAAAGATTTTAAAAAAAAAAAGTATATTACATGATGCAGTGCATATGCAGTCTTACAGTTTGGCCTTTCTGAAAATTTGTGCATTTTGTATAGGTGGAGTCAGCTGCAGATCATCTGATGAAAATCCTCGTTCAATCGGTTCTCTTTGTGTCATCATTTTTTCAACATTTTGATGCATAAAAGAGTTTGAACTTTACAGGGTTATTGAGTCCACGTTGTTACTATTGCAGTTCCTAAGGTGAGATGCACATTCTTGCAAATATAATTCTATTAGACAAACATAAAAAAAAAAATGTAACAAACAAAAAAACAAGTGCGATTAAATTAAACATTTATTTATTGCATCTGAAGTTTAGGTTTCATTATATTTGTTTTTAGGATCTCTGCTGAGAAAGTTGAAAGTTCAATTTAATTTGTTTAATTTGTCCAGGTAAAAATTAAGTTCCAGGTAAATTTGTCAAAGATTTTTGTTTGGTGAATTAGGGAGATGGTTTGGGACTGTAAGCTGTGTACAGCCTCATTTCAATCCAGAACACACTTGCTCACACACATTCGATTGCAGCATAGTCATTATTCAAAAGTTAGTCCATTGCCATGTTTACATAAAGACTGTGCATGTTCATTTTACTCATTTAATGCCCTGAAAACCCATTTATCTCGATATCACATAGGAGACAGTATTACACAAGAGGCTCAAAATCAGGAACCTTTAGTTTTTATCTGTCCAATTTGTTTGTTTAAGCAGCCGTTCTCAGACACTACTCTCTTCAGGCACCTGAGAGTCCATTTAAAAAGCCATGAAGTGGTTGAATGTCCTTACAAGAATTGCCAATTTAAAAGTAATGTGTACTCATCATTCAATTCACACAAGAGCAAGAACCACCAATTTGACTCCACCCCAGATTATAAAGATGGTCTAGTAGTCAGTCAGGAATCAGATATACCACAGTGCTCTCATGCTACAGCATCTGACACAACAGAAAATGAGCCTGGACCAAGTAATGTCAGCCTTGTTGTAGGAGAGATGGAGTGTGATATTGACAAGTTAAGGTGTCAATTAAAATGTAATTTGTCCTCATTATTTTTGAAGATGCAAAGCATCCTCCATGTCTCGGACACAGCTTCACAGGAAATCATTCAACACTTGAATGAGATATTTTCCTTATCGAGGCCAATAGTAAAAGAGACCTTAAGAGAGACACTTCAGAAACATAACTTGGCTATTCCTAGTTCTGTTCTGGATGAATTAACTGAGGCTGTTATGGACTGCAATGTTGTAGTCAAAGCCACATCAGAAGGCTCAGATTTGTCTACTGTAAAGCGCAGAAAGGTCTTTGTCGAAAGAAATTACCCTTTGGTAAAGCCTGTTCAGTATGAATTGGAGATGTCAGGGAAAAAAATGGTTTATGTGCCTATTCTTAGAATGATTCAGGAGCTGTTCAACAACACGGATATTCTTCACAAACTCCAGGAGTCTGTTAGTATACCTGGTCACTACACATCCTGCTGTGATGGTTCATATTTTCTAACTAACACATTGCTTTCATCAGGAGAGTTCAGTCTGCCACTCCAACTATATATTGATGAATTAGAAATAGCAAACCCACTTGGAACATCAAAAAAAATCCACAAACTATGTGCTGTTTATTGGGTCTTTGCCAGCCTTCCCAGCAAGTATCGCTCAGCCTTGCATACAATTCAGCTGGCGCTTCTATGTAAAGTACCTGACCTTAAAAAGAGTGGGTATAAAGCTGTGTTCTCTCCACTGTTGAAAGACATTAGCATTCTTGAGGAAGAAGGTGTTTTCATTGAGTCATTAGGGCAGAATGTTAAAGGAACTGTCTTTTGTGTGTCTGCAGACAATCTTGCAGCACACGGATTGGGAGGCTTCACAGAATCATTTAGATCTGAGTACACCTGTAGGTTTTGTTTAGCCACTAGAGATCAGATGAAATCTATGAGTGTAATTCAGGGGGATTTCCCCATGAGAACAGAGACCAGTCATGACATTCATGTTTGTGATGTTTTGCAGAGTGATACCCAAAGAAGTCAGTTTGGTGTAAAAGGAGACTGTGTGCTGCGTGAAGCATTGAAACATTTCCACCCTGTCACCGGATTTGCTCCAGACATCCTTCATGATCTCTTGGAAGGTATTGTACCAGTTGAGTTGTGTTTATGCCTTCAAAAGCTGGTAAACCAGAAGTACTTCACTTTAGACTACCTAAACAATAAGATTGAATTGTTTCTATATGAACACACTGACAAAACAGACAGACCACACACAATACCAAAAACGTGTTTCACAAAAGGTAGTGTTGGTGGAAATGGTCATGAAAATGCCACCTTGCTTAGACTGTTTCCTCTGATGGTAGGTAGCAAAGTTCCAGAGGGAGATAAGGCGTGGGCTGTCTTAATGGATTTAAAAGACATTGAGCTGTCATTATCACCAGCATTTACGGAAGAAACTATCCAGTATTTGCAATGTAAGATCAATGACCACAGGCAGATATTTTCAGAGGTTTTCCCTGAATCGTGTTTCCGCCCTAAACATCACTTTGTGGAGCACTACCCGCATCTTATAAGGTGTTTCGGGCCGCTAGTGCATCTCTGGACAATGAGGTTCGAGGGGAAGCACAGATTCTTTAAAAGAGTTGTACATGACACCCAAAACTTTAAGAATGTCACTTCTACTCTTGCAACTAGACACCAGAACATGATGGCATATCATCTGAGCTCACCATCATATTTTAAGCCACATACACATACTTCAAGTGTCTCTTCAGTGCTAGTCTCAACACTGCCTGATTGTGTTAAGGTTTTTATTCAGGGACAGACAAATACTAGCATGGTCTACACCACATCTAGGGTCACCGTAGATGGCACTGACTATGCCCCAGGAATGTTTGTGTCTGCAAAAGCCTGTGGTGGATTGCCTCAGTTCTGGAGGATTGATGAAATCTTTCTTGTCAATGACAATGTGTCATTGCTCTGCAGTTCATTTGAGTCATGGTATGTTGAGCATATGCGTTGTTATGAGCTTTCACCAATGCCAGGAAGACTCTCTGTTTTTCAGATTTCGGATTTGAATGACACAATCACACATCCTGCTTACTTCATTGCTGGTCGATTAATGCTGTCTCCCAGGAGATTCATCTTGCAAAGGTATTGCTGAAGTTCAACATGTGTAGTTGTTTGATCAACTGTGTTACAAAACACATTTTCAGATATTGTGCATGTGATAGTTTTTTTTTTTTCCCTCCAGTCCAAAGAAAAATGGCAGCTTCTTCCTGTTTGATGCTCCGTGTCATTGTTGATGCCTGGACTACTCGGAAGATTACACTCGCCTGCTATCCTGAATCCACCGATGACCTGAAAAATGTTTTAAGAGAGAAACTGGACTTGGATAAAAACTTCAGCATACAATACGAAGATCCAGATTTTGATGGACAACTTGTATCTTTAGTGGACGTCAACGAGTTGCCACCAAAAGCTACTGTTAAGCTTTTTTTTGATGGAGAAACTAGTTCTACATCGACAACAGACACTGAATCATTAACTGATGTTTCCACACCAGAACGTGTTTCAGGGTGGCCTCAAGGCAATTTTCCAGTGCCAGTATTTTCTTATGAGGTCGAACACGTACTTAGAGAAGGAAATTCTGCCTTTGAAAAATCGGGTAAAGTGCTGCAGCTAACCAGAGACCAGAAGCATGATGTCCTTGACAAAGTAGCAGCAGCAGTCTATAATTTTAAAGCCTACCCAAGTGACAAAGACCTGTCAAAAACAGCAGAGGCTCTAGTCACCAAACACCCATGTCTGAAAGAGCTGGGTTCAGACACCGGATGGTTAGGATGGAAAACTAGCATCAAATTTAAAATGGGAAACTACCGAAACAAGCTGAGGAGAGCGGGATGTATGGAGGTTGCAGTTAATGCTGGAAAACGAAGCAAAAGCAGTCCAGACAATGAACCATCACACTTGAACATAAAAAGGGCAAGACGTGCCGAAGTAAATTACTTACCAGACTTCCCCCAAGGTCATGATGCTTCAACTCTAGAGCAGCAGAGGGTTGAAATTACTGAAGAAGTTCAGAAGGCTGAAAAAAATCTTCTTCTTGTTGATAAGAAGATGCAGATGACATTTGCATTACGCAGGAATGAGATCATTACCAGTCCATTACCAGTGAAGGAGATCCTTGGACGCTGGCCAGCTCTTCGTTTGGAATCACAGGTATAATTAAGTTTAATTATGTGTTTAAAAATGTATTTAATATTTTTTAGTCGGTTTGTGACGTACTTTTCTTGTCTTCTGTTTCAGGTATGTGCTGAATTTCAGCGCATTACCAACCAGAATTTGAAAAACACATTTTACGCAGAGCTAGACCGCCACAGTTTTCGCCTGATGACTTTATATCGGCAGAGAGCAGCGAAGACTGGAAAAACTGCTGATGCACTTGCTGAATTTCTTCGGGTTCATGACTTAAAGGTATTATCGCCAATTGTTTAATGCTTCAACAAGCATTGTTTTGACTTCATGTACTAAATATTATCACTTGGACTAAATATATGTCTAACTATGACTTGGATTTATCATGTACTAAGTGATGAGTAAACATTTTCAGAATTATTTCTATTTAATATTAGAATACATTAAAAAAAAAACACGTCTGCTGTGTCTTTGTCCTTTTTAAAGGGATAGTTCACAGAAAAACTTTAATTCTGTCATGATTTACTCATTGTTCCAAATCTGTGTAATGTTTTAGCCCTCCTTTGACTACCATAAAAAAGGAAAAATTACAATGGTGGTCAAAAGTGTCCCAGAACTATTTGCTGTCCCTACATTCTTCTAAATAACTTGTTTTGTGTTCGACTGAACAACAAAACATAAAGCATTTTTTTCCTACTATAGTAGTCAATGGGGTCCAAGAATTGTTTGGTTATAAACATTCTTCCAAATAACTTTGTGTTCATCAGAACAAAGACATTTATACAGATTTGGAACAATAAAGGTGAGTAAATTATGACTGTTTTTTTTTTTTTTTTGGGTGTAGTATCCCTTTTAGGAGTCAGGGCTCTTACTGTGATCGCTTGTTTTATGTATGCCTTGATCAACGTTTTGGCAATCATTCAATGTCAAGTTAGCATTGTTTGGTTTTGGCTAAACTGTGTTCCACTTTTAACACTGTTTTCAATGTGAAGGATCAACATGACGTACACACAAGGCGAACAACAGTGCTCTGTGCGCTTCCTGTGTATCTGAGAGAAGACACCTCAAAATTCTTTAGAACATGCACGGTAAGTCACTTATTATGCATATTTCTTAGGATCATATTTCAGCAGTTTTTTCACATTGATAAGATATCATTTGGTAATTGTTTCAACACTGTTTATATCCAGATTGAAGATAATTCAGAAGAGCCAAATGTTGATTCATCAGTTGTACTTTTGACAGTCGTCCGAGAACTCCCAGACATTGTTCTTCAGTACAATCCGGAGAAGATTTCGATCATCCTTGAGAATGAAGTTGTCATAACAAACCTGCAGCAACTCTCTGATGCTTTCCTTTTGATGTTTGGCTTAATCTATGCATTGGATCTTTCATATCCAAAAGAGATGGCCAACACATTTGAGTTTATTCAGAAGGTTCTTTTGGGTCTTGATGATGGCAAACTTAAGCCAAGGGTGCTGGCACTGAAGAATGACTTGCTGATTCATGCACAGTAATTTTATACTGTTTGCCTGTGTTTTTATATCGGGCATATGTGCAAGATTAAAACGAGTTCTTATATTTAAAAAAAAAAAAAAAAAAAAATTGTGCTCTTAAAAATAGCAGTTTCTTCTGTCACAAAGTTTGAATGTTTGAGTGTTTCGTATTCATTAAAGTAATATTTTAATTTATTTTCTTTGCACAGAACTGTTGTCACTGTTTTTGTCAGCATAATGCCTGTTTAGGTAATTTTTCTTTTGACTTGGTATGCCTTGTGGTTGTACAGAAGTGCACTATTTTTGTTTGCATAATGCCTATTCCTTTAGGTAACATGACCTGGTGTGCCTTTTTGATACACAGAGCTGTTGTCACTGTTTTTGTTGGCATAATGGCTGTTTTAGGTAATATTTCAATGTATTAGCTGTTTTAATGTTTTATAATAAATTTTTGTACTTTGTTTAATGACTTCAGATTTGTAATTTGTACTATTAAGTTGTAAAATGTAGATATTTGAGTACAGGAAACTTAAAAAAAACGAGGCAATCAGTTGCCACAAAATATTTAAGTTACATTACTACTACAATTTAAGTTTTATTAAATTAAATAATATAATTTACAACACTTAAAGTTTAAATTAAAAAGTTGAATATATATATATTTTAACTAAGTGAAGTAATTTAAGTTGTCAGTACTCAAAACTTTGAATTATATTAATGTTTATTTATAATTTATAGTTACTCAAAATAAGTAGCAATATGCTTACTGATGATATTTAAGTTTGCAAACTTAAAAAAATAGCGGCAATCAGTTGCCTCATATTTTTTGAGTTAGTAGAACTTATCCGGGTTTACAGTGTATGATTATGAAAGCAGTCCTGTCTTTATAGTTCAAAGACTGTTTGTGAATGTTTGTTTGTTTATTTTAAAAAATCATAACACAGACATCTCCTAGGAAGATTTTTTTTTGTCTGAATATGGATGTGAGAGGGACAGACAGCCTTGGATAAGCAGCTTTTTAAATATTTTCCTTTGTACTCATGTGTGTTTCCTTTGTACTCATGTGTGTTTCCTTTGTACTCATGTGTGTAATTCTTTTGGAAATTATATGTGTACTTGTATAATATTTGTGACCTAGTGCTATAACGGTTTAAGTAATGGACTCACGTCATGAATACCAATGCATCAATGATATTGCGTTCATTCAGATGAATGTTACAGATGATTGAAAGAGGGATGCGCTTACATTCCCTGTTCTCTGCCAGCTGTCCCCCCCCCCCCCCTGGGTGTTTTATGTTTGCATTTTACATCATTGCACTTGACTGGCTCATGGATTTATTTATACTCAGCTACAATCATGAAAAAGTGGTGCAGTGGGTATCATTTTCCTGTTCTTACAGCTCCAGGCTCTGTATGTTCTCCTTATGTCTGTGTAACACCCTCCAATGTAATACCAGCCCACAAACATAAACCAAAACTGCAGCTTTTAATGTAATAAACGTAATACATTTCCCGCAAACATAATTGCACTGAATTTGATATTATAATACTCTCATAAATGCAATATTACGTTCATGTGAAATGTATTACTATTGTTGGAGTTTTGCAACAAAAGCTGCAGATTTGAATTATGTTTATGGTTTATTACATTTATGGGCTGTTTACAGTTCTGTTCGGGTTTCCTCTTATGTGAATACAGTATATTCAAACAGTGTAAATTACCCATTGTTGATGGGAAAAGAGTTAAAAGGATTAAACTTGAAATTAAGCTGATTACAGTAGCTTTAATGTAATCAGCGATATTTATATTACTTCAGGTTGAAGCCTACGCACATGTCTGCCATTAAATTCTGTCCAGACAGTTTTGCATGATTCAATTCAATTCAATTCAATTTTATTTATACAGCGCTGATGCTGTGACACAATCTGGCTGGAGACTGATCTTCTGAGACTGGTTTCGGGTCCTCTATTGTATGAAACATTACTGTATATACTATATTTAGATATAAACTGAAAAGATGTACATACACTACCTGTAGTGGTAAAAGTACCAAGTAATTCTGCTACTGTACTGTACATCATTAGACCATTTGTACATCATTAAACTATTTAAACAGTGTTCACGAGGATGTACAGTAAGAGTCTAAGTAAAGTATTTTCATTATGTCCAGTCAATTCAAATGACTTTTATTGTCATATCAACCATATACAGCTAATACAGTTTACAGTGGCACAGGGACCATGTTCCGCCAGATTAAACAGCACAGTATGCGATACCAACAGCAGACCCAGCAACAGTTTCGTCTGTGAGGTAGTCAGGTTACATTACATTCTGTTACGTCACAGTCTAAGCTAAACACCGTATTTACTATGACCCAGTACGGCTTAATGCAGGGTATTAACCAATTTATAAGCAGAGTTGTGCTGCAATTTATAGCATATGGCAGATTTAAAAGGGATCTATTACACCCAATGTACCCAACTTTTGTTTTCTCATTTTACAGGAACAACAGCATCAAGGAAACGAAGTGCCTGCTTACCTGTTCCAAACTTGCCCTTGACTCCAATAACCTGAACTTTCCCTCTTAGACATAAATGGGCCTTGACTTATACACTTCCTAGCTACACATGCCACGTGTGATGCTGCTTCTATACAACTGTTTTATATAGAAGAAAATTAGATCTGGCACTGACTTCACTTCACATCAGGTGGTGAATACTCCCAACCCTAGTAATATATCCGTCGTTTTACACTACAGGCAATTTGGGAATGCCAATTAGTCTAACATGCATGTCTTTGGACTGTGGGAGGAAACCGAAGCACCCAGAGAAAACCCACCAGGGAGAACATGTAAACTCCATGCACACATACACCAAGGTTAGAATCGACCTCAGACCCTGTGGGTGCAAGGTGACAGTTCTATCCACTAAACTACTGTGCTGCCAGCCTAATACTAAAACTAATAGTTTTAATTCAATAAAAGGATTTGATTAATTTATTTTTTCATTCATTCATTCATTCATCTTCTATACCGCTTTATCCTATGATCAGGGTCGCGGGGGACCTGGAGCCTATCCCAGGAGACTTCGGGCACTAGGCGGGGTACACCCTGGACTATGGAACGATATCGCGGACAATATTCAAATGCAATTGCAAATTGCATTTGCAATTGCGTTTCCCATATGTGGACGCACAAAGTGTGCCATAATTCAAATGCAATTGCAAACTTTGCATTACCGTTTGCTGATTCGCCTTTGCGAGCGCACACTGACTGCCAAATTTCAAATGAAAAAACAACGTCCATTTGCATTTGTATTTCCCAGGTCTTACACGTCATGAACCTGTCATATTTAAATATCAAAATCAATTACCACATTTGCTTTTTCACTTTCTCTGCGGCGCGCGTCAAGCCGGCCAAAATTCAAACGCAATCGCTAATCCATTTGCAATTGCATTTCCAACACGTTACACAGAAACCTGTCAATCAGCGTCAGGGGCGGGTCTATACTGTGGGGCGGGATTGTATGGGGAGTGACGTCACTCGCACTCGCCGACCAAGAGGGGGATATTTGAGCACTGGAGGTGAACCGAGATTATCTCATTTGTTTATCAAGAAATAAACACACAAAAATGACAAATCGCATATTTTCTTGCTCCGGAGTGGACAGAGAAGTTTTTACAAATAAAAATATTTTTAGATCTTCTCCTGTTACAGCCTGCTGGAGCTAAATCTTTCAGAAACGCTGCGTACCGGTGTTATGCGCTAAAATTTACATTTAGGCATTTGGCAGACGCTCTTATCCAGAGCGACTTACATTTTTATCTCATTACACATCTGAGCAGTTGAGGGTTAAGGGCCTTGCTCAAGGGCCCAACAGTGGCAACTTGGTGGTTGTGGGGTTTGAACCTGGGATCTTCCGAAGCATAGTCCAATGCCTTAACCACTGAGCTACACCTGTCCCCTGCCACTGATTGCACCCCCACAAAATCTCTGTCAAATATATGAGGACATCACAATCAAATATTCATATTATTATTATCAAATATAATATATGAGTATTATCACGAAGCGATTTTTATTATAAATAAGAAATATAAAAATATACATGTACAACCCCTGGCAAAAAGTATGGAATCACCCCTCTCAGAAGATGTTCTTTCAAATGTTTAATTGTGTAGAAAAAAAACAAGCACATACATGCCACAAAACTATTTTCACTCAACAATCAAAACTTCTGGCTGTATAAAACACTTTTAAAAAAAACAAAGAAAGATAACTATAGTCAACGACAACTGTTTTAACAACTCAAACAGAGGAAAAAAATATGGAATCACCATGCACTTTGCAATTCTACAACTGCTAATTAGTCTACAGTTAAAAAAGAGTGCTTGCACACATTAGGGATGTGTTGAACCAAGATGATTGACATAACTCATAGCTCCAACACGAGAGATGTCAGTTGAAACAAAGAAGAGAATTATCAAACTTATTGAAGAAGGTAAATCTTCATGGAATGTTGCAAAAGATGTTGGTTGTTCCCAGTCAGCTGTGTCTAAAATCTGGACCAAGTACAAATCAAATGGAAAGGTTGTAAAAGGGAAGCATACTGGTAGACCAAGAAAGACATCAAAGCGCCAAGACAGAAACTTAAAGCAATATGCCTTGAAAACAGAAAATGCACAACAAAACAAATGAGGAACAAATGGGCAGAAAGTGGAGTCAATGTCTGTGACCGGACAGTAAGAAATCGCCTAAAAGAAATGGGATTTACATACAAAAAAGCCAAAAGAAAACCATCATTAACATCTAAACAGAAAAAAACAAGGGTTCAGTGGGCTAAAGAAAGACAATCTTGGACTGCGGATGACTGGATGAGGGTTATATTCAGTGATGAATCACGAATCTGCATTGCGCAGGGTGATGATGCTGGAACTTTTGTTTGGTGCAATTCCAATGAAATTTATAAAGACAACTGCCTGAAGAAAACATGCAAATTTCCACAATCATTATTGATATGGGGTTGTATGTCAGATAAAGGTATGGGAGACATGACAGTCATTACATCTTCTATAAATGCACAAGTTTATGTTGAGAGTTTGGACACTTTTCTTATTCCATCAATTGAAAGGATGTTTGGTGATGGTAGCATCATTTTTCAGGATGATAATGCATCGTGCCATAGGGCAAAATCTGTGAAAACATTCCTACAGGAAATACATATAATGTCAATGGCATGGCCTGCAAATAGTCCGGACCTTAATCCAATTGAAAATCTGTGGTGGAAATGAAAGAAAATGGTCCACGACAAGCCTCCAACCTGCAAAGCTGATCTGGCAACTGCAATAAGACAAAGCTGGAGACAGACTGATGAAGTATACAGTTTGACATTAGTTAAATCCAGGCCTCAGAGAATTCAAGCTGTTATAAAAGCCAGAGGTGGTGCAACAAAGTACAAGTAGTGTTTTTATTTGGTGATTCCATATTTTTGTCAAGATGGACTAACCTGAGGTGACCAGAAGACGTAGCTTTAGCGGTTAGCCCAATGTAGCGTGGAGGATAAACCCAAACGCGGAAAGAAGCGAGCAGGCAGGATAACCACGCGATTTAGTTTAAGGACTCTCACAAAAGCGGAGCAAGGGAAAAACACAAATTTAACCCGCGTCCTAAAAATACACACACAATAGCAAAGACAAACGGAACCAACATGTGAGTACTCACGGTTTGCTGAAACGACAGCTGGAGCTGACATGGGCCGAACTCAATGACTGAGCGGTAAGCCATCGTTTGTTTACCTCTTTTATACTTCCTGGTTTTGCGCCCGTCTTACTTCCGGGTCCTAGTGCCGGGCGCAGATTGAGTGTGTATGACAGTACCCCCCTGTCCAGGACTGGCTCCTGACGGTCCTGGGATGGAGGATACCCTGTGACGGTAGTCCCGAATTAGCTGGGGGTCGAGAATGAACCGGGCCGGGATCCAAGATCGCTCCTCGGGGCCATAGCCCTCCCAGTCCACCAGGTATTGCGTACCTTTGCCCCGAGTGCGCGAGTCAAGGATTCGGCGCACGGTGTAGGCGGGACCGCCGTCGATGATCCGGGGAGGAGGAGCTGGGGGGGTGGGTGGAATCATGGGTGAGGTGATGAAGGGCTTGAACTGGGACAGGTGGAAGACTGGATGGATCCGGAGCGCCGCAGGCAGCTGGAGCCGGTAGGTGACAGGGTTAATTCTGTGAGTGATGTGGTATGGTCCGATGAATCTGGGGGAAAGCTTCTTTGACTCGGTGCGGAGGTGGAGGTTTTTTGTGGACAGCCATACCTTGTCACCTACGTGGTATAGTCGTCCCGGAGGATGTCGGCGGCGATGTTGGTGGATGTAGCGGGCATTGGCACGTTGGATGGCCTGGTTGGTCGTAGTCCAGAGCCGCCGACATCTGCGGACCAACTGTTGGGCTGACGGTACATCAACCTCCGGCTCTGGGTGGTTGAAGACGGTGGGTTGGAAACCGTGGCATACCTCAAATGGGCTTAGGTTAGTGGCAGAGGAGATGTGGAGGTTGTGTGATAGTTCCGCCCAAATGAGGTAGCGTGCCCAGGAGCGCTGACGGTCCGCTACGAAACATCTCAGGTAGCGCTCCAGTTGTTGGTTGGTCCGCTCCGTCTGACCGTTAGTCTGTGGGTGGTATCCGGAGGACAGACTGCAGGTGGAATCGATCAGACGGCAGAAGGCCTTCCAGAACCGGGCTGTGAACTGGGGCCCTCTGTCCGAGACGATATCCTTGGGGAACCCATGCAGACGGACTACGTGCTCTAAAATCAGCTCTGCTGTTTCCTTTGCTGACGGGAGTCCGGCGAGAGCCACCAGATGCACGGTCTTAGAGAACCGATCCACGATCGTGAGGATGGTGTCTTTTCCTTCGGAGGCCGGCAGGCCCGTGATGAAGTCCACGGCAATGTGCGTCCAGGGCCGTCGAGGGACTGGAAGGGGTTGCAGTTCTCCTGGAGAGGGTCGGTTGGTGGTCTTTGCCCTGGCACACACTGGGCATGCCTGAACGAACTCTTGGACGTCCCTCGTCATGGATGGCCACCAGAAGTCGCGCTGGATAAATTGGAGGGATCGTCGGGTGCCTGGATGGCCCGAAATTGGGGAGGAGTGTCCCCAGTGGAGAACTTCGGGTCTCATCCCTTCAGGCACGAAGAGTCGTCCAGATGGCACACCTGCCGGTTCGGTCTCTGTACCTCGTGCCTGGCGCACTCTCGTTTCCAGGTCCAGTTGCAGGGGTGCGATGATCTTGGAAGAGGGGAGGACAGGCGCGGGGTCCGCCCGGGGGGGGGTCCACCTCTAGTTGTCGGGAGAGGGCGTCAGCTTTGGTGTTCTTGGGCCCCGGGCGGTATGAGAGGTGGAAGTTGTAATTCTCAAAGAATAATGCCCACCGCGCCTGTCGTGGATTTAACTGTTTAATGTTTCGGATGGTGATTAGATTTTGATGGTCCGTCCAGACTATGAATGGCTCACTGATGCCCTGGAGCCAGTGACGCCACTCCTCCAGAGCCCACTTTATGGCCAGCAGTTCGCGGTCCCCTACCCCGTATCGCTGCTGAGTGGAGTCAAATTTTCTGGAGAAAAAACCACAAGGGTGTAGTTTTTGGTCTGGACCTTGCTGTGAGAGGATAGCTCCAGCGCCCACATCTGAAGCATCCACCTCCACAACGAATGATTTATTGACATCTGGGTGGTGGAGAATCGGTGCAGTGGTGAAGCGGTGACACAGTGATCGAAAAGCGGAGACAGCTGCCGGGTTGAGGTGAAAAGGGAGAGAGGAGGGACGGGTCAGAGCGGTTAGGGGGGCGGCAACTGTACTGTAGTCCCGGATAAAGCGACGATAGAAGTTCGCAAACCCGAGAAACCGTTGAAGCTGTTTGAGGGTCTTGGGTAGGGGCCAATGACGCACAACCTCTAGCTTCTGCGGGTCCATGGCCACACCCTGGGGCGAGATGACAAAACCCAGGAACGTGGTGGAGCGCTCGTGAAAAGCGCACTTTTCCAACTTACAGTACAGTTGGTGGGCGAGTAATCTCTTTAGAACCGCCCTGACGTGCTGGGTGTGTTCTTCCATGGTGCGTGAATAAATTAAAATATCGTCCAGGTATGCGAATGCCCACCGACCGAGCATGTCCCGAAGGACGTCGTTAATGAAGTGTTGGAATGCGGCGGGGGCATTGCACAGTCCGAATGGGATGACAAGAGTTTCATAATGTCCGGTGGGGGTGATGAATGCCGTCTTCCACTCATCGCCCTCTCTGATGCGCACCAAGTTGTAGGCGCTCCGGAGGTCCAACTTCGTAAAGATGGTGGCGCCAGAGAGGGCGTCCAGGGCTGAGTTGGTAAGAGGCAGAGGATGTCGATTTTTGATGGTGAGATGGTTGAGCCCCCGATAGTCGACACAAGGGCGAAGTTCACCGCCTCTCTTCTTCACGAAAAAGAACCCCGCGGCGGCAGGTGAGGAGGAGGGCCTGATGGTGCCTTGGCGCAGGGCGTTGTTTACATATTCCTCCATCACCTGGGTCTCGGTGGGTGTGAGTGAGTAGAGATGGCCGCGGGGGGGGATCGTACCGGGTTGGAGGTCTATGGCGAGGTCGTATGGACGATGAGGAGGAAGATGGGTGGCTCGTCGCCTGCAGAAAACCTCCGATAGGTCTCGGTACGGTTCGGGGATGGAGTTGGTGTCGACGTCGGGGGCCTCGGACTCCCTAGAGCACGTCCCAGCCGCTGCCCGTAGGCATAGTTCGTTGCAGGTCGCGCCCCACTGAAGGATCCGATTCTGGGTCCAGGAGATTAGAGGGTCATGTTGGAGCAGCCAGGGATGACCAAGGATGATGGGTGGAGATGAGATGGAGGTGACGAAGAATTTTAACTGTTCATGGTGTTGGTTGATGGAGACGGTGATGGGTTCTGTTCGGGTGCTGATTGGGCTGGTGGAGAGGGGGCGACCGTCGACAGAGGTGATGCGAACGGGCTGGGATAACGCCTCGAGTTTTACCCCCAGGGTTTTGGCATATGCAGAGTCAATGAAGTTACCTGCTGCCCCGGAGTCGATGAATGCAGCACTTCGGACCCGTTTGTGGCCAACCTGGAGGTGTACCTGAACCGTGAGACGGGAGGAGTTGGTGGTGATGGCGGAGAGACGAAGGTGACCCGGCGAGTATCTCTCTCCTCTCACCGGGCCTGGGCGTTTCCCGGTCTGAGCGGGCAGGTTGCCCTGTGATGTGTAGCTGACCCGCAATAGGCACAGAGCCCTTCACGAAAGCGTCTCTCCCGTTCTGCAGCGGTCAAGGAGGCGCGTCCTAGTTGCATGGGTTCCCCGGCTCCGGTGTCAACCACGGCAGGAGGTGGAGAACCGACATGTCCCGGGATGGCGTAGGTGGCGGAGTCTGCGGGGCGTGGAGTGGTGACAGTGAAGGCGGGTGCTGGTCGTGAAGTGGTGACGGCGAAGGTGGGTGCAGGTGGCAGGGTGCGAGGGGCTGGCCTCGGACGAGAGAGGAGGCGCTGGTCGATCCGGAGAGCGAGTTGGATCAGGCCCTCCAGGGTCGCAGGAAGCTCTCGCCCGGCTAGTTCGTCCTTAATTCGAGAAGCCAGTCCCTCGTAGTAGGATGTCCGGAGTGCTGCATCGCCCCACGTTGTTTGGACGGCGAGAGTGTGAAACTCGGCCGTATAGCGGCTCACGGGCAATCCGCCCTGCCTCAGGTGATAAAGTCTGGTGTCGGTCTCCACCTCGCCCGCTGGATGTTCGAAAGTGAGTTTGAGTTGGTGAGTGAACTCATTGTAAGAGTGGGCGGTGTCTGTATCTGCCTGTAAAACTGCCGTGGCCCACTCTGCTGCCTGCCCTTTTAGCAACGAGACGAGAAGAGCAATGCGAAGGCGATCGGTGGAGTATTTGGTGGCATTAAACTCAAACACCAGATCGAGAGCTGTCAGAAAAACGCTGCACTTCCCGTCCGTGCCGTTCCACTTCTCTGGTAGAGAAAGAAAAACATCAGAAGGAGGGGGGGGGGGGGGGATGCGGCGCCGCGGCCTCCGCGGCGTGCGATCGAGCAGTGACGTCATCAACAGCTGCGCGGAGATCCGTATTCTCCCGCCGGAGCTCAGCGACCTCGCGGCGGAGAGAGGCGAGATCCGCGGTTAGCTGATTGATTAGCGCCGCATGCTGATCTACAACGTCGCAGAGACTCGCATAATCCGCTGGGTTTACCGCGGAGGGCTCAGTCATTCTGTCAAGATGGACTAACCTGAGGTGACCAGAAGACGTAGCTTTAGCGGTTAGCCCAATGTAGCGTGGAGGATAAACCCAAACGCGGAAAGAAGCGAGCAGGCAGGATAACCACGCGATTTAGTTTAAGGACTCTCACAAAAGCGGAGCAAGGGAAAAACACAAATTTAACCCGCGTCCTAAAAATACACACACAATAGCAAAGACAAACGGAACCAACATGTGAGTACTCACGGTTTGCTGAAACGACAGCTGGAGCTGACATGGGCCGAACTCAATGACTGAGCGGTAAGCCATCGTTTGTTTACCTCTTTTATACTTCCTGGTTTTGCGCCCGTCTTACTTCCGGGTCCTAGTGCCGGGCGCAGATTGAGTGTGTATGACAATTTTTTTTCCTCTGTTTGAGTTGTTAAAACAGTTGTTGTTGACTAGTTATCTTTCTTTGTTTTTTGTTTTTTTTAAGTGTTTTATACAGCCAGAAGTTTGGATTGTTGAGTGAAAATAGTTTTGTGGCATGTATGTGCTTGTTTTTTTTCTACACAATTAAACATTTGAATGAACATCTTCTGAGAGGGGTGATTCCAGAATTTTTGCCAGGGGTTGTATATGAAAATAATATATAATTAATATATTTTCCTCCTATACTACATGTGTTTTTTTTTAATATAGATTATTTTATAATCAAATTCGTTTGGTGCAATTTGTA
Organism: Channallabes apus; assembly: GCA_030522415.1. Lineage (NCBI taxonomy): Eukaryota > Metazoa > Chordata > Actinopteri > Siluriformes > Clariidae > Channallabes > Channallabes apus. Next base: position 24,782,664 of record CM060105.1, on the reverse strand, counting down.
AATCATAAACCTATTAATTTATGTTGTAATATAATATTTGATAGAGGTTATGTTGGGGGGGGGGTGCAATCAGTGGCAGGGAGGCTTTTTAGCGCATAACACCGGTACGCAGCGTTTCTGAAAGATTTAGCTCCAGCAGGCTGTAACAGGAGAAGATCTAAAAATATTTTTATTTGTAAAAACTTCTCTGTCCACTCCGGAGCAAGAAAATATGCGATTTGTCATTTTTGTGTGTTTATTTCTTGATAAACAAATGAGATAATCTCGGTTCACCTCCAGTGCTCAAATATCCCCCTCTTGGTCGGCGAGTGCGAGTGACGTCACTCCCCATACAATCCCGCCCCACAGTATAGACCCGCCCCTGACGCTGATTGACAGGTTTCTGTGTAACGTGTTGGAAATGCAATTGCAAATGGATTAGCGATTGCGTTTGAATTTTGGCCGGCTTGACGCGCGGCACAGAGAAAGTGAAAAAGCAAATGTGGTAATTGATTTTGATATTTAAATATGACAGGTTCATGACGTGTAAGACCTGGGAAATACAAATGCAAATGGACTTTGTTTTTTCATTTGAAATTTGGCAGTCAGTGTGCGCTCGCAAAGGCGAATCAGCAAACGGTAATGCAAAGTTTGCAATTGCATTTGAATTATGGCACACTTTGTGCGTCCACATATGGGAAACGCAATTGCAAATGCAATTTGCAATTGCATTTGAATATTGTCCGCGATATCGCTCCATACTGGACAGGGTGCCAATCCATCGCAGGGCACACACACATACACACACTCACACACCCAATCATACACTACGGGCAATTTTTTAGGAACACCAATTAGCCTAACCTGCATATCTTTGGACTGTGGGAGGAAACCGGAGTACCCGGAGGAAACCCACCAAGCACGGGGAGAACATGCAAACTCCATGCACACAGAGATGGGAATCGAGCCTGGCCGGGGAATCGAACCCAGACCCTGGAGGTGCAAGGCGACAGCGCTAACCACTACACCACCGTGCCACCTAATTTATTTTTTATTACATTTAAATTTACCTGAATGATAATAACTCCAATAACTCACTCACTAACTTATTGTCTACAGTATACTGTATCTCTTTATCCTCTATTCAGGGTTGCAGGGGCCTGGAGGGCACGAGGCGGGGTACACCCTAGACATGGTGCCAGTCTATCGCAGGACACACACACACACACACACACACACACACACACACACACACACACTATAGGCAATTTAGGAATGCCAATTAGCCTAATCTGCCTGTATTGGGACTTTGGGAGGAAACTGGAGTACCTGGAGGAAACCCATCAGGATCAGGGAGAACATGCAAACTCCAGGCACACAGAGACACGAATCGAGCCTGCCTGGGAATCGAACCTGCACCCTGGAGGTGTAAGATGACAGTGCTTAACAGTACTTTACACCACCATACCGCCAGCTCCAATAAAATATTTATAAATATATATATGTAAGGATTTCTTGGTTTTGGTAGACCCCCTTTTGTCTACTCAGTGCTCCGCCTGTATTCTGCTGTCCCGCCTGGATCCAGGGAACACCTCAATGAATCACACAGACCAGTGCTCAGTGAGACGTTCACAGTTTATTGTGGAAAACAGGAGTATATATATGCACACACACAAAAGTATCAAAAGAAAGAGCAGGTGGTTATATCTGGTTTATAAAAGATAACATGGAGAAAAACCGGAGCTTGGGAGTTGTTCTTCGTTATGAGCCTCCAACGGTTTTACAACCTGAACATAGATTATACTAAGGAATGTGTTTGCTGATAGCGCAGCGTGCCGAGGTCAATGAAAGAAAGCACTCTGTTCTCATGCACACAGAGTATCATGAAACCCACTAAAAAGTGAAATATTCCCTACAATATATAAGACGCAATGACTTGTGAGAAGTTTTGCTTGTTCCCTACCCTGTTCAGTTTTTCCTTTCACGGAGCAATTTCGCTCCTTGCTGTTTGGAATAGTACGCAATACTATTGGAATACTCTTTGGAATAGTACTTAACATGGCGAAACACCCTGGGCAGCCCACTTTGCAGGGAATACTTGCCGATAAGAATGCAGTTACACGGTCCTTCACAAAAAAAACTAAATTTTTAAGAATGCCTAACCTGTTTTTCATTACACAACACCTGTTTAAAGATACTTTGACCCTCAGTCCAATCTCACGTGTTTCAGCACTAATCTGACATTACTAAGCTGTTTGTTTTATTGCTCTTGTTATTCACACTTTCGACTATTATTTCAAATTTTGTCTATAATATTCTGATCGCACCTTGCCCCTTAACGCTGTACCTTGATTTAGCCTCACATTTTGGACTGTCTGCTGTTTTAAGTGATTAATCCAACACTGATCTGGTGGCTGATCTTGCATTCAACTAAGTGTCTTACAACTGTGACAGGAATGCAGCTCAAGTGTTCAAAACTCTGAGGATATAATTATAGGCTGTGATTTCGTCAGTATTACAGTATTAAAAAAATACTTTATTATAAACATCAATGTGACTGTCACAATTAATACATACAAGATAAATCTCATATCGTGGTGCTGTGTTGATTGTGCATGGTGGTCAAAAAGTGAAATTCCATTTTTTAATGACATTATATATTTTTTTAAATAATAGCAGTCAAGATAATAAGAATAAAGATAATTTGTCATTTTATGCAGTGAAATGGCTTTACAAGCATCAATCTTCAAAACCTACTGAATCTGGCTAGACAAAGAAGTCTCCGGTGTCTCTGGCTCATTCCGTGCCTGCTTGATTGCTTCCTGAAGATCATGTACTGTATAGAAGATGGTTTCAGATGGTTTCTTGACCACTCCTGACTTCTTTAACATTCTCCAACAGTTTTCTACTGGGTTTAGGTTTGGAGATGACCCAGGCCATGACTCCACTGTCACTTAACCAGTTTTTCTCTAGTTTTTCAGTTAATTAGCACAACCCTTCAGCCACACAGTATAGAACTAATAAGTGAAATTATTTGTTTTGTTCCCAAGGAGAACTTAAATACATGGCGTGCGTTGTCTTTGTGTCACCACTGCAGCTTCTCACATCCTGTGCCAACGAAAGACATGAACCAACCCACTAACTCAAGACTCACCTTCTATACAGCTTTATCTTTTATTAACAGGGGGCCTGGAGCCTATCCCAGGAGACTTACATACTATGGCCAATTTGGGAACACCAATTTACCTAAGCTGCATGTCTTTGGGTTGTGGGAGGAAATGATATCTGGAGGAAACCCACCAAACACAGAGAGAACATGCAAACCCGGGACGGGAATCAAAGGTGCAAGGCGACAGTGCTACCCACTACGCCACTCTACCTGAAGTCGAATCTGTATATTTTTTTCTTCAGCTTGCTGAATATGTTACACATGCGGCATATGATGTTAGTCACATGCTAGTCACAACACAGAGTAATAAATGTGTTACGCATGAAAGAAGAGCACATGTCCCAGATGACTAACTCGCCATGATATAACTCATGGTTCCCATTCGCTTTATCAGTATAATTGGTTTACCAGTGTTTGTCTGATTATATCATTCTGACGTGATACTAACATGTTGAGCCTGAATTTAGTCTGTAATTCACCACAGACACATTGTACAGTTATAGTGCATTCTCACCGCAGCAGGACAAATAATTTTTTTTGTCCCCATCCCAATTTATTATTTTTTTTCTGGAGAAAATGAGTGTGGGCGTTAGAGAAGAGCAAAGTCGGGGAGGAAAGGGGAAAAGGTGGGTGGTGGCCAATTAGATTGTTTCATGTTGCGTGGGTGTCGTCATTAGGGGTAGCAATTATCTGCTGAAATGATTACAGCAGCATGACTGAAAATGACTGAAAGTACCTTTTTATAGCACAGAGTACCATGCTTGTTGTAGTCTATTTTTCAGTTAGTGGCAGCAGAAACGCCATAGAAATCCACCAGAATCACAAAGTCACATAACATGGCCTTCGCTTTGTTGTGTCTATAGAAAAACGGTGGACATCAATAAATATGGAATTTATCGTTACTCTAAATCAAAATATAATTTTCTACTGAAGGTCAAATGTTACTTATAACTTACAGTACTGCTTTCAAATCAAAGTCGAGCGTAGGACGAGAAGTGTTCAAGTCAAACCGGGACTTGTGAGGAAATTTCCCATGACTGACGGTTTACAAAAGATTTTTAGTACAGCATACTAAACATTTGAATGGTGCAAACGATTTAAAGTAGGCTGTACGCCGGTGAATGACAATACTGGCCGAGGTGACGCAGAGCGCGCTGTAGTCACTGCCATGACCATTTTGCGAGTGAAACGTCTGATCCTTGAAGTGTTTGTTGACAACTTGCAGAAGAGATGCATCTGAGATGCAGACAGAAAGCAGGCAGTCTGATCATCGCTTTGGCATACTGAGGGAACTTTCTATCTTTGTAAATATGGATAAGTGCATTAGTGTAGAAGGGGATTATATAGAGAAGTAAAGTGGATTTTTATTCTGTTGTAAAAAGTCCCAGTTTGACTCGAACACCCGCTTATTTACAGAGTTTGTATTTGAATTCTAAGAGATGTTCCTGGTCACACAGCTCTGTACAAACTTTGTCTTTGCAGTTAACCTGTGTGTAGAAGCAGTCTTGGTTTTAGTATTACCCTTGGCTCATATGTACTGTACAGTAAACTCCTGGTTGAGAGAGAACCATGCACCACTGACACATATTTAATTAAATTACTGATTTAGAGCATAGATAGAGCAGCAAATAGGATGAAGTAGATGAACACCTGGCACTGTTTCCACAGACATTCATTCATTCATTCATTCATTCCTTTTCTATACTGCTTAATCCTGTGTTCAGGGTCGCGGGGGACCTGGAGCCTATCCCAGGAGTCTTCGGGCACTAGGCAGAGTACACCCTGGACAGGGTGCCAATCCATCGCAGGGCACACACACATACACACACTCACACACCCAATCACACACTATGGTCAATTTGGGAACGCCAATTAGCCTAACCTGCATATCTTTGGACTGTGGGAGGAAACGTTTCCACAGACATGTTTTTATTTATTTTATTATTATACTTTTTTTAAGCATTGATGTATAGTACTGTGTAAAAGTCTTATGCACACTGTGTTTTTTTAATGCTTATTTTATGACCTCGTTCTTACTGTAAGTCAGTTTAAAAAAGTCTGATTCTCAGAAAAATAAATTATTAATAATATTCCAAGAAATTATCTGTAGTCCCATTAAGAAATTAGTGTATTATGTAAACACTTTTTAACACAAAAATAACAAAAAGAAAGATTCTGGGTTTTGCGTGCATGAAAAAAGAAAGCAGGTGCTCAGAAGGACAAATTGTACCTGAGACTATATTTTAAGCACAGGATCATCACCCCAATTATTGACTTAGTTTCATTAATTAATGTTTACTTACTGCTTTTTTTTTAAGTACTTCATGGAATGTAGAAACTTTTTGTTTTGAAGACATACTTCATTATTTGTACAACAGACTTTTGCACAATACTGTATGTAGCCCTTAAAACTAAAAGAATTTCCCCAATATTTGTGTAAAATAAATATTTATTTAAATATAAATAAACATACAGTAGTAGTGGTTAGCACTGTCATCTTGCGACGGGTTCATTTCCCAGCCAGGCTCGATTCCCATCTCTGTGTGCATGGAGTTTGCGTGTTCTCCCCGTGCTTGGTGGGTTTCCTCCGGGTACTCCGGTTTCCTCCCACAGTCCAGGTAAATTGATGTTTCCAAATTGCCCATAGTCTGTGAATGGGTGTGTGAGAGTGTATGTGTATGTGTATGTGTGTGTGCCCTGCAATGGATTGGCACCCTGCCCAGGGTGTAACCTGCCTTGTGCCCTAAGCCTCCTGGGATAGGCTCCAGGTCCCCGAACCATGAATACAGGATAAAGCGGTATAGACGATGAGTGAGTGAGAAACATACAGTATATAGGGCTCAGGATTGTACAGTATAGAGTAAGGTATCCTTTTTTTTTCAGCACTGCGTGGGCAATAAGATGAACTGAATTTTAGTTCATTTAAACCAGCAACATGACTGAGCAAGATTTTTTTAAATGGGTTTTAAATAAAAAACTTTTTTTCCAACTCTTGTTCTACTGTACCTACAGTACTGATATACTGTACTTGACATACATAAAAAAAAATCTTTAACCGTCATTAACCTACTGTATGCATACCTAAGTATTACAGTATACAGTATATACTGTACAGTATGTGTGTGTGTAGTATAAATACATTAATTTATTTATTAATGCATTAATTATTTATTATTAATTTATAATCGTCATTGACCTATGCTGTATTACCGGCACTGATCTGTCACACGTCCAAAAAGAGAGAATTTTGGGGGCTTTTTACAGTTTATTTGACACTTTGACAACATGAAGGAAGTTTTTTTTTTTTAAGTAAGATCTGCCATGAAATTTCGTAATTAATTTGCTAAATTCATTTACGCTACTGTGATCCTGAGTACACTGTGTGAAAGAAACGTCCTGCTCACACACATAAAAAAAAGTAGGAAGTATGAAGTCCTATTTATATGTTTTTGTCTTCATGTCCGTCCAGAACCCTGTCTGGTTAGTTGTTAGACCCGTACTAATGAAGTTTTAATCTTTGCTAGATAAATTTCCTCAGACAGTGGATGTCAAGCTTTGATCAGGTTATTAGATAACTTCCATGCCCAAGGATTTCCATGAGGAAAACCTGTCATTTATGGAATTAGATGTAGCTGAATATCAAACATTGTCTGAGGCAGAGAAGGAGTCGTGCAGAGAAGATAATGACTTTACACCTCTGTGCGATTAATGAGAACTGTTTTGATTTCTGGTAGCAGAGAAGAAAAGAGGATGAAAAGCACACAGGCAGCTCCAGAAACATTGACCGATGGCAGGAGACACACTGTGGGTGTGCGTCGTAGTTAAATTAAACATGATTGACAGTTTCGGGAGAAGAGAAGAGGCATGTGGGTGTATATTTATATCTACTGTATGTGCATGCTTTTAAACGAATGTTTTTGCGCATATGAGGGATGTTCATGTGAACATCTGCTAGATAACTGCTAGATTACATTACATGATCGTTAGTAAAGAGGAAAGATTTTGTGTTACATGGCAAAACCAGTAAAAGTACTGGGGATAGAAAAGACCTGATGGATCCGTACTGGGAACAGATACACAGAATGCGGAAACGGGAAACTTCCACAGTTACCATGGTGAGTAAGCCGTTAAGCTATTCTGCCTGGGAACATTTTTACACCTGAGAGGCATTGAATGTATTATCATAGTGGTAATTTGGGAAAATAAAATGTTCTCCCTTAATAGTTATTTCTGTTAAAGTGCTTTCAAGTTTAACCAACACCCAGCCTAATAGTCTTTTATTAGGCTACATGGTCATATATTTTTTTTCTAATGTAAAGCATGATTTGATTGACTGCCTGCTCAATAATAATAATAATAATAATAATAATAATTTTATACTACCCAATAAATATTACCAATATAACAATCTAAATATTTCTTAATGTCTACTTTTGTTTCTGATATAATGAAAATTCTTAAAAATAAATCAAGAATGAATGCAGAAGCATTTTCACTCTCACACTTTTTGAACTATTATTGGACATTCCCAAATTGATAAAGTAAAGCAAACAAAGGATTATGTACTTTTTAATTTTAGTACTTTAATCTTACTCATTTTCACTTTTTCTCTATACCACTTATCTTGTACATGGTGGCAGGAGGCCTGGAGGTTATCCCAGTGGATTTGGAGCACTACGTGGGGTACACGCTGGACATTGTACCGGTCTATTGCAGGGCACAAACCTGCACACACTCACTCACACAGTGTGGGAAATGCCGATTAGCCTAATCTTTGTACTGCGGGAGGGAACTGAAGTACCCGGAGGAAACACACCAAGTACAGAGAGAACATGGAGACTCTATGCACACAGACCTGATCCAGGAATGGAACCCTCAACCTTGACGACAGTCGACAGTCCTAACAGACGACAGTCCTAACCACTATGCCACTGCTTTTAGACTGCACTAGATGTGCTGTGAAATTTATTGCACAATCATATACACATTAAAAAAAAAAAAAACTGCATTACTGTGAAGTGCGCTTAATGAAGGTGTGAGATCGTGTCTACTAAGCAGATGCACTTTTGAATTTTGAGATGTAATAATTCTTACAAGGTACTTTTTTTTTCTTAAGGATGTTTTCAATTAAAAAATTTTATGTAATTTATATTATGATGAAACAAAGCCTATATGTTACCGCAAGCTCGGGCAAATACACCTCTGAAATTAAACCCCATTAAAAATTTGTTCAGTAGTTTCTTTCATGATTTGTGCACAAACAGACAGATAATAATTCCAAAAACCATCACAAATAATAATTTTTCATAAATATGCTCATAGTACAGGATACATGCCAACTTTACAGTTTTATTAAATGTATAGATGTATAGATGACTATCTGAATTTATATATATATATATATATATATATATATATATATATATATATATATATATATATATATATATATATATATATATAAACATGCGGTAACCAAACCATGTTCTAACCAGTTTAACACATCTAGATGTAAATTTGACATAAAAGCTGAAATTCTAATCTAAATTCTTAAACTCAAATGTTTTCAGTGTATAATAAAAATAACTGAGTTAGTCTCGTCCAATAGCCCAATTCTTTTTAAAGAGAAGTCTCTATCTCAGTCTCTCTTTCACTATTTTACGAGGTTGTCTCCAGTGGTTGCCAGTTCGCCTCTGGCTTTAGCGTGCTGCGTGTTATGTGATGAGTTTTAAACTCACCATTGTTCCACCTCGACCACTGCTACAAATTCTACTCCCTTTTCAGTCATCAGCAAGCTGTTTTCCTGCAGAACTGATGTTTGCTGGATTATTTTTTTCAACAATCTGTTTAAAGACATTATGTGCATTTACATGGACCCTAATATTCCACTAAGTAAGATTGTCAATTGCGACAGTCTGATGCCATCTACAGTAAATAAATTTTTAATCAGAATAACATGAGTGGCGTAAAACCCATTCAAATAGGTATATATTTGCTGTGTGAAGACTTGATCTGATTATTTATCTTCTGTCCGATTAAACAGACACTTTCTGTCCATTTTTGCGCTATGTGGGGGGACATTAGGTCACGTGACGGGTTCCTGTAAATGTCGCTTCTATTCCTGATCAATAAACTCTATGAGAATAAATCCCCAATTTTCATTGGGTCTCTGGCTGAGAAAGGAGCACTGATTGGCTCCTCATTTCATACTGTACGCAGTAAAGCATCTAACCAATCAGCGATGAGACTGAATTCTGAAAAACAATCACAATAACACAGAAGGGGGGATTTATCAGGAAGGATGGGAAACATTAAGTGGTTCACAGTGGGCAGACCTACTTTGCACATTGAAAATGCACATCAAATACTTTGAGAATACTGTATAATCTCACATCTTATCATATCAGCATCCATTCTAACAGTTAGATTGGAATATCTAATGAAATTGATTTCAATTAAATCGAAGAAATAATGTTTTCAGTTTCTGAAAAAAATATGCCAGACAACAACTTACTATCCAAAAACTATGTAACGGCCATAGTCAAAGAGATTTAAGCAATATCACATTCAATGTTCATGCATCTGTATGGATGAGAAGCAGGCTTGTGCATAAAGGTGCAGCCAAGTAGTGCCTTTGATTAGGATTTGGAGTTCAGCCTTGTGTTAATTAAATTCAATTCAGGTTTATTTGTTTAGCACTTTTAACAACTGACATTGTCGCAAAACAGCTTTACACAATCAAAATAATTATTTAAGTTTGTATGAGATGTGAACGTGTATGAATCAAAATGATAAGACTGTCCCTGATGAGCAACCCGAGAATGATGGCGACAGTGGCAAGGAAAAACTCCCTGAGATGGTAATAGGAAGAAACCTTGAGAGGAACCAGACTCAACAGGGAACCCATCCTCATTTGGGTGACCATAGATAACAGGGATTGATCTGCAGTCATACTGTGTGAGAGTGGAAGTTCAGTCTAACAGAAGATGTGTTTAAGTTAATATGGAGTCCAGGTCGTTATTGGAGGCTCAGGTAGACTGTAGGAAACTAAACTCCTGAACTATCGAGCGACTGAAGTCACAAGTCCTCAGACAACAGATGTCTGCATCAGCTGAGGACAGGACCGGCTGAGGAAGTGGAACCATCCTCAGTCACCACACGCATCCCAGGCAGACCATACGGGGCATCCATAAAACAAGATCTCCAACCAGAAGCAGGACACCAGGATGAGTCACACAGGTCCAGGGGCCAGAGGGGGTCTGGATCACTGGCAGCTCAGGAATGACATGTGTAGCTTGACAGAGAGACAGGTAGAGGAAAAGAGGAGGGAGAGAGAGATAGGAGAAGAGAGAAAAGAGGGGAAAGCAGAAATGGAGAAGAGATAACAGTTAGGTATGGTCACAGTTAAACAATGTATAATGTGAATGTATACATCGTGCAGAGTGCAAGCAGAGACTCCGGCAGGACTAACTATAACAGCATAACTAAAGGGGTGAGCCAGAAGGAAACACAAACATGAGGGCTCCCTGAGATGTAAAGCAAACAATCACCTCACCGTCAACAAACCTGAGTGATCAAATGAGAGTGAGGAAGACAGCATCTACTGTAAACATACCAGTTCACCATAATACTCTACGTCCATGAGTCCCCCAGATCTGCTCCTTTACCTAAGGCAAATCTATTTATAAAAATGCTTGGCTAAATAAATAGGTTTTTAGCCTAGACTTAAACACTGAGACTGTGTCTGAGTCCCGAACAGTATTTGGAAGACTATTCCATAATTTTAGGGCTTTGTAAGAAAAAGCTCTGCCCCCAGCTGTAGTTTTCAAAATACGCGGTACTGACAAGCAGCCTGCATCCTTTGATCGAAATAGGCGTGGCGGATCAAAAGACACTAGCAATTCGCTCAGATACTGCGGCGCGAGACCATTTAATGCTTTATATGTCAAGCGTAGTATTTTAAAATCAATGCGAAATTTCACAGGGAGCTATAAGATAGGATAGGGTTGATGTGTTCATATCTTCTGGTTCTAGTGAGGACTCTCGCTGCTGCATTCTGGACTAGCTGAAGCTTGTTTATGCACCTACAGTAACTGAACAACCAGACAGTAAGGTATTACAATAGTCCAACCTAGAAGTGATAAAAGCATGAACTAGTTTTTCTGCATCATTTAGCGACAATATATTTCTTATCTTGGCAATATTTCTGAGGTGAAAGAATGCTATCCTGGTAATATTATCTACATGAGCTTCACATGAAAGACTAGAATCTATAATCACACCGAAGTCTTTCACTGTTGCACTTGATGGAACAGAAGAGCCACACACTATTAGACCCTTGCCAAAAAAAAAAAAAAAAAACTGGCTATACTTGCAGCCAGTATACCTTAAATGTATTAATGATTAGTTAATTTGAAGTTGTAACATCGGTACCTCCGCGGCCCAGGGAAATAAGATCTGGGTCTCCGGATTACTGAGCCGACACTTTGTCCCCACCTAGTGTGTCAACGTTGGTATGTCTCCCTAATCACAAGAATACCTACACCTGTGTCCTATCCTAATGTGTCTCTATTTAAGCCGGTCGAGCCCATAGCGTCTCGTCCGTTCACAGTTGTGTGTCTGTGTGTGTTCGTCACGGTCTGTGTCTCTCTCCCCGTTAAAAGCCCTGTCGTCTCTCCCTCACAGCGATAAGCCAGCCCGATCACCGGACTCCAGGAAGCGCACCTGTCGCGATCAGCTAAGTGCGCCTGGAAAACGCCTCAGACAGTGCTTGGACCTGACACGCGTCCAAGGGACAAGTGGGACTCCGAGAAGGCTACCCACACAGGGAGTGTGTGGTAGGCTTGGGGTTCGTTTTGTGTTCGTTTGGTTTTTTGTTTACTTAAGAACTGAATTACAAAGAGACTTTGAGTTGAACGAGGAGTTCTTAAACATCTAAGTTAAATAAAACAAGTTCATTAAATTCTCCTGCGTCTGCGTCCGCCTTTCTGCACACAGCAAAATCATGACAGAAGTGTGCTATTTTCGACATACTAATTTTGTGCTAAATATATTTTAATTGTAATTAAGTTGTTGTAAAGCATAACTTTAAGTGTATTTAGTGTACTTTTAAATGCAAAAATTAAGACAATTTTAAGTACAGTATACTTAGTACATTAAAGTATATGGCTGTGTGTGTACTAACTTACATACCTGACAGTAATTGATACAATTTAAGTATATATTTAATGTATTATAAGTACTGTACATTACAGCTATTTTTACTGTGTTACAAATACATGATTAATATATTATGAGAATATTCTTATTGCAGTATTTGCCAATTACAAATACTAAAAATGTACACTTTGTGGTTAATACAAATATACTTTATTATATCATACAGTACACAGAACCTTCTATACTACAGTATTGCAAATGTGTTACCAGTACAGTAAACTGTTTAGGATAATTTATAAATGCTAAATGTATTTTCTTCACTATAACATGTTTTTGAAAAGCATTACATCAGTAATTATGAGGCAGATTTTATTCATGAGTTCAACAGAATCAATTTTCACAAGGTTTCAAAAACGCACCACTATAGTTTATTTGTGTTCAACAAAACGTGTTCACAAACACACAAATTAAAATTTAAACAGTTAGACATTATTATTAGAATATAAAGGTACAATATTAGTTTAAACCTGGTGTGTTGATTCTTGCTGTTACAATGAAAACAGGCCGAGAGCTACGGTGTGAGGGTTGCCCACTAGAGGGCACTGTTTTTAGTTTGTAGTTTTTGTTCCTAGACTCAGTTTCCCAGAAGCCTCCTTGGTCAGGTGACGTGGATGCTCACCTGAACTGAGGAGGGTCATTAGCACTGTTATAAATACCTGTTTGTTCTGGGAAACTGGGTCGAGCATTAATTTCTGTTATGTGGGTTTTGTTTTGTTCTGTTTTAGTTTAAACAGTATGGTTGGCCTTTTGGTTTCAGGAGCACTTTAAGTTAAGTTTGTTTGTATTGAAATGTCTTTGTCTTTCCTAGCAGGATTAGCCTCTAGGAGAATTAGCCTTTTGTGTTTACCCTTTTGTGTAAGTAACCCCCATTGCCTGTTTAGCTAGTAGTCTGTTTAAATACTAATGAGGGTGATACTAACATGTCTAGATCTTAGTCTGTCTAGTCTTTGAGTTTGTCTAGTCTCCTTGTCTGCTTAGCTCTTAGTCTGTTTAGGTACTAACATCTTTAGCCACTAACCTTTAGAGTTCTTAGTCTGTTTCATACCTAGTCTGCTGTGTACCTTGTCTGTTCATTCCCTTGGGTCTCAGGCTACTGGTCTGTGTAGCCATTAGTCTGATTAGCTATGAGCTAGCTTAGCAGCTAATGTGCAGCTCAGCCAGTAGACCTAGCCAAGCCTGTCTTGTTTGTTTATCCCTTGCATGTATAGTCCCTTGTGTTTAGTCCTTTAGTCTGTTTAGTGTGTCTTGTCTCGTCCAGTTTGTATCCCCATGTCTGTATTGTATTAGTTGTGCAATCCCTAGTCTGATGTCTAAATGTTTATTAGTTCTGTTTCTTATGCTCCATGTTTTTAGCCAACTTCCTTAGTTCATGTTTGCATTGTTATTAAAGACTCTTTGTTTCACTGCATCCCCTCTGCATCTATGCCTCAACACCAAGCCCACAGTCCAACATCATAGCAGAACGTGACATACGGAGCCATTATACCACAAGCAAAATACATAAGATTTAGCAACAACACATTAGACAGTACATTCTATAGCTTAAAGTATGTACTTAATTACAAATTACCTAACAAAAACCATACAATTTACCTTGTGCCGATGAAAATAAAATAATAACGATATGAACTAACACATGCAATGATGCAGCTTCCAGCCGTTAATTCAAACTCGAAGTGGAGGCCTTCAGGAAATAGATAATTGGCTGGTGTGGCCCCGATTCTAGTCTCTGGTTGGCTGGAATAGTTGCAGACTTAAAATTGGATTCTAATGTATACTTTCTGTACATTTGTACAATGATTATTTCGAGCATATATTTTTGTAAATATACCAAAAATATATTGAAAAACAAAGTTTAAGTATACTTTGGAAGTTAGACCAACCTTTCACTTAAAGTATATTTTCCAATAATATATTTTTGGAAAGTGTATTATAATACAATTATTTTGAAGTATACTGTATTTAAAGTTTATTTCCAAAATTTGGTAAAAGCATGGTGTTAGTATACATTTTATATATTAACTGACAGCACAATTTCTTGTTAGTATATTTGCAGTGTACTATCGAGGATTTCAATATTTCTGTAATCCACTAAAATATATATATTTTTTGACAAGGGGGTGCTCGTTAGTAAACAGAACAACATACACAGATGTTATATTCAGAGACAGTTGGTTACGACTTGGAAGCAGTTATTAAAGATACAAATTGTTGTATAAAATACACCATTATCAGACTAGTTTTGAATGTAGGTTTCCTACAGGCAGCTGCTCTTTCCTCAGTACTGAGGACCATGCTGATCTACTGTACATACGTGCACCATGCTGAGACTGACAGTTAATGTAATCACCAATTGTACAAACATCGAGTGAACATCGAGTTGTTAACCGTCCCTGTGTTGTTGTGCTCTATTATCACCGCTCATAGAATGCCTCTCATCCAATCAGATTGCTCAGTTGTGTAACTTATTTATCATCATGATGTTTATGTGCTTATCATTAATAGATCCCCGTAACTTGTATCTGACATGATTGTCTGATTAAATAAAACTCATTCAGCTTAACATTTGTTTTGCTTAAACGCCTCTTCCTGATCAGAGTGAGCATACAGTATACAGGACATCAGAAAATTGTGTCCCGAATCAAGCATCATGCTTTAACCTCCTTTATATAGTTTTGGAACAGAATGAAATATTTATGTAAGTCCTACTAATTGTTTCAATATCAGTATGTGCAGTAAAGCCTAACCTATTTCACAAATTCATCTGCATGCCTTCATGCTGCTTTGTTGCACGTTTTGGGAATGCAGAATATCTTAAAAAGGCTTTGGTATGCCATGAATTTAGAAAGGTTTGCGTTATAATTAAGTTCCCTGGCAGCCATGACTCTCCAGCCATGAAGGAGGCATTGTTTAGTGATGTACAGGAGTCTAGTAATATAACATCTTTGGAGCCACACATGATTCTCAGTTTCGTGTTCCAGGTTCTTTGGTGCACATGAAGGGAGAATTGGAAATCTTACGAAAGCAAAATCCCAGCCAAATTCCAAGTTATGCATTTAAAATATGACAGAATGTCCTAGAATTGCAAATCTACCCAATTGTTGTAGACGTACAATGCCTCATTTCCATCAATGAGACTAAATGGAGTAATATAATGATATTAAAAGGAGTCTCACTAGCACAGAGGTTTACCCAAGATAAGAATTTTCCACGGCTTGAATTCTACCTAATATATATGTAAATATGTAAATGTATGTATAAACCATTTTTTTCCTTCTGTTTGTAGGAGGTGGTATGCTGCTTGAAGGCAGGGGTTACCCATGACACCCATGTGTCCTTATTCCCATTTTTGATCCAACAAGCAGAACAGAGGTTGTTATTTTTAATTCAATAATTCCTTATAATACTTCATTATAAGCTTAATGAAAGAGAAGCTTTAAACAAGCACTTGGTTAAAAGGCTATGTTCACATTCCCAATCCGAACTTAAATCTATTCTTTAACCCAAATGTGACACAGACCTGATCTCTTTAGGACAGTCTGAACACACTAATCTGATACAGTATTCTGCAAATCAGATCTGAGTCACGTTTTACATGTGGTCCTATATTGGATACAAATCTAATACATGATCATGTGGCTTGAATGAGTATTTGCCCTTACAGTGGTGTGAAAAACTATTTGCCCCCCTCCTGATTTCTTATTCTTTTGCATGTTTGTCACACAAAATGTTTCTGATCAACAAACACATTTAACTATTAGTCAAAGATAACACAAGTAAACACAAAATGCTGTTTTTAAAAGAGGGGTTTTATTATTTAGGGAGAAAAAAAATCCAAACCTACATGGCCCTGTGTGAAAAAGTAATTGCCCCCTGAACCTAATAACTGGTTGGGCCACCCTTAACAGCAATAACTGCAATCAAGCGTTTGCGATAACTTGCAACGAGTCTTTTACAGCGCTCTGGAGGAATTTTGGCCCACTCATCTTTGCAGAATTGTTGTAATTCAGCTTTATTTGAGGGTTTTCTAGCATGAACCGCTTTTTTAAGGTCATGCCACAACATCTCAATAGGATTCAGGTCAGGACTTTGACTAGGCCACTCCAAAGTCTTCATTTTGTTTTTCTTCAGCCATTCAGTGGTGGATTTGCTGGTGTGTTTTGGGTCATTGTCCTGCTGCAGCACCCAAGATCGCTTCAGCTTGAGTTGACGAACAGATGGCCGGACATTCTCCTTCAGGATTTTTTGGTAGACAGTAGAATTCATGGTTCCATCCATCACAGCAAGCCTTCCAGGTCCTGAAGCAGCAAAACAACCCCAGACCATCACACTACCACCACCATATTTTACTGTTGGTATGATGTTCTTTTTCTGAAATGCTGTGTTACTTTTACGCCAGATGTAACGGGACACGCACCTTCCAAAAAGTTCAACTTTTGTCTCGTCGGTCCACAAGGTATTTTCCCAAAAGTCTTGGCAATCATTGAGATGTTTTTTAGCAAAATTGAGATGAGCCTTAATGTTCTTTTTGCTTAAAAGTGGTTTGCGCCTTGGAAATCTGCCATGCAGGCCGTTTTTGCCCAGTCTCTTTCTTATGGTGGAGTCGTGAACACTGACCTTAATTGAGGCAAGTGAGGCCTGCAGTTCTTTAGATGTTGTCCTGGGGTCTTTTGTGGCCTCTCGGATGAGTTGTCTCTGAGCTCTTGGGGTAATTTTGGTCGGCCGGCCACTCCTGGGAAGGTTCACCACTGTTCCATGTTTTTGCCATTTGTGGATAATGGCTCTCACTGTGGTTCGCTGGAGTCCCAAAGCTTTAGAAATGGCTTTATAACCTTTACCAGACTGATAGATCTCAATTACTTTTGTTCTCATTTGTTCCTGAATTTCTTTGGATCTTGGCATGATGTCTAGCTTTTGAGGTGCTTTTGGTCTACTTCTCTGTGTCAGGTAGCTCCTATTTAAGTGATTTCTTGATTGAAACAGGTGTGGCAGTAATCAGGCCTGGGGGTGACTACAGAAATTGAACTCAGGTGTGATAAACCACAGTTAAGTTATTTTTTAACAAGGGGGGCAATCACTTTTTCACACAGGGCCATGGAGATTTGGAGGTTTTTTTCTCCCTTAATAACATAAACCTTCATTTAAAAACTGCATTTTGTGTTCAATTATGTTATCTTTGACTAATAGCTAACGGTTTTTGATGAGCAGAAACATTTAAGTGTGACAAACATGTAAAAGAATAAGAAATCAGGAAGGGGGCAAATAGTTTTTCACACCACTGTATGTATGTGTAAAGGGGTGATGTCATCAGTCAGCACTGGTAGCATGTGGATTTCACAGCAGTGCTAGAAATAAGTGCTAAAACAGCCAAAGCGAGGCATCTACTGTGCTTCCTTCTATCGTTTGGATCTCAACAAATACAGCCAACTAACTGCTCGGCATCCTCCTGAGCAAAACCTCAAGCATCGTTTTTTTTTTTTAATCACATGCAGTGATTGAAATCGATGCCCTAGGGCTTAGAGACAGTGGCACTGAAGAAACGACAGGAGGCAGAGTTGGAGGTAGCAGAGCTGAAGATGTTGAGGTTCTCCTTGGGAGTGACAAGGATGGATAGGATCAAGAATGAGTTCATCAGAGGGACAACTCATGTGAGATGTTTTGGAGATAAAGTCAGAGAGGCCAGATTGAGGTGGTTTGGACATGTTCAGAGGAGAGATGATGAATATATCGGTAGAAGGATGCTGAGGTTGGAACTGCCAGGCAGGAGGTCTAGAGGAAGACCAAAGAGGAGATTTACAGTATGGATGCAGTGAGAGAGGACATGAAGTTAGTTGGTGTGAGAGAAGAGGATGCAGAGGATAGGGTTAGATGGAGGCAGATGATTCGCTGTGGCGACCCCTGAAAGGGAACAGCCGAAAGAAGAAGAAGAAGAAGACATGCAGTGATTGAAATGAACGCATGTTGCACAGAAATGGCTTGTTTTAACCCAGATGGTGCCAGCAAAGACGTATCAATGTGTGCATGTGTGCAGAGGACAGACACATTAGAGTAAAAAAAAAAAAAGTTACTTGTAATTATTAATGTGAACCGTCATCTGACCAAAAAATGTGACTTGAACAATGTCCTCGTGATGTGAACGTAGTAACATTTTGTTAATAATATTACATTGTAATCTAAGACAAGGAACATAATAATACTTTAAGTTTTATTTAAGACTATTTTCATTTTCTTTATTTCCATCACAAGCTTACTAAATTCCCAGATTAAAGGTATGTGAGGAAAATATGAAATCAGGAATGCTTCACTTTAACCTTAGGTGTTTTTAAACGTTTACTGTATATTCATTACTTTTTCTGGCCCTATTGAATTTAACTCAACCCACAATACCAATGTTTCCTTCTGTATCTGAGCATTTTTTTTTTCGTAATATTGGTAATATTTTTGGGTGGCTGGAATGGATTATCTGCATTTACATTATTGCTGATGGGAAAATTTTTATCGCTTTTTTGTTTATTTTTGACACTGTTTGCTGCCATTTTGGAATGGAAAAAGAAACTGTACAGTACATGAAAAAAGGTGGGAAAAAAGTTCACGTTTTAGTGGTTTAGACTTTTAGTGGTTGAAGGTGTGGAATTATATAATGCAACATCAAGTCGATTACAATAGAATCAGATCCAGTCAACTGAAAATCCTGGGATTTTAGGGATAAATGAGATTGCAGATGTCCTGACAATAATCCAATAATGTGTTTATATTACCAAGTGTGTCCTAAACATTACCTGTTAAAAACGAATCATGATAGAAATTTGCTGGTGCCTTTAGATTTATAGCTAAAGAGAAAGTTTAATTACATTAGAAACTTTAAAAAACTTTAAATAGACACACAAGCAAGAACATAAACACATTGATTACATCTTTTTATATATAAACATTTGTATTAATTTCTTCTGCAAGCTTCAATATTTAAGAATTTTAAATGCGTTATTGTTTTGAATGAGCTAATATTTATTTAGGTTCAGACACACATTAGGTTCAAACAATATAATTTAATAATAATTAGTCACTTAAAAAAAGTATTTTGCAGGGATTGAGCATGTGCTGGCGGCGCGGTGGTGTAGTGGTTAGCACTATCGCCTTACACCTCCAGGGGGTCTGGGTTCGATTCCCTGGCCAGGCTCGATTCCCGTCTCTGTGTGCATGGAGTTTGCATGTTCTCCCCGTGCTTGGTGGGTTTCCTCTGGGTACTCCGGTTTCCTCCCAAAGTCCAAAGATATGCCGGTTAGGCTAATTTGCGTTCCTAAATTGCCCATAGTGTGTGATTGGATGTGTGAGTGTGTGTATGAGTGTGTGCCCTGCGATGGATTGGCACCCTGTCCAGGGTGTACCCCGCCTAGTGCCCGAAGTCCCCTGGGATAGGCTCCAGGTCCCCCACGACCCTGAACACAGGATTAAGCGGTATAGAAAATGAATGAATGAATGAATGAATAATTAGTCACTTAAAAAAAGTATTTTGCAGGGATTGAGCATGTGCTGGCGGCACAGTGGTGTAGTGGTTAGCACTGTCACCTTGCACCTCCAGGGTCAGAGTTCGATTCCTGGCCAGGCTCGATTCCCGTCTCTGTGTGCATGGAGTTTGCATGTTCTCCCAGTGCTTGGTGGGTTTCCTCCGGGTACTCCGGTTTCCTCCCATAGTCCAAAGACATGCAGATTAGGCTAATTGGCGTTCCCAAAATTGACCATAGTGTGTGAATGAGTGTGTGTGTGTGTGTGCTGGATGGATTGGCACGCTGTCCAGGGTGTACCCTGCCTCGTTCCCTGAGTCCCTGCGACCCTAATACAAGACAAAGCGGTATAGAAAATGAATGAATGAATGAATGATCATGTGCTTTACTACAATAAGATGCAAAAAAGTTTTTGCCCAAATGCTTTGAGCTAATGCTTTACATCATCTGAGTTAATGAACTGGCAGTTCAGTACTATAGATACATGCAAAGATTTTTTTTTTCTTAAATTTTCACATCCCAGATGTGGAAATTCCCAGATTCATAATCAAGTCATGCCAAATTAGAGGTGCCTTAAGGTGTGCCCGGAATCATAAAAACTAAAGGTCTACTGTATACACAAATCTTTTGGGAGAGAAGAGAAAACTTTCAGCATACTGCAGTATGCAAACTGTTTGAACTGTTTTCTACATGTCTGATAAATTTAAGTGGAAATTTAAGTAAAATGTAAAGTGCGTTGATTGATTCATAACTTCAACTCGTGCTCATATTCATATTCATCCATCCATCCATACATAAATCCAACCATCCATCCATCCATTCATTCATCCATCTAGGAACCGCTGTAGTCCAACTAAGGACTGTAGAGGCAAATGGTGACCACTGTATTTATTCCCATTATATGACCTGTAGGACAATATAGGAACGCCAATTAGCCTAATCTGCATCTGTTTGAACTGTAGGAGAACACTGGAGTACACGAAAATTCCATGCACACAGACACCAAGGTGGGTCCCTAGAAGTGCAAGGCATCAGTGCTAAAAACAATGCTACTGCTAATAGTTGACTAATGTATGTAAAATCTACACTACAATCATTGTTAATGATAACAAGTCACAATTTAAACATGCACACACATCATAAGTGCCCTTTGGTACTTAAATAAATAGCACTACACTTGTGTTCCTATTGGAAAAGCAGTATATATACAGTATGACAGTGAGTCAAAAATTATTTGCATTCCGGGTATATTAAAACTTCTGTTGCCCTGCACTGTCTTACCAGCGCTTTCCATTTAGGACTTCGCTCTCCCCAGTTACTGTTGGGTGAGGTGATGAATGGTTTCAGCTGGGAGGTGTGGAAGACGGGGTGGATCCGGAGCATCACAGGCAGCTGGAGCCGGTAGGTGACAGGGTTGATCCTGAGGGTGATGCGATATGGACCAATGAACCTGGGTGATAGCTTCCGTGTGTGCAGGTGGAGGTTCTTGGTGGAAAGCCATACCTTGTCACCTACGTGGTACAACCGTCCCGGGGGGTGCCGGCAGCGGTGTTGAGTTACGTAGCTGGTGTTGGTGCGCCGTATGGCAAGGTTGGCTTGGTGCCATAGCTGTTGGGCCGATGGTACATCAACCTCCAGTTCTTGGTGGGCGAACATCGGAGGTTGGAAACCATAGCACACCTCAAACGGGCTCAGGTTGATGGCTGAGGACACATGGAGATTGTGGGACAACTCAGCCCACTTGAGGTAACGGGCCCAGGAGCGTTGATGATCCGACACGAAACATCTCAGGTAACGCTCCAGCTGTTGGTTGGTTCGCTCCGTCTGACCATTCGTCTGGGGGTGGGAGTCGGAAGACAGACTGCAGGACGAATTGATCAGACGGCAGAAGGCCCTCCAGAACCGGGCGGTGAACTGGGGACCTCTGTCCGAGATGATGTCCTTGGGGAACCCATGCAATCGGACTACGTGCTCCAATATCAGCTCGGCTGTGTTTTTAGCTGACGGGAGTACGGCGAGGACCACCAGGTGCACTGCCTTGGAGAAGCGGTCCACGATGGTGAGGATGACGTCCTTTCCATCCGAGGCCGGCAGACCCGTGATGAAGTCGATGGCAATGTGCGACCAGGGCCGACGGGGAACTGGGAGTGGTTGAAGTTCCCCCGGTGTTGGTTGGAGTTCTTTGCCCTGGTGCACACTGGGCACGCCCAGACGAACTCTGTGACCTCCCTCCTCATCGAAGGCCACCAGAAGGCCCGTCCCACGAAGGTGAGGGTTCTTCGGGTTCCCTGGTGTCCCGCGATGGGCGAAGATGGGCTCCAGCCCCACTGGAGGACTTCGGGCCTGAGTGGAGTGGGAACATAGAGCCGTCCGGGCGGCTGCCGGTGCGGGTTCGTTGGGCAGTGCCTGGCGGACCCTCGTTTCCATGTCCCAGTGCAGGGGTGCGATGATCCGGGTGGGTGGAAGGACAGGCACGGGCTCCGCCCGGGGCGCCTCTCGCTCGTACTGATGGGAGAGGGCATCGGCCTTGGTGTTCTTTGACCCCGGGCTGGAAAGATGGAAATCGTACTGTTCGAAGAACAGGGCCCACCGTGCCTGTCGTGGGTTTAGCTGTTTTAGGTTGCGGATAGTGAGTAGGTTCTGGTGGTCCGTCCAGACGATGAAGGGCTCACTGGCGCCCTGGAGCCAGTGACGCCATTCCTCCAAAGCCCACTTTATGCCCAACAGTTCACGGTCCCCTACTCCGTATCGCTGCTGAGTGCGGTTAAATTTTTTTTTTTTACACATGGGTGTAGCTTCTGGTCTGGACCTCGTTGAGAGAGGACAGCGCCGGCGCCCACTTCCGACGTGTCCACCTCCACAACGAACGGTTGGCTGGCATCCGGATGGAGAAGAATAGGTGCGGTGGTGAACAGGTGGCAGAGTCTGTGGAAAGCTGAGATGGCGGTAGGGCTGAGTTGGAAAGAATGGGTGGAGAGCCTGGTCACTGCAGTGAGCGGTGCTGCAACTGTACTGTAGCCCCGGATAAAGCGACGATAAAAATTCGAAAACCCGAGAAAGTGTTGGAGCTGTCTTAGTGTCCTGGGTAGGGGCCAGTGACGTACAACCTCCAGCTTCTGCGCGTCCATGGCCACACCCTGGGGCGAGATGATAAAACCCAGGAACGTGGTGGAGTGCTGGTGAAAAGCACACTTTTCCAGCTTACAGTACAGCTGGTGGGCAAGCAATCTCTTTAGAACAGCTCTAACATACCGGGTGTGTTCTTCAGTGGTACGGGAGTAAATTAAGATGTCGTCCAGATAAACGAACACCCATCGGCCTAGCATGTCCCTGAGGACATCATTGATGAATGGTTGGAAGGCCGAGGGTGCGTTGCAGAGTCCAAAAGGGATAACCAGGCTCTTGTAATGTCCAGTGGGGGTGATGAAGGCCGGCTTCCACTCATCACCCTCTCTGATGCGCACCAAGTTGTAGGCGCTCCGGAGGTCCAACTTAGTGAACACGGTGGCACCAGAGAGGGCGTCCAGGGCTGAGTTGGTAAGAGGCAGCGGATGATGGTTCCTGATCGTGATCTTATTTAGCCTCTGATAGTCGACACACGGACGAAGTTCGCCCCCTTTCTTCTTCACGAAGAAGAACCCCGCAGCTGCCGGTGAGGAGGATGGCCGGATGGTGCCATGGCGGAGGGCGCTGGTGACATATTCCTCCATCGCCTGGGTCTCGCTGCTGGAAAGGGAGTAGAGATGGCCGCGGGGGTGGTTGGAACCGGCTGGAGTTCAATGGCCAGGTCATATGGACAGTGAGGTGGCATGTGGTTGGCCCGGCGTTTACAGAACACCTCAGCCAGGTCCCGATAAGGTGGTGGGATGGCGTGGATGTCGACGTCGGGGGCCTCGGACTCCCTGGAACACGTCCCAGCCTGGGCCAGTAGGCATAAATCGGTGCAGGTCGGCCCCCACTGAAGGATACGGCTTTGAGACCACGAGATGAGTGGGTCGTGCTGCAGAAGCCATGGGTAGCCGAGGATTATAGGTGGAGAAGAGATGGATGTGAGGTGAAATTGAATTGGTTCTTGGTGCTGACCGATGGCAAGAGTGATGGGTTGGGTCTGCTAGTGCCGGCCGCGGCTGAGTTTGCATGACAGTTATATAATGACAATGTTGTATGCAGTATGGAGAAATTCTCTGGATATCTGCAAACAAAATTTTGAACAATAGAAGGTGAAAATTTCTTAAAGGGATTCAATGTATGTAACGGAAACATCCTCAATCGCCGACCAAGAAAAAAGTTCAAAAGTCAACCATCAGCTTGAAAATTCATCAAGACTTACAATACAATTTTCTAGGATTCTCAAACGGTAAAAACTTAATTTTAAAATGTCAAAGCATCCTCCCTATACTCCTGATCTCACAAAGTCCATCAGACATTCACCTGCAAAGCAGCCCTACTGTACTTGGCT
Source organism: Channallabes apus (assembly GCA_030522415.1). Lineage (NCBI taxonomy): Eukaryota > Metazoa > Chordata > Actinopteri > Siluriformes > Clariidae > Channallabes > Channallabes apus. The sequence goes on along the minus strand of CM060105.1, from coordinate 24,758,336 downwards.
GAAGATTAATATCTGACGAAGATGTAAAGACAGCAGTGCATTCATGGTTCATAGCTTGGCCTAAAACATTTTTCTTCATAATGGAAAGCTTGTTGACAGAGAGACAAAGTATATTGAGAAGCAAGCAGATTAATAATGTGTTGAAAATGATGTGTTTGTCTTTTCTAAAAGTTAATTAAAACAAATTCTACCGCCAGAGAGCAGATAAACTTGACTAACCCTGAAATAACAGATGAGAGGATGAATTACATGCAAATCCCTAATGCTATCTCTAATCTCGAAAACTGAAGGGAAAACAGAACAATTTAGAAGAATATTGTGATCTACAGAATTTAAATTTGCAATGAGATGAATTAGGGCTGTTTCCCTGATGCACAAGGCTGAGACACTTACTCTAGTCATGACTCACTGTTACTGACTTTGTTGTTTCTTTTTTCAGTCTTTCACCTGGACTCTCTGTTCCACAAAAATGAACTCATTGTATCATGATTGCAAGTACTGAGAGCAACTTTGAATCTTTTTTTTTTTTTTTTTTTAAAGTGGAAGCTGGAAAGTGACTGTGCTATTGACTATTGCATAAATCCAAATCTTTGAATACAGATTACACAATTGTCTACACCTATTACTGTACATCCACACAACAAACATCAAGACTTGGAAATATATTTAGATCATTTATGCATGGACTCACACACAATGTTTTGAGCAAATGCAAATTTCTCTACAGTATAATGAAGCAATATCACATAAAAGGGGCTGCCTAGGCTCCTGTGCCAATGACCATATAATAGCTGTGCTGATATTCAACACAACAGCATGACAGTTCTGCCAAGACATATCCTTCTGTGCTTGGTAGAGCTGGTGACTGTCAGTTGAAAGTGGTTTTAGATTCTTACCAGCACTATTTAGACAAAAGATGAGGAGAATAAACCATGGCGGACAGGCCCATAAATCTTGTTCCAGGAGTTAAATCTCAAAGCTAGTGTACCAGGGTGTTCCATCCATTGTTCCACACACCAAGTAGTGCCCTTAACTACACTCCATGGGTTGGAGAGTGTATAACAAACACTATCAGATGTGTCTACTTGATATAACTGCTTCTGTGACTGGTTTTGCCAGACAGCTGCTCTCTCCTTGGTACTGACCTATTTTCATCCATGCTGCGACTGACATTTAGCGTAATTAATGATTGTTAAAAGTCCCAGGACATGGAGTATGCATACATACAGTATACATGGGTGGGTAAAAATTAACTAGGCTATATACGTACAGTAGAACTTGTAGTATCACTAGAATCGTGATGAAATCAGTCTCTAAATACAGGATAGTAAACAGGATTTCATATTTCCTGCGGTGATAATACAAGCATCGGCCGTGAGAGGCAGCTCCTGCAACGTAAAGACATATGGCCGACCACTCGACTGTTCAGGAGCGAGCTAAGATCGCAGCACACTATGAAGTGTGGAATTCCATTGCTTGTGTGCTGAAATGAGGCTTACAATAAAAGAGATTGCTTGAAGACAACAAAAATTGGTAATGCTAAGTTGAAGACTATGGCTCAGTGAATGATACAAGAAGAAGTAACTGGTGCCTACGTTAAAATGTAAAGATTGGCTTTTTCCCCCCTATGAAGTAAAGTACAATTTGTATTAGAAATATGGACTTTATTAATGCCTACTGTAGGTACTTCTCACCCACCTTGTAGTTAAATTTCCCAGTGCTGTTACGGTCTATTATCACCACTCGTGGAATGCTTTTTGTCCAATCAGATAACTGGTGTATAATAGCCAGAGGTGGAAAGAGTAATAAAATTTTGTACTCAAGTACAAGTACTGTTACTTCAGTGAAATTTTACTTAAGTACAAGTAAAGTTACAATTATAAAAATCTACTCAAGTAAAAGTAAAAAGTAGCTCATTAAAAAATTTACTCAGAGTAAAAGTTACCGTGTTACTTTTTTTATTTAAAAAAATTATTTAACTAGTTGTTTTTAACTGAAGGAACACCTTTGCATAATAACGCTGTTGTCTTTCTTGTGCTTGAAAATCAAAGTGGTCACTTAAATATGATGTTACGTCCCAGTCTAGGGCCATACAGCAAAAGACTGGCTCAGGGTTCTATTTATAATATATATAACTGTATGGAAATGGTGGCATATGGCAGAAAGAACTAGATCCAATCATTAACTGATGAAATAATGAGGTTTGTATACACACACACACACACACACACACACCAGGTGGAGGATCAGATTCAGGGTGGACCCAGGCCAAAATATTAAACAAAATGGTATTTATATTTAGTAGCTAGATTACCTGCAAAAAATAAAAAACACAAACAAAAATACAGGTACCTTCCCGGACTCCCTAAACCAAAAACAGTGAAATTATCTACAAATATATACAAAGACCAACCAAACCAAAGGGACAAAGCAATAATCAAAGTCAATGGGAGGCAAAAAGTCAAAAAAGAATACACAACCAAATGTCAAAACGCCAAAATCACAACCTCTTTCATCTTTCCCGCGTCTCTCTCTGGTTAATATATGTTTGCAGTAGTCGATGACGTCACTCAAGGCGGAAGCGACCGTGTGGAAGGTCAGGTAGATGCCGATGTCAGAAAACCTGGAGTGGAGTCTGGAGCGGCGCGCGACCAGGACATGATACACACACACGGCGCAACAGAGCATTTATACAAAGCGTAATATTTGTATTATTTTATCATTTTCATTCATTTATTTTTTACTCAGTAGCGAATATGATTTAAAATGTAGCGAATTACAATACTTCCAACAAAACGTACTTAAGTAAAAGTAAAATTACAGATTTTTAAAACTACTTTAAAAAGTAGAAATACACAAAAAAGCTACTCAATTACAGTAACGCGAGTAAATGTAATTCGTTACTTTCCACCTCTGATAATAGCCAATATTTTTCATGCTGCACAATCCCTTTTTAAATAAATAAATAAAAACATTTGCAGTGACTATCAGCATTAAGATTCAATACAGTTCTATGTTCATTTGTTGCCTCATGCATCTTAATAATAATTAATAATAATAATAAAAATTTAAATAAAATGTCCATTCCTCAACACTTCCCAAGTCACAAAACAAACATAAAAATGTACTCTTCTTATAAATATTGTGAGTTTTGCTTTATTTTATTTTCAAATTGTTGTTAGAACTTTGGGTTCACCCCAAACTTAAATAAGAGCCGTTGTCTCTTCTCTACTTTGTGCCTCTTCAACTTCCTAGACTCTATATTTTTTTTATCAGAGGTGGAAGGCAACTAAGGTCATTTATTTTATTATTATACTGAAGTACATGTCTCACATATCTGTATTTTTCTTGAATAGTTTTATTAGGTGATGTTGTTTACTTTTTTTCCAGTACATCCTACAACAAATACTTATACTTTTTACTTCACTACATTTCTTACATATTACATAAATATGCTGGAGTCTAGTATTTAAAGAGGTAATACTTGCATCTTAGCTGCTTGCAATTATGCATGATGGTATTATTTGCCTTCCCTATTCATGTAGCAGGTGTTTGAAATCAGAAATCTGGACCATGACGAAACAGCATATTCACAGTTGGGAAGCAGAGACAGAGAGAAAGACAGAGATGGAATAAGAGAAATTTATTATACTGTAGCTCAAAGGCAACTGTAAACTAAAAAAAAGTCAAGTACATTTGAATTTAAGTAAATTTGCAGGTGAGTACTTTTTGCTCAAGTACAAATGTAAATGGAGGAATTCTACTTTTACTTGAGTGAAATTTTACCTAGGGTATTTCTACTTTTACCCAAGTACCGGACTTGTGTACTTTGCCCAAATATCCAGGTTCATAAATAAAAAAAAAACTTGCACCTTGTATGGATGAGGGATAGTTATTACTGAGATGATGTGAAAAATTGCACATTATATTATATTGCATAATTGCAATATCAATTTCCCCTGATAAATTTACTGTGATCTGCATAAGTCTATGGATTTGCAGTAGATGAGTAGGCAGGGTGTATAGTCCCATTGTGTGCCTCGTAATTCTGATTTAATTGCAACATTATTCCAACACCTCTCTCCTTCCTCGCAATGCAGTTCTGATAAATGCCATTTTGTTCCCATGCCTCACTGCTCATTTGCAACACAACAATCGAAGTGGCTTCAGCCAGGCTTAATGAGAGCTTTTAGAAAAAGAAGATCCTTAGACAGATCAGGTAGCTGGCCTTTTTATGTTGTTTTAAAGACTCTTATATGTCAGGGACTGGCTAATGACAGGTCAACTTCTAATTAAATGCCATTAAACTAAGGGTCCATTGATTATTTATGTGGAGTTATGGCATTTGAGGAGCAGTTTCAGGGAGTCTTTGAACAGGTTTTGCAAGACCAACACACTGTGATAGCTTTGAAAAACTTATGGAGAAGTGATTCAAGTGTAATTGATATTATGTAATAAATTATTGACTCAATTCCTTGCCTTTGTTGCCAAGGAAAAGTACCAAATCTTCTAACATGAGGATGAAATCCAAATCCAAATCTTGACCCAGTGTCAAGTAATTCAAATATAAATCTATATAACTGATCAAATTAATTTACGTTTGTGCTAAGTTATACATACTGTATCACTTAAAGCATTTTGTTAAGGCTTCTTTAAGGTATTCATTGCCCGGCCAAAAAGAAAAAAAATATAAAAATTTTTAGCTTTGATTACAACACACAATGTGAGGTACAGTTCATATGTGGAAGTGATTCCTTATTCTCCCAAAACTACTTTTTCACAATTTGAGGCCTGGAATATGCCGGTGCCAAGAAAAACTCAATAAATGCGATAACCTGATCATTCAGTAAATTCAGATCATCAGCTGACTTAATTCAGGTCAGAACCAGACTTACTCTTTGGAATAGGGTCAATCTGAACTTATCAGACTACAAGACTTTTTTCCACTGCTCCATAGTCCATTATTTACTCTCCTTAGCAAATTGAAGCCTTTTTTCTGAATAGCCTCACTGATACTGTAAGTGTTTGACATAAGGCTGTATTTACGTCATGAGGTTTGCAATGCATCTAACCTACAGTATTGTAACATCTGGGCCACCACAGCCTCGGAGAGTAAGATCCAGTTCCCCGGACTACTGAGCCGTCGCTTTGTCTCCCCCTAGTGTGTCTGCGTGTTTATGTCTCACATTAGTAAGTAATGAAAAGCACCTGTGCCTCCTTGTGTGTCTCTCTATTTATACCAGCCAACCCCAGAGTCATTTGTCCGTCCACCGTCGTGTCCTAATATGTGTTTTCTCCCACGTTCTATTTATACAATGATTTATGTTGAGATTTTTGGTTAAGTCTTTGAAGTTTGTTTTGTTTTGGGGTTTTCATGCCCTTTTCTGTTCATTTGAGTTTAACAAGAAATAAAACCAGTTTTTGAGTTCAAAGCCTGCATCTGCGTCCGCCTCCTGACTGACAATCATGACAGATGGACGGACCCACCAGGACGCAGCAGGTGTCCCCCTGCTCCAGGAGGAAGTAACCCCGATGCATTACGTGTGGATGATGCAACTGGAGATTGACAGCCTGGCGCGAGCAGTGAACGACCTCGCTCACTGCGTAGAACATCTCGCCATCTCCGGCCAGGAACCCGCGGGTCCATCTACGCGCTCCACGCCGTCACCACCATGCCCTGCCCCCCCGGAAAGATATGCTGGTGATCCGGACAGGTGCAAGCAATTCATCCTAGCTTGTGAACTATATCTGACTGCCTACCCGGACATCAGTGACCAGCAGAGAATCTGGTTCGTGATCCAGCAGCTCAGCGGACTCGCCATGGATTGGGCGGCGGCGGTCTGGAGCGCAGGCGGGGAGCTCACTCACCGTTACACCAGCTTCCTCGAGGCAATGACGGCCGTGTTCGATCATCCGGATCAGGGACGCACGGGTGAACAGGAGCTCATGAGGCTGCGACAGGGAAACGTCCCGGTCGCCGAATACGCGGCAAGATTCCGGGTGAGGGCTGCGGAGAGTGGCTGGTGCGAGAAAAGCCTCCGCGCCAGGTTCAAGGACGGGTTACAACCGGAGGTCCAGGTCGAGCTCGCGTGCCGAGATACCGACTTCTCCCTGGACGAAACCATCAACCTGGCGATTAAACTAGACCAGCACCTTCGCAGCCAACGATCACAGCCGGGGACCAGACCGGTTCAGGCACGAGACTCCAGTCAGCCTTGCGAACGGCCTGACCCGAACCGGCCAGAGCCCACAGAGGTGAGTACTTCCCGCCTCTCTCCCGCCGAGAAGAGAAGACGGGTAGCATCGGGGTTATGCTGGTACTGTGGGGGGAACGACCACCACATCCGAGACTGCCAGTTGCTACGAGCAAAACACACACGCACACACCCACACAGACACGCCCCTACACACACACACACCACCACACAGACACCTGCACTTCGTACACACACACACGCACACACATCCACGCAGGCACCTACACACACCCGTATGTCCACATCACACACACCACCTCGTACCCACCACCCATTTTGTGTCAAAGCTCAGTTGATGTTAAATGATTGTGTTTTGTCTGTCTTTCCCCTGATAGATTCCGGGGCGGCTGGTAACTTCATTTCTTCTACCCTCGTTTCCTCGCTGCAAGTTCCCGTGTCGAAGCTACCATACCCGATATCTATTAAGGCTCTAGATGGTCGTGATTTGGAACATTCGCCTGTTAAATTAATGACTGCGCCCCTCCGATTAACATTCCCCGGTCACACGGAGGAGCTAAAATTCTATGTGCTACCTCGGTCAGATCATTCCGTCGTGCTGGGTCTTCCATGGCTTAGCGCTCACAACCCCAATTTCGATTGGACTAACTCCCGCGTCATATCATGGTCCCCTAGATGCTTAAAACTTTGTACACCGCCGACATTGACGGTCCAAACCACTACCATTGAAAGTCCGACTGCCCAAGTAACCACCAACATACCATCAGAGTACATGCGATTTAAAGATGTGTTTAGTGTTAGGGCAGCTGCACGACTTCCCCCCCACCGCCCGTGGGACTGCGCGATTGAACTACTGCCGGGGAAAGCACCTCCTTGCTCGCGGGTTTACCCATTGTCAGTGGCAGAAACCAGGGCAATGGAGGAATACGTGAGTGAGGCACTCCAGCAGGGGCTCATCAGCAGGTCCACGTCCCCCGCTTCGGCAGGTTTTTTTTTTCATAGAGAAAAAAGGGGGGGGCTTACGTCCCTGTATTGATTATAGAGGCCTCAATGCAGTAACAATAAAATATAAGCACCCACTGCCCCTGGTACCGGCCGCTATCGACCAACTCCGAGGAGCTTCCATCTTTACCAAACTCGACCTCCGCAGCGCATATAACCTCGTTCGTGTGCGTAAAGGCGATGAATGGAAGACGGCGTTTAGCACTACATCTGGGCATTATCAATACAACGTAATGGCATATGGACTGGTGAACGCATGAACGACGTGTTCCGGGATATGTTTAACCGTTTCGTCATAATATACCTGGATGATATCCTGATATATTCACGGTCATATCCCGAGCACGTTGTTCATGTAACTGCCGTCCTTCACCGCCTGCGCAAACACGGGCTCTATGTGAAGGCAGAGAAGTGCGCCTTTCACCAGAGGGAGGTGGCATTCCTCGGCTATCGCATAGGGCCACTGGGGGTCGAGATGGAAGTGACCAAAGTCGCGGCGGTACAACAATGGCCGGAACCAACGTCAGTTAAGCCGCTACAGAGATTCTTGGGGTTTGCCAATTTTTATAGGCGGTTCATTCGGGGCTACAGCATGGTGGCAGCGCCCCTCACTTCACTATTAAAAGGGAAACCGAAACACCTTTGCGAGTTCCCAGTGGAAGCGCGAAGTGCGTTTCAACGTCTAAAACTTGCTTTCACAACCGCCCCTGTGTTAAAGTTACCGGACCCAGAGAAGCCCTTTGTAGTCGAGGTCGATGCATCAGAGGTAGGCGTAGGGGCGGTGCTGTCACAACGCCATGGCCACCCTGAGAAACTCCATCCCTGCGTTTTCTTTTCTAGGAAACTAACACCTGCCGAGCGAAACTATGATATTGGTAACCGAGAGCTGCTAGCAGTAAAAGCGGCGTTAGAGGAGTGGAGACACTGGCTGGAGGGGGCGAAACATTCATTTACGGTGCTCACGGATCATAGGAATCTGGAGTACCTCCAACACGCAAAGAGGTTAAACTCACGTCAAGCCCGATGGGCGCTCTTCTTCACGCGTTTCCGATTTATTATTACTTATCGCCCGGGCTCGAAAAATATAAAAGCGGATGCGCTGTCACGCTATTATCCGTCGCCGGAGCCCATTACAACTCCGGAGCCCATTCTGCCATCTTCACTCGTAGTGGCTCCGATCGCGTGGGACATCGAGTCGGAGATAGTTCAGTGGGCGCGGTCCAACCCCGTGCCTAGGAACTGCCCTCCGAGTCGAACCTACGTGCCGGAGCCACTGCGCGAACGAGTGACGATCGCGGCTCATACGAGCCTAGCATCTGGACACCCCGGCGTCTCACGAACCCTACACCAATTAGAACCAAAGTTCTGGTGGCCAAAGATGCGGGAAACCGTGAAGAGAGTAGTTTTGTCTTGCGCAGTGTGTGCGACTACAAAAACCCCACGTAGTCTACCAGTTGGAAAACTAACTCCCCTGCCAATACCAAACAGACCATGGTCCCATATCGCTGTGGACTTTGTCACAGATCTGCCGGTATCGAAAGGGTACACCGCTATTCTAGTAGTAGTGGATAGATTTTCAAAGGGGTGCAAGTTCATCCCGTTTCGCGCCCTTCCGTCAGCCCTCCAGGTGGCGGAAAGCTTATTCACTTTTGTGTTTCGCTGCTACGGCATACCAGAAGATATTGTTTCCGATCGTGGTCCCCAATTCATCGCCAGGGTCTGGAAAGCGTTTTTCCAGAAATTGGGGACCACTGTTAGCCTAACGTCGGGCTACCACCCCGAATCTAACGGACAGGCAGAGCGGACTGTCCAAGAACTCGGGAGATATCTTCGGGCATACTGCAGCAGCCGACAACACGAATGGGCAGACTGTTTAACCTGGGCGGAATACGCACAAAACTCCCTGCGCCACTCCCCTACCGGCCTAACGCCGTTCCAGTGTGTGCTGGGTTATCAGCCCCCGCTATGTCCATGGGATGCCACGCCCACCGATGTGCCCATGGTGGACCAGTGGTTTGAAAGAGCGGAGAAAGTATGGGAGGACGGACACACCAAGATCTCCCAAGCAGTGCAGCGTTTCAAAAGACATGCCGATAGGCGGCGAAGGGAAAGTCGTCCGCTCCAGGTAGGCGATCGAGTATGGCTCTCGACACGGGACCTCCGCAATCTCCCCTGTAAGAAACTTTCCCCCAGGTTCATAGGTCCTTTCCCCATCACAGCGCAAATAAACCCAGTTTCATATAAATTAAAACTTCCTGCACATCTACGTATCCACCCTGTATTCCATATCTCTCTTCTCAGGCCGGTGGTCCGGGGCCCATTAGACGAAGGAGCAGCGGAACCTTCACTCCCCGGGGCTGTGGAGATAGAGGGCGCCCCAGCGTTTAGGGTCAAGGAACTGCTGGACTCACGGAGGAGAGGGGGGGCTCTACAATATCTAGTTGAGTGGGAGGGCTACGGCCCGGAGGAACGGAGCTGGGTCCCGGCACGGGACATTCTAAGTCGGGAACTCATTGTGGATTTCCACCATGCACGGCCGGATCGCCCAGCGCCCCGTCCACCGGGTCGCCCTGCCCACCGGCAAATCCATCGCTCAGGTGAGTCCTCGCTCCCTCCGACAGCACGTAGGGGACGCCCTCGCCTTCCTTCAGAAGCCGGTTCTGGAGGGGGGGGGTGCTGTAACATCTGGGCCACCACAGCCTCGGAGAGTAAGATCCAGTTCCCCGGACTACTGAGCCGTCGCTTTGTCTCCCCCTAGTGTGTCTGCGTGTTTATGTCTCACATTAGTAAGTAATGAAAAGCACCTGTGCCTCCTTGTGTGTCTCTCTATTTATACCAGCCAACCCCAGAGTCATTTGTCCGTCCACCGTCGTGTCCTAATATGTGTTTTCTCCCACGTTCTATTTATACAATGATTTATGTTGAGATTTTTGGTTAAGTCTTTGAAGTTTGTTTTGTTTTGGGGTTTTCATGCCCTTTTCTGTTCATTTGAGTTTAACAAGAAATAAAACCAGTTTTTGAGTTCAAAGCCTGCATCTGCGTCCGCCTCCTGACTGACAATCATGACAAGTATAGACACACTTTGCATTGTTGCTTGCTTGGGCTTGAATCGAGTCACTGTTTTACCCTTCAAGAAGGCTCTTAGCAAAACTGTGCTGACAATCTTGGACAATCACACTCACACAGGGTGAACTTACCTCGTAAACATGAGAAATGTAGCAATCTTCTGAATCAAAACTTTAATAGGAGTAGGCACAAAGTCATACCACTCAACTTACTGTAAGTATAATGGAAGTGTACAGCTGTTTGATGGAAAATATGCAAAGTTTGGCAAATGCCCTTGAGTTTTGACAAACCTGTTTTAAAAAAACGGTTTTCTTTATTTTACCTTTTCTTCTTTGTTTTTTTTTTCATGGTGTCCTTATAAAAAAATAATTGAAATTGGTCCACTGATGAAGCATCAAATAATCCAAAATCCTGAAATACACCGTTACTTTACACTTTACCAAATGTTCCCATAGATTTTACCTCTATATGCAATGAAAATAAACGCTGTTATCAGTTGGAAATGTTGTCATGTGCAAGATATCATGGCTGCTTAGTCTCTGGTTGCTGATTAGCTGCTGGATATGTTGGGAGTTACTGTACTGTACATATTAATCGTAGTGTTGCTGTGTTGACATGCTGAAATGTGCCAGTATTTTGTTAGCAATGCGTTAAGTCAGGGCTGTTAAATCTATTCCTAAAGGGCTAGTGTCCAGCACAGTTTGGACTGTTTCTCTCAAATATGGCCAATTCATTAAATCTGGTAAATAATTGCCACGTTTAGTGTGTTTGAGTGGTTAAAAAAAATATGCATGATTTGTGTTCATGCCTGTTTACTGGCTGTCCAGATAAACTTGCCCAATTACACTAGGTGTGTATAAGTTATAGTTGCTCTGTTTAGGTGCATTTGGAACTGGGAGGGAATTGTAGTGTAGACTGTGAGTCTCTAAACGCCAGCTATGAAAACTGCATGAGGATCCCAGAGGATCAATTTCAGAAATTCTGATATAGACATACACAAGCCTAGCACACATATCATGAAGAGTTGGCACTGGCAAGGGAAGCCTAATGAATGTAATCTCAGGGGAGAAGCACAGTTTTATAATATATTGTTTTTCCTTTGTACTTCGTCTATGAGAGATCTCTGCTCCATTTCTCCTAGAACATCTCAAATTTATAGTACACACTTTATCCCTGCATATAAACTTCTACTTTCTTATCCTGTATCTGAGGCATAACATTGACATTGCAATGTGTCTCTCACACTTTTGATAGATAATTTTATTTCTTTAAATCACTGTAGTCCAATGGAAGCTGAACCATGGTATTTTCGCCAGTATACAGTACTATTATGGTAATATGGCTAGTGTAAAAAAAACAAACTTTTTTTTTCACTTGTTTATGAAATATAATGATAAAGTGTATGGTTGTGTAGGTGACATATAGAATATCACAATACTGTATGTATGACAATATGTGGAATTTCCTACAGGATCAGTAATCTATCTATCTATCCATCTATCCATCTATCTATCTATCATGCAAACCCAAGGTGGGAATCGAACACTGACCCTGGAGGTGCAAATCAGCAGTGCTAATCTCTAATCCACGCCACCCTAATATATGGTAGAATATAGTGTACTTATCTAGTGTACTCAATAAGTACCAAAATGTAATGTGGTACACCATAGTACAGTACTCCTGAACTCACTGAATGCCACAGTGCCTACACTATCAAGTCGTGAAAAGTCATGCCTATATGGTAATATCAGAGGTACCACAGTAACCCTATGGCATATAGTTATGTATATGTATATAATTACAGTAGTACAGTATGCACTGTACTTTACCATGGCAAATTATAGTATATACAGTACAATAGTAAAATATCTTATGAGCCCAGTTGGATTCCAGTTTGGGTTTAATGAGCTTTAGTCAGGTTGCAACATATCATATATCATACAGTATATAATTTTTTCACTCTTTTTTTATAACCTTTAAGGAATGATTATTTGTACCCCTTATCAATGTACCTGCATTTATATCACATTACCCACATGTGTGTAATAAAAAACAAACTGCAAGATCTAAAATGTGTAATGAGTGTTCCATTTTCCTTCATCATCTACAGTCTGACTTGGGAAATAACTGATCACAGTACAGGAACATATACAAAAATCATACATTGCAGGCAATATTAAGTACCCCTGTATTGCTTCCAATAAATTTAAGAGGGTGATTAGTCCTTGATTAATTGATCATCACTTCTATAAAAGCAGAAGTTTGGGCAGTTTACTGGTCCGGATCATTCATGTGCGAGTTAACACCATGCCAAAAGGGAAAGACATAGAGAAGCAATTGTTGCTGCACAGCAATGAAAGGGTTATAAAAGTATTTTGTAGTTCAACATTCTGCAGTGAGGAGGATCACTCATGAGTGAAAAGCATTTTTATTATTTTTTAAATTGCCAATCTTCCCAGGAGTGAACGTCCAATCACATTCACTCCAATGCTCGAAAAAAAAGAGCTCAGACCCCACGGGCCTCACTGAGCATGTTAAAGGTAAAAGTCCAATACAGCACAATTATAGCACACATGTAAATCTTCTGAATTCTTTTCAGAATTGCAGTAAAAATTAAGAATCAAGTTTTGGAATGGTTTAGTCCAGAAGTCCAGAACTTAACCCAATTAAAATGCTGTGTTGAGCTGTGAATAAGTGAATTCCCAAAAACGTTATTGAACTGAACCAATGTTGTGAAGAACAATCTATACCAAAACGATATGGATGGTGGGTGTATAAGCTATTGAATCATATGGGTATTTTGCATTGCCTACACTTATTGCAGTATTGCAAACTAATTATATATTTCCTTTTCTTGGTAGGTAGTTTTTGTATAGTTACCTGTACTTTGGTCAGTTATTTCCCATCCAGACTGTAGATGATGTAAAGCCTTGACTTGGTAATTGGTCATAATAATTAAATAAATAAATAAATAAATAAATAAATAACCATGTGCTTAATCAATTTCCATGTACAGAAGCAAACCCTCTACTGTATATCATTTGACCTGAAACCCATAGATTAAATACACTGTAGTGGAGATTTTCTTTTGTGTAATTGATCATTCAAGCAATTATCCAATCAGATTCAGGTTAAGGGCTTTATTTAATGACTACATCAAACATGAGAAGGGACTCTTTTGAACTTTTTAAACTGATGATGTCCTGTCATTTTCATCTTCAAGGATTACAGACGATGATAATACGTTCTGTGCATGGAAACACTTTGTTGAAGAGGAGAAGGGTCAGATGGCGGATACACTAGGACATGAATTTAGACAGAATTTTTGTATAGGTTTCAAAAAAAGTCTGTCCTAGTCTGAACCAGTCAGCACAAGTTGCAGCCAGTTGGCGCGGCAAGAGGGATGGCACAGAAATCTGTATGTGGTACAGTCTTGAATCAGCAAGTGTGTGAGGAGAGCTGTCTGAGGACAGACTCGTCCTGACACAAGTCGCAGTGTGATCTTTCAGAGCCGACACTGGATGCTGTCACGTAGTGTACAGTGGTCACGGACCCGTCCGGGGAATGTGTACAATCAATATCCGAGGGACATAGAGCATGTGGGATGACAGACAGGAAACAAAAAAAAGCTTTTTTTTTTTCTTTCTCGCTGCAGATGGTGGTTAAAATGATGCTGCCTGTCTTGCCTCCATTTTTTATGTACTTTTTCTTCTTCGTCATCTTTACTCTCAAGAGTTCTCACAAGAGTTGCTCTGAGGGTTTGGTTAGTTCAGTTGACCTCAGTTGGAATAATACAGTAAGTCATGTGGTCTATGATCCCTCATAGTCGTGTATGATTGAGCATTTTTGATATCCAATTCCATCATAAAACAGAATTTTTTAGTCGTGTAGTGCATCTCGAGCTTTAGAGTAAGTCAAATATCCACTCTTTACAGTGGTGAGCAGAAATGGATCTCAGTATACACAACAAGATCGATCTTTTGGCTGATGACCTACAACCAGGGCTGTAATAGGGTCTAAACACATGAAAATAGCATTTACACACCTTCTAAATTTCTGCAATAACGTTGACCCAGCTTTGAAAAGCAGTTAACCGCCTATGACTGGCATTAATGCAGCTTTAAAATTGGCTAATGATATTCCTAGAACAGCCTCTCATCACCCTGGCTTATTCTTATTGTTTTGCCAGATCAAAACAATAAATCGCCTTAATAAATGAAATGATCATGGCGGCACGGTGGCTTAGTGGTTATCACAGTCACCCTGCACCTCCAGGATCTGGGTCCGATTCCCGCCCTAGGGGTCTGTGTGCATGGAGTTTGCATGTTCTCTTTGTGCTTGATGGACATCCATTGGGTACTCTGGTTTCCTCCTACAGTTCAAAGACATGCAAATTAATCAAATTAGTGTTCTCAATTAAAAAATTGCATATAATATATATATATATATATATATATATATATATATATATATATATATATATATATATATATGTGTGTGTGTGTGTGTGTGTGTGTGTGTGTGTGTGTGTGTGTGTGTGTGTGTGCCCTGCAATGGATTGGCACCCTGTCCGAGGTATGCCCTGACTCTCCTCGGAAAGGCTACAATACCCCGCGACCCTGTATACAGATGAAGCAGTATAGATGACGAGTGAGTGAGTGAGTAAGTGAGGGCATGTCTAATGATCTCAAATACATTTTCAAGGCATAGTTTACCCACCTCTTTACCACTACAGTACAGCCCTCATACAAGTATGCAAAAGAAGCACTCTGGTGCTACCAAAACCAGAAGTTTTAGGTAAAGATGAAAAAAAAAACGTTGTCCAATTTCTTTAAACATGTGTACAGGTTGTCCATGCAATCCAAAAAATTATATTTTTGAATGACCTCACGTCTAATATAAAGGGGGACAATTGCTGACAATTTTTTAATTGCTTTTCTGCACAGTAAACAAGGTCATTAAAGGAGATACTGTACTGTATTTGTGTGTCATAGACTGGAGCATTTTGAAATTATATGTAACCTCTGCTCTGTAGACACATTATGGTCAAAAGCAGACAAAGCTTTCACAGACACCTCTGACGGCAGCAATAATACCACCTCTTTCTGCAGCACAACCACTGACCTTACCAGCATTATTAGTTCTCAGTTAGAGTCCCAGTCCCTTTGTGGCAGTAGCGTAGGCAGGTAAGCTTACAATTTATGCTGAGAGGAACAAAGGGTTTCAAAAGGCCAAGATCTACTGTCAAATGAGGTGAATAGTAATGTAGTGGCTACTGGCTGGGTGATTACGACCCAAAACTATTACATGGCAATTGGCTTTGAATGTTCTATAATGATTATACTGTCTCATCTGAACAAAGAGGATACGTTTTCATAATGTGTCCTAAAATACAGATATGCAGAGACAAAGGTAGAGGTGAATCTAAATGGCAGGCATAGCAATCGATAGATATCACTCTGAGAATATCTGTAAAGGAAGTCTGCTTAGTTCTGATAATTATCTTCATGACATTCGCATGTGGCCAGAAGTTATAGCCAGTTATAGCTTTTTATGACCAAGGCCATAAAACATTTGGACATTTGACCACCATGTCCCAATCATTACTTGACCACCCCATTCACAAAGCTATAGCCTTCTCTATATGTTTTTAGGGTTCCACTACAGAAAAGTGAATTCTAGCACTCAATAGTGTTCATTGGTGTTGAGATAAAGGCCCTATCCTGGTCACTCCTGTTCTTATGCACCAAACATACTGTATCTTGGTCATGCTATAAAATTAGCTTTTCATGTACAGTCACTGTACACACATCTACACAGATCAGACATAACAGCAAAGCCACTGGTAGGTAAATACAATTTTGTTATACTAACATCTATCATTGTTTGGGATATACTGTATAGTATTACTCATCAAGTGACCTTGTGGGTCAGGTTAGGGTTAGTGTGGAAAAATGGTGAGCAAAAGAATCAGGCTGACTTTGACAAGGGCTAAATTATGATGGCTGAATGACTGGGTCAGAACAACTCCAAAACAGCAGGTCTTGTATGGTGTTCCCAGTCTGCGGTGGTTGGTACTGAACTTGCCAAATGTTTTCCAAGGAAGAACAAACAGTAACCCAATAACAGAGTACTGGGCATCCAAGACTCACTGATATATATGTGTGTGGGGGTATATAGAAAGATGTCAGAACACACAGTTTAACGCTGCTTGTTGCATATCGGACTGTGTAGCTGTAGACCGGTCAGAGTGCCCTTGTTTACCCAATGTTTAATGTTCCTACAATGGTCACATGATTATCAGAACTGGACCATGGAGCAACGGTAAAAGGTGGAAAAGGTGTAAATCATATCCACAGTTGGGTTCTTGTGCATTCCTTGCTGGAAATAAGATGGATACCTCAGACTGCCATCACGTCTCAAGATAGCCCATCCAAGTGTACCAGTAAGTTTTGAACCAAAATTGAAAAGTACTTTAAATGAAGGGTCTACCCAAGACAATAAATACACCCGCCATAACATTGATACTTTAGAATCACAGAGCATGATGCAACAGCAGGCTGACATCACAGCAATGCTCGTGAAATGCCAAAGGCAATCCTTCTTACCTCAGCGTAATGTTCCTGTGTTTCATGGTGACCCTCTTGAGTTTGCGTCCTTCATGAAAGCATTTAAACATGTCATTGTTGACAAAACCGATAGTGATGCTGATAAGCTGTTTTATCTTGAGCAGTTTACTAAGGGAGAGGCTAGAGATCTCGTTATGAGCTGTCAGCTTATGCCAGATCAGTGTGGTTATGTAGAGGCAATGAGACTGTTGCAGGACAGATTTGGAAATAAACAAAAAATTCCAAACACGCTGATGCAAAAGGTAGCCAATTGGCCGGAAATAAAGTCAGGGGATGGAAAGTCGTTAAGTGCCTTCTCCGTGTTTCTAGCATCCTGTCACAACATCATGTCAAGCATCGACCACATGGAGGAGCTACATAACGCTACCAACATGCAGACTGTTGTTGTTGTTGTTGGTCTTTCGGCTGCTCCCGACAAGGGGTCGCCACAGCGGAATATCCAGTCCGCACTACAACTTGGCACAGGTTTTACGCCGGATGCCCTTCCTGACGCAACCCTCCCATTTTATCCGGGCTTGGGACCGGCACTGTATCCAGTGGCTGGGGTGTGGGCACTGGCTGGAATCGAGACTATTACTTCAAAAACTGCCCTACGAATTGCGTAAGAAATGGAGGGACCAAGTATACAAGCTTGAAGAGCTTAGTCAGACAAGACCCAAATTTAAGCAGCTAGCGGAGTTCGTAGACCAACGAGCTAAAGTAATCTCAAACCCAATCTTCGGAAACCTGAACGCTTCAACCAGCGACAAAGGACACTTCAACAAATCCCTTCAAGGACCCAAACAAAAAAGGGAAGAAAAAGCCAGGTTCAGCTTTGCAACCGACGTCAAACAGGTTGGTAAAATTCACAAAGACTCGATTACAATGAAGAATGCCGGCACGTTAGCTGTTAGCGCTTTCACTAAGCCGTGCGCATATTGTAAAAAGGACCATATCTTAGGCGAGTGCGTAAAATTTAACGATCAGACACACAAAGACAAAGTGGAATTCATAAAAAAGAATGGATTCTGTTTCGGATGCTTAAGAAAGGGTAATTTGTGGAAAGACTGTACCAGAAAAATTATATGTTCATTGTGTTCAAAGCCACATCCGCTCATGTTACACAGAGCAGTGCAAGACACGGCGCAGCTAGTTACACGCGCTGACGAGAACAAAACCGAAAGTGACACAAAAAATACACCATGTGCAGTGAGTCACGAATCAAATGCGCTCACTGGGGCTGGAGGTAATTGCATCCTCCCCATAGTACCTGTCAAAATAAAGTCCAAGAAAGGTGACAAAGTTGCAGAAGTGTATGCATTTATAGACCAAGGCAGTTCCGCCACATTCTGTACAGAGTCATTAGCAAGGCGACTAAATGTACAAGGCAGAAGAGTTAAGATACTGCTGAGCACCATGAACTCCACAAAATTAGTAGAAAGCTACATGCTCAGTGACATAGAGATCAGTAGCTTGGAAGAAAACACTTTTATTGAACTTTCCAACGTCTTTACACAAAAGAATATCCCAGTTACAGTGGAAAGTATTCCACAACAGCACGACATCGACCAGTGGTCCTACCTTAGCGATGTAAAGTTGCCCCAGATTAGCACTGGAATCAAATTCTCATAGGAAATAAAGAGTACAAACTCCTAGAACCACGGCGAGTAATCAATAGCAGCCATGAAGGGCCATACGCGGTGCAGAGTGCCCTCGGATGGACTGTGAACGGGCCTCTCCGAGAACCCGACAAACCAGCGAGCGTTACAGTTAACCGAACCTGCATTGAAAGTGTAGAACAAATGCCGATACAGCAGTTCAACCACGATCGTCCCGAACGAAATTGTGATGATAAGGCACAGGAAAACTATCAGTTTTTAGACTCCGTTAATAACTCCTTGCAGCTCACAGATAATCACTTCTACATCGGCCTCCCACTTAAAAAAGCATCCTTTCAAATGCCCAACAACCGAAATGCAGACAGCAGCGCGCGTCCAAGCAGCGCGTGTCCAAGCAGCGCGTGCCCGAGCAGCACGCACTCTCACCTTTCAAACTCAAAAGGCAATAGCCGTGCCCTACTGACTGTCATTCCCGAAAGCGAAATTATCAAAGACATGAGAGACTCAGACTTGAGTAAAGATGCACTGCCCATTGAGAGAGCTCTGAGGGTGCTGTGGTGCATTAACTCAGACATGTTCAAGTTTAAGATTAGCTTAAAGGAACGACCTGTGACAAGACGAGGCATCCTGTTAATCACTAGCTCAACATACGACCCGTTAGGCTTTCTCTCACCTGCCATACTGCCAGCTAAAATCTTAATGCAGCAGTAATGTAAAGAAAAACTAGCCTGGGATGATGACATTCCCGAGCAGTTTGCTAAAGCATGGAAAACCTGGCTGCAAGAGCTGCACCGATTGTCTGAGTTTAGTGTAGCAAGGTGCATAAAACCAGCCGACTTCGGAGTTACAGCTACAGCACAACTCCACCACCTCTCGGATGCAAGTGAAATGGGATACGGAGCTGTCTCATACCTCAGAATCGCCACTATAAGAGAGTCAACCAAGTCACAGCAATCGAGGTACGTTAATACCTCAAAAAACCCAGCTGACTCTGCCTCCAGGGGGGAATCCTGTGAAAAGTTTAAGGAAAATGTTAACTGGATCCATGGTCCCTCCCTTCTCAAAGAAGCAGAGTGCAAATGGGCTGAAAATATTCATGACACATCAATAACACAAAATGATGATGAAATTAAACTCTCAGCTTTAGTGAATATTGTGAGCGTTACAAAATGCACAGACGCAGTGAGTAAACTGATTAATCATCACTCTGATTGGCACAAGTTAAAAAGATCCGTTGCCTGGATCCTTCGCATTAGAGACATGCTGAAACAAAAAACAGAAAGGGTTAAAACACAAGTAGATAACCCAAAGACAGAAAATCACAAGTTCCTAAGAGCTCAAGACCTAACAAGAGCAGAAAAGGAAATCATTAAGTTCACTCAAAGACAAAATTTTAAGGAAGAAATTCTCACATTGCAAAAGGGTAAAGCAGCAGCAGAATTCAAACAGGGAATTCCCACACAGCAAAAACGAA
This sequence comes from Channallabes apus, assembly GCA_030522415.1. Classification (NCBI taxonomy): domain Eukaryota; kingdom Metazoa; phylum Chordata; class Actinopteri; order Siluriformes; family Clariidae; genus Channallabes; species Channallabes apus. The sequence goes on along the minus strand of CM060105.1, from coordinate 24,738,352 downwards.
AGGCATCTGTGAAAAGAAACAGCTGCTCGCCCAAACTGGAACCTCTGACACCAAACCACCTGCTGCTGATGAAAAAACAGCCAAACCTGCCCTCTGGATTCTTCAAAAAGGACGACATCTATGCACGTCGCAGGTGGAAGCAGATCCAGCATCTATCAGACCTGCTCTGGAAGCGATGGGTGCGTGAATACTTGCCCTTGCTCCAGGAATGTCAAAAATGGTTTCAAAACAAAAAAAAGCTCTCGCTTGGAGATATGGTGTTAATAACTGATGAGTCTTCTCCAAGCAATTCATGGGTTATTGGATAAATCACGAAAGTGTTCCCAGAGACGTGTGTTAGTTAAAACTAAGACCAACACTCTGGAAAGACCCATCGACAAGCTGTGCCTCACATGTGAAATGGACTGTTAAGTGTGTGGTAATATGTTATGAAATTTTATATGCAAATATAAACATTTGAGATAAATATTACACATTTAAAAGATTTAAAACGTTCTAGAAGGTTAAGAATGTTTGATTTCATGGCTTTATCAAAAAAAAAAAAAAAAAAAAATTGTAATTGTCAGTCTCCAAGCCTGTCAATTAGGGGCTGGAATGTAAGTGCCATATCGTACTTGTTATGAATTTGTTGTTGTGTTTATTTTATTTTATTTGTTGTTATTTCATGTATTCTACCTTGTTCTATTCATTAGTAAAGCATTAAGCATTAAGTTTGTTACATAAGCCATAAGCTTTAAATTTCTAAGTTATGCATCCATTTTGACAATCGTAAGTTGGTCTGTGATGTCATTCTACTATTACATGCATTTGTGTGACTGTCATATGATAGAGAGTTCAGTTTAGATGCGGAAGGCTACGGAAACACAAGCTTTTGACCGTGAGCGCCCCGTAAGCTGGGAATGTAAGATACAACAACTAGGTTGTTGTAACCGTAAGCTCCCGTAAGTAGAGATATACAACAAGAGTGTTGTTATATACGTAAGCTTAGACTGTAATTTACAAGATACAGCAAATAGGTTGTTGTAAAAGTCAGAGATTTGCAAGATGCAGCAACTGGTGTCTGTAATCACAGTGGATTTACTCAAGACGACTGTATGAAGTGTTGATTCTTTGATGCTGACAAAATAAACTACAAGAGACAAAGAGATTGGACTTCTGTCGTGTGAGTGAAACTTTAAACCAGAACTACGCGTCTAAACTGGTGAAATAATATGACCGCATCTACCGAAATGTTCTTTCTGAACTAAATCCTCAGCACCAAGCTTAGAATCCACATCGAACTACTGTATTACCAAAGAACTCAATGTAGTACATGATGTTCCTGATAATAACCTTTCAACCACTGGTACCAATGACACTGCTAGAGTGAAAAACACCTAAAATCATCCAATGTTCCGTGAAACTTATCCATCCATCTTAAAACCGTAATATGTTACCACTGTTGTGCAATTATTCATAGATAAAAAAAAGTATGAAGTTACTGTAAATAGAACTATTTGAAGATTGAGATGAAAGGAATGGCTCTGATATTTCTACATGCAGATTCATTTCATTCAGTTATTGTCACGTAGCCTGGAAAGGGGATTTGAACCCCCATCCTTAGGTGTAAAACAACAGTGCTCCGATAATACAATTATTTAATCATTCAAATAATGAATGTTATCTTATGCACTTCCAGGAGTAAAATTATTGTGTCTAAGATAAGCATGGCCAAAAAAACATAAGACACGTTCTTATTTCTACTAATTAATGCCCCCCCCCCCCCCCAAAAAAAAAAGAAAAAAAAAAAAACATGGATCACACAAACATTACTTCCTCCATGCCCTCTGTGGTAGTTCCTCTTCCCTCTGCAGTAGTCCATGTAATTGCCTCCACACTGATGGAGACCTTCATTGCTACCTGAATGTTTAATAGCTCTGAAAGTCTGTCTGAAATTATATTAAATTTGCTTTAAGTGAGGTCATTCTGTGAGTCAGCCTTCGGTATTTAACTCAATCTGGGTCCTTGCACTAAATCACACACCAGATGTGAGCTGAACAGAGAGCGTGCAGAGAGTTATTACTTTTGTTTTGCTCAAGAAACCCTGCAGGCTAACTGAATCAACAGTTGTCGGACAACAATGGCTGAATGTTCTAGAGCAGAAAATGACCCTTTATTTCTTTACTAATTTGCGGAGCCTGCCCAGTACCTCTCTCTGTGCAATAGAAAATGGAGCTTATTTAGTATTTATACACCAATGAATTGAAAGGTTTTCTCAATGGTATGTGGATTTGGATATTGTCCAGGAAATGGGGCGTTATATACATGAATGCAGGAAAGTTTAAAATTATCCAGATGAGCTCAGAATTTAAACAGATCTCAAATTCCAAGCTTGCTGCACATCCTTCTCCAGAAATCTAAACATATTGTAAGTGCGCCACAAATGTCGCACAGTATAAACAAAGAGACAGGTCTGTAGATAAAATTGTAGGTGCAAGAGATTTGTCTTGTTTGCATTTCAACGCACAATCCTGAAACTAATGCTGTGTCGATCCTGTGATGCTTTCCGACAAGCTCCTTATCAGTACTCTTTAGTTACGATTCACTGATGCTGCTAATTATGTCTTGATATCCGAGTCGCTTGAAATAGTACAATATGTTAGCAGTAGCAAGAATCATACAATGTGTTAGACAGCAGTTGGAGAAGTTGTTGGAAAAATATCCACTCATCGTCTATACTTGTTATCCCGTGTACAGGGTCACGGGGGCCTGGAACATATTCCAAGAGACTTCGGGCACAAAGCATGGTACACCCAGGACAGGTTGATAATTCATTCCAGGACACACACACCATGCCAATTAACCTGATCAAACCAATTAACCGGGGAGGGAACCGGAGTAGCCAGAGGAAATCCACCAAGCACGGGAAGAAGCTCACAGACCTGAAGCGGGAATCGGACCCTCAACTCAGGTGCGAGTCGCCAATGCTAACCACTACGCTACCTGGGATAATATATGCAGCATAATATGTTTGGGACGGGAATATCAAGACAGGATGATTTCTTAAAACACTGTGGTTTTATAAAAGGTAAGTGCAAACAAGGCAGACACAGTATTATTAATAACATTAATCGCACTTCTCTTATGTGTGATCTTACTGGTGAGTAACAATCACCAAAAAGGTACCTTTAAGAATTTGTGTTAGAAACAAATGTAATTTCAAGCTGCAGTGTATTTCACTTTGATCGCTGCACTACACTGAAATGCAATTAATGCCAGCCCAAAGCTTTACTCGGGGCCATGGTTTTGATCAAAGAAGCAGAGGAAGCGGCTTAATGGTTGGCTCCCGGTTGGGGGTTTGGATTTTGTATCTGGTCTGCATTCATGGATCTGCTCAGTGATTGATGGGGTTCCTCGAGTTTCTCCAATAGTTCAAAGACACATGTTGTAGGCAGATTTGATGTTTACAAAATTGTCCATAGTGTATGATTGACCGTATAAGTGTGTGTACCTCTGTTGGTTGCCGCAACCTCCCCTAAATCAATGACCACGAGTGTAAAGTCATATGTAATCGTAGTTAACCATCATTTTGTAATGTCAGCTTAAATGTACAATGGTGGCCAAAGGTATTGAGACAAACCTGCAATTAAATGGCAATATCTTTTTTTAAATAATAAAAATCATAATGATAATAAGAATAATTAGTTATTTTAATGCAATGAAATTGCTATGCTAAAGTCAACATATAATATGAAGTCCTTTATTCTTCAAAACCTGATGGATCCAGCTGGAATAAAAAATATCCAAAACAACCATTGTCACAGTTTTTAATTAATTAGCACAACTCTTCAGGCTAGAACTAATTAATGACCACCAGTTTTGTGCACCAGTTTTGTGAACTATAGTACATGACTTTATACATTTGGCCACCCATTGTATGTATGTATGTATGTATGTATGGATGGATGGATTTATTTATAGATGTATGTATGTATGTACTTTATGTATGTATGTTTTTATGTATGTATGTATTTAAAGATGGATGGATATATGGTTGGATGTATTTATAGATGTATTTATGTATGTATGTACAGTATGTACTGTATGGATTTATACAGTAGATGGAGGGATGTATGTATGTATGTATGTATGTATGTATGTACTGTATGTATGTATGTATGGATATACTGCATGGATGTATTTACGGACGTATGGATCGAGGGATGGATGGATTTATGAATGTATGGATAGATGGATGGATATATTTATATATTTATGGATGGATCGATGGATGGATAGATAGATGAATGTATGGATTGATGGATGAATGGATGGATGGATTTATTGAATTAATGACCCGGAAGAATAATCTTCCAGTATGCAAGGTCATCCATTATAACTTAACACTAAAGGTTTTAAATTAAACATATAGCTAACATAAAACCTACACAGTCAAAGTCAATCTCTCTCTACCACTGCGAATTTATTAGAGCCGTACGTCATATTTAAATTTGATATATTCCTATTTTAATTCATATACACTAATGCGCCTGGATAAGTTTGTTGACCTTCCAACAGAATGTCAGAGCTATTTCGCTCACACTTAATTGCTTTTTAAATGCACGATTGTCCAGCTAAAGGGCCTTTAAAAAAAGAAAGAGAGAGAAAACATCTGAATGATTACACCCACTACATACAAATTAAACTAACCATATTAGGTTTGAAAAAATTATTTAAATCTTTTCTTTTTAAACATTTTATTCAGGTTAACAGCTTGTAAATGGCTTTTAATTACTTTCTATCATGATGTCTGAACTTCTTGAGAGAGGATTTATCTTAAGATAACATAATTTATGGTCTCATAGTAACAAATGCTTTCTTAAATTCAAACTCGGAGAATAATCTGAGGAACTGTTAAAGGACACTGTTTAAAGGAATTATTATTATTTTATAATTATTTTTTTTTTAATTGCTTCTCAATCACCTGGGGGTCGTAATTAGATTTATAGTGCAGGAGGTGGAGTTAATACTGAAATTGGGTCTATGTACTCATTATTGCAGACATCAGACTACAGACTGAAATGTTGCTTAGCTGCAGACTGAAATGTTGCTTGGTTATTCTATGTAAACTTTCTCTATTTACAGTATGCTGTACAGGAGCCTATCCCAGGAGACCTTGGGCACGAGGCGTGGTACACCCTAGATGGGGTGCCAAATAAACGCAGGACACACACACACACTCAAACATTCATCCACACTCCAGGCAATTACGCTAATCTGCATGCCTTTGGACTGTGGGGGGAAATCCACCAAGCACGGGGAGAACACCATGCGCACAGACCCGAGCCAAACCCAGAACCTGGAGATGCAAGGCGACCACTAAGCCACCGAGCCAGTTTTTCTTTTTCTATGGATGCCAAATATTAGACTACATCTTGTTCAACATGAGAAACCTTTTATTCTTAAGTTAAGACATAGTCATGATAACCTGGTGGTTAGATGTTTGTGGACACTTGCCCATCATACACTTATACTTAAACACACAAATGTTTTAGATGCTGTGCTGTATAATTTCTCGTTACTAGAACCAAGAGCCCCCATTGTGGTCCATAAGGACACAGTTTGCCAGGGTTGGAAATAAGCTATAAAACATACAAAACGATAGAATGGGCAAATATTAAATGTGCAAAAGATTTATGTCGTGTTATCCTGGTATTTGAACTTCAATATTGCACTAGTCTTTTATGTGGAGAAGATTGGAGTTCACCAGTCTCACAGCTTGAGGGAATATGATGTTTGCTCATCTGATAGAACATGCTCTTGTAATGTTTTCATCATGGCAGGGGGATAAACAAATCACAGCCATCTCAAGGATTTTAATAACATGCTGCAAGGCCTTACGCTCCCTAGCTGTGCAGTTGCTATGCCAGACAATGTTGAACATCACATTATTTTCAATAGTAGCTGCTAGCTGTTAGTAATGCTGTTAGCTGGCTAACATTACAGCGCAGTGACACAGTGAGCAGCATTGCCACTTCGCAGCTCCAAAGTCCCTGGTTTGTTGCTAACCTTGATGTACAGTCTCAGAGGTTTGTTTGTTCCTCAAGGGTACAATGGGTTTCCTTTGGTTTCTCAGATTTCCTAAACTGCACAGGTAGGTGGATTGACTGAATTGAAAAATTTTATAAATTGCATCCGTAAATATGAAACATTTTGAGAATGTTAATTGAGCTTTTAATGTCTCCAGTGTGTTGGCATCAACTACAACTTGAGCGCAGAAGCATAGCTCATTATACTGTAAATGATTAGCCAACCATTTGCAAGGAATAAAACTCAAATAGATTTAGTATTATTGACTTGGCACAATATTATTAATTTGGCATAGTAGTTAGGATTGCCACCTCACTCCTTCAGGGTCTGTGTTTAGTTCCCACCTTGCAGCCTGTATTCATGGAGTTTGAATGTTCTCCCTGTGCTTAGTGGGTGATACCAATTTCATGTGTTCGCAAGTTTTTTGCATTTTTTTTGTTAGTTCTTAGTTATTGCATTGATAATAGAAAATATGAGCTTGGCATCATGTTGCCAAAGTGAGATATGAGCTAAAATGACCAGATCCTGCCATGAGCTATATAGGTGACATATTTTGTATGTACATATAGGGCTTATACAGTATGTGGATATAAAGAAGCAATACAGGAGACCTATATGGCCTGTATATGCACATATATGCACCTGAATTTTGCCTATATGTGGCATATATATACGCATATATGCAGCATATACTGTATATTATCATATATACTGCATATAGGTTTCATATATGCGCATATATCCTCATATAGGTTCTTTCCATGTGGGGTTTCCTCTGGGTACTCCGGGTTTCCTCATATAGCCCAAAGACATTAAAATTAGGCTAATTGGTTTTCTTAAATTGCTGATTTCAGGCTTGTTTCATCGTGCCAAAACATGTACTATAAGTTGTAACAAAACACAATTTCATCCTGAACCTCTTCCTTATGGTGCTGAGCCACATCAAAAAACAGCCCTACCTAATAGAGCCTCTTTTCAACAAACTAAAACTAGCTGGTATGCAAATATATGCTCATATATTATATAATGTATACAGTGGAACCTTGAATTGCAAACATAAATTGTTCCGGAAACGGCCTTGTATATCAAAGCACTCGTACTGAATATCAAAGCGAATTTCCATATAAGAAATAAGGGAAACTCAGAGGATTCGTTTCACAACCCAAAAATATTCATAGATGAATAATTAACACAAAATATAAAGTAAAAATGTACCATGCACTTTGGCATTTGCCTTGCACCTGCAGGGTCCAGGTTCGATTTGCCTTGCAGGGTCCAGGTTCGATTCCCGGCCAGACATGATTCTAATCCCTGTGTGCATGAGTTTGCATGTTCTCCCCGTGCTTGGTGGGTTTCCTCTGGGTACTCTGCTTTCCAAATTCCAAAGATATGCAGGTTAGGCTAATTTGCGTTCCCAAAATTGCCTGTAGTGTGTGAATGAGTGTGTGCCCTGTGATGGATTGGCACCCTGTCCAGGATGTGCCCTGCCTCGTGCCCTAAGCCTCCTGGGATGGGCTCCAGGTCCCCCTGACCTGGAATGCAATATAAAGCGGTATAGAAGATGAGTGAGTGACTGATGACCATGCACTTTACTTTTAAAAAGAATCCTGGCAGTGTTTCCGTTTTGTGTGTGTGTATGTGCGTGTAAAACTGAAGTCAAATGAAAGAGGAAAGGAGGATGGAGGGGGCTACTGTGTAGTGTAGTGTAACACTCACTGCTCTGTTGAAACTTCTTTAGCAAGGAATCTCTCTAATGACGCTTGCTTTTGCTTTACATGCGCACACACACACTTGGTCACCATTTTATAACAAACAGTATATGCTCCCACTAATGTTGACTAGACAAGTGACATTACAGGGTACACAAGCACAGGGTACACAAGCACACACTCACTCACACACTCACTCGTGCACTATGGGCATTTGGAAACACAACTATGCAATTATGCTGCATTGGTTCAATCATCACAATCATAATGTATCATATTATTATGATAAAGTACTATTATGACTTTCTAATATTTTATAACATTATTTTCCTTTCAGCTGTTTGCATTAAAGTAATTGATATTTTCATATGCCATAATAAGATGCTTAAATTGCAGTGTACTTGAACACGATACAGTAAGGTAGCATTCAGTTTGGAAAGTGGAAATCATTATCTATAAGTATTATAATTTACTTGATATTACATAACTTTTGCGAGAATAAAAATAGCACATTATTGTTAGGCGGTTTTCACATACAGTAGATAGATAGATAGATAGATAGATAGATAGATAGATAGATAGATAGATAGATAGATAGATAGATAGATAGAAGCAAGCAGCTTTTATTTATAATGTAGCACTCAGCCTGATACTGTAGGTCTCCCTATTTTGTATGCCTTAATTACATTTTGTTTATACAAAACAAAATTAGCCAAAAAGCGCTTTCTTGGCTTTAACAAACCATAACACGGACACGTTACTTCATCCAAAAAACCTATACATGTGAAAAATATGTATTCACAGTCTTTGGAGCTCCAGAGGTTTCATCAAGAAAAAAAAATCAATTAAATGAACAGCCTTTTTTCAAATTATATTTGGGATTCATCAAAATCATTTCATTGATAAGGAGTGGATGAGATTACTTTTACAGATGATTTTGTCCATGATTGGTTAATTCTGAGCTACATCTCACATTATAAAATAGTATACAATGTCATGGAGGTACTGTATTAATGATGAGCATGTGCCTAAATCTTTTCACACTCCTCACTCACTCCAAAGACTCACTTGGTAGGTGGCCTCCTCTTCTGCAGATGTGTGAAGGGGTGGGGCTGCAAGATTGGGCACAGCTGCTGTATAATAATTGTTAATGCATCTCAACCTGCTTGCAAGTGGGATGATGTCATTCGCCCCAGGAACTTCAAAAGTAAGTGGACTGACTGTGGTTACCGGAGTAACGACAGTCAATAAGAAGATCTGGACGGGGCTGGTTGGCCACGTGGGTGAGAGCCCCATTAAGGAGCTATCAGGAGCCGCTGCCCACTCTCACCCCTTTCCTCCCCTTCTTTCCTTTCTCTCTTCTTAAAATCCTTACCATTTACCATTTTTCCTAATAAAATTATCCTAAGACCTCAACTCGTGTCTGTGTGTCTATGGCCCCAATTCAAGGATCTTACAATACACTCAACCCTAACCAGGTATTTGTTCAATTTAACTTACTGTAAGGGTAGCAACCAGAATAGCAGTGCATCATCCTTGAAGGCCTGTAATAGTACTTCATCTTCAATCTGTCAGTTTTTTCTTAATTTTCCTGGGATTTTTACAATTCTTTTTGCCAGGAAAGCATGCAAACAGAAGCAACTGTAATCACGCTACTACACCGCGTTCCAAATTATTATGCAAATTGGATGTAAGTGTTATATAAGCCAAAATTTAGCGTGTTTGATTCACACATGCTTCACAACCGGCAACATGAAAAGATATTCCCATAGCGTTTTCATGCAGCATCGAGTGTAGCCTTTGAAAGGGAACTACAGATACCTCTAAGATCATCTTGACAAGAGACAGGACTGGAAATGTAACATAAATGATGTCTATAGGAAAAGACATAACAGACTTTACTTTGTGAAAAAACTTGGGTCGTTTAATGTCTGTAGCAAAACGTTGCAAATTGTTTAGCAGTCTGTTGTTGCCAGTGCAATATTGAGCAACAGCATCAGAAACAGTGACATTCTGTTACTACTGAAACATATCTCTATTTTGGGATGTACTTGAGGTTGATAATTGAGTAAAGCACGCTTGAACATTCTTTACTTGAACATACTCCTCACATGTCCTCCACAACCTGCTGGGTAAACAGCAGAGCACTTTCAACAAGAAAATACTTTTCAGCTGTGATAAAACACACAACAAAAAGTTGTTCCGGCTGGCTGCAATTAGACCTTACAAAAACTTCGCCCTGTGTCAGGAGTGGGATCTCCTCTGAGAACTTTACTATGAATATGGTCATATACTGTACCAAACTGTTGAATCTGTTAATCTACTGCATTGCACTAAAACTAGTACTGGGGAAAAATGAGCATGCTAAATCCATTCTGTAGGACGTATGCAAAGATGGTGGCAGACAGCATACAACAAGTAGACCAACAACCAAGCCACAGAACAAAGAAATTGATTCTTGTTTCTGTTGGGGAAATATACACTACATTGCCAAAAGTATTGACTTGCCTGCCTTCACATGCATATCAACTTGAGTAACATCACATTTTTCATCCATAGGGTTTAATATAATGTTGAGCCACCCTTTATAACAGCTTCTACTCTTCTGGGAAGGCTTTCCACAAGGTTTAGGAGTGTGTTTATGGAAATTTGTGAGCATTCCTCCAGAAGCACATTTTTGAGGTCAGACACTGATTTTGGACGAGAAGGTCTGGCTTGCAGTCTTTGCTATCACCAGTGCACAAGGTGTCATATTAAATCCTATGGACTAGGAATTGGATGTTATTTACAATAAGTTCATATGCATGTGAAGGCAGGCGAGCGAATACTTTTGGCAATATAGTGTATGTCCACATTCCACACCCAACTGAGGATGTCACTATGACTGCTGAGGACCTCATTCCACCTCCTTGTTCCTTGAACTTTTCTCCCCTTTTGGGCAGCACAGGTGCCCTCCCAGCTGCCTTTGCTAAGACCAGCGCCCAGTTTATGAAGTGACTGAACTTTAGTTTGTGTTTGTTGAATGTATCTTTGTCTCATGTTTGTCATGTCTAACCAGTGCTTATACCAAGTTTGCAAATTTGTGTTTTTGCTTTAAACTGCATTAAAACAATCTCCTCACATGCTTCTGCCTGCGCATCAATTAAGTGGCAATACATTATTGTTTCTATAGTTACAACTCATGCACGGGAGATTGTACGGCTCCACACAATTTAAAGCTAGTTAAAAATATATTGATAAATTGCTATGCTTATTTAACATTATGCATTATTTAACATACAGTATGTATGCTTGAAAGATGCAGATGGCTCAGTGGTAGGTGATTCGCCTGCCATGCGGAAGGCCCCTGTTTGATTCCCAGCCAGTGCTCAAACCTCAGCCACTGGATGCAGTGCTGGTCCCAAGCCTGGATTAAATGGGAGCGTTGCGTCAGGAAAGGCATCCGGCGTAAAACCTGTGGCCAAGTTGTTGTGCGGACTGGATATTCCGCTGTGGCGACCCCTTGTCGGGAGCAGCTGAAAGACCGACAACAGTATGTATGCTTGAAAGCATTGGATTTTGCTCTTCAATACATTAAAATAGTTATCATTGATATATTTTGTTGTAAAAGGGGAATAATAATCTATATAAACAAAAAGAAAGGATTTTCTATGCATTGGTCAAAACTTGGTCTTTTAATGCTATCTTTTCAGCATTGTTTCAGACCTTGGAGGACCCGGAACCAGTATTAGAAAATGACTGTTCTGTCTGTACTGTACCTCTGTCTGTCTGTTTGACTGTCCAGCCAGATTTTGTCACACCATCATGCAAAACTGGCTGGACAGAATTTAATGAAATTTTGCCAGTACTTAGATATTTTTCTAAGTTAAGTTTTATAAGTTAAGCCTGCACCATAAATCAAAATGTTTTGAGTAGAAGAGAAATTATATAGGGCCAGGGGTAGCTCAGTGGTAAAGGCATTGGACTACGGTTCGGAAGATCCCAGGTTCAAACCCCACTGGTGGGCCCTTGAGCCCTTAACTCTCAACTGTGTAGATGTGTAATGAGCTAAAAACTATAAGTCGCTCGGGATAAGAGTGTTTGCCAAATGCCTAAATATAACAGTAACATAGTATTACCAGATTACAAGGTGGAAGTTTAGAATTCTTCTTTCATGTTACCTGTAATCTGACACCTTTCATGTTCACATGTATATAATTAATATCGCACTAAAAAGATTTATTGAAATTAATATTAATGATAATAATATTGATTGATTGGTAACAAACTTCCCCCACTACGACAGTGTATATGGGCTTCCACACACACTGTCGCTCTGTACGGCAGTGTATAAGGGCTTAAACCTGAATTAATAATATCACTGATTAAATTAAAGCTAATCATCTTTTTTTTATAGCTTTAACCTTTTAACAATTTCTAAAATTCATTTTACTGTCATCGATGGATATGTCAGCTTGCAATAATATATATGTAATAATACTACCGTTCAAAAGTTTGGGGTCACTTGCAAATTTCTTTGTTCTGCAAATTACCTCTGCCGCAGACAAGAAATTCATTTAGAGTTATCAGCCTGAAAAATGACCAATTAACAGCACCTCAGATTAGAGGCGTTATGAAGTCTTTACAGAGCAGAAGTAGCAGACACATCTCAATATCAACTGTTCAAAGGAGATTAATGCGTTTTTTGGATGCCTTCAGCATTCCTTTACAATGTAGAAAGATATAAAAATCAGGAACAATCATGGAGTTAGAAAGTGATCTAAAACTTTTGAACGGTAGTGTATATATATATCAAAGGAGGAATAAATCTGGATTGGGATGTCCAAGCACAAACTGATTATGGACAAGATTCATTTCTTTCATCTGACCAAGGAATCTGCTTCATGACATTAAAAGAACATGACCTTTCCTGACTATGAAATCTGCTCCAGTTCTTGTAAAGCTATAATCATTTCCAGATTGGATGCATTTCTACTTCTTATGCCGCTTCTGCCCTTTAAAGCAGTAGGAACACTTCAGCAGGCCTGGTTCATAACCTGCAAAAGCTGTCTCATGTGTCTCACTGAAATAACTCGACTGCCTTTCTCTAGTAGCACTTTTATCCTCATTTTCCACATTGTTTTTTCATATTCTCATTGTGTTTCCTTTCATGCCAGCTCAAGTCTTTAAATTCACCATGCCAGGGGAAAGGGGGTGTCTTCTCAAAAGCATCTGTCACGATACGCTAAGTCACGCCCACGTCTCCGGACAAGCCATGCTCACCTGCTCCTCCAAGCTTCTCATTTTCTCTAACTAGTGCATTCCACATTAAATTAATTAAAACTCTCAGTTCAATTGTTGTGTCTGCTTTTGGGTCCTCCAAGCCTGACCGACACGGACCAGCCGTGACAGCATCTCTGTGTTACAAGATCTCATTGCGTCTTTGTCATCATTGCTTGGTAGTGAAATAATTATGAGCTGAACTGCCAGGCTGTAGAACTGAATTTTCAACATTACTTCAGTGCAGGTACAATATCAAGATCTTCCTCTTCAGACAGCCATACAATTGTTGTTGTTTTTTAATCACATTGTTCTGTAGTATTTAGATTTATTTGTAATTGTGGTTTATGAACTTAATGATTTGAAAGATACATTTTTTTTTGCTAATGTATTGATTCAATGGAAGCGCATTGCATTCACTTAATATCTCATAATTATGACATCCTGATCTCATATTTTAGCTATTTTAGCGCATGGCATTGAAAACGAAATTTACTGCACCCTTTTGCTTCGACGTACGGAAGTGCATGACCCAACCCTACTTTTGTCATAATCATACATACTCTGTATCTGTCTGTCTGTTAATATGAGATATTAAGCCATAATTATGAGATAATCTGTCATAATTATGAGTTAGTAAGTCATAATTATGAAATCAGGATGACATAACTCCTGTGATGTTTTTTCTTTAGTGAATGCATCTATACGATTCAAACCCATTTTAGCACTTGAAGCAAATGTAATCCTCTAATATAACAGGTAATAAAATAACTCCTTACAGATTTTCCAAGCAATTGGTCCCATTGTGCCTTGAACTGTTTTCACACAACTGACTAAAGCCATGGATCAATATAAATGTAACAGGGCCAAAAAACATTATTACCCTGTAGAATTATGGCAGAATATTATATGTACGGTAAGTAAGTAAATAAATAAATAAATAAACATGTTTTGTTCGTTAGCTTTTTTTTTATATTGAAAGAAGTTCATACAGAATCCAGCACAGTTTTTAACATCCTTACCTAATAATGTTTTTGGCACATCAGTGTACATGATCAATTTGGGCCTAAATAAACCACTTCGGTTTCACAACCCAGATCCAAGACTTTATTACTTTTATTGGAAGTCTGCCTCGAGTATATACTGTAGTAACTCCAGACCTTAATCTTCCCATAGCATCATAATTGGCACCTTTCTCTGAAAACAGTTTTGGGCAGCATGATGTGAGGAGGAGGTGAGATGCTTTGGCACCCTGCAGAGGGTGAAGGCCCTGAAGACAGAGAAGGAATTAACAAAAATGAGAAAAAAAAATTATGGTGAAAGCTGATGTGTGCCTTGAATCTTTGGATTCCCTTCTACTGGGGTTTTATAAATTGAATCCTAGACTTTTTCCTTTCAGTAGACCAATTTATTTTTCGTTTTTTTCTTCTTTTTTTTTTCTGCTGGTATCCATGGAAACCAGCAGAGGTTGATAGGATACGCTGAAATGGTATAGTTTTTAATGTAACCCAGAAAAGAAACACAGGCAGCATGTAGATTTAAAAGTTAAGTGTTTTAGTTTGTTAATATCCATCCATTCATTATCTCTATTGCTTATTCCGAGTTGGGTCATGGAGGGGCCCAACTCTTGTTGGGTCTCCTTCAGCTTCTCTAGTTTGCTCCCACAGTCTAAAGAAATGTACAGTACTGTAAGTTTCCCAATAGTTCATTATTGTATTATTGGGTGCTTGTGTCTGTTTTATGTCCTGTGATTTGATGGCACACCATTCAGGGTGCACCGCATCTTGTATCCTAATTTCCCTGGAATTGGCTCCATGCTCCATGTGACCCTATATAGGATAAATAAATGAATGAATTAATAATTATTAAAAAATAAAATGAATATATATACAGTATAACAAGCGGCACGGTGGTGTAGTGGTTAGCACTGTCGCCTTGCACCTCCAGGATCTGGTTTTGATTCCCGGCCAGGCTCAATTCCCATCTCTGTGTGCATGGAGTTCTGCCTGTGCTTGGTGGGTTTCCTCCGGGTACTCCGGTTTCCTCCCACAGTCCAAAGACATGTAGATTAGGCTAATTGTCGTTCCCAAATTGACCGTAGTGCGTGAATGTATGATTGTGGCCTGCGATGGATAGGCACTCTGTCCAGGGTGTACCCTGCCTCATGCCATAAGCCTCCTGGGATAGGCTTCAGGCCCCCTGCGACTTTGAAATACAGGATGTAGCGGCATAGGCGATGATGAGTGAGCGAGTAAGTGAGTGATATTTTTTATATATAAGTAAGGATAATGGGGAAAAAATGTGGCTAGCATACAGATGCAAATGAACTTATTACTAAACTCAAAATTTAAGTCACATATCAGTCAGATAAAAGAATTTGGTTAATTGGTAATCATACTAGATTGGGATTACTGAGACATGCATGTATATTAGTGAAGAGGCGACACAGCAGTGTCGTAGTTAGCACTGTGGTCTCGCAGTTACAGGGTCGAGGGGTCGATTCCCACTTCGGGTTTGTGTGCTTGGGTTTTGCATGTTCTCCCCATGCTTCATGGGTTTCCTCCGGGTACAGCGGTTTCCCGGGATATAAAGGTTCCCGAATTGCCTATTGTGTATGTGTGTGTGTGCCCTGCAATGGATTATCACTCTGTCCAGGTAGTACACTGCCTTGTGCCCTAAATCTCCTGGGATAGGCTCCAGGCACCCTGCAACCCTGTACAGAAGATGAATGAAGGAACGAATGTTAGTGAAGTTCAATCAGGTCTTAGTCATGTTTTGTTTGAATGAGAACAGACTAAAGTTGATCTGACAGTGTCTCCAGGTGAAAATGATGTCTGGTAAGGTGTAAGCCCAAACAACACCACTGTATCTCCACTTAGTGCCACCAATCCTGAAGGCTAACACTTTCCCGTTGCATGTTCTCCCTGAGCTTGTTGTTTCCTTCCAGTTAATAGGAACACACTCATTTAACTAACGGCTCAGTCATGCATTTATCTAATGAGTGCTTTAGTTAATAAATTAAGTAAATGTAAGAACGGGAGCTTTGTGACTTTAAACATGGCATGGGTATTGATACCAGGTGGGTTGGTTTGAGTATTTTAGAAACTGATGATCTTCTGGGATTTTCACATACTGTACTGTACAATACCCTGCAAATCACTAGAATGTATATAAAATAGTGAAAAGAAGAAGAAGAAAAAACATTGACTGAGACAAGTCTACCGATGGCAACACCTTGTTGATGAAATGTCAAAGGAAAAGGGCCAGATGAATGATCAGTGTGTGCTAAAATATATACAGTAAACAGAATATAAGAGATCCTATTTCAACAAAGCCTCATCCTTTATGAATGCTATTTGTTTTTAGACAAGGCTGCAAATCAAGAAATTCAAAAAAACAAAAGTTCTGAATTCTTGATCTCGAGACAGTTATATAAATTTGTACATATAAGAAACACAAGCTGCCTTTTAAAGGATGAGGCTTTGTTGAAATAGGATCTCTTATATTCTGTTTACTTTCATTGTTTCTCTCACACACACACACACACACACACACACACACACACACACACACACACACACACACACACACACACACCTTTATTTCATCATTGATCGGAGTAGATAAGGCTCTGCCCTTGTGACCTTCTGCTTGTGGCTTTTTCTTTTCTTTTTTTTTAATCCAGGTAAAATTGGCAGCTGAGATTTTATTATAATTGTTTTTTTTCCTATGGCCAATCCAGAGATCTGTTCTTGCTTCATAGAGCAGAATTACTAGTTAGCGGAAAGGTCATCATGCTTTCATATACTTCAGGAACCATTAAGGGTGCAATCCATTCCAGTCAACACACACACACACACACACATACACACACACACATACACGCACACACACATGTGCGCATGCGCACCGACTAGCATTTAGTCTGGCTGATCACATAAGCCTAGTATCAACAGCAGACTTTGTAGACAGTTCTGCAGGGTTGCCACGGTTACACAGCCAAACTATATCCATGATTGGTAATAAGGTACTTAAGGTAAATTTGATTTCTCTTTTTCTCTCTGAGTATGATGGTAGTACATAAGCACTCGCACTCATGCACATACCACATTGGCCATGTTATATTTATAAGCAATTGTTTATGTATGAGGTAACATCCCCTCACCATACCTCAGCAGGCTATGTAACTCAGCTACTGCATGTTCATTTAAAGGGGACCTATTTTTCAAAATTCACCCTCACACATTTAGATGGGTCTCCGGTGTGTATGTACAAGCAAAAAATGTGAGCGAAAAAGCAACATTTTATGCTTTGTATGGAATGGAACAGGGCTTCAATAGTCAAAATTTTTTTTATCTAATTCTCTACTGCAGTGGTTCTCAAAGTGTGGGGCGCGCCCCACTAGTGGGGAATACAGACATGACAGGTGGGGCGCAATGAACGGGAGGAAATTCGTGGAAAATAATAGGAAAATACATGTTCTAATTCATGCTTTTCTTTATTGATAATGAAGAGCGTACGCTCAAAACTAAACAATCACACGCAAATGAATGGATCATTAATACAAGTAAATTTAAATAACATCAGTTGGGGGCCGGGAGAAAAAGTGGAACCATAGTGCAACAATAATGGTTTAACATCGGACCAACTTGAGCTGCTCGAATCACAAACCTGCGCGACCCACTGGGCAGCGCTGCGCGACTCTGACAGAAATAGACCGCGCCGACCATCAAAATACATTTTACCCCGCTGGGATGCGCACGTACAAACCAGGCATGGCAAGGCGGAAACAATATTAAACAGTCCTGACATTTTAAATAAAAAACGGTGGGTCGCGCAGGTTTGTGATTCGAGCAGCGCTGCTCAAGTTAATCCGCGCTGCGCGATCCACCGGGCTGCGCAAATAAACCAGATCAACTCTGCGCTATCAGATAGTCGCGCTGCGCTGTATTTGTGCAGGTATTTGGTTCAATTGGGTGCCACGGTTTCATCCCACTTTTAATTTGTTTGGCTTCACATACACTTCGACAGTGGAAGAATGCAGCAGCAGTGAGTTTACTTACTGTACATGTGGCAAAACCGACAACGAGGAGATTGTAAAGAAAAAAGGTGCCTCTGTGGTGTGGAATTGGTTTGGGTATAAGAAAAGTAATACGAATGAGATGAACGTGATTTGCAAGGTACGCAAAAGTGCACTGTTTTAACAAGTGGTGGAAACACGTCAAACCTTTTCTATCATCTGAAATCCAAGCATCCAAACGAATATGGCCAGTAAAAAAAATGCGTGTACCCCGCCTAGTGCCCAAAGTCTCCTGGGATAGGCTCCAGGTCCCCCACGACCCTGAACACAGGATTAAGCGGTATAGAAAATGAATGAATGAATGAATAAAATTACATTAAAAAATAAAATTATGTAAAACAGTTTCTTTGTGTTTGAATTTTTATTTATGCATTTTCAGATACAAATTGCTATATTGTGATATATATCGTTATCAAGGTATAAATTTGCTTCTACCATGATAGAAGATTTTGGTTATATCGCCCACCCCTAATGAAGCCTATCTTACGCTTGGATTCGAGACCCGTGTGTGTTTTGTGTCTTATACCACTGGCAGCAGACCGCATGAGACCCAACAAATTAGGAAGACACTTGGAGACAACACACTCCAGTCACGTTAATAATCCACTCGACTTCTTTCAAAGAAAGCTGGCAGAATACAGACAGCAGGATAATGACATGGTAAAATCTGAAATCAAAATCACAAATGGCTTCATTCAAAGTTGCATACAGAATTGGCCAGTACAAAAAAACTACAAACGATTGCTGAGCAGCTAATAAACATGGGGTCAATTATGCAAAGATGTGTCACAACGTAAGCCTTTTATAACAATTGCACGTGTATTTTATCTGTTTTTAACTTGGTGTTGTTTGATCTTATTGGTTTATAAATTGATATTTCAATAAACAGTAAACTTGGCCGATTTCGTTATTATTTTGTTGACAAGTGGGGCTTGAAAATTCGCTCACCCCCTTAAGTGGGGAATGACAGAAAATGTTTGAGAACCACTGCTCTACTGTGACATCATATAAGAAAAATCCCCTCCCATGGGTTGTTGCTCAGCTCTGTAGGGCGTGGCTCACCAGTGGCTTGTTTACATAGACACTGAAACACCACACAGGAAGAAGTGAACAAAGGTGTTTGAGGTTATTTAAATATTATTATTATTATTATTAATAATAATAATAATTATTATTATTATTATACATTATAAAAATACATTACTGCTGATCATTCACTTTGAGGGTGCTCTGGGACCTGTGTTAACTTTAAAAGAAATTCTAAAATATGGGGCTTTTAAATGGATGTGCGGCGTAGTACTGTAGTTAGAACATTGCGCCTCCAGGGTTGAGGCTTCGATTCCCACCTTGGGCCTTGTCTGGGTTTCTCTCCCTTGTAGACCACCACCCCCACCCCACTTCATGCCCTGCAGTATGTCTCCTGGGATAGGCTCCAGAACAACAGGGGTCAGGGGTAGATCAGTAGTCAAGGCATTGGACTATGGTTTGAAAGGTTCCAGGTTCAAATCCCATAACCACTACATTGTCCCTGTTGTGCCCTTAAGTGATGCTTTCAACTGTTCAGGTGTATAATGAGATAAAAATGCAAGTTGCTCTCGATAAGGGTGTCTGCTAAATGTAAGTTACTACTGCAAATTATATATGTACTGTGTGTGTGTGTGTATACATATATATATATAATGTATGTCTTATGCAAAAGTTTAGGCACCCCTTGATAAATAACATTTTGGTGATTTTTTACTTGAAAAGATGTTAACACAGTCTCTTTTGGAAATGGAAAAAATGCACAATATTTACAGCAAACATTGATGAATAGTTACTTCTTATGCCATAAATTGAACGAAAATAAAAGATAAAACATTATTATGGCACTGTGCAAACATTTGGGCACCCTAAGAGTTCCAGAGTCTCAGATTCTTTTTACAAGGTTTCAGAACTTAATCAGCTCGTTAGATCCGACGCATGGCAACAGCTGTCATTAGTAAATGTCAATTTCAGAGCTTTACAAATACTTTGACTCTTCAAACCTTGTGCACACACTTGCGGACACTGAACAACCATTGGTTCCTCTAATCAGCTGTGTAAGTTATTTAAGTTATTGATGCCCACTATGTAGGAGAAGGCTACAAGAAGATAGCAAACCATTGTCAGCTTGCAGTTTCCACAGTGAAAAATGTAATTAAGAGATGGCAGTTCAGGGGAACTGTGGAGGTCAAGATGAGATCTGGAAGACCAAGAAAACTCTCGGAGAGAACTGCTCGTATGCTGGTCAGAAAGACAAATCAAAACCCCTATTTGACTGCAAAAAACCTGCATAGGAAGATTTAAACTCAGGAGTGGTGGTGCATCGTTCCACAATACCTTCATGGAAGAGTCAGCAGAAGAAAAACTTACTTGCGTCCCCATCATAAAATCCAACATCAGAAGTATGCAACAGAACATCTACAGAAGTCTGATGTGTTTTGGAAACAAGTGCTGTGGACTGAAATTAAAATAGAATTAAATTAAATTAAATTAAATTAAAATAGAACTCAATCAATAGAATGGCCACAATCAGCAAAGGCATGGAGAATAAAAGAAGCAGTCAAATCTTGACAACTATTAAGCATGGAGGTGGATCTATCATGCTTTGGGGTTGTGTTGCAGCCAGTGGCACAGAAAACATTGCACGGGTGGAGGGAAGAATGGATTCCACTAAATACCAACAAATTTAGGAAGCAAACATCACACCATCTGTAAAAAAAAAAAAAAAAATGCTGAAAAAAGGATGGCTTCTACACCAGGACAATGATCCTAAACATACCTTGAAATCCACTATGGAATCACTCAAGAGACACAAGCTGAAGGTATTGGAATGCCATCAGTTCCCTGATTTACACATCATTGTAAGTAGATCTTAAAAGAACTGTGCATGTAAGACAACCAAAGAATATTACAGAACTAGAAACCTTTTGCAAGGAAGAACAGGAGAAAATCCCAAGTACAAGAATTGAAAGACTTTTATCTGGCTATAAAAAGCTTTGAAGCTATGATAGCTGCCAGAGGAGGTGTTACTATAAGTACTGATTACAGTATGTAGGGTGCCCAAACATTTGCACAGTGCCAAAATAATGTTTTTTTTTTTTTTGTATTTCTGCTCAATGCATGGCATATGAAGTACAGTAACTATGCACCAATGTTCTGCATTTTTTTGTCCATTTCCAAGAGAGACTGGGTTATCATCTTTTCAATAAAAAAAAATCACCAAAATCTTTCATTTATCATGGGGTGCCCAAACTTTTGCATGAGGCTGTGATTCTGTGCATTTTGTTTCTTTCCCTGCTGCATTTTACAGACATGCTATGCTTCTCGCACACCTCCCCCAACCTCCCCATTTTTTCCTTCTCATTCCTTTTAAATCCGTCTTAAACAAAAATACAGATGACAGCCTCTAAACCTTATAGAAACCATTAGTAAAAATTTTTACATTATAATACAGCCAGTCTTGTCTGAAGAGGAGATTTTTTATTCTGGTCGTTCCTGCTCTCTATTTCTCACTTCTCCCACTCTCTTATCATGCTGTATCTCCCCATTTTTCACACAATTTCTCTCTCTCTCTCTCTCTCTCTCTCTCTGTAGCACCAATTTAAAGAGTGAGTTTCTTAAGAGATCTTGTTTCTGCACTGCCTGGCAATGGAGAGTGTCTGGGTGAGCCTAGTCATCAAGAAAAGTGTCTGTGCTTGGGAGAAAAAGAAAGAGGTGTTATGACTTGACGATCCATCAGATGTACCTCAGGACAAATATATAATATATATATGTATATACAGTGTATATACAGTGGCTTGCAAAAGTATTCAGCCCCCTTGAACTTTTCCACATTTTGTCACATTACAGCCACAAACATGAATCAATTTTGTTGGAATTCCACGTGAAAGACCAATACAAAGTGGTGTACACGTGAGAAGTGGAACGAAAATCATACATGATTCCAAACATTTTTTACAAATAAATAACTGAAAAGTGGGGTGTGCGTAATTATTCAGCCCCCTTTGGTCTGAGTGCAGTCAGTTGCCCATAGACATTGACTGATGAGTGCTAATGACTAAATAGAGTGCATCTGTGTGTAATCTAATGTCAGTACAAATTCAGCTGCTCTGTGACGGCCTCAGAGGTTGTCTAAGAGAATATTGGGAGCAACAACACCATGAATTTCTCCCCGATTACTGACGTTGTACTCGTGCTCTGGGTGACAAACCTCACAGCTGGTGTTGTTGTTGATCTTTTAGCTGCCCCCGGCAAGGGGCCGCCACAGCGGAATAAATTTGGAAAATTTGCCATAACCATCTTGAACAGCTGATATTGAGATGTATTGCTACTAATGCTCTTCATAACGGCTCTAGTCTGAGGTTAATTAGTGATTTCTGAGGCTGGTAACTCTAGACGAACTTCTCCTCTGCATCAGAGGTAAGTTTTGGTCTTGCATTCCTGGGATGGTCTTCATGAGAGCCAGTTTCATCTCGGTGCTTGATGGGTTTTGCAAACTCAACAATTCTGTTCTTGCAAGAACTATTCCATAGCAGCTGACCTTTGTGCTTTAAAATAACAACTGACTGTTACTCAATTACCTAATGCCATATGTGTTATTTCATAATTTTTAAATCTTCAGTATTCTAGAATGTAGAAAAATAAATCACTAAACCAAACACAATAAATTAGGTGTGTCCAATCTTTTGACTGGTACTGTAGTTTAGTTGGAAGATAAAAACAAATGTCATTAATAACTATTGTTTTGAAGTTATATAGTATTTGCAATTGGTACCCGGGTCATTCACTCTAACTCATTATCTATACCACTTTATTCTGTATTCAGGGTCACGGGGGCTGGAGCCCCCTATCCCAGGAGACTTAGGGCACTAGGTGGGGTACACCCTGGACAGGGCACACGCACACACACTCTAAGGGCAATTTGGGAACACCAATTAGCCTAATCTTTAGACCGTGGAGGTGCAAGGCGACAGTGCTAACCACAACTCCACCTGCGGTATCCGGGTCGTTAGTTCTTAATTACCTCAACATTATGTAGACAATGTTGGTCCAATACCATTTCAGTAAAGTAGTACTAACATTGCCGAATGAACGTCTCCACAATGTTTTTGACAACCATAAATTCCTGATGGCTTTTAACTGTAGTTATATAACTAGCATGGTTTGGGGAAATAAGTGGCTTAAAGTGTTTTTCTTCAGTTTTCTTCACTCCGTGGACACTTTCTGTCTTCCACATGATGGAGCGTGTCCAAGCATCAAAGGATTTCCAGCACATTTTAGTTTCCGCTACAGTGACTAGAAGACAGCTGTTTGTCCTTTGTCATTGTTTTTGTTGTTGTTTGTAATATACATGTTGTTCGGGAGGAAAAAGGATTTCTGTGGGTTAGCACTATCATGGCAAAGATTCTTCATGCTCAGGTTAATCAATTTATTAACCGTGAATATCACTGGCTTTCAATAATGGTTGCAAAGCCTTCTCTTGAGTATTATACTCTTTCACATCTAAGGTAATTGTACTGTAGTTCCTTTCAGCTCAGCTGCAGAAACACTGGACTGTAAGTTTATTTATAGATTTATACAGAGGCCCTTGTTTCTGTAATAGATAACACTTTCAGCACTTTACTGAATGATAAAGATATCAGGTACTGTAAGTGTTGGCTCATGTAGTTGAGGGTCTGGTTTGCCACTGTTGGGTGCACTTGGGCAAGGCCGTTAACCCTATGGCCATACATAACACAGCAATTGGAGATGCAGTCCATCGTTAGTGCCAGTCCTAAGCGTGGAGGAATGGGTTGGTTGCACCAGGAAGGTCATCCGGTGTAAAACCTGTGCCAATAACCATTTTTTTCTGATGGGATGACACTGAGAAAGGAGAAAAGTCCAAGTGAAAAAATAAATCTGAGTGATAATTTTATCAGTCCATGATGAAGGCACCAATCAGCTTGGTTCTATCCCAGCAAACATTATTGCATGTCTTTATTTTTTTTCTTAATTAAAGCTAAATATTATAATTGAGTGTTCACTAAAGTCAATGGGTTTCTCTTTGGGAAAAAAAACAAAACAAGAATTGTCACTTGTTAATTTAGAACGTAAGTTTAGCCACAAAGTTAAATGATAACCCACGCTTTATCGCAATAGCTTAAAGCAAGATAAACATAAATAAATAAATAAATATTTTTATTGTGTCTACACTGCACATATTTTGTTTACGCCTGCTTATTTTTTTTTAGCTCATCTGATGAATAAAATGGCTACTACAAAATTTTGTACATCAATTTTAATGAATTGTGATCATCACCCTTTGATAACACCCTTTGATATGTTTATACTTTTAGTCATCGAGATTAACTGTAAAAAAGATTCAAAAAGATACTAACACACATTTCAAGTCCAGCTCTATTTGTCCACTAAACCTATACATGGTGTTCATAGGTTAAAAAAATATATAATCTCCATGATTACATTTTTAAACAGAACATTTGGTCTGTCAAGTCTTTAGTTTGTTGGCATGGCGACAGCATCCAGGGTACCATGATGCAGCAAACATCTGCAGTTTCTAAAAAAAATTCTTTGCTTTATTGATTTTTATTTCTTTTGCTTATTCTTTAAGCTTTTGGGATGTTTCAGTGCATATTCATCCTGTATAAAATTGTGCACAGGATGCTGTCACCATGTCAACAAGCTTTGTTATCTTTCATATTTGTTCTATTTCATTATAATTTTATACTTACTTTATTTCTATGTTGCACTGCAGAGTTCTGATATTCATCAATACATTCAGCACAACAGCATCACCTCATGTGTAATATTGCTTTTATACAAGAGTTCAACAAATTTTAAAAATTTATTATCAACATTATGATTTGTTTGTTTATTAAACCAATTGGCAGAGCTGGCAACTGACAGTTAGCACCCACACCTACCTTAGCCTGACCTACATGTCTTTGGACTGTGGGAGGAAACCGGGGTACCCGGAGGAAACCCACCAATCACGGAGAACATGCAAACTCCATGCACACAGAGATGGGAATCAAGCCTGGCCGGGTATCTACAGTGACCCTGACCCTGGAGGTGCAAGGTGACAGTGCTAACACCGCCTATATATATATATATATATATATATATATATATATATATATATATAATTTATTTTATTTTATTTTTTTTATCCAAAAATATAGATATTTCCAGATTTCTGTTTCTAAGAATGCATATCTTTTAAATGTTAGAATTTACTTTTATAAGGGAATCACCAGGGAGGCACTAGCACTACACCTCCCAACACCCCCATTGTGATCAAGTGGTCTAGTTTGCTCTTGTTTTATTTTGACATAATCCTTAGATTGGGTTTGATTTGAGTTTTATGGGATGATGTACTACACAAAGATTAACACAACGATGTTTGAAGGCTGTTGCGTATTAAACTGAAATCAATTTATTTCAGCCATTGGGTGGAAAGCCTTTAAAAGCAAGACAAATCATCTTGGAGAATTTGGTTAACGTTAGCAGCTGTTGTTTAGTCACATATTGTAAGTTGGAATGTTTAATATATGTTATGTACAGTATGTATCTAAATAAGCTATATATCAGAAGCTATGTTAAATATAGGCAGGCTTTCTAACATTGGTTTAAATGCGTGTACAATTCTTGTTTCTCTCAGTACGTGACCCTGCAGTAAATCAATTGTTCCCCCACTGTTTCTTTCTCACTGTTCTCTATCTGTTCTTCTTAATTTCTCCAGGAGACTCAGACTGTAGTCACAGGACACAGCAAGGAAGAAATGGCTGTCAGAGCCAGAGAGTAGCAGAGACCCATGGGAGTTAAAAAAAAATAAACATCTGCCCTTAACCTCAAGCAAATTGCAGACCACAACTCCTTGAACATTTGGAATGTTGTTTGTCAATGTCAGTAGTTTTTTTTTTAGGTGTGTAATGATACATTTTAAATTTTTTTCGGGTGAAAGTTTATCTGCACCACAAAAAAATTTCTTTGATTTTACCAAAAGCACCAGAAACGCACAAATCAGGTATTCACAATTCAATACTGACAATGACCCAGAATCAACATTAACCCATGATACAGCCTCCTCTAACATCCAGCTGATTAAAAACCCAATATTAGGACAACGTATTGTGTGTAACCCTGGAATACCTGCACCAGTAGGTCAAATGACCTCATCAAATTAGTGTCTTGTCTTGGCAGTCAACAATTGAGAGCATATCCTGTAAGAAAATACATGAGCAGAATCTGTATCTGAATCCATAGCATTAAAATGGTATTCCTGGCAACCCCAAACCACCTGGTCATGCCTGCTTGTGTTACACCAAGTTGAAGCAGTCTAATGACCCTCTCTCTGCTAACACTGTCTAAACTGGGTAGATGGTGTGAAACCAAAACAAAATGAAATCAGAATGTTTTCCTTACTTTTCATACCTAGCCACAGTAGATGAAAATGTTTGTGCCTGTGTCATCCTGAATAAAGCAACGTTGTACTGAGCATGACTCATAAGGATAAAAAAAATTAATAAATAAAAAATATATATATAAATTCTCTTTAAGATTAAAGATTAAAAAAACATGAAGGTAAAAATATTGTGTTTTACAGTAGAACTCTAATTAGTGGGTGGTTCCAGTGTTATGGATGTGAGCCTCGGAGCATGCACAAGCTTAATATCAGTGAATGAATTTACATAACTTTTATTAGAATATCTTCTGCCAAAAACAAATCCTTAACATTTATTTGAATAATTCACTGTATATCCTGTAAATATCTAGCATTTAATCAATAAAATGAAATTGATGAACTTTTAAAAGAGACTATGGGATTTTTGCAAAGCTTGCAGGTAGCATTAGACTTACACATAAAAAAAATGCAAATTGGAAAATGTTGGTATTTTTTTGATTGAATGTTTTAGGATACAGTGGCATTATACAGAAGTACAAACTATAAAAAGACCATACTTACAGTACATTATAAAAAAATAACTTGAAATTCTGAAATCAGTCATTAATGCTGATTTTTTAAAATACTTTATTATTTATTTATTTATATGGGACTTTACTGTTCAATTTACAAGTAATGCTTTAGTCACTATAAGGAGATGTACTGTACTGTAGGTGACTAATATTTTTAGCATATCAGTATTCTCGGGGAAAGAACCATATGAGTCTTGCTTGGACTTGCCTCTGTTTCTTGATTGCATTGTTTTTGTTTCTGTGTTTTTGACACGATTGAACTGAAGTTATATTTCACATCTCTGTAATCAGTATGTTAACGTCCTTGTGTTATAATGCTAAAGTGTTTTCAGTGGCCTGTTACCGTCTCCCTATTTTTACACTGCCCAAATAAACAGTAATTTCCTGTTTTTACAGAGATAAATGAAAGCTTATGAATGATGCACACTAAGAAGGCTGTTTTATTTGTAACCTTCACACAGTCTTCATTAGCTAAATGTAGATGATCTGAGAAATAGACTTCAAGTCAAAGAAAATATTTGATATTGATGTCAATGTTTAAGTAATAGCTGCTTGGGATTTACGTCACAGTTAGGGTTAGATTAGTTTTTAAGTGAAAATAAATACATTCAGAGGCTACCATAAGTTTGCTCATGATCTTCCTTTAGAGATATACTTGGTTTTAAATGGTTTGGAGTGATTTGTGGATCATTCTAAAATTCCATGTCAAAAGTCCATGGTTCAATTCCCACCCAAACCTCATGCCCCTGGATAACATGGAAGGGGAGCATCAGGAAGCGCATCTGGCGTAAAACCTATACCACGTTGGTGCGCCTGCTGTGGCGACCCCTGGATGGGAGCAGTTGAAAGACACCAACATTTTTTTGGCAAGAATATCCAGGTCATTATACGAAGTGTCACTGCTAGACAAGCATCGAGTGATTCATTGTTATTTACTTTAAGCCTGGACTTAAATATAAAGCCATTCGGTTTGTGCTCAGATCTAGGCACGATTTTCATTTAAGCCTGAGGCATGTTAAGGGAATTCCTAGCATTCAATATTTAAAAATGTCCAGATTATGCGGGTTTAGTTTGCATTAGTAGCATTAACGCAGTCTAAAGCCTTATTTTTTCCCCTTAAAGAATGAACTGGACAAATAATGACATTTGTAAATCCCTCAAGATAAAAATATCACAAATGCAAAGTAGATTCCCTGGAAAAGTAAAAGCTTTCAGATTTACAAACTTGGCATTTATCCAGTCACAGCATTAACATTCCTCGTGCCCTAAGTCTCCTGTGATAGGCCCCCATTATTGGAATGTTTAATATTTATGTATGTATCTAAGTAAGCTATGTATCATACGCTATGTTAAATACGTTTAACAGCAACCCTGTACACAGGATAAAGCGGTATAGATAATGAGTGAGTGAGTTTTAAACTGGGAGCGGGGGGTGAATTTAACTCAAGAAGTGACATCTTATAAAAATTCTGGTGCAGTCATGTGACAATCTATGAATTTGCGAAAAATTTCCCAAATTGTGGTGTGTCTGAGAAGAGGATGTAAGAGAAGTAGATCGTTTTTTTTTTTTTTTAAAGCTTGTTTTTTTGTTGTTGCTGAAAGTATGTTTCATCTTGTTTAACAGTTTTAATGATTTAAAAATATCTTATATTTTATATTTAATCTGTTCTGGATGCATTTCTTAAACAAAATGATATAAAACAAATTAAAGGAATATCACTGTGACATACTGTATGCCACACAGGGCTTTTAACCCTTAAATTGTCAAGGAAAATGCTATGTGATGTCTTTGATGCGTTCCATTTGACAACATGAATTTGTCTGTGTTATATTCCTCATAATGTCCTTAATGGACATCAAGGAAAAATGAGGCTGGTCTCTTATGGGTTAAATTATATAATCTGTGCTTAACTTAAAACCCAAGTTTTAATGTATTGTATGAATTTGTTCTATCTATTTGGCTATGTGACCCATTTTTTGGCCATGTTTGTACAGTCATTAAAATCATACTGCTTAGGTTGTGCTGAAAAATAAAACATACATCACTCATGTATTGCACAATCCTGAGCCCTATACTGTATATGTTTATATATACGTATACCACATATATATATGTGTGTGTGTGTGTGTGTGTGTGTGTGTGTGTGTGTGTGTATAAAAAACAGCCAAACAATAAACTAGTTATAATGCACTGGATTTTAAGATCTACAGTGTACTGTATGTTCTCCCCATGCCTGGTGGGTTTTCCTCCAGTTATGCCGGTTTCTTCCCACAGTCCAAAGATATGCAGGTAGGCCAACTGACATTTCCAAAATGCCCGTAGTGAGTGAGTGTGTGCTTGTGGATTGGCACCCCCTCCAAGTACACCGGCCCCAAATCCCCTCGGATAAGCTCCAGCCCCCACTGCAACCCTGTACATGATAAGTGATACAATGAATGATATAGAGGGATCAATGTTCAAGTGAATGTTTCAACTCTAAAATCTTACCTTTATCTTACTACTAGCAATTTAAACAAAACAAAACAAACAAAAAAAACATGGTATTGGTGCTAAAAAGTGTGTCACCGTAGGTAAATTTTCAGATAAGATCATATAACACCATTTTTCATAATACGTTACGCTTCTTATTTTCCGATCTATGCTTCATTTTTTGTAGAAATGCATACACATTTATATTTTTATCAGATAAGAAGAAACACATTGACTACATACAATTTCATGCACGTTTATGTAGTGTCTGTAACCTTTTTTAATTCAAATTTTTCAGTGATCTTTGAAAATTGTCATTCAGACGAAACTTGGCCAATTTAGACTTTTTTTTTTTTTTACCATAAAAACTATTTAAACATTATTTTTTACAGTCACATCAAGAGGTTTACACACATTTTATTATCAATACTCATAAATGAAAAATGAATAATTTACATGTTAAATTATAATTGTTTGAAGTGAGACAGTATAACACTGAAAATGTTTGATCTATTATTTTTTTCTTTTTATAGCACATATAAAATCATCTCTCCAAACTTGAAATTTTTAGGGAAGCAAGATTGGTCATTCCTACATTACAGTATTGCATAAACTTCAGAAGTACTGTAGCTTCTTTGTGACACACATTTTCTGTATTATGAATACTGTATGTTCAACATAAAAAAAGATAATAAAAAAAAAAATAAAAAAAATATGCATCAGTGTTTATAAAAACGGAATGTCTTTGATTTCACATGGTATTCAGTCATCGTTTCCATCTCTCTCTCTCTCTCTCTCTCTCTTTCTCTCTCTCTCCCTCATATATATAAGGCTCAGCGACAGGAGCTGGAGGATCAGACCCGCTCAGGGTGCCAGAAGAGTCAGCAGTGTGTCTCGTGGCTCCCGGTGCTGTTTGTTACTGAGTCTGGTTTTCGCGCTCGTGTGTCGTTACTCATATTTCGTAATAGAAGCTCGAAGTTAAAAAGAAAGAATTTTCCCCTTCACGGACACTCAGAGCCGCAGAGACACCATCATCATCATCATCATCACCATCATGGAGCTGTCCACTGCTGCTGAAGCTGAATTCCCCGACCTTTACTCAGTCATCCCCTACAATGTCACTTTCCCGGACGATGTGTCTGCCTTCGTCCCGGACGGACAAAACCAGACTGAGTCCAGTCCCTCGAAAGGAACCGCGGGGATCGTGATAGCTGTCTCCATCACGGCTCTCTACTCCGTCATCTGCGTGGTGGGACTCCTCGGGAACATCCTGGTGATGTACGGGGTGGTCAGGTAAGAGCTCCGAGCAACGAGACTCGCGGCCAGAGGCAGTGGGACATTAGACTTCGGCTCTGTTTCTTAGTGAAGAAAAAAAACCTGAGCATTAAAACTTTTAACATGTTATGGATGACATCAGTTAAAGTCCAAGTGATAATTAGTTTGGGATGATAGGACCTGTAATGGCATCAGGGTATTAAACACACACAACCTGGGGATTAAATAAAGGTAAAAAAATAAAAATAAAATTATATATATATATATATATATATATATATATATATATATATATATAAAGACAACCTATATGTTTTCATTTATTTATTTATTTACTTATTTCCAGATTTTTTTATCCCCATGTTGTGTGTGTTTAATACACTAATGCCATAATAATAATAATAATAATAATAATAATAATTATAATTATTATTATTATTATTATTATTATTATTATTATTATTATTATATTGCCAGAATTATGTAACTTTAATAATATTTTTTTATGGAGAATGTAACATTTTATGTGTAGCTTTCTGAATTTTTAAATCTGTTGTTTAAAAAAAAGGGAAGAAAAAAAAATATATATTTTTTTTAAGGTGAATTTGTGTATAGGATTTGGAACTGGTAAGACTGCATTCTTCTTCTCCTTCTTCTTCTTCTTCTTCTTCTTCTTATTATACAAATTGAGAGTCTATCTGTTAGGAAAAGTAATACAATCAAACAATAATTTTAATGATACAGAAAAAATAAAAATAAGTAGCATGGTGTTGTGCTACTTTGTCAGACTTCCTTAGGGAGAAGATAAAAGAGGGTATATTATTATTAACAATTATTTATTTATTTTAAAGTTGTGCACATGCTGAGTGGCTCCAGTGAAATGCGTTTCTACAACACTAGCACCATTTTTTACTGCATAACGTCCTTACAAAAATCATTACATTCAATGACATACTGTATAATTTACCAGCACAAACATTATAGGCAAGACTCATTTGCATGTACGTTTTAATTACTATCTTGTCATAATTTTATGGTTCCCCATGTGGACTTTTTCACTGTGTTTTGTTTGTCGTTCCTTACCTTTTTTATTTTGTTAGTATCTGTTAATTAAAAACGACCTATTGTAAGATGATTGTTTTTTTAGATTTTACTATTTACAATGCAGACTATTGGCCTAGGGTGGGGCAGTGCCATAGTGGTTGGCACTGTTGCCTCACACCTGTAAGGGCGCATGTTCGTTTGCTGCCTTGGGTCTGGGTGCAAGGAGTTTGTGGAGTCATGTTCTTCCCTTGCTTGGTGGGTTCCCTCTCACAGCCCAGATACATGTAGACTAGGCTAATTAGCCTCCCCAAATTGCCTGTAGTGTGATGGATTGGTGTCCCAGTCCAAGGTGTACCCTGCCTCAAGCCCAAAGTATCCTGAGATAGGCTCCAGCCTAATGTGCTTATTCTTGAGCCACTCCTGCCTTGGCAGTATGTTTGGGGTCATTTTCATGCTGGAAGACCCATCCACAACCCATCTTCAGGAGGTTCTCAACCAAAATTTTACAACACATGGTCTCATCCATTGGCCCCTCAGTGCAGCAAAGTCAATCTGTACCTTTAGCAGAGAAACAGCCCCAAAGCATAATGTTTCCACCTCCTGACTGTAGGGACTGTGGTGTTAATAGTGTCATAGTCAGCATTTTTCTTCCTCCGAAAACAGCAAAACGAGTTGATGACATAGAGCTCATTTTTGGTCTCATCTGACCACAGCAGTTTATCCCAATCTTTCTCTGTTCATTGGCAAATCTCAGACGAGTCTGTACAGTACATGTGTCTTCCTGTGCCATGCTGCGCTGAAGGATTTCAAGCCATGCAGGCGTATTGTGTTACCAATGGTTTGTTTGGTGACAGTGCTCCCAACTGCCTTGAGATCATTCACAAGCTCCTCCCGTGTAGTCCTGGGCTGGTCCCTCATTTTTCTCATGATTATTCGTACTCCATGAGGTGAAATCTTGCATATAGGGTCATTAATGCTTACTTTGTATTTTTCCTCCATTTGTAAATAATCGCTCCAGCAGTCGTCTCCTTCTCACCAAGGTTCTAGCTGATGGTCTTGTAGGCCATTCCAGCCTTGTGCAGGTCTAAAATCTTGTTCCTGACTTGCTTTGACAGCTCCTTGGTCTTGCCGATGGTGGTGAGGTTTGAATGGAAGATAGAGATTTTGTGGACAGGTGGCTTTTATACACATTCCACATTGTTGTTAGGAGCACCTTCATAAATTAATATGTGTACCACAAGAGCACATAACCAGTCTGTGAGAGGCAGAATTATTGCTGGTTGGTAGGGGATCAAATACATATTTCCCTCATTGAAATTCAACTTAATTCATAACATTTGTATCATGTGCTTTTTCTGGATTTTTGGTTGATATTCTGTCTCAATCCTTTACCATAAACCTATGATAAAAATTATAGACCCTTCATTTCTTTGTAAGTGGGCAAACTTAGAAAATCTGTAGGGAATCAAATACTCCCCCCCCCCCCCCACACTGTATGTTCTTAGGTAGCATTGGGAGATTTGCAGCAAGGGTTTTTATTGCACTCAACGTCCACAGTGTGGAGAAACTAAGACTGCTGTATTGTATTATAAGACACAAAACCCAAAATGGATAAGATCCCATGGAGTAAGGAACTTGATCAAGAAATACTGTAAAAAGACCAGACAGACTTAGATAGGAATCTATTTAAATGGACTGTTTTGACCAATTAAATAAAGAGGTCACTGTTTTATCATGCCTTATGTCACTGTTATATCATGCCGTAAATTGGCACAGAACTACTACTTGAGAAAATAGTGCTGTTGGTTTTGTTGTCTTGCTTTTTAACAAATACTTTAATAAATGTTGTTTTTGTGTTACACACATTCAAAATTATTGATGTAAAGACCAAAGCAATATTTCCAAAGCATGAGTATGTCACATTACTCTAATGTAAAATTTAATTGAAAGGCATGCTTCTTCCGGAAATATGTTATCTAAGTAATAATAATAATAATAAAAATCTGGTAATATGAATATGCAGTGTGTTGTATAATAGTGCATTGCATAAGGATTGAATAGTGCAATTGAACTTCAAGTTCGGTTATATAACATGACTCTGCACAAAACATTCCATAATAATACTAATAATGATAAACTGAGGGAACAAATCACAGTACGATGGCCTTTCAAGTCAAAGCGGGACTTTTGATTGTACAGGATAACAGAACACAGTTCCAAGAGTAAAAACTCCATTTATTTCTCTATATAATCCCCTGCTACACTAATGCGCTTACCCCAGTGTTTCACTAGTGCTTAGATACCATCAAGGTAGAAAGTTTTCTCAGTATGTCGAAGCCATGATTTGACTGCCTGCTTCCCATTTGAAACGCTGGCCTCCCAGGAACTGGGACCCAATATGGAAATGGTTCAGGAATGATTGTGCCTACAGTTCCCAAAGACAGATGCGTCTCTTTTGCGTGTTGGTGACGAGTTATCCATCCACTCTAAAGGATCAGGCGGTCAACTCAAATATTAATGGGAACTATTGTAATCACAGACATAGAGCCTTCTTTAAAAACGCTTGCACCATTCTCATCACCGTACTGTGCTTGTCAATCACTCATATGCCTGCATTCATGAAAGATCTCCCGGTTTTACTTGAACACTTCTTGTTGTAGCGAAACTACTTACAAATAAAAATATGTAAACATTGTTACTGAATAATTAGTCACTCAAAGGATGTGAAATATATATCTGCAGTTTTTTTTTTGGTGCAACTATGGTAGTTGTTATGATAAGAAAAAAAAAACAATTGAATGCAGTGACCCTCTGTCACATGAAATCAAAACATGTTCTTAACAACATTTTGGAAATTAATCAATCAGTCCTTGGCTGTAACAAAAAAAAATATTTCAACATTCTTCAGAGCAGCATTAAATCCATTATTGGGAAATTGAAAGAAGATGGCAAAGCCTTGACTTGAATCAGCAATCCACTAAAAATCACTGGCTGCGTATGGAATTTACAATTCAATCCATTTAGTTTCCTAGTCAGCTGAGCTTCCAGTTGCTCATGAATCATCAATTTTAATTTATGCCTCATCTCTGTTTATATTGCACTCCAAAAGTGTTGGTCATTACATAAGTCTATCTCTTGCTGCGTGTTAAGTGGACTTCCAAGTTACAGTGTTGGCCAGCAGCAGGGCTCAGTGTTGTTGAATGAGCACCAACCTCCTGAGTTAGGAGATCCCTACTGAGCAAGAAATGGAGAGAAATGTAGTGTTGGTGGAAATGAAGCCACCCCTCGGTGGAACATCCTGCTGGGCAGGAGCTTGTTACACTTATTTTCGGTTCTTGATTATAAGATAAAACGATGTGCAGAATCAACTTTGCACAACTAACAATATTATCACTAATTTAATGATGAAGATTGATAGACTGTGGAAAATAATAGGTAAGCAAGTGTAAGTGAAGCAAAGTAGATTTACATCAACAACAATTGCCCAATTATAAAATTAAATGAATGATTGAACAATTGGGGCACAATAAATAGAAAACTTTATTTTTTGATAACTGTCCTAAGTTATTTAAATCCATATGTTCATAGAGTAACCCTTCCTCTATACCCACAACATGGTCTGCATGATAAGCAATCCATTTGCACCGCCTTTGAACTCTGGAATCGTTTTTGAAAATCCCCTTCGGTCTTCAGCTTTTTGGTGGTTTGTCTTTAATGCTGATCTTTAGACCTCTTCATGCATCTGTGCACATTGCTCTTTTCAATGGCGTCATCTCCATAAACGATCTGTAGCACAGTGGGAGAGCATCAACTGCGACAAAGTGGATTTTCAAAGAGGATTTGAGAGCTGGGGTCAATGTTGGCACCAATGCATGGCTGGTGATGGAGACAATGCTGAGTAGTACCTTTGTATAGAAGAAGAGTTACTAATGATAATAATTCATTTTATTTATAATGCACTTTATATTCGAGGCAAATCTCAAAGTGCTGCAAGTTATTTCAACCCAAAAGCTCTGATAAAAAGATACGTTTTAAGACCAGATTTAAAATCATCAACAGTCTTTGGCATCCATAGTCTAGGTGCCGATGAGCAAAAAGCCCGATTTCCCATAGTATGAAGTTTGGTCTTCTGAGGTTTCAGAAGATGAATTGAGACTGTACAGTATATGCATGTGAAGTAATAAGTTCTTTGAGATAGGGAGGGGCATCCCCATAGATGCACTGGTCTTGGTAGTTGGTACAAGTGTTGGTAGTTACCAGAGGTGGAAAGTAACAAATTACATTTACTCGCGTTACTGTAATTGAGTAGTTTTTTTGTGTATTTCTACTTTTTTAAGTAGTTTTAAAAATCTGTAATTTTACTTTTACTTAAGTACGTTTTGTTTGAAGTATTGTAATTCGCTACATTTTAAATCATATTCGCTACTGAGTAAAAAATAAATGAATAAAAATGCTAAAATAATAAAAATATTATGCTTTGTATAAATGCCCCGTTGCGCCGCGTGTGTGTATCATGTCCTGGTCGCGCGCCGCTCCAGACTCCACTCCAGGTTTTCTGACATCGGCATCACCTGACCTTCCACACGGTCGCTTCCGCCCTGAGTGACGTCATCGACTAGCGCGACCATGTACAATATAACCCGGAGAGAGACGCGGGAAAGATGAAAGAGGTTGTGATTTTGGCGTTTTGATATTTGGTTGTGTATTCCGGTTTTGACTTTTTGCCTCCAATTGACTTTGATTATTGCTTTGTCCCTTTGGTTTGGTTGGTCTTTGTATATATTTGTAGATAATTTCACTGTTTTTGGTTTAGGGAGTCCGGGAAGGTACCTGTATTTTTGTTTCTGGGTTTTTTTTGTTGTTGTTTCTTTTTGCAGATAATCTAGCTACTAAATATAAATACCATTTTGTTTGTTATTTTGGCCTGGGTCCATCCTGAATCTGATCCTCCTCCTGTTGTGTGTGTGTGTGTTTGTGTGTATACAAACCTCATTATTTCATCAGTTAATGATCTAGTTAGGATCTAGTTCTTTCTGCCATATACCACCATTTCCATACAGTTTAAAATAGAACCCTGAACCATTCTTTTGCTGTTTGGCCCTAGACTGGGACGTAACACCATATTTAAGTGACCACTTTATTATGCAAAGGTGTTCCTTCAGTTAAAAACAACTAGTTTGAGATTTATATCTGCTCATCTTTTTTGAACTATGCTAGAATGCCTCATCCCACCCCCGGTGTGTTTTTTTTATTTATTTTTATATTTAACAAAAAATAAATAAAAGATCAGAGCCAGATCAATATACAATCGACACCCACAGCAAACATTTAAAAACAAACAATAATCTGTTAATATAAGAGTGAACATGGAAACACCCAAGGGCAAAACAATTCAGCAAAAGAATCACCCCCACTGTTAAAAAAATTAAAATAAAAAAGTAACTCGGTAACTTTTACTCTGAGTAAATTTTTTAATGAGCTACTTTTTACTTTTATTTGAGTAGATTTTTATAAGAGTAACTTTACTTGTACTTAAGTAAAATTTCACTGAAGTAACAGTACTTGTACTTGAGTACAAAATTTTATTACTCTTTCCACCTCTGGTAGTTACAGTACTCTACCAACAGGCGCAATTCGAAGGACCTAGGACATTTGCTATAATAAAATCTTGCATATGCATTACTTTTGGTGCAGCCCTCATGTTAAATAAAATAAATCAATAAATAAATCCATCCATCCGTCCGTCCATTCAGGAATCTCGAACTACGAACTGTGGCCAATGGTGAATTTCATTGTATTTACTACAATTTTACAACTGGGGTAGGTCCTGCAGACAAAATTCATATACTAGGAGCAATTTGGGAACGCCAATTAGCTTAATCTGCATGCCTTTGGACTGTGGGAGGAAACCAGAGTACCCGGAGGAAACCCACCAAGAAAGGGGAGAACATGCAAACTCCATACATATAATGGGAATCAAACCTGGATGTCCAAGTCGATAGTGCTAAACACTAAGCCACAGTGCCACCTAACTAAATAATTAATACAATTCAGAAAGCAAGCTGAAAATCTGTGTTTTTAGGTTTGCTTTAAATATATGATCTGACACCGCATTCTAAAGTCGCCTTTATTGGACATTTAAACAGCAGAGCGATGTGATCATTATCATCTGTTCAAACAAGAGAATTGAGCAATCAAACCAGAAATGGGCTCCAATCAATCACTGATCTCATTAGCTGACCCGAATCTATATTCTCTCTTTGCATTTAACACAAAGGACAACGTCGCCCTATTTATTAAGCAATATATCAGCAGACTGATTTTACTTTGACTATTTTGCTTTGTGGGGTGCCTTCACACACACACACACACACCCTTTCTCTTTACTTTAATTAGCATGCTAAGTGGGTATTAATTCCTTACACTGTTTGTTTTAGCCTAAGCAGTGCTCCTGCTTTTAAAGGTCATGGATGTGCCATTCATTCTGCTGACTTCTGCGTGCTTTGATAATTAACTGAGAAGTGCAGCATGGTAATAACTCACGACGTTTATGAAAGCATCGGCAGTGTCGTGAATATCAGACATACCATAATTCACCAGCAGATGTCACTGTCTCCGGCATGCAGCAACTTCAGCATCACCATGGTTACTGGTGATTATTGTCACCTGTGTATAATTAGCTGTCATTTGTCATATTATGTTCCATACGGATTTGCCATCTCACATCTTGTGGGTAATTTTATGAAGTGTTACTTCCCATGTTCCTTTATGGTCTCCGGTTTCCGCTGGTATTTGGACTGATTGTGCTAAATTGCCACAAGTTTTCCGAAGTGTATGTGTTTACTTCCCTGCAACGGATTGTTTTCTTCCAGTCTTGTACCCAGTGTTCTTGGGCAAGGATGAATCACCTGAACCGGGCAGTTAATTAAGACGAATTACTTACTTAAAAATTAATTAATTAAATTACACATGACTCTACTTAAGTTTGGACATTCATCCACGTATTGTTATGACATTACCTTCCAGTGAGCGCCTGCTTATCCTCAGCAGAATGACACTGAACACCAATCATGTACTAGCGTCCTGTTCAATATGTCTCCTAGATGAGAGAACCTTTTCAGGGGCATCATAATTTAATACAAAGGGAATATACACTGTACATATATTTCAATCTTTGTGTTTATAATATTATAATATTTGGCTCGCCCCCTAAACTACTGTATTGGGGATAAAAGTCGAATTCTCCGGTTTCCTCCCACCATCCAAAGACATGCAGATTAGCCTGATTGGCATTCCCAAATTGCCTGTATTGTGTGAACGTTGACTGGAGATCCTACCATGTTCATACAAATGGGAATGAATGCAATTGTCACTGTTGGCCTCCACGGGCCCTGGTTGGACTACAAAGCTTCCTAGATGGACCGATGGAATGAATAGACAAGTAAGGCTTTCAGCTATTTTCCATAAGGTTATGAAGTCACATCCTACACCAGCAAAGCTATGTTACGTTGCTGGTGCCTTAACCCTGGCTCATAACATTTAATTACTCAGCTCAGATCAGATCAAATACATCAATATCAATGAGATTTATAGTATAAGGGCAGGACATTCCAGTCGGTCAGAAAGCACTGAATCATTTTTACAACAGCATGGGTGTTAATATCTGACAGTAATGTTGGCTGTAATTCAAATAATCAGCTTAAATGAATGTGCTTGTTCTAGTATGTTATTGTTTCTATAACTCATTCAGAGAACTTACATCGCAGATGATGTTCATAATAAACTGAAACAGAAATGTATTATTTATACGGAGAAAAATCTTTATACTGTATAAGTAGATGTTTATTTAATGACTATGGATGTTAGGAGTAGTGTTTAGCACATCAGCCTCCAGGGTCGCTTTCTGGTCTGTGCATGTGGAGTTTTCAGATCCCCCCTTGATTGGTGGTATTCTGGTTTTCTCCTATTCGGGTTCGATTCCCACCTTGGGGTTTGTGTGCATGGAGATTGCATGTTCTCTCCGTGCTTGGTGGGTTTCCATAGGATCTCCATAATCGTGTTTTCTACTACTGTCCAAACAAATTCAGATTAGGCTAACTGGCGTTC
Organism: Channallabes apus; assembly: GCA_030522415.1. Classification (NCBI taxonomy): domain Eukaryota; kingdom Metazoa; phylum Chordata; class Actinopteri; order Siluriformes; family Clariidae; genus Channallabes; species Channallabes apus. Next base: position 24,698,340 of record CM060105.1, on the reverse strand, counting down.
CCAAATTGCCCGTAGTGTGTGAACGCGTATGTCAATGTTGACCATTTACTGTACATTTAGGCATTTGGCAGATGCTCTTATCCAGAGCAACTTATATTTTTTTTATCTCATTACACATCTGAGCAGTTGAGGGCCTTGCTCAAGGACCCTACTTGGTGGTTGTGGGGTTTGAACCTGGGATCTTCCGAACCGTAGTCCAGTGCCTTAAGCTTGTTTTATATGTACGTATTTAATTTTGTTGCATATTATGAAAAATAAACCAATATTATTTAATGTCATGTATCTACAGTACATTTATACTATAAAAAAAAACTTCACTTCTCTAATGAAGTCATGTGCTTTTAGAGACTATAACGTTTTACAGCTTTAAATAATCTACAGCTGTTGCTGTTCACATTCATTGGACATGACAGTTCGTGTGGGGGTTTGTTGCGAGGTGGTTTTAAGCTGGTCTTTTGTCTAATATTTTATCTGTGGACTTGGACAAAAGTGTTCATACTAACAGTTATTAAATAAATAAGGCTTAATGTGACATAGACAGTGCATACTAAAGTGACAGATTAGATTAAGCCGCTCTCTGTTTCAGTAATACTGTAGGAACTACAAGAATGATAAAAAACTCTTTGGAAGAAGTGGTGAAGCTACTGTAGGCATACAGTACATTTCATTAGGGGATGAGGAAATGTGATAAAATCTATTTTGTTAGTTAAATTTAGTGTGATATCTTATAGTTTTTTGATTGAATCATGTGGAGTGGTAGTATAGAGGATTTTTTTTTTAATGATTTAAAACATGGCCTACTTAAGTCATGTCAGACCTACGATAAAATGAACAAAGGAAGGCAAACCGGTGAACTGGCGGCTGGATCACGGGTGGCCAAGACTTGCTGGGAGTGAACACTGGCCCGTGTAGTCCGATGTAATAGAAGCGCCAGTTTAGATCAAATTGATGAAAGGTGTCAGAACACACAGTGCATCAATGTTATGGCAAAGCGGGAACCTACTCAATATTACACTAGGTGGGTGATCAATTGATCATTATGTTATGGCTTGTTATTATATATATGTTTTTTTTTTTATCCTATAGGCTCTAACTAGATTAGAGTATAAGAAATTCAAACCGGTTAACTGTATTTATTTATTTGTTTGTTTGTTTACCAACTAGATGCTTTTACAGATAAGAGATTATCTTACAGGCTCCCCAGTTGTTTGAGTTCTTTCAGGAGAGGATTTTCCATCAACTTGTCATTTCATTTATTTATATATTTATTTATTTTCCTGAAAATTAAGAGCCCTTCGACTGATTACTGAGCTGAAGCTGAACACGTATCCATCCAGAAAATTAGACAGATTAAATATCTATCGCTTTGTGAGGACAAAATGTGTCAGAGTGAAACGAATGTAAACGTGTTCCAGCTTGCTCGGTTGGGATGAGCACAAAACAAAAAAAGTAAAATAAAAATATACAATACAGTCAGCTACAGAATGTTAGTAAGGAGAAAGAAATGTAAAAAAAAATATGTCTCATTTCGGAATCTCAGAATAAATCTTAGTTGTTACTAAAAATACAGCTTCAAAGCCTCAAATGTAACCGATGAAAACGTTCGTTTTGAGATCGTGGTTCATGTCGACATGACTGTATCACACATTTTTCAGCGCAAATCTTCTAGTCTACCACATCCCAAAGGTGTTTTATTTGATTCAGATCCAGTTACTGAAAAGGACATTGAACTCATTGTCATGCGGCTTGAAAGCAGTTTTTCTTCGAGACATAATCCTGTGTATATAGTACATTTCACATTGTATGGTGATGAAAATGCTGTTCCTTACTCTTAATAAACTTAGATCAGCCCTATACTATTGATTTTCCTACAATGCAAAAAAATGTGTCAAAATACATTAATAATCTCCTTAGTTCTTTGTATTGCTTGATTCAATAATTTGACAATTCTGAGATTGTGACTGCATGTTTGGCGTATATTATATTGGACATTGTTACATTGGATTTTATGCAGCATGAACATGAGTAAATTGACCTGACGGACCTACTGTACATTTAGGATAATCTTATTTAATGAAGTCTATAATTTATGCCAAGTATATTATTATCAGAATAGGTACATTCAATTAAATTTTATTTGTATAGCGCTTTTAACAATTGACATAGTCTCAAAACAGCTTTACACAATCAAAAGAAGTTTGTATGGAATGTGAATGTGTATGAATCAAAATGGTCAGATAGTTCCTGGTGAGCAAGCCGCAAAAGGCATTGTCAGAAGAAACTCTTTCATCAGTTACAAATCTAAGCAGTTGACGTTTGCTACAGTACATCCTCCTCTAACAAACAATGTGAGTTTAATACAGAACAAAACCTATTCCCAATTGTCAATTATAATTAAGGACATGTGATGTGACATGTGGCTGTTTATCATTTGTCGGGATGATTAATGAACGATTGACATGAGTGTTTTTCCTCCAATGCATGCTTAGGAATCGGCGATGATGATGATGATGAGGGGTCTTTTTTTATCCCCATAGGATATAGGAGCCTTCTTAGTATTCAAGGCCACATAATGTAGTTTTGACATGGTCATCTCGGTCACATGACTTAAATCGAATTAAACACCCTGTGGGCTGACCTGAAGAGGAAAGTGAACAAGAGGAGGAGCTGGAGGCTCTGGGGAGATTCTGTATTGACAAGTGGTCTTGGATTGCATGCTCAGTTTTCCTGTGAGTGTGTCATCAAACGTTATAGTACCCGAAGCCATACATTGACAAATGTACAGTAGGTTGCACATAAGGGGGAAAAAAATGGAGTGGCAATAATTAAAATAAGGATTATTTTCTTATAGTGCATTCACTTGGTTACATTTTTCTCTTATAATTCAGTGAGGAATTAAGCTAATTACCAATATAAATTTCTTTTATTCATAATTCTTATTAAGTATATTATTATAGGGTTGACAATAACTCATACGCTTGCTGCAATCATTTGCCTGAGCGAAATAAACATGGTTCCATTTAAGTATCCGTACAACATAAGGTCGTTCCAATTAATACGCACGTTCTCTCTCTTAAGAGAATTGTGTTGACATAAAAGGTGATTGTGGTCTTGTGGTCCAAGAGGATTATTTGTCAAGCTAACAATTAGTTTGCGTGGGCTATTATTTGATCATTTGTTTTAAAGGAATACGTATAACAATTGAAATAATGTCATAGCTCATACAGCTTGGGAGGGGTGACAAATTAATGGGACGCTGGCATGGCTTTGGTCTATTACTGCCCATAGGAACGGGTCTCTGTGAATCGATACAAACCACGAGCCACTGCAAATCAATCAAATTATTCTGACTGATGAGTTTCCTTTGATTTCTAACCTGATGAGGGTGGTCTGTAATTCAGCCGGAATTCAAGACCATTGAATGGTATAATGAATGGGAAAATAATGTGAAACGCACTTAACCCATCATAACTCCATCAACATCATCAAAACACCAAAGAATGGATGAACTATAGGAAGAGCAGTGTTCATTCCTTTTTAAAACAGGTAAAATGAATATAAATGTATATTCTGGGTTAGATGGAAGCTGTTTGGACGGAAAGATCAAACAGACTAAATCAATCAGTGGTTCCATTTTAAGCTTAAAGTTAAAGTGACCAGAAGGATGTGAGTGCAGATCTCAAGGCCCTGTCCAGTCCGGCGGGAGTTTTATTTACGATTTGCACCGAGCAGTACTGGCAAGCTAGTGTAATTGAATTGAGTTTATGTTAATCTAGAACAAGATTGATTAGAAGAATAAAAAAAAAAAAAGCTCCACACCTCAAACCTATTTGGTCGGTGTCAAGTGTGTAGGTGAAATACTCCGGCATTCAAGTAAACAAATATTGATTGGCTTTGGATTAACTGCTGTCTTAGCAAAAGTACAGACTGAAATGCACAGGTTTATTCCTTTCCTATGGAAATTTTGAAATGCAAGTAAGAGTTGGAAACAGTTCACCCCAATCTCATTTCAAATCCACCTCTTTTGAATACAAAGCATGCAGCAGTTGGATTATCCCTCCATGCAAACAGATACTGTACAGTATAGATCTAGATGGTTCTGACTACTGTACTGTATACAGTGTTTAGCAATAACATTAACACATTAACATTAATTTTTAATAATATACCAGTAAACTGGGGATAGATCATGGGGACCCAAAGCTAAACAAATGCTGGCCATGACAGAAAGGCACCGGAACACCCAGTGCATCACACAAAAGTCATGCACATCCGCAGTAAGCAAAGAATCCAAGGTTGCCAACCCGGGCCTAATGTTTTGCATTGTAATGTTATATCAAATTGTACTGTACATGCAACTGTTCGGTTGGTCTACATCGCATCAAGGCTAACTGAAGTTGAACAGACACGTCAGTCAAACCATAAATGTGGACTCAATGCAATTGCACTTTCATTAAGGATAGTGCGGTAGTGGCACAATGAAATGTGTCCACTATCCAATCACAGGCCTGAACCATTTTTGGGGTTGAGATTGTAATTAGAGCAGGACAGACAGGCTTGAAAACACTATTTTCCATGAGGCATTACCATCTATCTCTCTCTCACATCAGACATGATGACACAGGATTTATTTTTTATACAGGTTTGTCAGCGTGACTCGCAGCAAGTTCGAGATTGTTCTCTGCTCTGCTCTGGGTTGTGCAGGCACGAAGCGCCAGCGATACCTGCTGCGCCGTACTTCCAAACAGAATCGTTTACTGAATTGACAAAGAGACAAAGCAAGAGCAAACACACTGATCTGCATCATTTCCCTGTTGACATGGGCAAATGATCTCTTAACGATGGTGCATGCAGCTTGTTTGCTAATTAGGAAGATGTTGGCACAATGCCTTTTTTAAATTGTATGCTCTTTTTAGCCGCCATCCAATACGACATGAGAGCTATTGGTTAAGTGGGGAACACACAATCGACTGCTGAGTACTGGAATGTTAATGTTGAGACAAAAGTCTTTACCAATTAGCAAAAGAGCAACTGATGACATCCTTGAGGGGCGGATTTGTTGCGTCAATGCTGGATAGATGTTTTCATGCTGTTTGGGCAAATTGGGTTTTAAATTTCAACAGCCACAGAAACTACGATCTTTGTTTTTGTGGTGGTTTCTTTCAGTAGTTTTGCGGTTTGTTAAAGGTCCCCTATCCTACAATTTCTTTAACAACCTTGCCCAGGTATCCTAGTGTGTGTGTCTGTTTATGTCCATCAAAATTCCCCTAAGATAATGTTTTTTTTTTCAATACCAAATTCCTTTAATTTCACTCTTTAAGATTTACTGCACTGTTTCAGTGTCTATGTAAATAAGATACTGAGGAGCCACGCCTCTCCAGAAAACAGCAGAGAAAAACAGTTATTTTTATATGAGGTCACAATGGGGGGGGGGGGGGGGGGAATCTATTAAATAAACTAAAAAAAATTACCTAAAAACAGCAAGACAAAGGAGAGACTCCTCTTAAATGAGGTCACAAGAGGGTGCAAAAATGGAAGAACAACATTAAGCAGTTTTTTTGTTGGTACATTGTACACTGAAAGTGAAAAAAGTGAATTCTGCATAACACATTGCCCTTTAAAAGATCCTATTCATGGTGAATTTTATATACAGTGGCATCCAAAAGATCCCTGCAAAAATATATATATTTTTATCATTATTTTTCAATTTTTTTTTAGCTTAATCTTTGTACAAATTCCACACACACACACACACACACACACACACACACACACACACACACACACACACACACAAAGTTAACTCACGGTCTCAGATTTTTGGACCCTCCAGTATTCTTTCCAAATGAGTCACTTATAAAGACATTTTGGCACAAAGGCAGTGTAAAAAATGTGCCATATTATGGAACAAGTGGTACACTGTAAAAAAAATTCTTGCTACTCCAACTAAAAAATTTCTAGTGACCTGTTGCATCTAAAATTTTTAGTTGGCTCAATTTAAGTTGTATAAACTATTTTGTTTTTGCTGTGCTGATTACCTCTAAATGTACACACAAATTGAAATAAAACATTCTGTCAACTAAATGTTCTATGCTGAATAAACATGCCTAGTTAGGCCAACAAGCAGTCTCAAATTGAAATATAATGTTGTGTCAATTAAATGTTCCAAGTTGACTGAAAGGTATATTTTGAATTGGAAATTATGCTTGCATAATTATAAAATTAACATCTTAAAGTTTACTTGAGTAGGTTATTCACTGTAGCCACATTTCAAATAACATGACACATTCCTCTAAATTTGAATATTTTTTTAATGTAAACTTTAAACACCTGTTAAAGACTATCAACATTGATTAAGTGCAATCCAGCTACTCTTTCAACAAATAAACAAATGCTGCATTGTTATAACAAAATATGCAAATAACATTCCAAAATGCAAGAATGAAACTGTGCCCTTAACATTCATGTTACAAAGCTTACTAATATCACACTCAGTCAAAACAGTATACTGGATAAATAGACTTCTGCCTTGTAGAACAAAACATACTGATATTTCTCAGTAAAAACGTGCAGTGGCTTATTTGAAAATAAAATATTTGCTTTAACTCAGAAATGGTTTAAGATATAAAAAAAAATGTTGTGAAATAATTTTGCCAAGCTCCAAGATTGTTTGCAGATGCAGTAAGCACTGTTTCCCAGATATTCTCCCTAATACCTGAAATACAAAAAGAAAAATATATGAATAACTAATTAAGTAACCGTTTGTAGTTCAAAACCATTAAAAATCCTAGACAAAAAAATGTCCGTTTAGCCATTATAACCGTTTTCAGACACTATAAGGTTAATGAATGATGAAGGAGTGAGAACATTAAGCTCCCTCAGTGGAGCACTAACGCGCCGTCTTTTTCAAATAGCCTTTGAAATTATCAGTCATTAAAATGATTAAAATTCATGTAACGTAATTAAACTTTAGCGGTTTCATAGATTAACATTAATATCAATGTACATACCATCTGAAAAAAAAAAATGCGTTAGGAGCTGAAACGAGTGCATTGCCAGATAACTACTGTAACACTCCAAATTATATACATAAACACTCGAAAATATAATGTTCTAAAGCTTGCTGCTGGATAATATATATGTTATAAAGCTAAAATTGCTGATTACTTTGCAGGACAGTTAGTTTCCAAGAAGTACTCACCATTTCAGGAGGAAATAGCGGGAAGTTCGAAAATTCTGGAAGAACGCTTTTGCGCATGCGCAGAGGTCCGTCTTGTTCGTCCAACATAAAATTGTTTGTGTGCAGTTAAATGTTTCATGAACACAGTTTTACTCGTTGCCTTGATGAAACTTTCTTAGTTGAGTAATGAAATTTATACAATCATTGAGAAAACATATTTTTCTTTTTTGACACCAGCATTATATTAGCCCAACATATATTTCTTTGTTCCAACAACTATTTTCAGGATTTATTTTTTACAGTGTAGAGTGGTACCTTGAATGACAGCCTTAAGAATTTCCATCTTCATTATTAAAATTTTGCAAGGAATTTGCCTCAACATACAGTACAAAGAATTTTCGGCGTACAAGCAAACAAACCAAGCCAAACCTTGTTCTTGTTTTTATTTCTTGCTTATTTTTGCATTTGTGCAAGATTTAGTAAAGACATACAGTAGCACCATGGGTCCTACGAATGTTAGCCTAGGATGGTAGCAAATGAAATATGAAAAGGAAGCCACTCAGTTTTGTTTTTAAAGCAGCCATTACCAAGAGGAATCATAAATTAAGGTTAAGTGAGGTTTAATGTTGATTTATTTCATATTTTACTTCATTAACATGTCTTCTCTAAATGTTTTGAATGTTTTTATATGCAAAAATATGATTATGGTGTTGGAAATTGGTAATATTGGTAATATTTTTGGGTGGGTGGAGCGGATTATCTGCATTTATATTATTTCCTATGGGAAAATGCGTTACTCGCCTCTGGATCGGATTAAATTCTTATGCCACTGTATTATTATTTGATGTATTTTATGAAAATGTTACTAAACAACAAAATAACAAAAAATGATTGATTATACTGTATTTGCATATTACCACAGTAATGGCAGATTAAGAACTATCAAACTGCATGTTTTACAACACTGTGACAAAATGTACTCTGCTTTGTGTTCCACTGAATAAATTAGTTAATGAATAAAAAAACAGAGGAGCTACAGTAGGTCCATGAGATGGTGTGCAGTAAAAAAAGGAAATAATCATGAATATGCAGTTCTGCAGGGCAAATGATCACATCAGCAGTTGGCAAATGTTTTTGAAGCATATTAAACCCAAGAAATAAGTGCAGGGATGAGCTCTATCAGTAACTGAACGGCAAAAAAAATCTACCCTACATGTTTTGAAGGGGGAAAAAAACAAAGCAACCCTAAAAATGATACAGTACTGTACGTATGTTACTGTTTGGTGGAACCACACGTTCAGTGTGTTCATGGAGGAATGATTAGAATCAGTTGGGAATGATTGATGAGTTCGAACTATAGGTCCAGCTTAGACATGGGGAGGGGTTTGTCAATAAGAAGACTAATGAATAGCTGTGGACAGTGTTGTGATCACGCTGAGCTTCCTGCTGTGCACTTAAATAAGATGTGAAAAGGAAAACTGCTACACAGAATAACATCTGGAGCAAATTCTAATAATTCAGGGGAATTCGAGCTAATGGTTGTTGAACAGCACATAAAATTAATTAATTAAATAATTAATTAAATAAAAACTTTTGGGAAAAAATTAATAAGTGTGGCTGGATAAACAGAACACAATAAGCATAATGCTGGAATAGGTTTGTTTAATCCTGTATCAATGGATCAGCTTATAAATATCTTCAAGGTCAAATTGGTGGATGTACTGTACATTTTGCGACATATTCACTTCGTGGATTAAAAAAAATAAAAATCTCTACACACACACCACTGTCCAAAAATACATCATATCAGAAATTTAAGAAATATCATACCTGAGCTGTGATAACTATGCCAACACAGTACAGTGGCTTTCAACAACACAACACAGTACAGTGGCTTTCAAAAGTATTCGGCCCCCTTGAACTTTTACATTACAGCCACAAACATGAATCAATTTTATTGAAATTCCACGTGAAAGGAGAAGTGGAACGAAATTCATACATGATTCCAAACATTTTTTTACAAATAAATAACTGAAAAGAGGGGTGTGCGTAATTATTCAGCCCCCTTTGGTCTGAGTGCAGTCAGTTGCCCATAGACATTGCCTGATGAGTTCTGATGACTAAATAGAGTGCTTCTGTGTGTAATCTAATGTCAGTACAAATACAGCTGCTTTGTGACGGCCTCAGAGGTTGTCTAAGAGAATATTGGGAGCAACAACACCATGAAGTCCAAAGAACACACCAGACAGGTCAGGGATAAAGTTATTGAGAAATTTAAAGTAGGCTTAGGCTACAAAAAGATTTCCAAAGCCATGAACATCCCATGGAGCACTGTTCAAGCCATCATTCAGAAATGGAAGGAGTATGGCACAACTGTAAACCTACCAAGACAAGGCCGTCCACCTAAACTCACAGGGAGAGCGCTGATCAGAAATGCAGCCAAGAGGCCCATGGTGACTCAGGTGGGGGAATCTGTCCATAGGACAACTATTAGTCGTGCACTGCACAAAGTTGGCCTTTATGGAAGAGTGGCAAGAAGAAAGCCATTGTTAACAGAAAACCATAAGAAGTCCTGTTTGCAGAGAAGCTGTATTGAAATGTTCCAAGATGGCGCCGGTGAGGTCGGCTGCCGTCACGACTGCTCCGACCACCTTTTCTTTGTTTTTGTTCTTTAAGTTAGTTTTCAGTGTTTTAAAATCGGCAAAATCATCACCATTGAGTACATTAGGTATGATAGAGACACTCTTGTTTCTATTGGTATGCAATGTACTCACAATTCGATGTTTTTAACTCCGGATCCGAGCTGGCCGAGTGAGATCCTGAGGGAGAACAATGGACGCGGAGGCCTCGAGGGAGCCGGCGTGAGGAATAGGCTCAGAGCCCGTGCACACCGCACACCTCTGCCTAGTATCCTGCTCGCCAACGTCCAGTCACTGGAGAACAAACTCGATGACCTCAGGGCCAGGATAAAGTTCCAGAGAGACATTCGGGACTGCAATCTTCTCTGCTTCACCGAGACATCAGTGCCGTTTACATCCCACCACAAGCAGACACTGAAACTGCCTTATGCGAGCTGCATGAGGCACTCACACAGCACCAGACACAACACCGGGATGCTGCTCTCATTGTGGCGGGGGACTTTAATAGTGCCAACCTCAAACGCGCAGCGCCGAACTTTTATCAGCACATCACCTGCCCCACCAGGGGCGAAAGGACACTGGACCATTGTTATACCACGGTCAAAGACGGTTACAAGGCACAATCTCGTCCAGTGTTTGGTAAATCCGACCACGCCGCCATCTTCCTCATGCCAAAATATAAACAAAGGCTGAAACAGGAAGTTTCGGTTCAGAGGGAGGTCGCGCGCTGGACGGACCAATCGGTGGCCGCGTTACAGGACGCACTCGATGGCGCAGACTGGGACATGTTCAGAAACAGCTCCGATGATGACGTCAGCGTGTTTACGGAAGCGGTTGTGGGATTTATTGGGCAGCTAGTAGACGATACGGTGGAGAAAAAGACTATCAGAACGTTTCCCAACCAGAAGCCATGGGTGGATAAAACCATCCGCGACACTCTGAGATCTCGCACAGCTGCCTACAACACGGGACTTGCGTCGGGGGACATGGAACCGTACAAGGCTGCGTCATACAACGTCTGGAAGGCGGTGAAAGAGGCGAAGCAGCGCTACGGGAGAAAACTAGAGTTACAGCTTCAACAGAGTGACTCTAGGAGCCTGTGGCAGGGACTGAGAACAATAACAGATTATAAAGCACCAACATCCGGTATGACGAACGCGGACGCGACTCTGGCAGACGAGCTCAACACCTTCTACTGTATGCTCGCTTCGAGGCTGCAGCTAAAGACGCCTGCGATGCTAATGCTAACGGCGCTAATGCTAGCGGCGCTAACGGCTGCAGACAGGAAGACACTGCCAGCACCGGGAACGCGCTCATAATCTCCGAGCACGACGTGAGGAGAGCCTTCAAGAGAATGAACACCAGGAAAGCAGCAGGATGGCATCTCAGGTCGTATCCTCAGAGCCTGCGCAGGTCAGCTAGCACCCACTAGACACACTGGACCCACTACAGTTTGCATACCGTCAGAACCGCTCCACAGACGATGCAATCTCTCATCTCCTCCACACATCACTCACTCACCTGGACACTAGGAAAGGGAATTATGTTAAAATGCTCTTCATCGACTACAGCTCTGCTTTTAATACCATAATTCCCTCCACACTCACCACCAAGCTGGAGCACCTGGGACTCAGCTCATCTATATGTCAGTGGATCTCCAATTTTCTGACTGGCAGACCACAGGCAGTAAGGATGGGCGGACATGTCTCAGCTACACTCACTCTCAGCACTGGAGCCCCCCAGGGTTGTGTTCTGAGCCCCCTGCTGTACTCTTTGTACACCCACGACTGCGTGGCCACTACCAACTCCACCTCCATCATCAAGTTTGCTGACGACACCGTCGTGGTCGGACTGATCACCAACAACGATGAGTCGGACTACCTAGAGGAGATTGGAAATCTGGAGAACTGGTGCCAGAGGAACAATCTCCTCCTGAACGTCAGTAAGACAAAGGAGCTGATAGTGGACTTTAGTACAAAGCAGGAGAGGAACTACCAGACCCCCGTCATCAACAGGAGCCCAGTGGAGAGAGTGGACGGCTTCAGATACCTCGGTGTTCACATCACGCAGGACCTGTCCTGTCACATCAACACCGTGGTGAAAAAAGCCCGGCAGCGTCTCTACCACCTCAGACGCTTGAGAGACTTTAGACTGCCCTCCAAGGTGCTCAGGAACTTCTACTCCTGCACCATAGAGAGCATCCTGACGGGAAACATCACGACCTGGTTCGGGAACAGCACCATGCAGGACAGACGAGCTCTACAGAGGGTGGTGCGATCAGCCGAGCGCATCATCCGCACTGAGCTCCCTGACCTCCATTCGATCTACAGCAAGCGGTGCTGGACTAAGGCCAGGAAGATCATGAAGGACCTCAGTCACCCCTGTAATGGACTGTTCTCTTTCTTGCGGTCTGGGAAGCGATTCCGCTCCCTAAAGGCCAACACAGAGAGGCTGAGGAGGAGCTTCTTCCCGCAGGTGATAAGGTCTCTCAATCACACCTCCACACAGGACTACTAACATCTTTTTAAGCTCACAACACTGACTGGACAATCATGGACACATTCATACACACTTGCACTAAATATTTATACATCTGGACAATTGCACATGTCACTTTCATTAGTCACCTTTCATGCATATTTGCACAACCACTGACACTTTAAATTCTATATACATATATACTCTATCTACCCTATATTTCTATATTTTGCAATATTTTATTATGCCTTTATTGTACAGTTAATTTTACTAGTTAAATTTATTTCTTTAGTATTTCCTTTTTATTGATTATTTATTTTACGTACAAGCTTTTATTTTCTTTTTAAGGTCACTGGCGGTCATGTAAGCATTTCACTGCATATTATACTGTTTATGACTGTGTATGTGACAAATAAAATTTGAATTTGATTTGATTTGCACAGCAAACATGTGGAAGAAGGTGCTCTGGTCAGATGAGACCAAAATGGAACTTTCTGGCCAAAATGCAAAACACTATGTGTGGAAGGGAAACTAACACTCCACATCACTCTGAACACACCATCCCCACTGTCAAATATGGTGGTGGCAGCATCATGCTCTGGGGGTGCTTCTCTTCAGCAGGGACAGGGAAGCTGGTCAGAGTTGATGGGAAGATGGATGGAGCCAAATACAGGGCAATCTTGGAAGAAAACCTTTTGGAGTCTGCAGAAGACTTGAAACTGGGGCGGAGGTTCACCTTCCAGCAGGACAACGACCCTAAACATAAAGCCAGGGCAACAATGGAATGGTTTAAAACAAAACATATCCATGTGTTAGAATGTCCCAGTCAAAGTCCAGATCTACAGTAAATCCAATCGAGAATCTGTGGCAAGATCTGAAAACTGCTGTTCACAAACGCTGTCCATCTAATCTGACCGAGCTGGAGCTGTTTTGCAAAGAAGAATGGGCAAGGATTTCAGTCTCTAGATGTGCAAAGCTGGTAGAGACATACCCTAAAAGACTGGCAGCTGTAATTGCAGCAAAAGGTGGTTCTACAAAGTATTGACTCAGGGGGCTATATAATTATGCACACCCCTCTTTTCAGTTATTTATTTGTAAAAAAAAAATGTTTGCAATCATGTATGATTTTCGTTCCACTTCTCACGTGTACACCACTTTGTATTGGTCTTTCACGTGGAATTCCAATAAAATTGATTCATGTTTGTGGCTGTAATGTGACAAAATGTGGAAAAGTTCAAGGGGGACGAATACTGTTGCAAGCCACTGTATCCTTTTGTAATTGATGAAATTGACTCACCGCAACTGGCAGAGCTGGCGACTGAGAGTTAGTGTAATTAACAAGTGGTGTAAGTAGTTTTAAATTCGATTTGGGATTCAGCCTTGTGTTAGAAGCTAGCTAGCCTTGTAGCTCACCTTAGGTATGAATAAAACACTGTGGCAGTTCAGAATGACTTAGAAGAGATCATCAAGCAGACGATGTGTTGTTTAAAATGACAACGTTATCAGATGTGTTTTCTTGCTGAAAGGGACTGGTTTTGAATGTTGGTTTTGGCAGGTAGCTGCTCTCTCCTCATTACTGCGGATTGTACAGACAAATTGTAATACGTATAGTTAAATGTCTTAGTGCTGTTACTATCTATGATCATGGAATGCCTCGTTCAATAAGATTACATGGAGATAACTAACTTTTGCATATTTTTATATACAGTGTTATGGAAAAGTGTTTGCTCCCTTACTGATTTTTTAATTTTTTTGCACTTTTTATATTAAAGTGTGACAAACATGCAAAAAAAAAAGTAATCAGTAAGAGGCCAAACACTTTTTCACACCACTGTAATTGTGATATATATAAAACATATATATTTTTTAATTATACAATGGATTGTATATATTTTATATATAACTTTTTCTAGCAACCACAATACATGTTACAAGCATAACCATAAACTTAATTTTGATATAATAACCATAAAAGTTTGCCTTAAAGCGAAAACATATTTTATATAGCAAACACAAAATATGATTATAAAAACTACAACATTTGATTTATTAAACACATGTATGTTATTGTTTCTGTTCTGAAACAAGCACAAAATGTAATTATAGTAACCACAGATTTACAGCAGACACAACGATTTATTGTGCTATAATAACCATAAAATGTATGTTCTGACTCAAACACAAAATTTACTGTCAAGCTGTAGTAATCATAAAATGTGAGAACCATAAAAGAGCTACTGATTTATAAAAAATATAAATAAAGTATTTCTGGCTATAATAGGAAGGTGTCAGAATCCACAGTGCATTGGAGCTTGCTGTGTACAGACCGGCGTAGCCACATATTAATCAGAGTGTCCATGCTGACCCATGTGCACTCCGGGAAAGCTTTACAATGGGCATCAGACCTGAACCATAGAGTGATGGATGAAGGTGGCCTGGTTTGATGGACGTTTTCATTTACATCATGTGGATGGCTGGGTGTGTGTCCTTCACTTTCCCGGGCAACAGATGGCTTCAGGATGCAGTATTCAGGGTGGGAGGCAAGGCAGAGAAGACAGTGTGATGCTCTGGGCAATGTTCTGGTGAAAAATCATGGGTCCTGGCATTCATGCGGATGTTACTTTGACATATAACTCCAAAGACGAAATTGAATCAGACCAAGCATGACGGAAGACTTTTTCAGCCAGATAATGCACCCTTAGGAATGGTTAGATCAACATGACAAAGAGTTCAAGGTGTTTACTTGGCCTCCAAAGTCCCCAGATCTCAATCTGATTAAGCGTGTGGACCTGTACTAACATGTATAATCCATACAATCTGTTGACCATCTTACAGAACTTTAAGGATCTGCTGCTAACACCTTGGTACCAGATACCAGAGCACACCTAGTACAGAGGGCTAGTGCAGGGCAGGATGCCTTAATGGTTCATGATGGATGGATCATGATGGCATATTTAAGAATGCTTGCAGCAGACTAATGTTTAGTATACTTGAAGTTTGCTATTTTGGAACAACTAATTTTGTACTAATTGTATTTAAGTTGTAATTAAATTGTACAAAAGCACAATTTTAAGTGTATTAAGTATACTTTTGTGTGCTAAAGTGGAACAACTTTAAGTATACGTTAGTACACTTAAAGTATATGGCTGTGTGTGTGCTAACGTACATACCTGACAGTATTATTAATACAATTTAAGTATATGTTTAATGTATTATAAGTACATTACAGCTATTTTTACTGTATTACAAATATATGATTAATATACTATGAGTATATTCTTATTGCAGTAGTAGCGTGCTGTTATACTTCTGGTCAATTACAAATACTAAAAAAGTACACTTTGTGGTTAATACAAATAGACTTTATTGTATCATACAGTACACACAAGCTTCTATAATACTGTATTGCAAATGTATTACCAGTACATTAAGTGTTTAGGATAATTTACAAAAGCTAAATGCATTTTCTACACTATAACATGTTTTACATTACATCAGTAATTATGAGGCAGATTTTATTAATGAGTTCAACAGATTTAATTTGCACAAGGTTACAAAAAAGCACTACTATAGTTTATTTGTGTTCAACAAAAGTCAGGTTGTCTTACAAACACACAAACTAAAATATAAACAGTTGTGTGAAAACAGGCAGACATTAGTATTAGAATCTACAGGTACAATATTAGTTTAAACCCGGTGTGTGAACACAGACAGACATTAGTATTAGACTCTACAGGTACAGTATTAGTTTAAACCTGGTGTGTTGATTCTGTTACACAGAGACTGAAAACCGGCCGAGAGCTACGGAGCCATTATACCACAAGCAAAGTACATGAGATTTAGCAAAAACAAATTAGACAATACATTCTACAGTTAAAAGTATGTACTTAATGACAAATTACTATTCTAACGTATACTTTCTGTACATTTGTACAATGATTATTTCGAGCATATTTTTAAAAAATATACAAAAAATACATTGAAAAACAAGTTTAAATAAGTATACTTTGGAAATTAGACCAACCTTTCACTTAAAGTATATTTTCCAATAATATATTTTTGGAAAGTGTACTATAATACAATTATTTTTAAGTATATTTAAAGTTTAATTCCAAAATTTGGTAAAAGCATGATGTTAGTATACTTTTTATATATTAACTGATGGTACAACTTTTTGTTAGTATATTTGCAGTGTATTATCGAGGATTTCAATGTATTTGTACAGTAATACACTAAAGTGTATTTGTTTTTCACTGGGGTAAGGCAGATATTAGTATGAAATATATTAAAGTGATAAGTTTCAGTTTTCATAGTATGCTAAATTCTAACCGATATGATGTCACTTAATCGGATGACGTCCAGTCGCAGCGTCTCCATAATTACCCTGGGTTTTGTTCAGGATAAAACCTGTTTAAGTTTGACATTTAATTAAGCCACGAGCCCCACTTCATCCAAGTGCAGCCCTTGCACCAGCAAAAGAAAGGGCAGCATAAAGAGCAAATCTGGATTCAACCAGATGTGTCAGGATAAAAACATGGACCTCCGGAAAATGGCCGTCTCTTGCATGTAGTGTGTGCAGTAATGGCTTTGTGTTCAATGCATTAATTAAAATCTATCAAATCCAAGACTTTTTTTTCCATACAGTTCCACACAAGATGCTACTGCTCCATTGAACATTCCAGACATACTGTAAAAGTGAACAGGTCTGAGCATCTTTAAGTAGTGGATATTCTAACATACTTTCATTTAAGTCTACAAATCCTACAAGCATGGCATGATAGAAGCCTTGGAAAGGCATTTCAAATCGAGTTGCTATGGTCCACGTCGGTTCATATATATAGAAAAAAAGCTTCCTGGAAATTTGATGTACTGGCAGCTTTCAACATAATGGGCAAAATGATTTTATAAAATGCACATAGAGTTCACAGGGTTCATATTTTACCATCTAAAACTTGCACACATATAAACCTTGCACATGCAGCAGTTACAGTACTTTCAGTCCTCTAAGGTAAAAGTTTTTAGCAGAAAAAGAAAGCGTTACATGCAGACATTGTGTAGTGAATGTGTAAAAGTTAGTACCTCTACTTTTATTTTTTTGGGTTTTGTAAAAAAACATAATAAAAATCATATGGTTGTAACAGGTCTTAGTATAAGACAAATACAACCTCAGACAAACACCAACATATATATATTTTTTTCTCTGTGACATTACTTTGTTTTTTTTTTTTTAAATGAAGCCGAAAAGAAAGGAAAAAACTGTGGGCGATACTAAGTACCCCCTTACTACTTCCACATGATTTCAGAGGGTAAGTTCAAGCTACAGTAGGTGCTCAGCAGGTGTGCAGACCTTTGTAAAGCAGAAGTTTCAGGAGTGTATTAACAAATTACCATAAGGGAAACACCTATGTAAAGTAAGCAATGGTCTTAGAGAAACAATTGTTGATGCACTTAAATCTGGAAAAGTTAAATGTTCCACAATAAGTAAATTCTACTTTTATTATTATTATTATTATTATTATTATTATTATTATTATTATATAAGAGTCTTCCGAGGAGTGGATTCAACCCATGGTCAGATCATGCAATGCTCGAAGAAAAGCAACCCTAAAAAAAACCACAAGAGTTATATGTCAGACCCTACAGTCCTCACTAAGAATGTTAAAAGTTAAAGTACTATACATGAGAGCACAATTACTGTAGAAGACTGAACTAAAACAGTTTGCTTGAAAGGGTTGCCAGGAGAAAGGCTCTTCTGTCTAAAAGTAGAAACACTGTCAAGCACGGCGATGGAGGAGTGATGATTTCGGCTTGTTTTTGTAGCCACAGGACCTGAGCATCTTATAGTCACGCATGAACTCCTCAGGATACCAGAGTATTCAGGAGTCAAATGTGATACCATACATCTGACATCTTAAGCTTGGTCAAAATTGAGTCACGAAACAGGACGATGATCCAAAGCACACCAGTAAATCTACATCAGAACTACCTAGTCAAAGTCCAGACCTCAACCCAATTTTAATACTTTTAATGCAAATGTCCAAGAACTTCAAGGAACTGAAGCAATGTTGGACGAAATTTATCCTCAAAGATGTGAGAGACTGATGAAATCATACAGGAAACAATTAATTAAAGTTAATGCTGCTAAAGGTGGATCTACATACTATTAAACCCAATTTTAACAATTTAGTATTGTCTGTATTTTACAGTATTTAAATAATTTACAATGTTCATTACTGTTGCTAGATGTTAGAAGAAGGCATAGAATTTTTCATCATACAGTATATTAATAATAAAGAAACTTTATTTAAAAAATCATATATATATTTTTTTTAATATTAATAATTTGAAATTCAGGGCATTTATGATTTTTTTTTATTATTTATAAATGCATTTTATAAAAAAATATCAAAATATATCTTGTTGCATTGTGTAATGATATTTCTTCTAATTAAATATGGGTACCAATAATTGTAAGTCAGCTTTCTTTAATATTATTGTTTACATATACAGTGTGTTTCATGTTTTGTTTCCTCCCTATTCATACTGTATGAGTATTCTGGTTTTACCAGTGAAAACAAATCTTATGCACTGACACTCTACTTTAAAAACCTGATGTCTTGGAGATATGCCTTCAAGGGATTTTTAATTTATGTGGTCAAATAAATGTAAAGTCTGGTAAGAAGCGCCAACGAGGCAACAGCTCATGGCAGTCGGAAGCTTTCAAGACAGTATTAAAGTCAGTGCATTGAGTTATCTGCGAACAGTACAGCTAATAAAACAGACTATGGGGAAAGTCAAATAAAAAAAGAAGTAGTCTGGTGACAAAAAGTTATATTGTCTTTCTGTAAGATGGTTTGATTGAAATGCCAGAAAGAAGGATTTCTTTGTCCTGAAATGGAAAGAGTGAATGTAAAGCATTTGCACAGCTGCAGGTTACAGGTATCTCACTCTTTTTCACTTTTTTTCTAAAGAGAGAATGGATTCTTTACACATTCACCTCCTTTCAAGATCATCCTAGTAAATAGTTAAAATATATACATCTGTTAAATTTTAACCAGAAGTGGGCGTGTCCTAAACCAGATACATTTAAGATACAGTATATCTCTTACAGTAGCTACTGTATAGATGTTTGTTTATCACTGTTTTGTTTAAATATCCCACAGTTATTATTAGTGTCCACGTACACCATTTTTCTTTTTTTTTTTTCGTTATATGATTAAATAAGCTTATCCACTAAAAAGGCATCGTGCAGACCAAAGCATTCCTAGTTCTAGACATGTTTGCCCATAAACTATTCAGGAGAGTGTAACCCTGGAAATATGCTGAGATGTATATGTATGTAAGCAATAAGGCAACTAGATTGTCAACTAATTCTAGAAAAGCAGAGCGAGTTTACTCACATAACTATGTTTGGGTTTATGAAACTTAGGGACTTATGGTTCTGAGGGCAGCTGCAATGGTTACTGTAATGTATAGGTGAGGGTATAATATCGCAAAATAGTTTTGCCGAACCCAAAAGTCCACTTTGTATGCTGCCTTGTTTTGCTAGTCTATAACTGGATTTATATAGATACCAATAGATTATTTCAAAAATGGTGCCACCTACAGCCAATTAGTTTGCCTTAAACTTTTTTTTTTAAGTGGATATTTTAAAAGTAACAAAATTAACTTGGTAACAACTGGCCACTTTGGGTGCTACGAGCAAAGAGTGCTTGGACATCATGGATTGCTGCTTGTACCTACATTTTTGCAGTTTGTTTAAAAATCAGTCTATGATACCAGTTTTGAGGGTTAAGGGGCGTGATTAAGGGCCCAACAGTGGGAGCAGGATTTGAACCTGGCACCTTCCAATCAGTAGTTCAATGCCCTAACCATGCTCATGAATTAATTTGGTTCTAGTAGCTAAATTCGGACCCTAACATGGCAGTTACTAAGGTCGTTCACTGTATCACAAGTTTCATATCAACGGTGATTCATGCCTACTTGAAATAAAACAAATCTCCCACTTAATCCTTCACCAGATGCCCTGTGAAACTTTCCAGCGAGCCTCCTATTCATGTCCATATTTGTTCCCGTTTAAGAACACATTTGTTTAATCCAAATAAGGCATTACATTCCTGGTACTGACAAACGTTTCCATAGAATTCTTTTTTTCTCACAGTAAACCCATTACACAAACCCAGACACATTGCTGGAATGTAATGTTATGATTGCTAATGGAGTTACTTATATGCTTCTCCGTGTATATTTTTTTTCACAGATATACCAAGATGAAAACTGCCACAAATATCTACATTTTCAACCTGGCTCTGGCTGATGCTTTGGCCACCAGTACACTTCCCTTCCAGAGTGCTAAATACCTAATGAATACCTGGCCTTTTGGAGAGCCCCTGTGCAAGCTTGTCATTGCCATTGACTACTACAACATGTTTACTAGCATCTTCACCCTGACTATGATGAGTGTTGATCGTTACATTGCTGTGTGCCACCCAGTCAGGGCACTCGAGTTCCGGACTCCCGCCAAAGCCAAACTCATCAACGTGTGTGTTTGGATTCTCTCATCTGCCATTGGAGTACCCATAATGGTCATGGCAGTTACTAAGGTGACAGACCAAGGTGAACAGCTTTCAAATAAATTACTTATAACAAATTGTTATATAGCTTAAGGCAGTGGTGTTACATTTTATCTAGCAAGGGCTGATGTGTGTGGGTGTGCAGGTTTCCATTTCAAGCCACATGGTTGGACTCAAACCCTGTACACACATATACACTGGCACCTTTCTGGAGCAGGTTTGACATCTATCAAAACCTAAGCATAAACGTTAACGTTCTAACTCAGGTAAATTTTCATTCTGTTTCCTAACAGGAAAAACAGTCTGCACTCTGAAGTTTCCTGATCCTGATTGGTACTGGGACACAGTCACAAAAATCTGTGTCTTCATCTTCGCCTTTGTGGTGCCAGTCCTCGTAATCACTATCTGCTACGGGTTGATGATCCTTCGTCTGCGCAGTGTCCGGCTGCTCTCAGGTTCCAAGGAGAAGGACAGGAACATGCGTCGCATCACTCGCATGGTGTTAGTGGTGGTGGCGGCTTTTATCATCTGCTGGACGCCCATTCACATCTTCATCATTATCAAAACCCTGGTGGAGATCGATCAGAGGAATCCTTTCGTCATCGCCAGCTGGCACCTGTGCATTGCCCTTGGTTACACCAACAGCAGTCTCAACCCCATTCTTTATGCCTTCCTAGATGAGAATTTCAAGAGGTGCTTCAGGGAGTTCTGCTTACCATTCCGCACCAGGATGGAACAAAACAGCATTTCCAGAGCAAGGAACACCAACCGGGAACCGGCATCAGTTTGTGCTCCGTCCCAGGCAGGAAGGACGCCAGTATGACTAGGCCTGGAACGGATCCCACCAGGATCCAGGTCACGAGTTCAACAAGACCTGCAGTCGGAGGTCACCCAGATTTCCACCACTGAGTTCTAGAACTGACCAAGTGCCAAGTACAGTAATTCACATAGGAAGAATAGTATACCAGAGTAACACCAATTCCTAGCTAACTTTTTTATGTACAGCATTGCAACAGGCATGAATTACAGTAAGAAGACTGTAATCCTCACCAGTATATCCTCACATTTCAGAAGATACTGTATGAGGTGATATGAGGCTTTGATCGGTTAAAGACTATCAATGTTTTTTTTGGACAAAACAGCAGTCAATTCTGACTCTACCCACCCTTTAATCAGATGATCTTGGTTAATCAATTTACATGGTTGAAAAGAAAACCTGCAGCCACAGCAGCCCTCTGTCACTAAGACTGGACTCGTCTAATCTAAATGAACACTTCCAACCAACTACAATGTCAGCTGAGGACATTTTACAATACCAGTTGACAAAATGGAAAATTATTATAACTTTTGTTTTTTTAACCTTGGGAAGAATTGATATCAGTTTTTCACCATTTAGGAACGCCTTACCGTATACTGGGTCGAACAAATTCAAACCACCCATGAAGTGTATAAAGTAACATTCATTTCAGTAGCGCATGCAAGTAGTGCAGTGTGCAAACGTATGTACAGTACAATAGGATGAAAAACTTCTGAACTTCTGTCATGTAAATAGTGTATACAGTAGCATATTATACAGTACAGTATGTTACATTTATTTTAAAAATCTGCTTACTGTATATTGTAGCTGCGTAAAGAGTAACAATCATTACATTGCATTGATAATATGCTTTAGTGCTTCAGTATTCCCAGCAGTAGATACAATTGTCTGTTTACTTCTACAGAAAATGTTTGTAAAGTGCCTAATAATCTGTAGTGAAAATATCTCTTTTTTTTGTTCTTGAGTGTTTTCTGTGGCACTGTTCATTAAAAATGGTCAATAATCATGAAATAACAGTGTGGATTTTGCTCCCGCAGTTGCAAGGTAAAGTATAGAAACTGCCACATTTTTTGACTCCTTGACCCCAACTCACATCCATGTCCATATTCAAGATTCAAGATTCAAGATTCAAAGAACTTTATTGATCCCAAAGGGAAATTGCTTATGCTCGGTTACAGGTGCTCACAGTTGTTTAACTAAGGAAGGTAATAAAGGTAATAAATAATAATACCAAAAAAAAAAAAAAAAAAAAAAAAAAAAAAAAAAAATGGGTAAGTATTAGTGTCCTGTTGTATACCAGTCAGTGAAAAAATCCACATACATGTCTGTATGAGTTACAGAGAAGAGTTGTAAAGTTTTATGGCCGTTGGGAGAAAGGATCTTCTGTGACGCTCGGTGGAACACTTGATAGTAATCAGTCTCTGGCTGAAACTGCTCCTCTGTTCAGCCAAAACACTGTATAGCGGGTGAGAAGGATTGTTCACAATGGATTGTACTTTGGACAGAATCCTCCTCTTCGCTACTACATCCACCGAGTCAAGCTCCATGCCTAGCACAGATCCGGCCTTTTTAATGGACTTGTCCAGTTTGTTCTTATCAGACACCTTAATGTTACCACCCCAACAGACCACAGCGTAAAAAATGACACTCGCCACAACGGTCTCATAGAACATCCGTAGAATGGTATTACAGACGTTAAAAGACCTGAGCCTTCGAAGAAAGTACAATCGACTCTGGCCTTTCTTGTAGAGTGCCGTTGTGTTGAGTGACCAGTCAAGTTTGTTGTCCAGATAAACTCCCAGATATTTGTAATCGGAGACAATGTCCACTATCTCCCCCTTGACAGATATAGGAGTCACAGGGGTCTTGCTTCTCCTAAAGTCTACCACCATCTCCTTTGTTTTCCTGATGTTGAGTTGTAGGTGATTACGCTCACACCAGGAAACGAAGTCATCCACAACAGACTGGTACTCCGAGGTGTCACCCTCCTCTATACACCCAACAACCACAGAGTCGTCAGAGAACTTCTGCAGGTGGCATGACTCTGAGTTATATCTAAAGTCGGATGTATAGAGGGTGAAAAGAAACGGAGATAGTACCGTCCCCTGTGGAGCTCCAGTGTTGCAGATCAAAGTGTCTGACACACAGTTCTGTAGTCGGACATACTGGGGGCGGCAGGTCAGGTAGTCCATGATCCAGGAAACCAAGCGGGTGTCAATGTTTATGTTCCTTAATTTCTCCCCCAGTACTGCTGGTTGGATGGTGTTGAAGGCACTGGAGAAGTCAAAGAACATCATCCTTACGGAGGTCCTAGGCTTGTCAAGGTGAGAGTAGGTGCGATGTAGCAGGTGAATTATGGCGTCATCAACACCCATGAACGGCTGATAGGCAAACTGAAGAGGGTCCAGAGAGGACTTCACCAGGGGACGAAGTGTATCCAGGATCAGTCTCTCAAACACCTTCATAATGTGCGATGTTAAAGCAACCGGCCTGTAGTCGTTCTGGGCACAGGGACGTGGTGTTTTGGGTACCGGCACAATGCATGATGTTTTCCACAGTGCAGGGACTTTCTGAAGAGACAGACTCAGGCTAAAGAGGTACTGGAGGACACCACATAGTTGGGGAGCACAGGATTTCAGGACTCTCGGATTGATCTTATCCGGACCTACAGCTTTTGTAGGGCTGATCTTACTCAGGCCATGTTTAACCTGATCCACTGAGATGTTGATTGCTGGGAGTGCAGGAGTAGTGACTGTGACTGTTCTCTGTGTAGGGGAGGACATAGGAGCAGGAATGTGTGGATTTGGGTTGAAGTCGGGGGGAGTGTGAGACATAGGGACATCAAATCTATTGAAGAAAGTGTTGAGGTCGTTTGCACGTTCCCTATTCCCCTCAATAGCCTGGCCGCTTGCCTTATAGCCAGTGATGCTCCTCATGCCCCTCCACACCTCTCTCGTGTTATTTTGCTTCAGCCTTTGTTCTAGTTTTCTCCTGTATGCCTCTTTCCCCTCCTTAATTTTCCCGGTTAGCATTTTTTGAGCCTTCTTCACTGCTTCCTTATCACCAGACCTAAAGGCACTTTTTTTTCATTTAAACACGCTTTAATGTCTTTGGTGACCCAGGGTTTGTTGTTGGGGAAACAGCGAATATCTCTCATCGGTACACAGGTGTCAACACAGAAGTTAATGTACTCCGTGATGCAGTCCGTCATTCCATCAATGTCCTCTCCATATGATGCACTGAGAACCTCCCAGTCTGTAGCCTCGAAACAATCCTGTAACGTAGCAGTGGCACCTTCTGACCATCTTCTTACACTCCTCACATTAGCAGGCTGTCTCTGAACCAGGGGTTTGTATATTGGCATGAGGTGGACTAGGTTGTGATCCGACCTCCCCAGGGGGGGAAGTGCTGCAGCACTGTAAGCACCTTTAACATTAGCATACAGCAGGTCTAGTGTCTTCTCCCCCCTAGTGTGACAATCCACGTACTGAGTGAAAGTGGGAATAGTCTTGTTCAGTGATGTGTGGTTGAAATCACCGGAGATCAGGAGAAAGGCATCAGGGTGTCGAGTCTGGAGTTTGGCAGTTACAGAGTGAATGACGTCACACGCGGCAGCGGCATTCGCGGATGGAGGAATGTACACAGCAGTTATTATCACATGTGAGAATTCTCTTGGTAAATAATATGGGCGAAGTCCGACAGCCAACAGTTCAATATCTGGACTACAAACGCGCTCCTTAACAGTCA
The DNA here is from genome assembly GCA_030522415.1 of Channallabes apus. Classification (NCBI taxonomy): domain Eukaryota; kingdom Metazoa; phylum Chordata; class Actinopteri; order Siluriformes; family Clariidae; genus Channallabes; species Channallabes apus. The sequence continues at coordinate 24,672,906 of CM060105.1, read as the reverse complement.
CATGACCGGGGTTACACCACATGTTGTTGATGTAAACAACCAGCCCCCCTCCTTTCCTCTTACCGCTCTCTCTCCTCGTCCTGTCGCTCCGTATCGCGCTGAAGCCGTCCAGTGTAATATTAGAGTCTGGCACATCACTATGTAACCAAGTCTCTGTAAAACACATCAGACTGCACTCGCGGAAGATGTTTTCAGTCTTTAACAAAGCTGTCAACTCGTCCATCTTATTGTCCAGAGATCTCACGTTGCCCATGATAAGAGACGGGACATACGGCTTGTACTTTCTCATCCTTTCCTTATGCGCTGCGCGTTTCTCTTCCTCTTTGGCTCCTCTGCGCCGCTTCCTTCCACCTCTGCATCCCCTAATCGTCCTCCTCCGTATCTCATCCGGAATGTTTAAAGTCCTATACAGAATCGGATCTCTGATGCCGGCCGGCTTCAGTGCGATCAGCTGTTCCCTGTTGTAAACAAAGGAGCCGCCTCCTTGCTGTTGTGCGCTGATCACCCGGAGCGCCGAAAGTGTAATTAAAATTGCGTAACTAAGAACACTTTCAAAACGCATGGTTTGAAAGGGCGACCTTACTTGTTGAATAGAATAAAGTTATAAATAAATAATAGAAGGAAAGTATAATAAAAAGTAAAAAACACACAAGAATTCCGAGAGCAACTGCACCAAGCTGCTGCACGCTCGCGCATGCGCAAAGAAGATTAGATATATACAGTGCAGAATGCCAGAATCCATCATGAGGAACAGAGATCACTCATGTTAACCCATCACATTGAGCCATGTTCCAACTAAAATGCTTTGCAAAAGTATTCATAACCCTAGAACTTTTACTCATTGATGGTTGTGTAGTGGTTTTGCATCTTCAGGGTCCAGGGTCCGATTCCCAGCCAGGCCCCCTTCCCATCTCTGTGTGCATGGAGGTTGCATGTTCTCCCCATGCTTGTTGGGTTTGCTCCAGGTACTCCGGTTTTCTCCCACGGTCCAAAGACGTGCAGATTAGGATAACCGGTGTTCCCAAATTGCCTGTAGTGTGTACCTTGTGATAGATTGGCACACTGACTAGGGTGTACCCCGCCTCCTAGGATAGGCTTATGGCCCCCCTCGACTCTGTATACCCCTGTAGGGCCAGGGGTAGCTCAGTGGTTAAGGCATTGGACTACAGTTCGGAAGGTCCCAGGTTCAAATCCCACAATCACCAAGTTGCCACTGTTGGGCCCTTGAGCAAGGCCCTTAACCCTCAACTGCTCAGATGTATAATGAAATAAAAATGTAAGTTGCTCTGGATAAGAGCGTCTGCCAAATGTGTAAATGTATACAGGATAAAGCGGTATAGACGATGAGTGAATAAAACATAATTATATTTTATTGGGATTTTATGTAATAGACCAACACAAAGTGGTACATAATTGTAATTTACCACATGGCTTGTTGTAAACTGCAAAAGGAATTCTTATGGTTTTCTTTCAATAATGGCTTTCTTGCCACTCTTCCATAAAAGCCAGATTTGTGGAGTCCAGGACTAATAATCAGACAGAATCTCCTACCTGAGCTGCTTGATAGACACTGTTTGTTCAGTAATGTTCCCTAACAAACCTCTGAAGGCTTCACAGAACAGCTGTATTTCGGTTTCACCCAAATGCAAATGAGGATGGGTTCCGTGTTGAGTCTGGTTTCTTCCTATTGCCATCTCAGGGAGATTTTCCTTGCCACTGTTGCCCTCGACTTGCTCACCAGGGACTATCTGAACATCTGATTCATGCACACTTACATTCCATACAAACTTAAATAATTCTTTTGATTTTGTAAAGCTGCTTTGCGACAATGACAATTGTTAAAAGCGCTATACAAATAAAATTGAATTGAATTGTATATTTATACAGTAGTGAGATTAAACTACACACAGGTGGACTCTACCTATTAATTAGGTGACTTCTGAAGGCAGTTGGTTCCACTAGATTTTACTTAGGGGTATCAGAGTAAAGGGGGCTGAATACACATGCACGCCACTCTTTTCAGATTTTATTTGTAAAAAAATTTCGAAAACCATTTATCATTTTACAATTATTTGCCAATTTGTGTTGGTCTATCAAATAAAAATTCTAATTACATGCATTTATGTTTGTGGTTGTAACATGACAAAATGTATAAAAAGTTCAAGGGGTATGAATACTGTGTCACTGTACATCCTGCATTTTATCACATTGTTTCAACAGTTATGTTGCATTGTGTTTCTCTGATAGTATGTTCATTACCCCTCCATTAAAAAAACACAAGAACAATATCGGCAAGTGCATTTTTAATATGCTACTTATGATAACTGACTTTGTTATGCAGAGCATAATGATAGATTGTATTTTTAACACTAAGAGCATAACATTAATTAAGATTCTGTCACGCTGTGTTCCCTGTTGCACAACCTTTATGTGATCAAAAGCTATAGATAAAGGGAAAAAACGTGAAATAAACTCTTGTAAAAAAAAATAAAAAATACTACAGGTAGCAGCAACTATCACATAAGGCCTGACTGAATATATCAGTTTTCTCATTTTGTACTAGAATAAATACTTGATTTAGAATTTTTCAGTTATGTTGGGGTTGTGTAGTAAGGTTACTCTGTCTGTCTCGGTCTGTTCTATTTTCAACTTTTCATCATCTTGTTCATCTTTTAAATACATTTACTGCAAAATTGTTGGACTCATATTTGTGCCACTTGAACAAGTTATTTTGCTATGGCTTATAACGAATCTGTGTGTGCAAAGACCTAGATATGTTTTTTTTTTCAAGACTAACAGTGTGAGCATTATTAAATGATTGTATTTATTAGTTTCAAATTTGAACATAATTCAAATTCTTTATTACGGAGATTTACACCATCCCCTTGCTTTTTTTTTTTTTTAACATTATTGTTATTATCTGTTATATTATTCTTATTCTCGTACACAATATGCTCTTCAGAAAACTGAGCACTCGAATTAAACCTTATCCACTCATGGGGGACCAGTGTTCCCATGGCAACTAGTGACACAATGCAGCAAAATACTCAGCATTAAGTTAAGTGTCTTTAATATACTAGAAATGATTATGAATACTGAACCTGAATGAAACCTGATATCTTAAAGGACTGCAGCTTATACAGTCATGTATAGATCCATCAGCCATAATATTAAAATCATTAACTTTAAAATCACCTAGGTTTTGGGTTATAATTGTGGCAGCAGGGCAGCTCTGGCCCCTCGGAGCATGCCTTCAAAGGGCACCTGGGTGTATGCTCTGATGTTTGACATGAGCACGTTGACAATGGATCCTTTGGATGCTGTGGGTTGGGTTGTGAGATACTGTAGGGCCTTCATGGAGCCGACTTGTTTCTGGGATCTGGAGAGTTTGGAGGTTGGGGCTCTTTATCTGATGGATCCCATGCATGGTGGGCTTTAGTGTTCTAGGGATTCTGGTGCATTTCTATCCTGGCCAGAATTGGCTTTTTATTGGTGATTTGTGCTGCATTGACCTTTCTTTTGGATTGAACCAGACGGCCTGGCTTTTGGTCCCCCCGAGGTGAGTCTTGGCTGTCCATGATCTTGTCACCAGTATAGTTGGTGATCCATGTTGTTCAGTTCAACTGTCAACGGTCATAATGTCATAATTGAATAGATTTATACTATTTATATATTTATACATGTTTTTTTTTACACAGCAGACTATTTCAAACAAGTCACATCAGAATATAAAAGGACATGTTTTCCTTAAAACAAGATGATTAAGAGACTTTTCAACTCTGAAACAGTGTAGTGTGTACTCTACTGCAGACCAACCTTACGAACGTGTGACTTAGCTAAGAGATACTTAGCGTAAGAATGTTTCGGGAAATGCGCCATAACGTTAAGAGAGAGGTTAAGGTACAACTTAAGAACTACTTAGCGATAAGAAGCTTTCGAGAAACCGGGCCCTGGTTAGTTTGGTGGCAAAGAAATGGGGTTTTTATTTTCTGTGAGAGATTGCTCAATTATCACTGTGTTCTTGAATGGCTCTCTCTTTCTGTTAAAGGGCTCCAGTGGGTAGCATGAATAATAAGGTATGGCGTCCATGGGTTAAAGGCTTGTTTGATATCTGCAGGTCGGAAATTGAGACTGTATTCAATCTGGATAAGAGGTGACATTTTCTGGATGGCAAAAAGAGGCCAGTGAAATTATTCTAGACAAGCATTTGAGATGGGAGTGCTTTAACCTCTGATACGCAAGCCTAAGGCAATTAAGGCAAGGAAAGGGTCCTTTAAAATCTAGGAGGAAGAAACATTAAGTGTAATTAACTTTTCTGTCTGAACTTTAATTTAAAGCACTTAATTCAATTCAATTCTGTTTTATTTGGAAAGCGCTTTTAACAATTGACATTTTCACATATAGTACAGTAGCAGCTTTACACAGTCAAAAGAATTATTGATGTTGTATGAAATGTGAATGTGTATGAATTAAAATGATAAGATGATGAGCAAGCCGGGGACAAAGGTGATAGTGGCAAGGAAAAACTCCCAGAGATGGCAATAGGAAGAAACCTTCAGAATAACTAGACTTAACGAAACCCATCCTCATTTGGGTGATAACGGATAGCAGGGATTGGTCTGCAGTCATACTGTGTATACCATCCAGTAGAGATGGGGGCTAAAATCTTGCTGGAAAATTATGGGAGGGAAAACATTCTTCTGTGTGACGATTCCCGTATCCACAATTATTTTTCTTAAAATAATTTTTAAAAATCTGTCGATTGACCAGTGACCAGAATTGACTGGTTTTCAGTTTGATTGCCCGTGAATGGTGATCAGCGGATCAGCCTGATCATATAAATGATTCAGAGCCAGATTCTGTAACAGAAATGCATTTTTATTGCTACATTATCAAAAATTGTGCATGTTAAAAGCATTCGATCTGCCGTTTTCTCTAAACTCTGTGAGCAAATTGGTCTCAAATCCACTCATTACACATGCCTCAAAACACTGTGAGTGAAAATCGCATGTGTGTTAGAAGCCCCACGTGCCCGTGTGCTCGCAGCCACGCAACCGGTGTGCTCACTGTCAATTTGAGTTTAAAGACTTTGGAGGCATTTGAGGTGGAAATACATCACCGTTTCTTTATAATCCTACAGGTGGTGCACTTTGAACTATTTACACATTTTCATCCCGTGTGTAAATAGTTTCTCTATCTCTGGCGGATGACTCAGTTAAATGTTAAACTCTTGTATTTGAAGTTAATTTTTATTAATGATTAAACTTTTTTTTATAGTTGTAATAATACTGAATCAGGATATTACCAAAAAATCGCGATATTTAAAGAATTGCAATTTTAATCAAAACGACCCCTAGGTATTGTGATGGTATCAGGAGGTGACTGGAATTTCTAATCCCTATTATGCATGCTGGTTAGTCTAGCTGAAATAGACTTTTTTCATAAACAAACAGAATGAGGAGGGGCTTCCTTTCATTGTGGAACTTGTAGAAGAAAGATTGTAGTAGCCCATAGGAAACAGAGCTGAAGTTGAGCAAAACTAAAATGATAAAAAGTTATTGATGGAACCGTTAGAGAGATGCAACTCTGTAACCCCTAAACCACCTCGGGCATGAGAGAGAGAGAAAGAGAACATTGGTGATGCTTCAGAGGGAGAGAGAAGGTATCTGGAGTGGTTCAAAGAGAGAGAGAGGCTGCCTGCTGAGCTTGAGAGAGAGAAAGAGAGAGAGGGGCGGGGTGCCTCTTCAATACTTCATGTGGAGTGTGGAAAAAGAAGGTGTCTGCACGGCTTCAGATGATGAACGAGAGTGTGTCTGTGAGACTTCAGAGGAGGAGGAGGAAGAGTGTGTATGTAATGCTCTGAGGAAAGGAACTAAGCTTCTGGAAGCTTCGAGAGACAGCAGGGCAGCCGGTCTTGTGAGACAGAGATGGCTGTGATCTTTGAGAGACAGAAGGGCAGAGAGTTGCTCTCCGTCTCTCAATTCTCGCCTTGCTGTGTTCTTCTGCCAGCAAAAAGATTTCTCGCTCTAATTAAATTTGACTGGCCTCTCTTGCTGTTAAAATAACCTCTCCTTCTTCAGGTTTCAGTAGCTGTTCAGCATATTTATTGGTAATTGAACATAGAATTTGACTTTATACTGTATAATATTAGTTGATATACATTACGGTAGATAATGATTGCTGACCCCCCAAGAGCAGGATCTCGGGTATATCCCTATGAATGGTTAAGGCGGTGTCTGACAGTAAAGTCATGTTAGACATCTTGCAAAGCATTTGTGACTGATTCCATTATACTTTGTGGGACATTTCAAGGCATGCACAGACTACAAATATCCTTTCTAGAAAGTAGCCATTTTCATAATTGCCGAAACCGGTGCTTTCTGCGAATGGTGCTGGGTCGGGTGATACCTTGTGCATACCAATATAATACCTGTAGTAGTTTCTTCCAAAGCCTCCCATTTTAATGTGTTTACATGGAGTGCTTCAGTACTTTGAAACAAGGATTGTTTGCCACTTGAGGTAATCTCTGTAAACAGATACAGTAATAGCTCTTCTTACGCTTAGTTTTCAGATGCATTTTAACATGCGACCTGTTCCTTGGCTCTCACAGCAGAGGGAAAAGTCCATCTACAATTGTATGTTGAATAGAATACAGTTCTGAGAGTAACTTTTTTAGCTAACATTTTTTTTTTACATTTTTAATTTTAAAAAATATCTTTGGATAATCTTCTGCCACACTAATGCACTTATCCCCGGGTTTCAATAGTGCTTGGATACAAACAAGTTTTCTCAGTACGCTGGAGCCAGGATTTGACTGCCTGCGTCATGTCTGAAACGCTGGCCTCACAGGAACTCCTTTAATAGCCCAAACATGTAGAAATGACTTGGAGTAAGGTCAAATTCACATTTTATTCATCACATACACAGTCATACACATACTGTATATGACTGCCGGTGATCTCAAGATTCAAAAGGAAAGTTTCAGTGTGAAATGAGAGAAATAAGAGAAATTACAAATTAGAAATATAAGGAAAATATCTACAGTAAATAACTTTAGATGTAAAGGACTTTTAAATTTACATAATGTACAAGCAATAAAAATATGAAAATAAAATACTGGAATAAAATAGTAGAATAAAACATATATAATAAAATAGGCAAGATAATGTGCCAGGATCGTCTGAAGTGGATATACGGCCTTCTTTAATGTCTGCACCATTCAAATGCTTTACAGAGGATAGAGTCTCATCACTGTACGGTGCAGGAGGAAATAAATTTAGTCCTCTATTCACCAGAAAGTTCATCACAAGTCCCAGTTTGACTTGAACACCCATCATATTTCAAGTCACTTGTGTTGTAAATAGAAACTAATTATTTTTTTCCCCTAATGATTAGAAATATTGCTTACACAGGTAAAAAGAACAAAACAAGTTTCTCAGTTTGATGATGCCGCAGTGCCACATTGTAAAGAACCCTAAGCTATTGTATTGTCTGAGAATATTTTCTCATGTCTTTTTCCTTTTTAAAAAAAAACCCATTTACATGAATTGCATTGTGGCAACAGATCTTTCTGTAGATGAATAGCTGAAGAGTGGCTCAGCAGCAATTTGTAGTAATAGTATGTTTTTTTAGAAAAGAACCAAAGTGCCACACATTACCTGTGTGTACTTTGATGACTGAATCTGTTTTGTCAAGGAATGTCTGAAGAACCTTCTTATCCATTATATGTCCAAGGTCAGGAGCATCAAATAAGACTAGAGCCAACCCAGGACCCTAACATGTCCTACAACACTCTTTTCTCCATTTCAGTTTCATTAAAATTATATGGAATCTATATTTAAATCTGAGAATTACTTTTGATTACTTTTGATACCTTCCAAATCAGTGTTTTTTTGTTCAGTGATTTTGTTTTCTACTGTACATGCTAGAACAGGTGGCGCGGTGGTGTAGTGGTTAGCACTGTCGCCTTGCACCTCCAGGGTCTGGGTTCGATTCCCATCTCTGTGTGCATGGAGTTTGCATGTTCTCCCCATGCTTGGTGGGTTTCCTGCGGGTACTCCGGTTTCCTCCCACAGTCCAAAGATATGCAGGTTAGGCTAATTGGCGTTCGTAAATTTCCCGAAGTGTGTGATTGGGTGTGTGTGTGTGCCCTGCGATGGATTGGCACCCTGTCCAGGGTGTACCCTGCCTAGTGCCCGAAGTCTCCTGGGATATAGGCTCCAGGTCTCCCGCGACCCTGAACACAGGATTAAGCGGTATAGAAAATGAATGAATCCTAGAACAATACTGAAGATTTTAAAACTGAAATAACAAGTATGGAATTTGGAACAAATTTGGGTTTCAACATGCATTTTAGTTTCCTTTGATTTGATGAACTATGCATTGAGTCACACTTGGATACTTAAGAACATTCCAGACCAGAATAATATATTTTAAACCAATAACCTCCCAATAGAACATCTCACATGAATGAAAAGGAACATTTCATAGAACAAAGACAGAATTTTGTTGTGCAAGTAGCAATTGTTTGCCAATTTGACCAACTTTTCACAGGCAACAGTAAAGCCTCTGACAAATCACAACACAGCTTGTTGGAATGTCAAACAAACCATTGGCAGACGTACTTTATTTCAACTTATGCAAGACAAAAATTACAAAACACAATGAGTTCAAGGACAATGTGCGGAGATGGATGGCCAAAGAACTCTGTTATGACTATTATCTGGATATTATGTTTAAAACATACCACAGTGTATTAGATCATTGTAATTGTATATTATCGTCTGTTAGTGTATAGTCTACTGTGAGTGTACACAAATTAAAGTAGACCTTTTACAGATTCAAATGATGTATTACACTTATGATGGGTGAGCAATACCATCGGTCCTGTGTCATGCCAACAATAAAGCATCCTGAGATGATTGATATGTGGGGTCGCTTCTCAGCCACAGGAGTGGGCTCACTCACAATTTTGACTAAGAACACAGCCACGAATAAAGAATGGGACAAAAATATTTGTGAGGAATCTCTCAGATTTTCCCAGAGAGTAGGGTGAGTTTTTACTTGTATTCTTAGTAGTCTTGTTATTTTTTTATTTTCATAGTTATTTTAAAAAATTTATACAATCCTTGTTTGTCCTTTAGATTCACTATTCAGAATCAGCACTATACCTTCACCTGAAGGACAAACATTTAAGGTGAAAAATGTAAAACTCTTGCAGGAATATGATAAAGATATAGGCCATCTGTGTGTAGATGGAAAATCCTTCTCTCAACAAAGGTAGAGGTCTCCAACACTGGTAACAACACATCATATTTCTGGTCTTTTTAACACCCCTCCATCTTACTCTCACCTTCTTGATTGTTTCTTCCCAATAAGAAAGATTTCCAGTTGAAATCAATCAACTTCCAGATAACCTCATCTGGACGACTGGGAATCAATCAATCATGAGAATTTGGCCTGATGCTAAATCTTTTGTTTCTGTTTAGTTTACAGTTAGCACTGTCACCTCCTGTGTCCAGGGTTGGGGGTTCAAATCCTGCTTCTGGTCGCTCTGAGTGTAGTTTGTTCCCTGAGCTTGGTAGGTTTCCTATTGTTACTTCAGTTTTCTCTTTCAGTCCAGAGATAATTGGCTGTTTGGTGTTTCCAATTTTGTTGTAATGTATAATTGGGTGTGTGACTGTGTACTTGTGCCCTGTGATGGTGTACCCAGGCTTGTGCCCCAAGTTCCCTGGTCTCCAGGTCCCTCACACCCACAAGATAGGTTGTGTAGATGATGTGTAGATGATGACCTCTCTATATAGAACATTCCATATCATCAACAGAATTTCATTGTGTGAAAGGTGGCATTTATTTTCTTTGCCCCAGATCGATTTGGCCAGCAAAAATACCTCTGACCAATCAAAATGCAACTTTTTGGAATGTCAAACAGAAATTTCCACCATGACAGTTCCACTGAGTAACCTTATTTTAGCTTATGCCATTCATTATGATAAAAACGGACAACAATTAAATGAGCACAATGAGTAAAAGGATAATGCATAGCCAAAGAGCTTCATTATGACCTTATTATCTGGGGATTATTAAAAAAAAGTCTACTAGATAATGGTTAGCTTAAATCCTTCTTATATTTATTCTTGTATTAAATGTTTGTTCTACTTTATTGTCTTTCTTTTTATTATCTTTTTATTTATTTTCTTTCTTTTTTAATCACTGTCTCTGAGAGTTGTACTGTTGGCATGTGTACAAATGACAAATAAAGTCTCTTAAATCTCTTGACTCTTATTATGAAATCTATGAAATGTGTTTATACCTTACTTTGTAGTTTTAAATACTGTACTTTTGTATTTAATTCTTGTGCTGTGTGGGCTTTGTTTATATTTGCCCATCTGTGCTGGTTTCTTATTTGTGGGTTATCAGTCAGTCAGGCAGAGAATTGTATCTGGTTGTAACAGCTTAATGTAATGACTCATCCTATTGCTTGTCTTTTTAACAACACTTACTCCTACTGTACTTTCACCTTCTCAGTTGTTTCTACCTAACCATAAAGAAGTCCATTTGACATGACTTAACTTCCAGATAACCTCACATGGATGACTGGGAATCGTTCGGAGAATACTTGACCTCTGAAGTCAGTGTTATTTTGATCAGTGAGAACACAATCGTTCCACGTTCGGGAATGTTCCCTGAGTCTGCTTAAAGAAGTCATCTTGGGTGCAGTACAACATACTCGACCACAGATCGAATCAGGTAGTCCCCAACGAGTTCAATTCCAGGAGCATGTTCGTATGTCCGGTTTGTTCTTAAGTCCGACAAAGTCATGAATATACAATGTAAAGCATATTAATTCACTTGACACATTTAGTCCACTTTCTCCACACTGACACCATATAGCCAAAAAGTGCACCTAAGGAAATGATTCTCCACAAACCTAACAGACATAATTTTTTTTGTTGTACAATACATTTTGTACATTTTGTACAATGAACCGGGGTCCATTCCTGCAATATCTGCAGAAATTCTTGGGATTACCTGTACTGGAATTAGACTGCTGTTTAGACACGATGTCAACAGTGCCGTCAGTGAAAGTGTTGCTCTTGACATTTAAAAAAACAATGTTAAAAAGGTTTAATTAGGGATTAAATAATTTGATATATGTGTTATACTAGAGATAATTTTTATGTTCACTAATATTACTTTTTCAGAATGTTCATGGGGCTGGCCTATAGTATGTCAGTGCAATAAATCATTAGTCAAGGTCCCGGGTCAAAAGGTTGGATGTCTACTAAAGGATAAATCAGTACTGCAATCAGGAAGCTGGTCATGTGACTCTTGAGGTCATGCATTGATGTGCTGCTTCAACACAAGGTCTCATCTTGTTATATATGGCACAGTGAAACGTTCCAGTGCATTAACAATAGAAAACACTAACCAAGCCAGAGTTCAATTTAATTGAATTTATTTCTGTTTTATTTGTATAGCTTGTTCAATACTTGACATTCCCACCAACAAAGGAGCTTATATACTATAGATAAATCAGAGCAAGTAAAAAAAAAAATAATAATAAAAACTTGACTGAGATGACACGAGGTAGATATCTTCATAGGAACCAGACTCAAGAGGGACTTCAGAAATGACTGTTCCTCAAATGTACTGTATACTACTGCATAGTGTGAGGGAGAATGTGAGCCTCATAGTGGCTACAATTGAAATTATTTGCTAAAGCAAGCAAAAGTATTACATTTCCACTTATTTTGTCGAGTGTAATATTTCAGATATCCATATACTGTAATTGAGACCTTAGACAGCAGCCCCAGGTCATTTTCCTTCTGCCACGCTTTTCATTTGTTAATTCAGTAAGGACGTTTCCTTTTTTCAGCACACTGAAGTATGAATACAGTCTCTCAGATACAGATCACTGGTTAAACCCCGGAGAGTATATTTATTAAAAGGTGCATGCTCATCTACTAGTAGAGTCATGGTCTGACAATGAGCTGTCGTGTCTATAAAGCAAAGACAAAAAAAGGGGTGAAACCCTTCATTATCTGATCAACAGTGGGAAATTGACCTGAACTAAGCACAAAAGGGCACAAGTACAAAGCATGAACAACAATAAAAAAGAGAATATATGAGAATGTGCACACTGTGATGCGAGAAATGAATGGTCCAGGAAATGCCCAAATTTCATGCAGTCATTGGCACTGGAACTAATGTGAAGCCAATTTGAAATTTTATTATAGCGGGAGTTTAATGGAGAAGCGATAATTGTTTATGCCCGGTCTAGGCAGCTACAGGAGGCTGAGTGACGTGCTCACACACACAGCTGGCTCAGAGTGATTGACGTGATCGAGAGAATAAGCACAACCAAAACAGGACTATTTGCTCGGGAGAAAGGATCTTACAATGCAGAAAACCATGCACAGCTTAGACTCAGAGAGCACAGGCACATGACGACCCTTCATTCAACTTCCAGAAAAATGAGTAATAACAAAGAAATATCAGGATGAAAGCACGAACGACTTTGCCAATGAATTCCCCAATTTTATTCATATACAGTAGCACTTTTAACAGTGGTGATTATCACAATGTAGCTTTACAGAATCGAAAGAAAATTAGGGAACTGAATATGAAATGTGTGAAAAAATGTGTATGAATCAAAAATTATCAGATTGTCCCCGTGGGTGATGGTGACAAAGAAAAACTCCCAGTAATGGAAATACTGTAAGAAGGAACCTTGAGAGGAACCAGACTCAACAGGGAACCCATCCTCATTTGGGTAATAATGGATAGAAGGGATTGAGTCCAGTTTGGTATTGGAGGTTCAAGAACAAAACTGTTTGTAAGAATTCCAGTCCTGAACTATTGAACGACTGCAGTTATAAGTCATCAGAGAACAGCTGTCTGCATCAGCCGAGTTCAAGTCTGTCTTCATGATCAAGTGGAACCGTCGCTAGTCACCACAGGCATCCTAAGCAGACCACACAGGGCCTCTATGCAATGAGATATTTAGAACGCAAAATTTAGGATTTAGGACACCATACCATATGCCACACACAAAGTACAATATATTTTTAACAAAACATCCTCCGGATTAGAGAGCTTCTTACTGGAAGAGATCATGAGGAGAGTTATTGGGTTGGGGACTTGTTATTTTTTCATGACATATTTTTATACAGCTCTGCAGAGAGCAGAGCATATGGTTTGCTTTTTAGATAACACTCAACCAATATACTGTGAAATCTTTATGTGATTATGCATGCTGAATAGACCCATAATATCAGGCCACAAGAGATGTGAAGAGTTGGAAGAGCTGCCTCAATTCTGTATAAGAGGAGAAATATTTCCACGGATACTTTGAAGTAAACTTTACCTAACATACAAGACTCTTGTTCTTCCAAGAATAAAGTATTATTATTATTATTATTATTATTATTACTTTCCTTTGGTCTTTATTCTTTTATAATGCTCTCTTTATCATACATCATACACTGGTTGACATATTTCTGGTTTGATCTAGAATGCGTGTGGACCATACTTAATGACATAAGGGCACTTGGACACCTCATACAAGTGTATCTTGTAGTGTAGTTTGCATGGTGGTCAGTGATGCAACCACTCTTTACTTTGGTATTTACTGTACTTTGGGTGTTGGCCAGAAACTTATATGGTTTCTTTGTTCTGGGAATAAAGCATAAAACTTTCAAAACATATTAGATTTCTCCGCTGAAGATGTCAAGCATACAATCAAAACACAGCGGACAGATCAAGCGATTAAGTTCAAGTTCAAAGGCTTTTATTGTCATTTCAACCATATACAGTTAGTACACAGTGAAATGAAACAACGTTCCTCCAGGACCAAGGTGCTACATGCAACATAAATTTCAACATAAATTAACAAAAACAATAAACTAGCTAACTAAATAGGCCTACTTAGCTGGCTAGCAGAGACAAGATCTAACATAAATTACAACAGAAATTTACAAAAAAACTAACTAGCTAAGTAAGACATGTGCAAACAAGAGCAACAACAAAGTGACAATGCAACGAACACGACATAACATAACAGAATAATATGGTGTTGAGGTAGTGTAAAACTGTAAACATTCCTTAACACAGCAGCAAGAATTGAGGAATTAGTGCAAAAAGTAGTCCAGTAATGATTATTGTGCAAAAGAGATAAACAGTGAAGCATTTACAGGTTGGTGTGTATGATAGTTTGTAGTGTAGGTCAGTGTCTGCGCTTGTGTTGATTTGTCAGTCCAGTCCCAATATTTTGAGGTAGTTGAATTAATCTGTGTGTGTGTGTGTGTGTGTGTGTGTGTGTGTGTGTGTGCGCGTGTGTTTATCAGTCCAGTCCCTTTTTGTTGAGGAGACGGATGGCTTGTGGAAAAAAACTGTTGTGATTGAAACTGTGTGTTGCTACACAGTCGTGAGTCAGCAGTGTGAACAGCAGGGAACTGAGCACACAGCCTTGTGGGGGCCCAATGCTCCGTGTGGTGGTGCTGGAGGTGCAGTTCCCGATCCGTACTGACTGAGGCCTTCCGGTCAGAAAGTCCATGATCCGTTTGCAGAGGCAGGTGTTCAGGCCCAACTGGCTCAGCTTCCCGATCAGTTGTTGGAGGACGATAGTGTTGAATGCTGAGCTGAAATCTATGTACAGCATTCGAACGTATGTGTCCTTCTTGTCCAAGTGTGTGAGGGCAGGATGGAGTGTAGTGGAGATGGCGTCGTCCGTTAGACGGTTAGGACGGTACGCAAATTGCAGTGGATCCAGTGAGGAGGGCAGCAGGGTCTTGATGTGTCTCATGACGAGCCGCCCGAAGCACTTCATGATGGTGGGTGTAAGTGCAACGGGACGGTAGTCATTGAGACAGGACACAGTAGACTTCTTGGGCACGGGGACAATGGCGGTGGCCTTGAAGCACGTGGGAAGGACGGCGCTGCTCAGAGAGATTCTCAGCACATTCTCTGAGCACTCTGCCCGGGATGTTGACTGGTCCAGCAGCTTTACGTGGGTTGACTCTGCGTAGAGTTTTCCTCACATCAGCTGTAGCGAGACACAGCACCTGGTCGTTCGGAGGAGGGGTGGTCTTCCTCGCCGCCACGTCGTTCTGCCTGTCGAACCAATCGTAGAAGTTGTTCAGTGCATCTGGGAGGGAGCTGTCACCGTCACAGGCAGGTGATGTCGTCCTGTAGTTAGTGGTGGCTTGTAAGCCCTGCCACATGCGCCGTGTGCCGCCCCTGTCTGTGAAGTGGTTGTGGATTCTCTGGGAGTATGCGCGCTTCGCCTCTCTGATGACCCGAGAAAGTTCAGCCCTTGCTCTTCTAAGCGCCACCTTATCTCCCGCTTTGAAGGCAGGGTCTCAGGTCCTCAGAAGTGCACGCACTTCCACAGTAATCCACGGTTTCTGGTTGGGTCGTGAGATGATGTTGTTGGAGACAGTGACGTCATCGGTGCACTTATTGATGTAGCTGGTCACTGATGACGTGTACTCCTCCAAGTCAGTGAAGTCGCCGTAAGTTGCAGCCTCCCTAAACATGTTCCAGTCAGTGCTCTCGAAACAGTCCTGAAGAGCAGAGATGGCTCCTGCTGGCCAGGTTTTCACCTGCTTCAGAACCGGTTTTGAACGCCTGATGAGTGGTCTGTCTGCTGGAATTAGCATAACAGAGATGTGGTCTGAGTAGCCGAGGTGGGGGCGGGGCTCTGCCCAATATGCGCCGGGGATGTTTGTGTAAACAAGATCCAGCGTGTTATCCCCTCTCGTTGCAAAGTCCACATATTGATGGAATCTAGGAAGCACTGACTTGAGATTTGCATGGTTGAAATCTAAAGCAACAATAAACAGTCCATCCGGGTGTGTATTTTGCAGTTCACTGATCTTTGCATACAGTTCCCCTAGCGCTTCCTTAGCATTAGCGCTAGGTGGAATGTACTGTACACTTCGATAATGAAAACGGTGGTGAATTCCCGTGGTAAATAAAAAAGTCTGCATCTAACAGTCACAAACTCCACCAGCGATGAGCAATAACTAGAAACTAGCACAGAGTTCTTGCACCATTTCGCGTTGATGTAAACACACAAGCTGCCACCGCGAGTCTTAATTAATTCCTTAAATTATAAACTTAACCTTATTATTAGCCAAGGACTTAAGCCACACTGATCTCTGAAGCATACAATTGCCACCTATTAGATTTATGTGCCTTGATGAAAAGTTTTAAATAGCTTCTAACTTTTCAAAATTTAGAAACCCTAAGGTACATACTGTATGGCACAGTTAGCATCATTGATTCAGATGTTCACCCTGGCTGGTAGTCTATTTCTCAATTTTTCTTCCAGTGTATAAGAATAAAATAGAGGAACCTTCTGTCTCTATGGACTGCAAGTGTCCATCACGATAGCATTCACATAGTGCAACAGTGATGAAGGGGGGTATATGGAAAAGGTGGATGAGATGTGAGAAGGGTTAACAGAAGAGAACCTACTGTGCATGTATATCAGAAATGCCATTGATTTTACATTGACTTAATTTGCTAAGCCAAGATTACAAACGAGCAGTGGTGTCAAAAGTATTCACATTCATTACTTGAGTAGAAGTATAGATACTAGGGTTCAAAAATACTTCTTTAGAAGTTGAAGTATCAACCCAAGCTTTTTACTTAAGTAAAGTTTAAAAGTACTGGTTTCAAAACTACTTAAAGTATAAAAGTAAAAATACCGTGAGGGGCGACAAAAGCATTAAGGTCTCGCTTGCGGATCATGCGACGGGGGGTGGGGGTGGGTTGGGGGTTGCGTTGTGCGAGTTCTTATCATGCGACCGGTGGGGGGGGGTATTGCGCGTTCTGATCATAAAAATAGAGTAACGAGGCTATTTTTTAAATGTAAGGAGTAGAAAGTACAGATAATTGCTTAAAAATGTAAGGAGTAGAAGTAAAAAGTCGGCTGAAAAATAATTACTCCAGTAAAGTATAGATACCCAAAATTTCTACTTAAGTAAGGTAACGAAGTATTTGTACTTCGTTACTTGACACCTCTGCAAACGAGACATTTCATCACCTATTTGACACCTCACATTTGTTCTTGCAGTCCTCGCCCTTGTTTGTTGTAACACGTGACTGTGGTAGGCACCATAGGACTTTATAGAGTACCATGCCATTCCAGTGGGTCCTGTGGTACTACTATAGTCATGAATAAAGAGCACTACTAGTCCTGTGTCATGCCAAGATTAAAGCATCCTGAGACCAGCCATGTGTTGAGTCGGTTCTCAGCCAAGGGTACGGGGTCACTCACAATTTTGATTAAGAACACAACCATGAATAAAGAATGATACTAAAACATCCTCCAAGAACAACTTCTCCAAACCATCCAAGAACAGTTTGGTGAGAAACAATGACTTTTCCAGCATGATTGAGTACCTTGCCATAAGGCAAAAGTGATAACTAAGTGAACAAAACTTAGAAATTTTGGGTCCATGGCCAGGAAACTCCCCAGACCTTTAATCCCATTGAGAACTTGTGGGCAATCCTCAAGAGGCGGTTGGACAAACAAAAACCCACAAATTCTGACAAACTCCAATGCGAGAGTGGGCTGCCATCGGTCAGGATATGCCAATAAAAGTTGTAGCACAGCCACACAAAAGGGGCGTTTTCATACACAGGGAATTGGATGTGGAGCTAATGCTGCTCACCTGTGGCCGAAGGCGTGCCCTAGCGGTTTCTGTTCCCCTATTGACAGTGTTTTGGTCACCGGGCAAGTTCCCGCGCATGCGCGATCGCGTCGCAAGGGAACCCGGAAGTGACGTGGGTCACATGATCCGGCATAAAGCCGGAACCGGCAAGGAAGCCGTTACGGAGAGATGAAGACAGCGCGCTGCATGTTTTTTGAAGCTGAGCGACTGCTTGTGGATTACCTTTTGTTAATTTCATTCAGTACCCAGCTCATTCCGTTTGTCGATCTCCCAGACCCACCATCTTTATCTGGTGAGATTGACCCATCTCTCCAACTCACCATTTCACCCCAATTGCCGTTTTTTCAGACTCTGGACTATCATACACTCACTCACACACCCGCATACATCGCATACACTCTTTTTTCTATTTGTATATATTTGTATATATTGGTTTGTGGTGCACCGTGTTTGTTTATTTATCTGTCTGTCTTGTATAATACACTTGGTTTAATTTATTATAATTGTTTTGTGTCGCGTCGTGTTTTGTCCAGCTGCGGTTGCGCAATACCGGAAGTGTTGTTATCTAGCCCCTGTTTAGATTCCCGAATCCGTTTATTTGTAACCAAGCGGTTAATAAAATCCAAGCGTTACATAGTGGTGGCCCGTACGCACGGGGAATCTGTATTTAGGGATATTTTCCGGTTTTGTGTGATGTGGCTGAACAAAATGGACGCTAATGCTAACATCGCTAATGCTAGTGCTAATGCTAAGGCTAATGCTAGTAGTGCTGCTAAGGCCGACTGTGTAGTGCATAATAACATGCCGGTTGATGTAGATGATGCATTTTATACACGCCGTGACCTTACAACTGAATTAACGTCATTGATTAGTTCTTTATATATATCAGATAGCCATGATAATGTCAATGCTGATGATTATATTGTTCATGGGACTGATATAGAGGTAGTGCACACACTACAGACTGAACTTTATCAATGCAAGATGGACATGGTGGCGCTTACTGATAAAGTGAGCTCCATGGAGCAGGATTATAGACAATCCCTAGACAGCAGTCTCAACCGAGAAATCAGTCTGCGTGATGCAGTGGACGCGAGCCTGGAAGGGCTGCAGCGCTACTGCCAGGAGGCTCTCGAAAAAATGGAGAGAGCCATCGTTGACTGTTTTCTGCGACGGGACGTCATCTGGGAAAACCGGATGAAGAGACTGCGTCTCACTAGTACGCCCACCACACTCAGGTTACAGGCCTGCACCCCTGCATCCCCTCCATCTCCTGCACAACATCTGCCCAGCACTCCAACCACTACAGCGACGGCCAAGGTGAAGCTTCCAAGCACTCATGCCATCGCCGACGTTCCTCCTGGTGTTCCAGCACACTCCTCGGCTCTGCTCTCCTCCCCACTTTCTTCTTCTTCTTCTCTGCATGCTCATCCATCCATCTGTGTGGAGTTCCCTGCCTTCTGCGACGCGTCAGAGACAGCTGAGGTGAAGAACTTCATCGAGCAAGCAGAGAAATACCTGGAGATCAGACCCCTGACCCGACCAGAGCTACTGGGAACCCTCGGCTCAGTTCTCCGAGGGCCGGCTCTCAGTTGGTGGAAGGCGGAGAAGGGCAAGGTGAAGGACTGGCAGTCTTTTAAGCAGGCTTTCCTGGCGGCGTTTATACTGGATGACGACCTCGACGAAGAGGAAGACAACTTGAGGTCTCCGGTACGGCAGCCAGGGCAACGCCAGGGAGACTACCCCGATGACCACCCCGCCCTCTGTCTCATGGGAAAACCTGATATCTCCGAAGAAGAACTAGTGGGGCGAACCCAGGAGAACATCATCACGAGAGTGGCGTTAAGAGGAGCGGTGAGCACCGTGGAAAAGCAGGTGGAGAGAGGCGCTAGGGGAGAGAAAGACGGCGTGGACCGCTTTAATCCGGGTCCAGATGCCATACCCCGAGCACCCCCGCCGCTGAATGGAGCTGACACCCCACGTCAACCCACCACGTCCACTAAAGAGGCCTCCAGCTTCCTGAGAGACCTGAGCAAGATCATCAGCGCCCAACAGAACGACCCAATTATCACGAAGCTGCTCTCCAAAGATCATCAAAGAGGCACACAAGATCAGAGGGTCACCTTCGAAGGTCGTCAGGGCGTGCTATATCGCCGGGTACCGGTAAGAAAAGGAGAAAAATTTCAGCTAGTTGTCCCCCAGTCGCTAATAAGCGAGTTCCTTCAATACTATCACGACAATCCATTGGGAGGACACTGGGGACAACTGAAAACCCTGCTGAGGCTATTAGAGGTGGCGTGGTGGCCGACGGTGCGGAAAGACGTCTGGCAATACACCAAATCTTGCAGCATGTGCCACCGACACAAGACAGGACATCCGTCATCACCCCGACAAAGACTTATCCAGGAGGAGGTGCAACAAAGAGCACAACACCTAGAAGCCACACAAGCCAGATATCACAATACCCGGAGGAAAGCAGCGCACTTTCAACCGGGAGAACTGGTGTGGAGAAAAGCTCAACCACACTCCTCCACAACAAGAGATTCTGCAAGGCGAGTGCCCCAGTGGGAGGGTCCAGCAGAGGTAAACCACAGAAAAAGACCGAAAAAATACACAAGGTCTTGGGGCTACCCACAAAAAGCCGAGGATTACAGTGTGGCGAATTTAAAGTGCTTGTGCGGACATTCTCCTCAGACGCCGGAGGCTTGGGGGGGGGGGTCTATGTAGCACAGCCACACAAAAGGGGCGTTTTCATACACAGGGAATTGGATGTGGAGCTAATGCTGCTCACCTGTGGCCGAAGGCGTGCCCTAGCGGTTTCTGTTCCCCTATTGACAGTGTTTTGGTCACCGGGCAAGTTCCCGCGCATGCGCGATCGCGTCGCAAGGGAACCCGGAAGTGACGTGGGTCACATGATCCGGCATAAAGCCGGAACCGGCAAGGAAGCCGTTACGGAGAGATGAAGACAGCGCGCTGCATGTTTTTTGAAGCTGAGCGACTGCTTGTGGATTACCTTTTGTTAATTTCATTCAGTACCCAGCTCATTCCGTTTGTCGATCTCCCAGACCTACCATCTTTATCTGGTGAGATTGACCCATCTCTCCAACTCACCATTTCACCCCAATTGCCGTTTTTTCAGACTCTGGACTATCATACACTCACTCACACACCCGCATACATCGCATACACTCTTTTTTCTATTTGTATATATTTGTATATATTGGTTTGTGGTGCACCGTGTTTGTTTATTTATCTGTCTGTCTTGTATAATACACTTGGTTTAATTTATTATAATTGTTTTGTGTCACGTCGTGTTTTGTCCAGCTGCGGTTGCGCAATACCGGAAGTGTTGTTATCTAGCCCCTGTTTAGATTCCCGAATCCGTTTATTTGTAACCAAGCGGTTAATAAAATCCAAGCGTTACAAAGTGATTGCCCCCTCAAATAAAAATTTTGAAATGTTGAGAAAGCACGTTGATATATTTACAAAATGAATATATTACAAGTACAAGTTGATAAAATTTTCTGCGGTAGCGGAAAAATCCGCCTAAAAAGGGACACTACACAAACGGTATTAGATTTCCCTCATATTTCTGTCCCTCTGCTGTGTGTATTCATTCACAGGCTGCAGCGCACGTACACGCACACACACGCACACTCTTCCCCTAAACATAATATGATCTGTTCTATAGGCCATCTGTCTTAACTTAAGTTTTCTTTATTATTCATAAGACAACCTTTCAGTTTTGTAAATATTCTAGTTATATTGTGTTAAGTCTTACTTTAGGTTAAACATTTTTGAGAATTTGACTATCCAGCTTAGATAAATGTTATGTCATTGATTGATAAAATCTGGATTAAGGACATTTTATTTTATTTTATTTTGCTTTATTTATTTTATTTTTATTTTTCAGTCCCCCCCCCCTGAGCCACCTTATTGTGGTCAGGGGGTTTGCGTGCCTCAGTGACCTTAAGATCTATACCAAAAGGAGCTTAGTCTTCAAGTGGGACACCTGAAGTTGGACAGGTCTGAAGGTAGAGGCCTGACAAAGTGCATTCCACTTCTCCAGGCTTTGGACGCAGCTAACAACACAATTCAGCAAGAACAGTACTGTTACTACTGTATAAGCACAGGGAAAAAAACAGTGCTCGAACATGATGCCCCCTTCACATTTCTGACTGCCCCCCCCATATGGTCTGGTCTAGAACCGGCCCTGCTTGCATAAACGTAATGTACTTGTCAATAAAAGCCTTTGACACTAATGAAATGCTTGTTATTGTACTTTAAAGTAACATCTGACAAAAAGATCTAAAAAAATCTTGTCAATAAATGCCCTGGTATATGGTATACATACATCGTACTAACATGGTACCTATAACTTGGGGGGGGGGGGGACTTCTTATTGGTTAGTTTGTCAAATTATTTTTTTTAATTTGCTTTCATTGCTTCTCACTAGTGAATGTAACGTTACATTCGGCAGGCAAACCCACAGACAACTGCTCCATAGGTTTCCAGTCAGGCAGGCCCACGGCCACCCTAACATGCAGTTGCTAGGCAACGCCACCATGATGGCAATCAGGGGGATGCATGACACCTGGATGCATGTCTATATAGGCCCCCAACACAAATCAACAGACGTTTGGACATTTACATAGCACCAGGACTAGGAGCATTGCTCTGGTATAGAGAAAAGATGAAAAGAGACAAAATTAAATGAAAGTGAAAAGAGAACTAGAAAGAAAAGTTAAAAGTAAAAAAGAAAAGAGGAAATCTGAAAAAGAGAAAAAAATAAAAAGAGAAAATATAAAACTAAAAAGACAATAGAGAAGGATTAACCCTGTCTCGAGGGGACAGGGGACTTCTTAAAGAGAAAACATAATTCTTAAAATCAACCAAGATGTTCTAAACAGTTGTGTGCTTTTTCTAAACAGAGATAGAAAAAGGCTTAAATAGGGGTTAGAATGAGTTTAGAAGTTTTTTTTTTTAGACCCAAACAAGATGCCAATGACCCATCCAACATAAATACAACCAAGAGTGCAAACCTTAACCAGCACAAAGCAAGCATGATAAAACCAAGACATGGCTCACCAAGGTTGGAGTGGATGAAATCAAGTGGTTCGCACATATTTCTGCCCTCGACCGCACTGAACACTGAGTTGGGATGAACTGGTATTGATACTAATTATAATCCCTGGTCTCAGTCCCAACAACACTGCATGACATTGAGGTTGAATGAACAAATCCTTCTAATCCAATTTGTGTGGGGGGGCGGAGCCTTCCCAATAGACCAATTCCATGTTAGTGCGACGGTCATGCGTCTACATACTTTTGACCATAAAGTGTATTTCTAATTCTATAAACTGTGGATATTCTTGTTAAACCTTTTGCAGACTTGAGGAGAACTTAGTGAGAAGTGTTCAGGGAAATATGATTGAAAACCTGATTGAAATGGAGGGCAAATATATCTACAAAGGATGTTTGAGGCAAATCGGGACTTTTAAATGCGCAGCATAACAGAACACAGTTATGAGAGTAAATCTCCCAGCCGAGTTCCTGTAATGTGCAAGTGGTGAATGATTGTTTGTACAGTTCCCACAGATGGATGCATCTCTTCTGCAAGTTCATGACAAATTACCCATGGATTATGCACTCAGTGCTGAGTGCCACCTCAGCCAGAATTGTGGTTCACAGACATACTGTGCTTGAAATCTTCTGTAAATGTCAATCAGATTAATGCCTTCATTCTTCAATTCAAATGGAATGACTGATATAGTACTTGTAATACAGTAGAACTAGCATGTGTGGGTATTCATATTGCTGGAAAAAAAAAGAGAGACAAATATCCTGTTTTGAAGAAAGCCATTAGGGAAAGCATCTTTAAGATGCATACGCCTTACCTTTTGAAATCTGCAATAACATTCAATAGGAGCCGAAGATAGATATTGTTAATTTTTGTCTGGGGGGGAATGCTGTGTTGATGAGACGTGATGAATTCCTTATTCTACGGTTTGTAGTCTTCACTGCTTCCCAAGGCAGTGATCAAGCTCTGTTTGTGGCATCCAAATGCAAACCAATTTCTGTAGTCAATAGTTTCTCATTTTCTCATGTCACCAAAGGTTGTGAATAGCTTTTTAAAAATTTATGAATGATAAATTGCTGAGGAAGAAAATTGTGCTTCCCCCTTTCCACCCCCTCAAGAATATGCACTCGGGTTGCTTTATTATAGGAAATCACATGCTGTAATGTAGCAATTTATTCATACTGTAGCTGTGAATTGGTTGTGAATACATCCATTATTCGGTATCATTATGAGGATAAACGCTTTAATGTTTTAATCAGGCACTCAAGCCGCAGCTCTCACCACAACAGGTATGAAGAGAAATAAACTCAAATGACTGCCTTGAATAATACTTTTTAAAAAATTTGTAATTAATTGCCTGACTGGCATCCACTAGACTGCTACAGGCTTATATTGACATCTCCTTCATGACTATTCATAGAAACCTTCTCCAAACTTCTAAATGTTTCATGGCATTTCTAAGACGACATAATTAGATTTAAACATCCACTGTCTGGCTCAAAAAAAATCACATCAAATTTCATTTAATTACTTTTAACTATGATCACAGCAGACAATGTGGTGGCCAATTTATCTACAAGATGCACAATTCGCATCTTGAAATATACTGTACATGTACTTGTTTCATCAGGAAAGAAAGACTCCATAGATGGTCGTTCAGTACATCCAGGTCATCAGCTGGCTTCGTTTTGCCTAGATCTGGTCAACTAAGGCAACCCCAGATTATTACATGGTGTTTTCTTCTTACTGTAACACGCTCATCTTTCTGGGATTAGGGTCGATCTGAACTCATCAGACCACAAAGTCTAATCTTTTTTTCTTTTCTTTTTTTCTCACTAACAAGTGGTTTTCTCATGGACACACAGCTGTGAGTTCTCATCATATTGTGTGCAAATGGAAATACTCTTACTTTCACTATTAAACTACTGTATTGTTTTTTACTGTAGATTTTGTACCATGCAACTTCACCAAGCGTTTAAGTCCATTCATTATTTGTGAACCACATTTGATGGTTCAGCAGTATCTTTACAGGTTTTGAAAATGTGTTCTTAACTCAGTTCCAGTAATTTAAAATCTCTCTAGTTGTTTTCTTTGCTCGATGCAGCCGGTAATTTGATTCTTCTGAAATGGTAATTTTTTTAATGGCTGGCCAGTGCATATTCAAACTGTTATCAATGATTTTCATCTCTACTATAGAATTATCAAGCCACTGTATATGGGCAAATTACACCAATTTACTTTTTGGTGTGAAAAAGTATTTGCCCCTCAATTCTGCAAAGATGAGGGGGCCAAAATTCCTCCACAGCGCTGTAACAGACTCATTGCAAGTTATTAATAACGCTTGATGGCAGTTGTTGCTGCTGTGTGGCCCAACCAGTTATTACGTTTTAGGGGGCAAACACTTTTCCACACAGGGCTATGTAGTTTTGTTTTTATTTGACTAATACTTTAATTAGTTTGATCTAAAACATTAAAGTGTTCCAACCTTGCAAAAAAAAAGAAATCAGTAAGGGGGCAAACACTTTTTCACACCACTGTATGTAGCTATATACTGTGTAGTGAGATGGAAATGACTTAAGTGATAGTTACAGTAAAAGCTGTCTTTATACACTAATCGTGCTTCATATGAACAATTCAATTTTTATTCACTTACTGTTGCGGAATACAAATTAACCAAAATGCATCTGTTGAAAAATCACAATTTTAATAATAAGTAATCAGGCTTCGAATTACTTAATTTAGGATTGGAAGGGTTTAATTTAATGGTCATTAATCAAGATTTCATTTCAGTGGATTAAAGGCAACATTTGTTCTGCAGAATCGTCAAGCACCACAGCTGACTCAAAAGAGGGCATCCAAGGGCAGCACTGTGAGGGATATTATTGAACCACAGATGGAAAATGGCTTTCAGTTGAGAACCCTTTGCACTAAATTTGCAAGGATTGTGACTAAGTCTAAACTAACATTTTCCTCGGAGATCATTTCATCTCACAGAATTTTATTGGCCTCTAGCTAAGAAGGGTGATTTCATATATCACCGATCAGGCATATAATTACAATGCAAATCATTAAGCCCAGGATTGGTCCCTCTGGACACGACTCCACAAGGCCTCTAGGGGTGTGCTGTGGTGTGTAGCACTACAGTAGGTTGTTGGCAGCGGATATTTTTTGTGCTGTGGGTTATGGTGTTGGTCCTCCGTGGATCAGACTTGTTAATGGGATTCCCCCCATGGGTGCGCGATCAGACTGAGATCTGTAGAATTTGGAGACCGGGTTGGCGGCATCGGGCTCTTTCGCCTGCTGCTATTCTCGGTTGTGGAGTTCAGCCCCTAAATTGACACTTATAGTGCAAACTGAGCCAAAGCTTTTTTTATTTTACAAAATAATTGCTGGATCAATCTTGTTACCACATTGCAGGATGTAAGCACACACACAGAGAATATCTTTGATTTCTTTTCACTCGAATAAAAGGGAATCGGGCAGCAAAGGCACTGCAACTACTTGTAAAAATGCTTTATTAAAACACTTAATCATTAACCAAGTTAAAAAAAATGAACCAGATGTACAAT
The DNA here is from genome assembly GCA_030522415.1 of Channallabes apus. Lineage (NCBI taxonomy): Eukaryota > Metazoa > Chordata > Actinopteri > Siluriformes > Clariidae > Channallabes > Channallabes apus. The sequence goes on along the minus strand of CM060105.1, from coordinate 24,646,573 downwards.
TGCAATAATAAGATTATGAGAATATTTCTTGCAAATACTTTATACTGAACAATGGTACTTAAAATTGTGTGCAAGTTTGGAAAGTTATCTAAGGGTTTGAATGTATCTAAGGTCTTTAGGCCATAAAACGTGGAGTCCATGTTTTTAGACCATACTAAAGTGAGGTGCTGACGTCATAAAGAGCTCAATCTTGTTTCATCATGACCATGTTTCAGTGCACAAGTACATTTTAAAACATAGTTTTAGGCTCGAACCCTGACCTCATCTCCAATGAAAAACCTTTGGGATGAACTGGTAATCCTCTAATACTCTAACGGCTGAATTAGTACAAATCCCCACAGTTAGATATCTTCATAAATCTAGTGAAAAGTATAATGAACAGATTGCCATATCCATTATACTGTATACCAGTAAACTGGTGGCAGGATCATGGGGACTTATGTCTTCTGGTCCAATTCCATAGAAAAACCAATGCAGCACAGATCACTCAAACGTCAATGCTGCCCACGATGGAGGCAAATACAACCCGAGAGGAAGAAGATATATAGATTTTTTTTTTTTTTTTACTGTGCCATTATTCACCAAAAATTAAGCAAAAAACATTCATCCAGGCGCTGCTAATCATCAGCCCCTGATTAATTGATCATCAGCAGATTTGCAGACCTCTACAAAGGAAGATGTTTCGGCAGTTTGCTGGTCTCTCCAGCATTCTGGAACATTTTCACACAATACAGAGGAAAAGACATAAGCAATGGTCTTAGAGAAACAATTGTTGCTGCAGATCAATCAAACGAGCCCAATGACTGGGCTTGTTTATGCAGCCATTGTTTATTTGGAGATTGCAACCTTTTCATTCATTCATTCATTCATTCATTCATTTTCTATACCGCTTAATCCTGTGTTCAGGGTCGCGGGGGACCTGGAGCCTATCCCAGGAGACTTCGGGCACTAGGCAGGGTACACCCTGGACAGGGTGCCAATCCATCGCAGGGCACACACACATACACACACTCACACACCCAATCACACACTACGGGCAATTTAGGAACGCCAATTAGCTTAACCTGCATGTCTTTGGACTGTGGGAGGAAACCGGAGTACCCAGAGGAAACCCACCAAGCACGGGGAGAACATGCAAACTCCATGCACACAGAGACGGGAATCGAGCCTGGCCGGGGAATCGAACCCAGACCCTGGAGGTTGCAACCTTTTGAACATCCAAAAATAAAACATGCATGACTCTCCTTGTCACTTTGTGTAAAACGTCAATACGGTACATGTTTGCAGCAGGAAAAGAGGAGTTCAAGGTCGTCTCAATGACCTGGTCACCTTGCAGTCCTTGAATTGACCTTGAACTCCTCTGTATACCAGAATATTACAAAGCTTGGTCGAAATCCGCTCATGCAACAGGACAATGATCTGATGCACAACAGTAAATCTACATCAGGTTATATTTGCCGAATATTGATAATCCATCAATCCATCTACAGTAGAAACCTCTAAGTCTCCAAATAGGGACTGTGGGGGCCAATGGTAACCACTGTACTGTATTTATACGTTCCCATTTTATGACCTCCAGTCAACATTTACACATGCATTCACACATTTACGGGTAATTTGGGGATACCTGTTCCCAAATTCAAATCTACATGTATTTGGACTGTAGGAGGAAACCTGAGTCCCTGGAGGAAACCCACCAAACACAGGAAGAAGATGAAAACTCCATGCACACAGACCTGAGGCAGGAATCGAACCCAGACCCTGGAGGTGCAAGGTTAACCACTAAGCCATCATGCTGCTAATACTGATATTGCCTGAAGAACATTTCTGTTGCCTGATATATTTTATGTTTTTACAAAAAAATTAAAATAGAAAAAAATAATAAAGAGGGGATACTAACTTTCGCACATAACCGTATATTAAGCATTGGCTAAATAATTGTCCACTTTTCCCTTTGTTGTATTTTCCACCAATGAATGACAGAAAGAATAATAATGCCCAAGCAATTATAGTACAGTTTGAACCCTTTCAAAATTGCATTTAATTGTAACCTCTTTTTAATTTTTTTGCTCTTATTGTGAGCAAAGTGACGTTAAGTGGAGGAAAAAGCACTATAAGTACATTTATGAAGTTAATTATTATTTCTAACTATAGGACTCCACTAGCTGTATACTGTAGATAACATTAGGCTTAATCTTTAACTTTGTATTCAGTGACTGTGACAGCCACCATGTACAGTAGAGACAATAACGTCACTCAGTTACACTTTAAATAGAATGTTAGACAGGGATTTTTTTTTACACTATTTCCATGTCCGATTAGTATAAAACTACTTCCATCATACTTTTGAGATTATGAGGTCATTTTTTTTATTACGTTTTTTTTTTTCTGTGTGAAGCTAGATGATGGAAGGCAGGACTTTTTAAAACAAAAATACAGAGATGTCAACTATGACTAATGACCGACTCCTAGATTAGATGCAGCGGAAGTTCGGTAGTGATGATGCTTCCTTTCTGTGAGGAGTGGAGAAGATTGTGGGTTTTTGGGTATCAGGGATAGACTGTGTAAATGGAGAACATCAGGTTTTGTGTCTGTTAAACATATGGGCCTTGTCTGTAGGGCAGATGTTAAGGTCAGTTGGTCATCCTAACCAATCTGTTTGTTGCTGCGTCAGTGCACAGCAGCAAAATTAAAATCAGACTCCATAATCCCCAGGTCCATTTAACACCTACCTCTGCAAACATACAGTACAGTAATGTAATTGGGTTCTTTACACACAGTAACAAGTAGAGTCGTTCACATTTTATTTTTAGATCTTCAATTAGCATGTACAGAAAAACAACAAACTCCTTTTATGGTGCTTTTACACTATGAAATGGCCAAATACGGCAAAGACAATAGTGAGATGTGAGTGTATACTGTATGAGAATAGTTTTATTTACAATAGAGTGTAAATAACGAGAATACAAGATTGTGCAAGAGACTCGAGTACAATATTTAGCTTCTTAAAAAGGTGTGATTTGTTGTAACAACTTTCTTTAGCACCTTGAAAATTATAAAGACACGGATGGCTGTAATTACTGTATGTGCAGTGGAAAAAAGGAAAAACAGATGTGTGTAACGATGAAGGCTACTGTAGGATGGAACAAGAGTTACTTCTGACTGAGTAATATAGCCATCATGTTATCTGATGTGTTTTCTTGGTGTGTGTGTGTGTGTGTGTGTGTGTGTGTGTGTGTGTGTGTGTGTGTGTGTGTGTGTGTGTAAAAAGCCTATATATGTTTCCAATACTGTACTGTAGGTGTGTTAAATGGACCCGGGGATTATGGAGTCCCATTTGATAGAAGCATCCAACATTCAAAAAGTTTCAGCAAGAAAACACATCTGATAGTGTTATGTCATCTTAAACAGCAGTTTGCCTCCTTAATAACTGCGTCTAAATACTTTAGACTGTGTTGTTCACAGCTAACACAAGCTACAAAGATAACTAGCTTCTAACATAAGGTTGAGTGCCAAATCCCATAAGGTTGAGTGCCAAAAGGTATTACTTTGTGTGTTGAACAAGGGATTCTACACCATACATAGTGCACTAGCTAGCTTTTACGTTTTACACTATTTAGGATTTATCCTCATGGAGGTGGACAGTCCTGATAAACCTATTTTATATTTCCACTTATCCCAGTTTAGCACCAGTTTAGAAGTTAGCTGATGGATATGTGGAAATCTAAATTATAAACCCAGACGTTATCTTAGGTGCTAAACTGGGATGTGGAAATAAGTTTATCAGGACTGTCCACCTCCATGTTTTATTCTCCTCATAATAGTTTTAAACTACAGTACGTAGACCCCTCTTAATTAAACTGGCGGTCGCCATCTCGGCCAGTCACTGAGAATTACAGTAACTCCCTGAGGGAGCAATACTACAACACTCTCTCTAGTGTAATATTGCTTAATTATAAGCAAGTAAAAATACTTTATTTAAAAGCATATTTATAATGGTGGTTCTGGAATACTGCCTGTCACAATATTTCATTTAGTGGAGAATAAGCTCAGTGGTTAAGGCATTGGATTCCAGTTCAGAAGGTCCCAGTTTCAAATCCAATGACCACCAGGTTGTCCCTGCTGGGCCCTTGAGCAAGGCCCTTAACCCACACCTGCTCAGACGTATAATGAAATAAAAATGTAAGTTGGTCTAAGGGTGTCTGCCTAAATGTAAATAAACCTTTTGGATTAAATTAGTCTCTTTACATACAGTACAGTGTACACAACATTTTCATAAGTTTTCCCAATGATTATTCAGGCTACTGTCTCTGAAGAAAGTGTTTAAGAATCATGGACCAAAAGGTTCTTTTAGAAAACGGAATGGCTTTGTCCTTTTCTGTCCCTTTTATTATCATCATCCACCATCGCAAGGGGACCAGTTCGGAAAATCTGTGACATTAAGACAATAGCATTTTACGGACACACATCAGTGGCAGATGGCATAACATATAACACACTGGAGGGGGCTGATTGATCCATCAGTGCTGCTGCTCAGTGTGAGATCGGACTCCTCAGAGAAACACACACACACACCAGACAGATTTTCTCGGATCCGTCATATGCGTTCAAAATCACAGACTCATGGGAGCATACAGCCAGACAAACAGACACATGAACACAGCACCATAAGGGCTTTTGCTCACTCACTGGGGTCTGTTTTGTTGCCATCACACTGATCTAACCCCAGACTTAATTTCGGTCGCTCTGTTCACTCCTGCTGTGGACTAGACATCCAGACAGCAGACAGTCAATTCATTTATTCCTTTCAAATATGCACGGATGGACAGAATGAATGCCTGTTTTCTTGGGTGTCAGCATGGAGCTTTTGGAACCTGTAAAGGCACAGCTTGGAGCTTTGTGCGGTGACGATGATTTCAGACCTACGACATAAAAGACAATATTGTGTTTCAATCATTCCAAACATCTATTTTCTTTTCATGCAGACCTAGATTTGATTTTTCTAAAGAGAACCTTTATAGATTTTTGTCACTTGGCCACACAGCTCCTTCAGATTTAAGCTAATAATACTTTTTCCCCCATGAAGCAACAGTTCACCAAGAAATAAAAGCTAGTGCAGGACACTTTGTCTTTTAACAAAATCAATGTACCATGGAAGATAGTGAACAGAACAACAAGTGGGGAAGATGGAGCACCACAGTGACATTACCAAGAACAAGACATCCCTCCAAATTTGACAAAAATGGATGGCTGCCAGGAGACTTACTGTACGGCAACATAAAAGGAGATGCAGAAAAATCTGGCATGTACTGCTGACTCTCTTTGAGTGACAATCTCCTCATGCCTGGGTTATGGGGCAAGGTGGCTAGACATTAGTAATTTTAAGTTTGCATAAACACCAACACTGTGACAAAATGTCTTTTAGTCTGAGACCATGGTAGAAATTTTGCAGCATGTTTTGTTTGGTATACACAAAAAATTAAAATTTAAAAGGTGAAGCATGGCAGTGGTAGCATGGAGATGTTTCTCTAGTCTCTAGTCTAGTTGGAGAGAATTGTGAAAAGCTCCAAAAAAGTTCCACAAACCAACTTATTTTTGGCAAAATCCCAGCAGAGCACTGCTAGACAATAAAGCAAAAGGTCACCTTCCAGGACAATAATAACGTGAAGGAGCAACTGAAGTTAAGCCTTTATTCATTACATATAACTTATTACACAGTGAAATTCATTTTGTGCATATCCCAGCTTTGGGAATTAGAGACAGATAAAGTTAAGAACTGTGCTCAACATTGGTGAAGGTAGGGCTTGAACTGCCAAGCTTCTGACCAGTAACACAGAGCCTTAACCTTCTGAGCTACCACCCCCTCAAGTGGCGCAGTGGTAAAGTGCTTGCCCTATCATCCAGAGATCTCTAGTTTGACTCCCATGTGGTGCTGTAGCTTCTCGCAGCCGGGGCCTAGAAAGAGCCGATTGGCCAAGATCTTTCAGTGGGATGGGATGGGAGGCACTCTGTGCTCTCACATCAATCACAGCTCTACAGGCAAACATGGGCATTTGTGAGCTCATGCAATATATTGGAATGGTCCAGTTACAGACCAGGGGCCTCATGTACAAAGACTTGCGTTGAATTCATACAAAAAAATTGCGTAAGGACAAAGCTGTAAATGTGCATACGCAGTAAAAAAATCTGATGAAACATGGCGTACGCGGAATCCCACGCATATTCTCTTTGTACATCCTAATTAACGTGAAATTGAGCGCACGTGCATGAGCGCAAAACCCCTCCCTGCCTCCTCCCCCGTATAAATATGGTAATGACTCCACTTTGGCAAAACCAAACGAAAAAGCAATGGCAAAAGCAAGCAAGGAGAGAAACTTCACAGAATGTGAATTGGAGGTGCTCCTATCGGAGGTAGACCGGAGAAAAAATGTGTTTATTTGCAAGTTTGTCCTCCGGAATTAATAACAAAATTAAAAAAAAACTTAATACTTAATTACATCACTCACCAAGAAGCCACCCATTACGCAACCTGCCACCTTGGAGCCTCATCCCAGCCATGCTGTTTGTGAGGATGAATGAATCATGGGTTGACCCAGGCCACCACGCCACAATATTTGTTAGGCGCATTTGAGCATTACATATTATTTGCACATTTATTCAATGGAAATGTTTCCGATTCATGTATGCAAATTCATCTTCAGATGGCGCCTTTATAGACATGTGCGTGCAGTCGATCGCTCCGATTACATTAGGAAAACCGGCGATTGCTGCAAATTGCGCTTTAATGTTTGGCTGGTCAACCTTATATAACTGCTAGACATGTGGATGATCCAGTCCCATACAGCTGGCATTGCACGGCTCAAAGACGACTGGTTTAACCCAGAGCGGTCTGCCGGTTCCCTTTGGAAAGAACCAGTTGCCAGGAAACCAAGCGTTGTCAGCATCTGTAAGGGAACGGGTAATGCGTGGCTCCTCGCTGTCTCTCTTTCCAGATTTGGACCCAACTCAGCACAAAGCTCCAGGAGGATAGCTCTTGGAAATCTGAAACAGCTAATAAGCCAGTCATCATCGTGAGCCAGAAAATCACTGTGATCCCTAAAAACGCGTTCCCTTCGGATTCGGCCATTGACAATGTCCTCTAATAAGGCCAACACTGCCATTGCCATAGACTAAGGGTTGTATACATTTGCAAATGCTTTTATACGTTCTAAATCAAATAATTGGTAGAAAAATATTGTCAATTAACCCATTATATCAATTATAAATTAATAGCAATGTTTTTCACATGTGTTGGTGCGATACTCTGTAGTGTGCAATTTAACATAATTGCCTCTAGGAGTCACCAACGGAAATAAACAAACACACACAAGAAATATACAGTACGTACGCCAGACATGAAGTTGGCGTGGAAGACCGCACATTCTCATGTTAATTTCACTGTTAGTAAATACGACCGTGAGCGTGAAAACTGGCGTAAGCAAAGTTTTTGTGCTTACGCAGCGTTGATACATGAGGCCCCTGATCTACAACCTCTTGAAAATACCTGTTGCTACCCTCACAATTTAATAGATATGGAGCATTTTTGCAATAAAGAGTGGAATAAAAATGCCGCATCAAGCTAAACTCAGCTCTGTTGGTAGGTACCCAAGAATGTGGAGCAGAAGATGCTTCACCAAAGTGTTACAGTAAAGGGTTTACTTGAATTTTGTTTGCTGGATAAATCACAGTACTGTATATGTAATATACAAGTAACTTGCATATTTTGATACAATGCTGTATATTGATACAAGTCCACTTATACACTAGGAGTTTGGGGTTTGTTATTGTCACCATTTAAATTAGTTTCTTAAAGGAAAATAAATGGTAATATAATTACATATAAGGTATTTTGAACACAGAAAACAGGAAACCAATATTTAAGTATAGATAAGGACATACTGTACAGGTATGTGAAATGTTGCCTAATTTACTGTTAGATACAACTTGGCCTGATCTTGTGGTAACACCCAAACCTCTGACCTTTTTGTTTGCTGGAGTGTCTGTACTCCATGTGCACTTTACTGCCTAGACTTGTTTTTTTGTGGGATTCTGAATCACCTACAAATATATTTCTTCACTTGTCTCTCAATTCTTTCCACTGATGTCATAGGCACTTCAGAAAATATTAGAAGCCATATGGGTCTTGGTACCAGACCATGTTGGAAGAACCAGGAAGAACCTTAAAGGTAAGCCTGACCCCTATATAATTTTATCCATTTATCAGAAAGGGGGTCATGCCACTTTCCTACATATTTAATTGGGTTATTCACAATCCTGGAGATGCTCCCGGTCCCATTTCTGATAATCATGCATCTAGTCTTCCTTGGTTTGAACATCATTCTTGCCCATGTCGCCAAGTCATCACGCACCATCAAGATCTACCTTGCTTGCATGTACCTGGGATAATGCTATAATCAGGTCACCCATACAGCGTCTCTCCAAGAGTTGGCAAATGCTGGACTCCATTATCAACTCTCTATGTTCCCTTATTGATGCTGTTTAGAGCAGATTAATTCCCATGATAAACAAGTTGGGGGGGGGGGGAGTGTTACAATGACTTTTTTTCAGGCCCTTGGGCTGTGAACTGCAAGCCTTGGACCACAATATGAATACTTAAAATAGTTGGGGACTATTCCCTTGACGTGCTGGGGAATATGATAATGATCCAATGCTGCATTGATAAGGTTGGCCAAGTCAAGACCAGAAAACAGTTAGATTGATTCTGCTTCAGTTAGATTCTGTGATTAACTGATTGAAGTCACTGGTGTGTTGAAAACACCAAGGAACGCCTTCAATGTCACACTTCTGGGTTAATGTACTGTACAGTATCAACATACTGTACAGTACCATGGAAAAGTCTTGAGGCAGCGCTGAATTCTTCATATTTTCCTTCCAAAGAGCCAGACTTTCTTGTTTGTATAATGTAGTTTGTAGAGGAATAGGTCTCCAGGCTTCCTGAAGAACTTTTTTGCATCTTTTGTTAAATCACACAATGACCTAGAATCATTCAAACACAAACATCTAACTTAAGGCATGAACCAGTGACAAACTGGAGCAGATGTTGACAGATGAATCCTGAATGCTGAGTGGTTAGAACAGATGAGGGAGGAAATGAGGTTGCTGCTGGGGTTGTACAATTAAAAAAAATAATTTTTGTACTTTGCAGCCTGTCCCAGTAAAAACTTCTGTTCGGGTCTCCGAGTGGCGCAGTGATAAAGTGCTTGCTCTATTATCCAGAGATCACTAGCTTGATTCCCAAGTGATGCTGTAGCCTTTCACAGCCTGGGGGCCTAGAGAAAGCTGTTTGGCCGAGGTCTCTCAGTGGGGTGTGATAGAAGGCATTCTGCGCTCTCACATCAATGACAGCTCTATAGCCTGTCATGGGCATCGGTGAGCTTACGCAAGCAGAAGGAGCAGATAGCGCTGTTCGAGTGTGTTATGTTTCTCCTAATAGTGTTTGAGCAAGCAGTTCAAAAAGATGTGGTTGACTGACGTCACGTGGTTCAGAGAAAACATGTGATTGTCTTCGGCCCTCCCGACTGAGTGGTAGTAGTAGCCTTAATGTGAGCGTCCCTAGTGGCAGGGAGGAATTGGATATGACTAAATTAGCGAGAAAATCTGGGAAAAATGCAAAAGAAAAAGAAACATCTGTTTGCATCTCTTTATCATGGACTTGGATTTAGTATGAAGAAATCAAGGTTGGTGCAGTAGTGTAGCGGTCAGCAATGTGGCCTCGCCCCCTCCAGTGTCAGAGGGGATGGCTGCCATATACTGTATATATATATATATATATATATATATATATATATATATATATATATATATATATATGCCATCTATATATATAATTTTTTTTTTAATAATAATAATTATTTTTTAACCAGTAGAGAAATTTATGGAATGATTTAAATCAATAATAAATGAGTGAATTTAAATTACTATGTTAAAAGTAAACTATAAATTCACTCTGTCTGGAATTTCTGATGTACTTGTAAGCGCATCACGTTTGTGCAGCTTCTACTTTTCATTAGCTCTTAGTTATGAAAATCATTAACCATTCATTGATCAGCGGAACATCAATGCTGTTTTGCATTTCAGCATAAAAAATGTAATCAAATACAACTTATCAAGCTGTGAGTTTATGTATTCGGTATGCGAGGGGCTGGAGAGAATGGTGCAAAGAAACAGTTCGGGCAACTGCTGTACGGAATGAGAGATGGAGCAGATATGTAATTAATGGCAAGTGGTCAATATAAACAAGGAAAAAAGAAGGATAAAACATGGACTGACTTGTATTTCACACTTGATTGCTTTCACTGGCCCAAACCAAACATAGTCTCTGCCAAAGTCATTTGGCGTCCTTACTGTCGCTTCAAGCTGTTATCACACACTACAGTAAATGCTGCTGGAACAATAACAACAGTAAACCACAGAGCTTAGTCAAACAGCTTAAATAAAAACGGATAAGTTGAAGCTGTCCCTATATTTGACGGGATGATTACAGCGTATACAAAGAAGACGGCGAAGAAGACGGCAAGAGGATATTCATTCTACTCTGACTCTGTAGGGGGGGAAAGACATCCCCTACCTGCTCTAGACTCATCTTTGATCGTGAACATGAGGTGCTATAGGCGCTTCCTCTCACTGCCTTTTGGATGTACAATGTCTTTGATCTGAGGAGTGCTTCCTCTTTCCTCAGCGCTACTCCGAGTGCAGCAAAGTGCAGACAGGACCACGCTCACCTACTGTTTCACAGAGAGGAATAGAATAAAATATGCAATGCCAGGAACCCCTTACGGGTTCAAAAATGAAAGAAATTGTTAAATTAATAGTCATGACAGTTCTATTAAAACAGGGGAAAAAAATGAGCTCGAAAAAAAATCATTATGTATCCTGACATGTACTGTATTTCTTTCACATCTGCAGGGAATACGCTATATATTATACTGTATGAGGGGCGTTCGAATCAAACCGAGTGCACAGGCGAGGCGTGCAGCATCCACAGACGAAGCACCTTTATTTCTCTATATAATCCCCTGCTACACTATTACACATGTCCCAGCGTTTCAATAGTGCTTGGATACCATCAAGGTACTGTAGAACGTTTTTTCACTACACCGGAGACATGATCTGACCGCATGCTTCACGTCTGAAATGCTGGCCTCCCAGGAACTCCTATATTGGCCCAAGCAGGGACGAGTGGCTTGGAGCGAGGTCAGGACCGTACGGGGATGTGACCACAGACAGATGTGTCTCTCCCGCAACCTGGAGACAAATTACCTGTAGATTGTCAAGGATCAGGTATTCTGCTGACTGAATCCTGGTGGGATTGACTGTAATGGGCTCCGAGCAACCTCAGCTGGCATTGTCATTGACGGACGTACAGGTTCCTTTAAAATGTTTGTAACAACATATTTTAGTGCAGCTGAGAGTCTTATCAATGTACTGTGCTTGAAGTCTTCTATAAATGTTAATTGGTTTTATGCCTCTATTCATGTAAAAAAAATTTTATCACAAGTCCCACTTAAGCACCTCTCGTATATCTACAGTAGAAACCTTTTGTAGTCCAACTAGGGACCATAGAGGCCAAGGGTGACCATTGTATTTATTCATATTTTTATGACCGTGGTAGGACCTCCAGTCAAAATTCACATGGAAAAACCAATTATCCTAAAGTGCATATCTTTCTCCAGAGCACCTGGAGAAAACCCACCAAGAACATGCACAGTAGGAAATCGAACCTAGACCCTGGTTCGCATCACTGCTTGCAATTATTATTATTATTATTATTATATATAATTATTTTTATTTATTTATTTATTAATTTTTTATAAAATGTACACCAATCCGTTTAATCCGAGAGCGTGATAATCAATCATGAAGCATATCACTACATCCTGCACATAAACAGGTCCATTAAATCCACCTAGGAAATTATCTCAAATATGCCTAGTGGTGTACTGTATATAGCGGTACACAAGCAGATCTGACTGCTAGGGAGATAATTAGTCATGACAGTTCTATTAAAACAGAAAAATATAGCTGTGTATAGCCTAATATCATGAGTGAAAAGGCTAAGTGAGCTTTGAAAACATGGTGCCTTTGTAGGGCACCATTAGTAAAGTCCGGTTGAGAGGAAAAAAAAGAGGCAAAGCCATGACTCACACGTTTATTCATCCATGATTATAAGCAGTGGAAATTTAATGTTCCGTATAAATCTTTTGTCCCTTATGCTCTCGACCATGCGTGCAGTTTTGGGTAATGATGATGGCATATGGAACGGAGTCATCTGTAACAGTACAGAAATAGGAAACCTGCACTAGATGACACATTAGCTGTTGTCTCATACGATTTTTTTTTTTACACATCGATGCCTTTTCCACATTAGAAAATCATTAGGTTAATAGATGCACCATTAATCTTTATTCTAAAGTACATTTTCATTTGTTACAGACGTCATACATTACCGATGTCTGGGATTTAATTTAATATGAAATAAATCTCATGCATAGTGTTAAATGACCAAAGGAGTAATAAGGTGGACAGGCCGTCCCTTCTGGTGTGGTGTTGGTTTGTCTGTTAATCAAGAGGATGCTGGGGTAGAGTGTGTTTCTATGACAAGGTGCCCTCAACAACTCCAGGGTGCATTAACAGGTTTGCTGGTTGCCTTACCTTATACCCATTTATTGAGCATGTCTTTGTCAAACTTGAACATATTTTTTTTAAGAAAAGAATGATTACCTGCCATCAGTCATGTGATTAACTCTTCTATTGGGTGATGCCCACAGATCTGGGTCAATGCCCATGAACTGGTCAAGTGGCTCAGTGGTCCCTGTTTGTACCAGAAAGATTCAGGGTGTGTTCAAATTTTTGGACTTGTACAGTATGTCTTTCAGCAAAAGACTAAAACAGTGTTTTGAAAAGTAGACATAGTATAGTAGTTGAAGTTAGGATTCAGGGTGATCAATGTGACTTCTATCCAGGCCATGGATCAGTACAATATGTAAGCGTGGTGACCCTAGCATCAGTAGAAAAACGTTTAAGGCTCAATCAAGTATCAGGATATCAAGTCAAACAATGAGAGAGAGAGAGAGAGAGAGAGAGAGAATGTCCTTGAAATCATTGAGAGAAAATGGGGTTTTTGATGAGAAATTGTTTTTCAAACATAACCTTCAAGGAAGTAGAGCTTGCTGATGTTCCAAAAGGACATTGGAAGCTTTGTAAGCTCTATCAAAGTTGCAAATAAAAACATTTTGGATTAAAAAAAAAAAAAAAAAAAAAAGCAGATCATAAATCATCGCCTATATCACTTTATCCTGTATACAGGGTCACAGGGTCCTAGAGCCTATCCATGGAGACTTAGGGAACAATGCAGAGTACCAATCCAAGCAGGGCACACACTCATTCACTCACTCACTCACTCATCTTCTATAACGCTTTATCCTGCATTCAGGGTCGCGGGGACCTGCTGCCTATTCCAGGAGGCTTAGGGCATGAGGCAGAGTACACCTTGGACAGGGTGCCAATCCATCAAAGGGCACACACACATTCACACACAGCAGGCAATTTGGGAACACCAATTAGCCTAACCTGCACATCTTTGGACTGTGGGAGGAAACCGAAGTACCCGGAGGAAACCCACCAAACACGAGGAGAACATGCAAACTCCATGCACACAAGAGACGGGAATCGAGCCTGGATGGGAATCAAACCCGGACCCTGCAGGTGCAAGGCGACAGTGCTAAACACTATACCACCGTACCGCCCTCAGGGCACACACACTACAGGTAATTTTGGGAATGCCAATTAGCCTAATGTGCATGTCTTTTGGACTGTGAGTGGAAGATATCCTGTGGAAACCTACAAAGCTGATTCAGAGCACAGACAGGTTCGACAGATAAAGGCAGAATGAAGAAGGTTTCTGCCAGACAAATTCATCAGATTAAGAAAGCAGCTGCTGAAATGCCATTACAAAACAGCAAACAGGTATTTGAAGATGTGGTATTGCAGAAATGGTTGCAGTGGGCCCAGGCATACATGAAGACTAATTCTCAAACAGTCTTGTTTACTAATGAGTGTCGTGCAACCCTGGATGGTCCAGATGGATGGAGTAGTGGATGGTTGGTGGGTGGCCACCATGTGCCAACAAGGCTGCGACATCAACAAGGAGGTGCCGGAGTCATGGGGAGAGAGCTGGTAGGCCGTTTTAGGGTCCCTGAAGGTGTGAAAATTACCTCTGCAAAGTTTATTGACTGACCACTTTCTTCCATGGTACAAAAAGAAGAACCGTGCCATCCGTAACAAAATCATCTTCATGCACGACAATGCACCATCTCATGCTGCAAAGAATACCTCTGTGTCATTGGCTGCTATGGGAATAAAATATGAGAAACTCATGGTTTGGCCATCACCATCCTCCCCTGACCTCAACCCCATTGAGAACCTTTGGAGCATCCTCAAGCAAAAGATCTATGAGGGTGGGAGGCGGTTCACATCAAAACAGCAGCTCTGGAAGGCTATTCTGACATCCTGCAAAGAAATTCAAGCAGAAACTGTCCAAAAACTCACAAGTTCAATGGATGCAAGAATTGTGAAGATGATATCAAAGAAGGGGTCCTATGTTAAGATGTAACATGCCCTGTTAGGATGTTTTTGATTGAAATAGTTTTTCATTTCAGTAAATATGACCTCCTAATGCTGCAAATTCAACAAAAGCCTATTTTCAGTTCTTTACAACCTATAAAATGTTTTAACTCTGTTGTGCGTAATAATTTGGAACAGTGCATTTTCAGTTTTTTTTTTAAAATAAATATTGTTATTAGGAGGTTTGTTCAATAAAATTCTAATTATTCCCAAATAGTTGATGTCTAGAAAATTATACTGACTGTCATTTGCATTTACTAATTATGAAAATCAGAGAAAGATATAGATATAGAAGTGTAGCTCTATGAAGTCAAGAGCGTCCAATTCACCTTCTGCTCTACAATTAGTAAAACTGCTGTTCCTTGTCATTTTTTAATTTAGGAAATGTTTGTTTAATTTCTTTTTACAATCAAGCATTTAACAAGTAGGAAATGAGAATATGTTTCAAAATGAGATCAGGCCAGGGGTTTTTATAAGGTCAGTTGCCAGGCAACACCATTAGGTGGGTAATCAGCAAAAATGTGGAACACCTGGTTGTGCACCGTGTGCGAGGGTTCTGTGCGATGACATGAGTTCGGCACACACGAGGCGCTGTACGGGCCTCGTACTGCCTTGTGTACAAGGTGCTGTAGGGCAGTCAAGCACAGAGACCCGTTTGAGAGAACACTTAGTTCAAATAATGTAATTTTGCTTCAGGAGAAATCTTTTTTGAGAGAACAATATCGGGTTTAAATATTGACATTTGTATGTATTTAACTTGCAGGGAAAGTGTAACTGAGAGAAAGTTTGGTGTAAATATTATATTTGACATAGCAGTGTTTTTTTTTATATTTGTCACGCTTGATTGATTCTGATCATGAAACTAATTTTAATATTACACAAAGAGTAAATACAAAATGTAGTTTTTAAAAGATGATTACATTTATTAAGGGGGAAAAAAGCTGTCCAAACCTTCCTGGCCCTACAGTATGTGAAAAAGTAATTGACACCTAAACCTAATAACTGGTTGTGCGGCAACAACTGCAATCAAACAAAACTAGCAATGAGCCTTTCACATGGCTGTGGAGGACTTTTTTTTTTCTTCTTTTTTTCTTATTATTCAGTCACATTAGAGAGTTTGTGAGTATGAACAACTTGTTTAAGGATCTCAGTTGGATTTAAGTTAATCTTTAGTTTTGTATTTTTGAGCCATTCAGAGGTGGACATGCTGTTGTGCTTTGGATTGTTGTCCTGCTTCATAATCCAAGTGCGTTGAGCTTGAGGCCATGAACTGATGGCTGGACATTCTCCATCAGAATTTTCAGAATTTATGGTTCCATCAATTATGGAAAGTCATCCCAGTCCTGATGCTGCATAGCAGTCCCAGACCATCACACTACCACCACCATGTTTTACTGTTGGTACTGTATGATGTTTTAATTATGAAACACTGTGGTAATTTTACATCAGATATACTGGGACACACCTTCCAGAACATTCAACTTTTGTCTTATTGGTCCACAGAATATTTGCCCAAAAGTCTTGGGGATAATTCCTTTGTGTTCTTTTTGGTTAGCAGTCGCTTTTACTTTGGAACTCTTGAATGAATCCCATATTTGGCCAGTCTCTTCCTTATTGTTAACTTTAGATGGTTTTTTTTTATGAGCTCCTGAGTTGCCATCGTGCTCTTGGATTAATTTTGGTAGGCCAGCCACTCCTGGGAAGGTTCATCGCTGTTTCAATTTTTTTATATTGGTAGATAACGGCTCGCGCTGTCATTCCAAAGTTTAAGAAATGGCTTGATAACCTTTTCCAGACTGAAACATGCCAATTACTTTGTTTCTCATCTCTCCTTGAATTTCTTCAGATCGTAGCATGATGTGTTGCTTTTTTTAGATGCTTCATTTTGTCAGACAGATTCACACCATCTCATCCAACCCCAAGGCTCACACCTGATTCGAATTTCCATGGAACAAACAAGTCTTAATCAGCAGCTCGGTTCATATCCTTGACAGAAATAGTCCCTTTACCTTTAGTTAAAAGTATTCAACCATGAATATAGATCTCCTTCAGGCAAGAGATTAAATATATAAATATACAGTATGCTTTAATATTATTGTTGAACCGCAGTTTTGTTTTGTTTATTGATCCCAGGACAGGGTGTCCTCCAGTTTTTCACTTTAAATGTATTTATTTCTGTGATGAAGGGACATTGTCTCACATTTGGATGTATTCATTTTTAACCCCGAGTCATGATGAAACTGCTCAACTAAGAGTATTACTTTTAATAACTGATCCTTGTCTTTTTAAAAATGACTAAATGTCATTGGTTGATTTGGAAGATGCTAAATTCCTGTCCAAAAAAAAGTTAAATAGTTCCAGGCTACAGGATGGTCATGTGAGATACTTACTTACAATAAAATCAGAAAGTAATAAAGAACATGGGAGATAACTAAGGGCATGTTTTCTTTTGTATTTCTCATATCACATAATTAAGTAATTAGTGAAGTTGATGGTAACTGAATTATTAAATATATTATACATTATAGTAATATGTAAAATTCTCTCTAAAACCAGAATGCTGTATAAACATGATGATGATGATGATTACCTGAATCTGCATATATTGATGCTGTATTGTTACTAATGTTCTTTCCTAAATTTAAATCAGGATCCCTGAAACAATGCTGTCTCAGTCTGTCTTTGAAGATAGTGGCAACATTCTATTACTCACACTCACTCATTCTCTGTACCGTTTATCCAGTTCAGGGTTGCAAGAGACATGGAGCATATCACAGGCGACTTGGGGCACAGGATTCTGTGTATGAGGTGCCAATCCATCACAGGGCACACTCACTAACATAGTATCTACTATTTGAAAAAGACCAATTAGCCTACCCTACCCTGCATGTTTTTGGACTGAGGGAGGAAACCTACCAAGAACAGGGAGAACATGCAAACTACACACAAAAAGCTGAGGTGGGAATTAAACCCTTCTCTTGGAGGTTCGGGGCAACAGTGGTAGCCACTACATTTACATTTGGCAGACACCCGTATCCAGAGTGATTTACATTTTAATCTCATTATACATCTGGGCCCGGTTTCTCGATAACGCACACTATTCGCGCGCTAAGAAGACTCTTAAGATATATCTTACGTTAAGTGATAACTTTTCTAAGTGTATTTCTCGAACTGTCTCTTAGGAGTCTTCTTAAGTCGCTGCCTCTTACGTCCGACGTTACGCGGCGCTGTCTACAGTGAAGGTCCTGAATTAGCGGACATCGGTGGCTCTGGAATCGATTTTTGACTCCTTTTGCATGACAGTGTTAAGAAAGACGGCACTTTCTATGCAAATTAAACATTGCACTAAATTCTTTTAATAGCGTTTATTTCGACATGTGTTAACTTAACAATAACATGCCATAATAGACAAATATATAAATTAATATTAATTAATATAATTATATAATATTTTCATGTAACATGTGGCCGTGAAACGAACCGGGTATCCAATCAAACAGCTGATAACACTCTTCACCAGCTTCAGAAACAATGTGAAGTGTCAGTTGTTGGGGTTGTATAGTGCACTTATGGAATGAATACGATGAGATGACAGAGTGGAGGTTTAATACCCCTATCTCACACGCGAGGCCGTAAGTGCGGTTCATTATGATTCGGCGCGAGTTTTGGTGCTGTTATTACGTTTCCATCTTACCACGCAAAAAAAATAAACATGTTTAACATGTGGAAGCTCGCGGACCTTGTAGTTCTTCGCGGACCGTCGGGCGCCGGTCACTCGAGGCGGATCACGGTGTCTAATACCCCTCTCTCACCTGTGTGGTGCCTAATACCCCTCTCTCACCTGTGTGGTGCCTAATACCCCTCTCTCACCTGTGTGGTGCCTAATACCCCTCTCTCACCTGTGTGGTGCCTAATACCCCTCTCTCACCTGTGTGGTGCCTAATACCCCTCTCTCACCTGTGTGGTGCCTAATACCCCTCTCTCACCTGTGTGGTGCCTAATACCCCTCTCTCACCTGTGTGGTGCCTAATACCCCTCTCTCACCTGTGTGGCCGGACTCATCTCCGTGAGCTGCCGCGATTGCCCACGACGTTCCTTTAACGTTCCGCGAAGTTCTACAAAGTCTGCAAGCTTCCGCGAGGACCAGCAAAAAATTAAACGTTGAATTTTTCACGCGGAAAGATGGAAACGTAACCACAGCGCAAAAACTCGGGGTGAATCATGATCAAGCCTGCGGCCACAGCGCGAGACCGTGCAGGTGAGATAGGGGTATAACACACCGCATCTCACAGCGAGTCAAACCGCATGAGTGAATACTGTAGGGGTATTAAACATTACAATCACCCAGAAAAAATTAATGGATGCGGGGTTTGAATCTCCCAAGGTTATTTTCTCATTTAACTAAATCAAATTTCATAAAAATAAAACGTGTCAAAAGAAAAACTCATAAAGTCATGGATAATGGCTAATGAGCAATGAAACATATTTTAAACAAAAAGCAGCGAGCAGCTGGACATCGGGACGGGGAGTGTAGAGTACAGTAAGTACAGTAAGTACGATGCGTTGGTCTGGCACGCGCAGGTCTGAGCAGCTCAAGAAGCTCCATAATCTGTTGCCTTGGAAGGCAAAACTTTTATTTATATATATATTTTTAATAACGACCACGGGGAAAATATGAAAAGGGCTGAAGTTTTGTCTAAAGGAAACCTGTACATGACTCACACAACACCACGCTCGCTGCCTAATTGTTCGCCACCTGTTTAATATTAATTGTGATTGGCAATTTTAATGCGTTAGTCACATTATGAAATAGGCTAATTAAAAGGCACTCTATTAGTTCTGATATCAAATAAAATAAAATTCTTAAACAGGTCTACAGTATATTCCATCATTAATACGACTTTGATAACGTGCCATAATGTGTTTGCATACACCGCTGGTTTATAAAGACTGCTGCTCAGTGGCGGCGACTAGCGTCTAGAGCTGAAACTACGCTAAGTATGAGTTAAGGTTGGTCCAGACCAACCTTACGAACGTCTGACGTAGCTAAGAGATACTTAGCGTAAGAACGTTTCGGGAAATGCGCCATTAAGTTAAGAGAGAGGTTAAGGTACGACTTAAGAACTACTTAGAGATAAGAAGCTTTCGAGAAACCGGGCCCTGAACAGTTGAGGGTTAAGGGCCTTGCTCAAGGGCCTAACAGGGACAACCTGGTGGGATTTGAACCTGGGACCTTCAGAATCGTAGTTTAATGCCTTAACCCACTGAGCTACCCCTGACCCTGTCTATTAATAAAAATAATAATAATAATAATTAATTAATCCTTTATAGGATAGTTATACATAGGGCAAAATACTTGAAATCTTTTAATTAAGTATTTTTTTCCCCAATACTTAGATTTTTTGTTTTTCATTGAAAAATCTATGGTTTTTTAATGTTGCAATTCAAGGTCAGTGAACTTACCATATAAAAGTCCCCCTCACATGTGTAGGGAAAGTTTATTTTTCAAAAACATGTTGTCACGTTCTCACTGACGCTGGCTGTTGTTACTGCCGTGGGCTCATGAAAGGCAGGCACAAACGCAGAGGGTGTAAGGGTAAAGAACAATGTTTTTATTTATAATAAACAAATCAAAACTCAAACAAACTAAACAAAACTCTGACTCTGTTAGCTCAACACACACATACACACACACAGACACTGTAACGGAACCCACGGGGAAGAACTGTAGGAACCTAACGAGGGGAATGGG
Organism: Channallabes apus; assembly: GCA_030522415.1. NCBI lineage: Eukaryota > Metazoa > Chordata > Actinopteri > Siluriformes > Clariidae > Channallabes > Channallabes apus. Next base: position 24,626,139 of record CM060105.1, on the reverse strand, counting down.
AACCCTCTCCTCCAGATCACGGGTAAGTCATGGTTTTGCTCGAACACTAGAGAATGGAAACAGGGGTGCTGTGTAGTGACACAGGGAGCATAAACTTGTGCAACAAAGACCCTTCGGCAAGGAGCTGAGACTGGAGACAGGGGTGCGGTGTAGTGACACTAAGAACATCAACTTACAATATGAAAACACTTGGCAAGGAACGGAGACTGGAGACAGGGGTGCTGTGTAGTGACACAGGGAATGTAAACTTATGAAACAAAGACACAGGCATGGAGTTGAGACTGGAGACAAGGGCTACACCTAAGACACGGGACTCGAGAACTCAATAGGACGGGCGACACAGGACAAGAATAGAGACCGGGAGAGACGAGAGACTGGACTAAAGACAAGAGACAAGACATAGGCTAAGGACATGGCAGTTAGCTAGGCAGGGCTACTAGCTGAACAAGGCTAGTGAGCTAACCCTGGCAGTCAGCTACACCTACACCTAGCTAAGCATGCCCGTAGCCTGACATTAACACAACTACACTTACCTAATCTCTGAACAACAAACACTAAGGATGTGGGACACGGAAGCACTAGGTCTAGGGACTCTGAGGCTCCAAAGTTAGTCTAGAGGGCACCCAAAGATTAGACTAGGGGACACTCAAAGGCTAGGCCGGGGCACACTCAAAGGCTAGGCTAGGGGACCCTCGAAGGCTAGGCCATGGCATACTAAAAGGCTAGGCTAGGGGACCATCGAAGGCTAGGCCGTGGTATACTAAAAGGCGAGGCCGTGGTATACTAAAAGGCTAGGCTAGGGGACACGCAAAGGCTAGGCTAAGGGACACGCAAAGGCTAGGCTAGGGGACACGCAAAGGCTAGGCTAGGGGACACGCAAAGGCTAGGCTAGGGGACACGCAAAGGCTAGGCTAGGGGACACGCAAAGGCTAGGCTAGGGGACACGCAAAGGCTAGGCTAGGGGACACGCAAAGGCTAGGCTAGGGGACACGCAAAGGCTAGGCTAGGGGACACGCAAAGGCTAGGCTAGGGGACACGCAAAGGCTAGGCTTAGAGACCTTCACGGGCCAGGCTTAGAGACCTTCACGGGCTAGGCTAGGGGACACTCAGAGGCTAGGCTTAGAGACCTTCACGGGCCAGGCTAGGGGACCATCAAAGGCTAGGCTAGGGGACCCTCAAGGGCTAGCAGACCCTCCAATGCTAGGCTAGGGGGCTCTCAAAGGCTAGGCTAGGAGACACTCAGCGGGGAGGAGACACCAGGGTTAGAAGACACATGGAGGTGAGGAAACACTGAGACTATCTACTTACCTGTTCTAATGACCATGGAACACAACAGGACAACACACCACATCAACTCCACACACATTAAACATCTAAACTTAAACTACAAACACACAGGGAAAAACCAAGAGACATATTGAAAATAAACATAGAAGACAAACTTACAGAGCCAGGTATAAATGAATAAATAACCAAGTCAAAACAGAACTAAATAAAACAAAACTAAAGCCCACCTGACAATGTCAATGCTCGACCCAGTTCCCCAGAACTAACAGCTTTTTATACCCAATCTTTGCTTAACGAGCCACCTCGGTACAGGTGAAACTTTGACATCACCTGACCGAGGTGCCTTCTGGGAAACTGGGTCTTCTAACCAAAACTACAAACAAAACAAACTCAACCACAGTGCCCTCTAGTGGCAGTCCCTTACACATGTATATGCAAAAAAAAAAAAAAAAATTCAGAAGTTTAAGAGTTAAATAAAAGTTTTTTATTTAAATATAAAAAATGTGAAAAACTACAAAAAACCTTAATTGTAAGGTTTACATTCACATTGCCTGCCTAAAGTGACTAAAATCAGATTTTTTTTTTTTTTTTGCTCTAATGAGTCACTTTTGTCCTAGGTTAGACATACATCCAATACACATACATCACATGACATGAATTAGTATGTCAAACCGGAATCCATGTGACCTTTTTGCCTCTGTGCATCCGTGGGGTGCTCGTCTGGCTTTCTTCCTTCTTCTGGACCTCAACAAATACAGCCGACTAAGATCAAAATCACATCCATTGTTTGAAATGAATGAGTGGTCGCACGAGTATGACGTGTTTTAATCCAGATGGCGTGAGCAAAGATGTATTCATCCCATTTCAGAGGACAGATGTGTCCATATTTAAGTCGGATAAAAGTCACTTTTCCAATTATGAATGTGAATCTTCATGAAATGCATATCTGATATCACTAAAAAAAAAAAAAAAAAAAGAACAATATCGCTTATAATGTAAACGTGGTTGTACAACATATATATAGATACATAATATAGAGGCCCAGCATGGCCATAATGTAGCCTTCCTTCAGGGATGTGGCTAATGTTGCAAGTATAATTACAGAGCTCTCTCAGCTTTTGGGAATTGTCCTGTACTTTTAACACCATCAAAGAAAAACGCCTGTTTGTTTCCCAAGGCATTGGCAAATTAACAGCTTTAACAAAGATGCTACACAGCCACTTGATCATTATATTCATTTCTGCATTTTTTTTCTCGTTCCTTTTTCATGCATGCATTTGCTTTCACTTGAGAAGAACCCTGATTGACTCTAATTGGTCCAGATCTAACAGCACTGTTTACATCCTAGAGAAAATGTCACCAGGCCTGAAATTCTCCTGACGCTTTTTCTGTAATATGATGATAAGTAATGAGAGAGCAGAGATGTATAGGGGAGGGAGGGCAGTCTTTACAGAGGCACATCGCTCTCCTATTATTTGATCTGCAGATGATTAAAAAGGCGCCACCACACTGTGAGAGTCATTCTCCCCTTCTTTTATTTAGCAGGAGATGGAAATTCAGGCGGTGATGGAAATCCATCTGTCCTCTGATTAAAACCGAAAAGACGAAATAAAAAAGGCTTTTCAGATAGTCTATGATTAGTATCACAGTACGTTTATACAAATCTTCCAGTTGCTAGATTCGATGGACCACTTTTCATGAGTGCTTTAAAGAATCTTATCTCAATCTTAATATTCGTTCTCATCAAGAAGACATATTTCTTGATTCTCATGTTTCAGCAGGTGCTCGAAAGACCCTGCCAACTTGTCAATTTAGATCATATTCATCTACTTTTTCATTTTTTCATACTTGAAATTTATTTAAAGCTTGCAGCCTATCCCAGGAAACTTTGTGGAAATATGGGGTGCCAATCCATCACAGGACACACACCACACACACTCATTCAACCATCATATACACCATCATACACACACATCTATATACTGTATGTGTGTGTGTGTGTGTGTGTGTGTGTGTGTGTGTGTGTGTGTGTGTGTGTGTGTGTGTATAATATATAAAATAATAGAGAACAGATGCAGAACTTGGTGGCATGGTGGTGTAGTGAATAGCACTGTCGCCTTGCACCTCCAGGGTCTGGGTTTGATTCCCGGTCAGGCCCAATTCCCGTCTCTGTGTGCTTGGAGTTTACATGTTCTCTCTGTGCTTGGTGGGTTTCCTCTGGGTACTCCAGTTTCCTCCCACAGTCCAGAGATATGCAGGTTAGGCTAATTGCCGTTCCCAAATTACCCATAGTGTGTAAATATGTGTGTGTGCCCTGAGATGGATTGGCACCCTGTACAGGGTGTACTCCGCCTCGTGCCCTAAGCCTTCTGGGATAGGCTCCAGGCCACTGCGATCCTGAATACAGGATAAAGGAGTATAGACGATGAGTGAGTGAGGGATGCAGAACTTGCAGTTTCACTATATTGATAAATCTACACAAGAGTTTCAATACAGCACACAATCCAAATGCACACAATCTATTAATGACAAAAAATATCTATTACAAAGAGATATTACATCATAAAAACCAGCAGGACAATGGACCACCGCACCACTTGCACATTACAGTCTCAGAATGAGTCATTGCCACATCCCATTGTACAATCCTGACCTCGCTCCAAGCTATTTCCACATGTTTGGGGCACTAAAGGAGTTCATATATATATATATAATATCTGAAACTCTCGGGTGGGTAAGTGCATTAGTGTATCAAGGGATTATATAGGGGAATAAATTGAGTTTTTATACTTATAACTGTGTTGTAACTGTATTATAAGAGGACAAAGTGGTGGAAGCTGAGAAAGGAGAAATGTTGTGTAGTCTTCAGGAAGGAGGTGAGACAGACTATGGGTGGTCAGGAGGTGCTTTCAGTTGACTGGACAACTACAGCCAATGTGATCAGGAAGACAGGTAGAAGGGTACTTGGTGTATCATCAGGTAAGGCAAAAGTGGACAAGGAGACTTGGTGGTGGAATGAGGAAGTCCAGGAGTGTATACAGGAAAAGAGGCTAGCTAAGAAGAAGTGGGACTCTGAGAGGACTGAAGAGATGACACAGGAGTACAGGGAGATGCAGCGTAAGGTGAAGATAGAGGTGGCAAAGGCCAAACAAAGAGAAAATGAGGACTTGTATGCTAGGCTGGACAGTAAGGAGGGAGAGGTGGATCTGTACAGGTTGGCGAGGCAAAGAGATAGAGATGTGCAGCAGTTTAGAGTGATTAAGGATAGAGATGGAAATGTACTGACAGATGCCAGGAGGGTGATGGGAAGATGGAAGGAGTACTTTGAGGAGTTGATGAATGAGGAAAACAAAAGAGAACAAAGAGTAGAAGAGGTGACTGTTGTGGAGCAGGAAGTAGCAAATATTAGTAAAAGTGAGGTGAGAAGGGCATTGAAGAGGATGAAGAGTGGAAAGGCTGTTGGTCCTGATGACAAACCAGTGGAGGTATGGAAGTGCTTAGGAGAGGTGGCAGTAGAGTTTCTAACTAGTTTGTTTAACAAGATCTTGGAGAGTGAAAGGATTCCAGAAGAATGGAGAAGTGTATTAGTGGCGACCTTCAAGAACAAGGGAGATGTGCAGAGCTGTGGCAATTAGGGAGGTATAAAGCTAATGAGCCATACAATGAAGCTGTGGGAAAGAGTAGTGGATGCTGGGTTAAGGGCAGAGGTGAGCAGCATTTGTGAGCAGCAATATGGTTTTATGCCTAGAAAGAGTACAACGGATGCAGTATTTGCTTTGAGGATGCTGGTGGAGAAGTACAGAGAAGGTAATAGAGTTGCAATGTGTCTTTGTAGATTTAGAGAAAGGTTGTGCCGAAAGAGGAGCTGTGGTGGTGTATGAGGAAGTCTGGAGTGGCAGAGAAGTATGTAGGAGTGGTGCAGGACATGTATGAGAGCTGTAAGACAGTGGTGAGATGTGCTGTAGGGGTGACAGAAGAGTTCAAGGTGGAGGTGGGTCTGCATCAAGGATCGGTTCTAAGCCCCATTTTGTTTGCTCTGATGATGGACAGGATGACAGGTGAGGTAAGACAGGAGTCTCCATGGACTATGATGTTTGCAAATGACATTGTGCTTTATAGCGAGAGCAGGGAACAGGTGGAGGAAAATTTGGAGAGGTGGAGGTATGCTCTAGAAAGCAGAGGCATGAAGGTTAGACAGAATACATGTGTGTGAATGAGAGGAACCCAAGAGGAACAGTGAGGCTACAGGGAGCAGAGGTAAAGAAGGTGCAGGACTTTAAGTATTTATAGTCAACGGACCAGAGCAATGAAGAGTGTGGAAAGGAGGTGAAGAGGCGGGTACAGGCAGGTTGGAATGGGTGGAGAAAAGTGTCAGGTGTGTTGTGCGATAAAAGAGTATCAGCGAGAATGAAAGGAAAGGTGTACAGGACAGTGGTGAGACCAGCGATGCTCTACGGCTTAAAGACAGTGGCACTGAAGAAAAGACAGGAGGCAGAGTTGGAGGTAGCAGAGCTGAAGATGTTGAGGTTCACTTTGGGAGTGTCAAGGACAGATAGGGTCAAGATTTAGTTCATCAGAGGGACAACCCATGTTAGATGTGTAAAGTCAGAGAGACCAGATTGAGGTGGTTTGGACATGTTCAGAGGAGATTTATGGACTAAAGAGAAGATTTATGGATGCAGTGAGAGAGGACATGATGTCAGTTGGTGTGAGAGAAGAGGATGCAGAGGATAGGGTTAGATGGAGGCAGATGATTCGCTGTGGCGACCCCTGGAAGGGAACAGCCGAAAGACAAAGAAGAAGATTCTTATAACTGTGTTGTTATTCTGCACAATCAAAAGTCCCGAGTTGACTTGAACAACCTTCAAATGTTGTTGGACAGCTAATAAATTCATCACTTTTGCAACCAATGTTTATACAGTAGGTTATTACAGTACATTTGTCGCTATAATACAGTATATTTCAGTTGTATTAGATGGTTCAGTCAGCAGCGTGTTTAAACAATGTGTTGGTCAGGGATGCGGCTGCTCCGTGACCCTGCCGTCTCTCGACACTCCTCCCACACAGTCTCGCAGGAAAGCTTTCCTCTGCCAGCCTGCGCGTTTGTGCTGAGTGCTTCTCTCTAAGTGATTAGATCGATAGAAACTTTACTCATCCTGTCAGAGAAGTGATAACAGGATCTAAATAGTTTCCACATCGATGTAACAGATAGAAACATGATTGATGAAAGGTTTATATATCTGGTAGTCACAGGAAAAAGGCAAAAGAGGAGAGATGGCGCCAAAGCATTGATAAGAATTTTCAGAAAGTTGAGCAGTGATTAACTGTTGTTCTATCCAGCCTAACACTTCCTACTCGACATATTAGTTACCCATTTATTTTTCTATTAATTTTACATTGATAATTCATCCATCCATCCATCTAGTACAGTATCCTCTGTAATCCAACTAGGGACCGTGGACGCCAGTGACTATTGTATTTATTAACAATTTTATGACCATGGTACTGTAGAACCTCTGGTCAACATTTACACACTTGGGGCAGTTTTTTTGGGAATGATATCTTCTCTCTACATGTCATTTTCAATACAGAAGAAAACCAGAGTACCAGGAGGAAACCCACCAAGCACATGGATAACATGTGTCAACCCCATGCACACCGAATAAAGGAATGAACAGAATCAACTTTTTGTGCATATAACTCAGTTTTGGTGATTTTATTATTATTATTATTATTATTACAACAACTGTTTAATCCACATTAATCCACCTGTCATACCAAATAAATTTTTTAAATATAACTTTAAGGGTGGTTGGCACCAGGTTCCAGGTTCAATTAAATAAAAATTTTTATAGTGCTTTTAGTATTCTTTTTATTTATTTATTTATTTTTATTTATATATATATATATATATATATATATATATATATATATATATATATATATATATATATTTATTTATTTATTTTTTGCAAACCAGAAACTTATAGAAAATGTTATGTAATGTACATTGTAAAAAATAAAAAGTTGACTCAACTTAAAAAGTTAAGGCAACCGGCTGCAAAGCAATTTTAAGTTCACTCAACTTCAATGGTTGAAGTTGTGCCAAATCATTTTAAAAAGTTAATTGAAACTGCTGTTTGAAGTTAGTTATACCTTGCTAAAAAAGTACATCTAACTAATCATTATGAGTTTGTTTTAAGCCGAAAAAGGGGTTGAGTGAATTTTAAGAAATTAGTAGTTTCAGTTAGCAGATGCTCTTATCTAGAGCGACTTACATTTTTATCTCATTATACATCTGAGGGTTAAGGGCCTTGCTCAAGGGCCCAACAGTGGTTGTGGGGTTTGAACCTGGGATTTTCTGAACCATAGTATAACATCTGGACCACCACGGCCTCGGGGAGTGAGATCCAGCTCCCCGGATTACTGAGCCGGCGCTTTACCTCCCCCTAGTGTGTCTACGTGTGTATGTCTGTCCCCTTGGCTAATTATTAAGATCACCTGTGCATCCTTATGTCTCTCTCTCTATTTATACCAGCCGACCCCGGAGCCCCATGTCTGTCCACCGTTGTGCGTGCCTCTGAATCTACTCGAGCATGTGTTTGTGTTTTGCCTGTTTTCCCCTCCAGGACTAAAAGGGATCTGGAACCCGCATCGTTAAAGCCGGCAAAAGAAAGCCGGCGTCTATTTAAAGAAAAGGACTCCCACGTTATGTTATGGAACATTTTCAGTTGTGATTAAGTTTGTGTTGGGAGAGTGAGATATTTGAGTTTGAGTGCTCGACCAATAAAAGACTTTTGTGTTTAAGACCTGCATTTGCGTCCTCAATCCTTGGGAAGACATGACAGATGGACAGACCTATCCGGACGCAGCAGGTGTCCCGCTGCCGGAGGATGAGACCCTGATGCAGTACATTTAAGTACAACAGAAGGAGATCGATAGCATGGCGCGAGCGGTGAGCAACCTCGCCCACTGTGTGAAAGAACTAGCTCGCCCAGACCAGCCCACCGCCGGACCATCGAGGCGCGCCGCACCGTCTCCACCTCGCGCGGCGCCTCCTGAAAGGTATGCCGGAGATCCCGAAGGATGTAGGCGTTTCATTATGGCCTGTGAGCTGTACCTGACGGACTATCCTGACATGACGGACCAGCAAAGGATTCGGTTCGTCATCCAACAGCTCACAGGACCCGCCATGGATTGGGCGGCGGCGGTCTGGAGCGCAGACGGGGAGCTCGCACACCGCTACGACAGCTTCATCAGGGCGATGAAGGCCGTGTTCGATCATCCCGACCAAGGGCGCTCGGGAGAACAGAGGCTCATGAGGCTGCGGCAAGGCAATCTTCCCGTCGCCGACTACGCCATCCGGTTCCGCGTAATGGCTGCGGAGAGTGGCTGGTGCGACAAGAGCCTGCTCGCCAGGTTCAGGGACGGGCTCCAGCCCGAGGTGCAGCTCGAGCTCGCGTGCCGGGATACGGGCCTCTCTCTGGACCAAACCATCAACCTGGCGATCCAACTGGACCAGCACCTGCGCAGCCAGCGCTCCCGCCCAGGGGTGAGAGCAGCACCGACACGAACCGGCGAACCACCACGACGGCCTCCTCCCGTAGCGCCTGAAATGAACCGGCCGGAGCCCATGGATGTGGGTGCTTCACGTCTCTCCCCCACCGAAAGGAGAAGACGGCTGGCATCAGGGTTATGTCTGTACTGTGGAGGGAAGGACCATCGCATCCGAGACTGCCCGTTACGCAAAGTAACACTCCACACACCACCCCGCACTCATCACCCTTTTTGTGTAAAAGCTCAAATAGAATTTGATAATCATGTTGTGTCTGTTTTTCCCCTGATAGATTCCGGGGCGGCTGGGAACTTCATCTCTTCTAACCTTATTTCCTCGCTGCAAGCTCCCGTGTCGAAGCTTCCGTACCCGATATCTATTAAAGCTCTAGATGGTCAAAATTTGGGTCAATCGCCTATTAAATTAATTACTGCGCCCCTCCGGTTAACATTCCCCGGTCACTCAGAGGAGTTAAAATTTTTCGTGCTCCCTCAGTCCGACCATTCCGTCGTGCTAGGTCTCCCATGGCTTAGCACTCACAACCCCAATTTCGATTGGACCAACCCCCGCATCACTTCTTGGTCCCCGCGGTGCGCGAAATTCTGTACACCGCCTACATTGACGGTCCAAACTACCACCATTGAGAGCCCCACTGCCCAGGTAATCACTAATGTACCATCAGAGTATATGCGTTTTAAGGATGTGTTTAGTGTTAGGGCAGCTGCACAACTTCCTCCTCACCGCCCGTGGGACTGCGCGATTGAGCTGTTGCCGGGGAAGGCACCTCCTTGCTCAAGTATTTATCCATTGTCAGTGGCAGAAACCAGGGCAATGGAGGAATACGTGGGTGAGGCACTTCAGCAGGGGCTCATCAGCAGGTCCACGTCTCCCGCCTCGGCAGGTTTTTTTTTCATAGATAAGAAAGGGGGGGGCTTACGCCCCTGCATAGATTATAGAGGGCTGAATGCAGTAACAGTAAAATATAAGCACCCACTGCCCCTGGTTCCGGCCGCTATCAACCAACTCCGAGGTGCTTCCATCTTCACCAAACTCGACCTCCGCAGCGCATATAACCTCGTTCGTGTGCGTAAGGGTGATGAATGGAAGACGGCGTTTAGCACTACATCTGGGCATTATCAATACAATGTAATGGCATATGGACTGGTAAACGCACCTGCGATGTTTCAGGGGTTCATGAGCGACGTGTTTCGGGATATGTTTAACCGTTATGTTATAATATACCTGAATGATATCCTGATATATTCGCGGTCATATTCGGAACACGTTCTTCATGTAACTGCCGTCCTTCGTCGCCTGCGCAAACACGGGCTCTATGTGAAGGCGGAGAAGTGCACCTTCCACCAAAGGGAGGTGGCATTTCTCGGCTATCACATAGGGCCACTGGGGGTCGAGATGGAACCGACCAAGGTCGCGGCGGTACAACAATGGCCGGAACCGAAGTCAGTTAAGGAGCTACAGAGATTCCTGGGGTTTGCCAATTTTTATAGGCGATTTATTCGGGGCTACAGTATGGTGGCAGCGCCCCTCACCTCACTATTAGCAGGGAAACCGAAACGCCTTGGCGAGTTCCCAGTGGAAGCGCGAAGTGCGTTTCAACGCCTAAAAATAGCATTTACAACCGCACCTGTGTTAAAACTACCAAACCCGGAGAAGCCCTTTGTAGTCGAGGTCGATGCATCAGAAGTAGGCATAGGGGCGGTTCTGTCACAACGCCACGGCCACCCTGAGAAACTCCACCCCTGCGCTTTCTTTTCTAGGAAACTAACACCTGCCGAGCGAAACTATGATATCGGTAACAGAGAGCTGCTGGCAGTGAAAGCGGCATTAGAGGAGTGGAGACACTGGCTAGAGGGAGCGAAACACCCATTTATGGTGCTCACAGATCATCGAAATTTAGAGTACCTCCAACAGGCAAAGAGGTTAAACTCACGTCAAGCCCGATGGGCGCTCTTCTTCACGCGTTTCCAATTTACTATTACCTATCGCCCCGGCTCTAAAAATCTAAAAGCGGATGCGCTCTCCCGCTATTATCCGTCGCCGGAGCCCATCATCACTCGTGGTGGCACCGATCACGTGGGACATCGAGTCGGAGATAGCTCAGTGGGCGCGGTCCAACACCGCGCCTAGGGGCTGCCCTCCGAATCGAACCTACGTGCCGGAGCCACTACGCGAGCGAGTGACGATCGCGGCTCATACGAGCCTTGCATCAGGTCACCCCGGCGTCTCACGCACACAACACCTGCTAGAACAAAAGTTCTGGTGGCCAAAACTGCGGGAAACCGTGAAGAGAGTAGTTTTATCTTGTGCAGTGTGTGCGACTACCAAAACCCCACGTACACTGTTGGAAAATTAAATCCCCTGCCCATACCAAACAGACCGTGGTCCCACATCGCCGTGGACTTTGTCACAGATCTGCCGGTATCTAAAGGGTACACCACAATCCTAGTAGTAGTGGACAGATTTTCTAAGGGATGCAAGTTCATCCCGTTTCGCTCCCTCCCGTCAGCCCTCCAGGTGGCAGAAAGCCTATTCACTTCAGTGTTTCGCTGCTATGGCATACCGGAAGATATTGTTTCCGATCGTGGTCCCCAATTCATCGCCAGGGTCTGGAAAGCGTTCTTCCAGAAATTGGGGACCACTGTTAGCCTAACGTCGGGCTATCACCCCGAATCTAATGGGCAGGCAGAGCGGGCTGTCCAAGAACTCGGGAGATATCTTCGGGCATACTGCAGCAGCCGACAGCACGAATGGGCAGACTGTTTAACCTGGGCGGAATACGCACAAAACTCTCTGCGTCACTCCTCTACCGGCCTAACGCCGTTCCAGTGTGTACTTGGTTATCAACCCCCGCTATGTCCTTGGGATGCCACGCCCACCGATGTTCCCATGGTGGATCAGTGGTTTAAAAGAGCGGAGAAAGTATGGGAGGATGCACACACACAAATCTCCCAAGCAGTGCAGCGCTTTAAAAAACACGCCGATAGGCGGCGAAGGGAGAGTTGTCCGCTCCAGGTAGGCGATCGGGTATGGCTCTCAACACGGGACCTCCACCTCAATCTCCCATGCAGAAAACTCTCCCCCAGGTTCATAGGCCCTTTTCCCATCATTGCACAAATAAACCCCGTGTCATTTAAACTAAAACTCCCAGCACACCTACGTATTCACCCTGTCTTCCACATCTCTCTTCTCAGGCCGGTAGTTCGGGGACCACTGGATGAAGGAACAGCAGAACCAGCGCGCCCCGGGGCTGTGGAAATAGAGGGTGCCCCGGCGTTCCGAGTCAAAGAGCTATTGGACTCACGGAGGAGAGCGGGGGCTCTGCAGTATCTAGTCGAATGGGAGGGCTACGGTCCGGAGGAGAGGAGCTGGGTCCCGGCAAGAGACATTTTGAGTCACGAACTCATCACAGAATTCCACCAAGCACGGCCGGATCGCCCAGCGAACCGTCCTCCGGGCCGCCCTGCCCGCCGGCAAACCCGTCACCCAGGTGAGTCCTCGCTCCCCCCGGCGGGACGTAGGGGGCGCCCTCGCCTTCCTCCAGAAGCCGGTTCTGGAGGGGGGGGTACTATAACATCTGGACCACCACGGCCTCGGGGAGTGAGATCCAGCTCCCCGGATTACTGAGCCGGCGCTTTACCTCCCCCTAGTGTGTCTACGTGTGTATGTCTGTCCCCTTGGCTAATTATTAAGATCACCTGTGCATCCTTATGTCTCTCTCTCTATTTATACCAGCCGACCCCGGAGCCCCATGTCTGTCCACCGTTGTGCGTGCCTCTGAATCTACTCGAGCATGTGTTTGTGTTTTGCCTGTTTTCCCCTCCAGGACTAAAAGGGATCTGGAACCCGCATCGTTAAAGCCGGCAAAAGAAAGCCGGCGTCTATTTAAAGAAAAGGACTCCCACGTTATGTTATGGAACATTTTCAGTTGTGATTAAGTTTGTGTTGGGAGAGTGAGATATTTGAGTTTGGGTGCTCGACCAATAAAAGACTTTTGTGTTTAAGACCTGCATTTGCGTCCTCAATCCTTGGGAAGACATGACACATAGTCCTATACCTTAACCACTGAGCTACCCCTGGCCAGTTAGTACGCAATGTAGTTGTGCCTACTTGTTTCTTAAAAAACAAACTCATAATGATTAGTTAGATGTACAAACCGGATTCCAAAAAAGTTGGGACACTAAACAAATTGTGAATAAAAACTGAATGCAATGATGTGGAGATGGCAAATGTCAATATTTTATTCAGAATAGAACATAAATCACGGAACAAAAGTTTAAACTGAGAAAATGTATCATTTTAAGGGAAAAATATGTTGAATCAAAATGTCATGGTGTCAACAAATCCCAAAAAAGTTGGGACAAGACCATTTTCACCACTGTGTGGCATCTCCCCTTCTTCTTACAACACTCAACAGACGTCTGGGGACCGAGGAGACCAGTTTCTCAAGTTTAGAAATTGGAATGCTCTCTCCAACTGTTCAATCGTCTTGGGCCTTCTTTGTCGCACCTTCCTCTTTATGATGAGCCAAATGTTCTCTATAGGGGAAAGATCTGGACTGCAGACTGGCCATTTCAGTACCCAGATCCTTCTCCTACGCAGCCATGATGTTGTGATTGATGCAGAATGTGGTCTGGCATTATCTTGTTGAAAAATGCAGGGTCTTCCCTGAAAGAGGTGACTAGATGTTGTTCTAGAACCTGAATATATTTTTCTGCATTGATGGTGCCTTTCCAGACATGCAAGCTGCCCATGCCACACGCACTCATGCAACCCCATACCATCAGAGATGCAGGCTTCTGAACTGAGCGTTGATAACAACTTGGGTTGTCCTTGTCCTCTTTGGTTCGGATGACATGGCGTCCCACATTTCCAACAAGAACTTCGAATCGTGACTCGTCTGACCACAGAACAGTCTTCATTTTGCCACACTCCATTTTACTGTAAATGTTCCCTGGCCCAATGAAAACGCCTGTGCTTGTGGATCTTGTTTAGAAATGGCTTCTTTTTTGCACTGTAGAGTTTCAGCTGGCAACGGCGGATGACACGGTGGATTGTGTTCACTGACAATGGTTTCTGGAAGTATTCCTGAGCCCATTCTGTGATTTCCTTTACAGTAGCATTCCTGTTTGTGGTGCAGTGTCATTTAAGGGCCCGGAGATCACGGGCATCCAGTATGGTTTTACGCCCTTGACCCTTACGCACAGAGATTGTTCCAGATTCTCTGAATCTTCGGATGATATTATGCACAGTTGATGATGATAACTGCAAAGTCTTTGCAATTTTTCGCCTTTGTGATATTGCTCCACTATCTGTCTGCGCAACATTGTGGGAATTGGTGATCCTCTACCCATCTTGGCTTCTGAGAGACACTGCCACTCTGAGAAGCTCTTTTTATACCCAATCATGTTGCGAATTAACCTAATTACTGTTAATTGGTCTTCCAGCTCTTCGTTATGCTCAAATGTACTTTTTCCAGCCTCTTATTGCTACTTGTCCCAACTTTTTTGGAATTTGTTGACACCGTGAAATTTGGAATCAACATATTTTTCCTTTAAAATGTTTTTTCCTTTAAAACATATTTTTCCTTTAAAATCATTTTTTCCTTTAAAATGATTTTCTCAGATTAAACTTTTGATCTGTCATCTATGTTCTATTCTGAATAAAATATTGACATTTGCCATCTCCACATCATTGCATTCAGTTTTTATTCACAATTTGTTTAGTGTCTCAACTTTTTTGGAATCCGGTTTGTATTTCTACCTTGATGGTATCCAAGCACTAGTGAGACCCTGGGATAAGTGCATTAGTGTAGCAGTGGATTATATAGAGAACTATAGTAAAAGGAGCTTTTCCTATCATAACTGTGTTCTGTTGTTCAAATGTCCCATTTTGATTTGAACGCCCTTCATGTTAATGTTGAAAATGGTGAAGCACAAGTCTCTATTTCCGACATTCTTGCAAACAAATACTACTCATGCAGCATTCAAAATAAAATAAAAACTTGGCCAAAGTTTCTACAGTCACACTTCTCACCCACACAAAAATCTCACCTCACCCAGTATACTCCCACTGTCTGTCACCCACAGGCATAGGTAGTCCCACAGCCAGGTGTTTAATCATCACCACACAAAAATGCTAGTGTAGGGACAGGAAGTGTAGGGACAGGACCTAACCCAATGGGGTTGTATCTGGAACCAAGCAATAAGCAGCAGATCCTGTAAGCAAGTCCTGTAAGTTGTGAGGTGAAGACTCCATGGATCTCCATGAATATTTCGATCAACTGGATTGAGATCTGGAGAATTTGGAGGGAAGATATTCTTGTAGTGTTCCTCAAACCATTCGAGCAGTGTGGCAGGGTGCATTATCCTGCTGAAAGACACCAGTGCTATCAGAGAATACTGTCTCCTAAAAGGGTTGTACTCGGTCAGTAAGAATGTTTAGATAGGTGGTGCATGTCTAAATAATATCCATATGAATAGCAGGACTTAAGGCTTCCCAGAAGAACACCCATCCCATTGACTCTGCTGGCTTGATTTCTTCTCATAGTGCATCCTGGACAGATGGATCCAAGATGGCGGCACGGCAGTAGCATGCAGCGGCCGCTCCGGAGCCAAAATGGTGCTACGTTGTTTACATTTTGTGTGTAGCGTGTTTATTTTACTCTGTGTATGGATATTGTTGTGACTGGTGTTCGTACATACAACAACCAGACACTTTTCTACCTAAATAACTCATTAACAACATCCACAATGAGCTGCGGGAAAAGCTACGCAACCTCGGCTTGCTGCGTGAACCAGGTCCCAAAGCCTCGGCGTTGCCTGATGCCAGAGGCCGGAGAAGGGGTCATCAGAAGCGGGCGGGAGTCTATGCTAGGCTAAAAACAAACCCTAGCCGGCCAGCTCTCCCGTCCATCATCTTATCCAACATCTGCTCCCTAGACAATAAACTGGACTACATCCGACTCCAGCAGGCTACACAGGTTGAGGTTACACAGGTTGGTACTGTAGGGGTCTTTGTTTTCACGGAGACATGGCTCAGCGACAGGGTTCCGGACACCGCTATTCAGCTAAACTAGTTTCTAGTTATTGCTCATCGCTGGTGGAGTTTGTGACTGTTAGATGCAGACCTTTTATTTACCATGGGAATTCACCACGGTTTTCATTATCAGAGTGTACATTCCACCTAGCGCTAATGCTAAGGAAGCGCTATGGGAACTGTATACAAAGATCAGTGAACTGCAAAATACACACCCGGATGGACTGTTTATTGTTGCTGGAGATTTCAACCATTCAAATCTCAAGTCAGTGCTTCCTAGATTCCATCAGTTTGTGGACTTTGCAACGAGAGGAGAAAACACGCTGGATCTTGTTTACACAAACATCCCCGGCGCATATCGGGCAGAGCCCCGCCCCCACCTCGGCTACTCAGACCACATCTCTGTTATGCTAATTCCAGCATACAGACCACTCGTCAGGCATTCAAGACCGGTTCTGAAGCAGGTGAAAACTTGGCCAGCAGGAGCCATCTCTGCTCTTCAGGACTGTTTTGAGAGCACTGACTGGAACATGTTTAGGGAGGCTGCAACTTACGGTGACTACACTGACTTGGAGGAGTACACGTCATCAGTGACCAGCTACATCAACAAGTGCACCGATGACGTCACTGTCTCCAAGAACATCATCTCACGACCCAACCAGAAACCGTGGATTACTGCGGAAGTGCGTGCACTTCTGAAGACCCGAAGCCCAAAGCGGGAGATAAGGTGGCGCTTAGAAGAGCAAGGGCCAAACTTTCTCGGGCCATCAGAGAGGCGAAGCGCACACACGCCCAGAGAATCCACAATCACTTCATAGACAGCGGCAACACATGGCGCATGTGACAGGGCTTACAAGCCATCACACACTACAGGATGACATCACCTGCATGTGAAGGTGACGGCTCCCTCCCAGATGTGCTGAACAACTTCTACGCTCGGTTCGACAGGCAAAACGACGTGGCGGCGAGGAAGACCACCCCTCCTCCGAACGACCAGGTGCTGTGTCTCACTACAGCTGAGGTGAGGAAAACTCTATGCAGAGTCAACCCACGTAAAGCTGCTGGACCAGACAACATCCCAGGCAGGGTGCTCAGAGAATGTGCAGAACAGCTGACAGATGTTCTAACCGACATCTTCAACATCTCTCTGAGCAGCGCCGTTGTTCCCACGTGCTTCAAGGCCACCACCATTGTACCTGTGCCCAAGAAGTCTTCTGTGTCCTGTCTCAATGACTACCGTCCTGTTGCACTTACACCCACCATCATGAAGTCCTTCGAGCGGCTCGTCATGAGACACATCAAGACCCTGCTGCCCCCCTTACTGGACCCACTGCAATTTGCGTACCGTCCTAACCACTCAACGGACGACGCCATCTCCACTACACTCCATCTTGCCCTCACACACTTGGACAAGAAGGACACATACGTTCGAATGCTGTACATAGTGTTGAATGCTGAGCTGAAATCTATCATCCCCCAACAACTGATCGGGAAGCCGAGCCTGTTGGACCTGAACACCTCCCTCTGCAACTGGATCCTGGACTTTCTGACCGAAACGCCTCAGTCAGTAAGAATCGGGAACTGCACCTCCAGCACCACCACACTGAGCGCTGGGGCCCCACAAGGCTGTGTGCTCAGTCCCCTGCTGTTCACACTGCTGACTCATGACTGTGTAGCAACACACATTTCGAATCACATCATTAAGTTCGCTGATGACACGATCGTGGTGGGTCTCATTAGCAAGAACGACGAGTCAGCGTACAGAGAGGAAGTGCAGAGGCTAACGGAATGGTGTAAAGACAACAACCTGTCTCTGAATGTTGACAAGACAAAGGAGATGGTTTTTGACTTTAGGAGACACGAGGCGACCATTCTCCGCTGAGCATCAACGGCTCCTCTGTGGGATTCCTCGAAAGCACCAAATTCCTGGGCATCCACCTAGAGAAGGACCACAGCTGGTCCCTCAAAGCCCAACAGCGTCTCTTCTTTCTGAGAAGACTGAGGAAGGCCCAGCTTCCTCCACCGATCCTGACCACCTTCTATAGAGGAACTATCGAAAACATCCTGAGCGGCTGCATCACTGTCTGGTTTGGGAATTGTGCCATATCGGACCGCAAGACCCTACAGCGGATAGTGAGAACAGCAGAGAAGATCATCAGGGTCTCTCTCCCCTGGTCCAGGTCTGATGCTCACTTGCCCATGGTAGAAGCTCTTGGTGGAGGACACGGGTCAGCATTGGCACTATGAAAGGTCTGCACCGGTCAATGCAGCATCACATGCATCATATGTTGTCTTCTTGGTGTTTACTGGTGGTCGACCTTCACTATGTTGCATTACTGCCACCTTCGTGTCTTGAGCTCCCTGTAGTCCTGTTGCATAAGAAAACCCGTCAAACACTTGTTACCAGGTTTTCCTTTCCTTGGATGACTTTTGGTATGTCCTGACCACTGCAGCCTGGGAACATCGAAGAAGAGCTGTAGTGTTGGGTTGGATCTTGCATGGACCCAGTCTCTCTCAGCTTTTAAAATTTTGCCCTTGTCAAAATCACACAATCCGTATGCTGGACCACTTTTTTCTTTTGCTTCCAACACATCAATTTCAGGGACAAAATGTGCGCCTACTGTCTAATACAGTATATCGCACCCACTTCCAGGTGCCATTGCAATGAGATTAATGTTTTTCAATTCACCTGTTTAATGTTTAAGCATAATGTTATGGATAATTTGTGTATATTTGTATGTATGTACTCTCATCAACCACTGTACTTCATAAGGATTGAACCTGAAAGGAATGGACCTTGATGGGTTATGTTGTGGTAGACGACCACATCCAGAATGACTCATTACAGTATATCTCATTATACATCTGAGCAATTGAGGGTTTAAGGGCCTTACTCAAGGGCCCCAACAGTGGTAACTTGGTGGTGAGGTTTAAACCTGGGATCTTCCAATAAGTAGTCCAATGCCTTAATCACTGAGCTACCTCTAGTAGGTGTATCCTTTCACATTTTCCATATTTATTTATTTCCCTTTTTTTATCTCCCTGAAATTCACTTCCCACACCATTCCGTCTAGACTGCTGTGTATGAAAATCCCCGGAGATCTGCAGGCTGTGAAAGACTCGAACCTTCCAGTCTGGCACAAATACAGTGCAGTCAAAGTCACCCCAAAATGCCAGTAGTTCAGAATACATTAGCAGCTAGGAATAGATAAAGTTTAATAAGACCATATTATCTCGATAATGAAGATCCTCTCGCAGGAGCGCTTGCATTTTCGCCAATGGAATGTGAAAGAACAATCAGCCATGACTTTGACTTTCAAAACTGTACATGAAACTGTACATGAAAGTCAACCATGTCTTTCTTCTTGACTCTTCCTTTTTTCGCTCGTGCATGACCAATGAGATGGCGGAGACGATGCGAAGATGTGATAAGCTGGTTTAAGGTTTGAAACAATGGAAAAAAAGGTGGAAAATCAGGGAAACTCTTCCTGTTTTTCTATAAGTACATAAAGTTTAATATTTAAATGTGATTTTTCCCCTCTTCCCTCATCAGAGGACCAGACTTGACTGTATATTCAACATTTATGCAATTTGTAGTTAAAGAAACCCTGTAACTTTTAGAAGCTTTAGAACGGTTTGATCATGTGATCATGCCGTCACCCACAATCAACATCATCTTTTGTGTGAAATTTTATAGAACAAAAAGGAAAACTGAAGCCTAAACACATATTGTGGGGGAAATCAGCTAGGCCTGTGGGAGCTGAGATGCATAACAAGCTCATTGCATAACAGCCTTCATGCTGTTTCTCATGGGTGGAGATACACACATACAGAGAGTGAGAGACGGGGGGAGAATAAACAAAAGGGGCATGAAAAAAGAAAAAAAAACCAGATGCATTTCTACTGCATCTACTAAGGCCAAAAGAAGGAAGTGTACTGGAGAGGATGCTAACATCAATCTGAGAATCTCATCCATTGCAAATGAGCTTGAGCTCAACAAACAATAAGCTTGTTAATTAAAAATTTCAAAAGCTTTAAGTGGTGAGAGAGAGAGAGAGAGGAGAGAAAGGGTGGTGAGGAGCTGTGCGAGAGATGCAAGAGGGAGAGAGACAAGAGAGGGAGACATGAAAGACAAGTAGTGGAGATGAGTGTCACAAAACAGAAGAGAGATAGAATGAGAGAGACACAGAAAATACATGAGTGATGAGAGAGAGAGTGAGGTGAGAGGAAAAAAGACATGAGAGAGACACAGAGTGAGAGGAGAGAACCAAGAGAGACGAGATGTGAAAGAGAAAATGAGAGAAGAAAAGACAAGTGTGGGCCACAACAGAGACGAGAGAGTAAAGCGTTGGTGAGAGAGCTAAGCGAAAGATGTAAGAGGGGGAAATGGAGAGATGAGTGTGACACAACAGAAAAGAGACAGACACAGGAGATACATGAGCGATGAGAATGTGAGGTGAGAGGGGAGAAAAAGACATGAGTGACACGAGACAGGAGAGACAAGAAAAAGTGAGAGAGCCCAAGAGAGACACGAGAGTGAGAGACGAGATGTGAAGGAGGGAGATAAGAGAAGAAAGGACAAGTGTGGGCCACGAGAGACATGAGAGAGTGAGGTGAGAGAGCTGAGCGAGAGATGCAAGAGGGAGAAAGACGAGAGAGAGGCATAAAAGACGAGAGATAAGCGTGACACACAGAGAAAGAGAGAGAGAGAGAGAGAGAGAGAAAAGGACAAAAGAGAGACGTGAGACAGGGAGAAAGACCCAAGAGAGAGCAACAGGAGAGAGAAGCACATGAAATGAAAGACAAGATATGAGGGAGGAAAAAAGACATGAGAGATGAGAGAGAGAGAGAGAGATGAGAGACCAGTACATGGGCATAACTTATGTATGATATTAACATTAATATATACAGTATGTGGTGAATATTAAGGGATATTCTATAGAACAGGTACTGTAGACAGCAGTACTGTGAGGAATTCGAGTTTTAAACTCGTGTAGAGACACAGTGACGCCTGCCTGACTTCAACCATCTACTGATTTACTGCAGAAGACTGATGGAGTGAGGAAGCTTATACTAGAGCTCCCTCAACTGACCGAGCGAAGCATGACATCTCAAAAGCAATCAGCAGGGAAAAGCAACAAATTATTCAAATAGTAGGCTCATTATTCCAGTTGTTTATTTATTTATTATTATTTTAAATTATAAAATTAAGCTTTTTATCTCTGAACTTCCCACTCAGGTCAATCTTTATAGCACCATTTTTTGGCCCATTTAATTCAAATCATGGGATATTCCTGTTCAGGTCGTCAGCTGACGTAATTATTTTTTTTATCTACGCATGATGGGTGCATTGCTTCATGCGCTTCCCTTCTTACCCTGACGCACCCATCGCTCTAGGATAGGATTAATCTGGGTTCATCAGACCACCTGACTTATTTTTTTCCCCATTGCTCCAAAATCTAATCTTTATTGAAGCTTTTTTTCCCCCTGATCAGTCTGTGGTTTTCTTATAGCCACACAGCTGTTTAGTGTGAAAATGCAATTGTTTTCACTATTTACCATCACTGTGATTTCTACTGGCCATTTGGTGTAATCTTAGTCTGTCTAGAATCAAATGGTTAAATACTATAAGTGACTTCATTAGGATTTAATGGAAGTTTAAAATGTACGAAGCACTTTATAAAGATTAGTGTACTCAGAAGCCTGCTGAGGTTGAAGAAATTTATCCAAGAGGATGGATAACCAATTTAAGTGAAGCTTTTTCCAATATTAAGAAAGACAGCTCGACACAATCGACTGAAATTAAGAGTTTTAATCAACTTCTGAAGTGAACGTTCATCAGTCTTTTCTTTCACCATAAAAAAAGACCAAAATAAAAGATTTTCTCAGTACCATGTTGCACTACTTTACACTATCATAGATATATATATTTTTAACCTTTTGCGTGCTTTATGCACAATCTTTAAGTAATACCGTAATTACAATTAAAACATCTTTAAAACATCTTTAAAACATCTGATCGGAATCTACAGTGTATATGTACAAAAACAGAGAGACCGATCTGTACTAACAGCTTTAAAAACAGTCGGACCAAAAAGAAAGCAATATAAATGTACAAAAAAAAATGTGTTTGTCATTATGAAGGTCGTAACAACAGTTTCTCAGTATTTTATCTGTGTTAAATTGCATTGCAGCCCTTGAGAAGTGCCACGCTGGTGTTTGGCAGCAATGACAAAAAAACCTGAAAACGTCAGACAGTGTTCGACAATAAAATAAAAACAGTAAAATGCACAGTGAGAGAAGACGGTTGTCTTAAGTAGTACTCCAGTCCTGAGATTTATACAGCTGTACAGTATGAGATAAACAGCAGTGGTAAATATACTGTAATGCCATCAGTAGATTTGATTAGATTATAGGCACCAAATACGGTATTCCTGTCAGTAGTTATAAGGCAGAGGGGTTACAGCATATGAAGAAAAAATTAAATACGCACTCCTGTTCTCTCACGCAAACATCAAGGACTGAATGAAGTAGCCGACTAATACAATCACTAGTCACACTGTGGGTACACATCGAACAGACTCTGTATCCCACTCGGCTAGTAGATTAGTTAAGTCCAGACTCGACTCGCCTTTGAATGTGAGATCATTGTGAGAGTCTGGAACGTTGCTGTGGAAAGAACTCTTCAGGTATAGAGAGAGCTCTGGTGATGCACGTCCTGAACGCTCACAGTCTCAGAATCAGCTGAGCTGACACAAGTTGGTCCTTAAATCCTTGGAATTAGATTTATAGCCTGTGGGAAGTAAATTGCCACTTTAAAACATCACTATTTTTATAGCATTTAACTGCAATAATAAAAATATCTTGGACTTTTTTAACCGAAAAATAGAGGCCTTCATTCAAGCCTTGACGCACAACGCACGGATGCAACTGCCACGTTTTGTTCATAGTACAAAGATCACAGTGCCATCGTTACCATAAATAAAACTGTATAAAGATTCCAGATAAGAAAAAAAAAAGGGACAGTGTTGACGCATCACATCACCCAAACAAAAGCTAAACAACAAAGGCTGTTCAGGTGTTTGGACCAGAAGCTGTGCGCTCTCCATGAGGAGGAGTCTGATCTCTTCAGAGAGCCGTGTGTGCAGCCCAAGCCTGGATGCCAGCCGTCTTAAAGTCCTAGCACCAACTGATGATATAAAGTCAGCAGGAACCACATACAGCCCATGGCAGTGTAGATCAGAGCGGATTGGCACTCCATGCTCCAATCCTCAGCTCACAAACAAATTGAAACATCAGTGTCTTCCATGGCTTTCCAGAACTTTTTTACTCTCTGACGTCGACTTAAGGCCGATGGAACCTGAGATGGAAAAAAAGACAATGGAGTAAACTTTGAATTAAAAGCATGATGTTTTTTACATGATTGAATGTAAACGTTCTGTAGGTATAGATGTTTTTACCTGGTGTATATCCTGCTTTCCTCATGAACCTCCATCTCTGAACTCTTAAAATCATTCAGCTCCTTTCTGATGGCAGCCTGCAGGAAAACAGGGACGAGACGGAGAAAGACGCGTCAGATTCATACAAACAATCTTTAACGTTTATGCTCAAGGCTTAGTGGAGAGCTCAGTTCCTCAGACCGATCCTATGATGCACAAACAGTACTGCAAACATTTCTTAATTTCCACTTGCACATCTACAGTAGCTTGTACTTGCACATTAGACTTGCCATTTCCTGCTTACTGTAAAAGTATTAAAAACTACCACTCAATGCAAATATGATGGAAAAACTAGGTGGATTTTTTGAAGAAAATGAGAGAGTGGTGCTTGCTGTTGGAACCACAGTTTGGTTCAGTTTCAAAGTTCCTATGGAAGTTACCATAGCAGGGAATAAGTACCTGTGAGCACTTCCAGTTTTAATGGGGAGAATTTGGGCACCCCTTGCGGCCCTGGGGGTACAACTTATACCCTCTAGCGGGGTACGTTCTGAAACAGCTTGGATGCCTTTTCAAATGTGGTACATTTTATACTTCTGCATAATTCTGGCAACACACTGCTAGACATGCTACATATTAATCAAACAAGCTAATTTTTTACAACGACAAGGGCGTTATTCATTTTGTCACTGCTACTTATGGCTGGTTTAAAAATTTTGAAGGAAAATATGACCTTATAATACTTATATAATTTTCTGTATCAACATGAGCATTAAATAAAATACATCTTTTCACTAAAGTGTTAATCTTTGTCTTTATTATTAGTGGGCAGACACTAAAACAACCACAAGTTAAAAATAAAAAGCTGAAGGCTAAATAATAAACACTGAGTATCAGCTGTGTGATTTCAGCAAGTTTACCTGCATTTACACTTTTCTCGCACTAGGGGGTTTTATAACTACAAAAGTAGTTTATAAACATACAGTACGCACTTCCTCACACACAAAAACAACAGGCCAAAGGACATTGTGCATGTGGAAACCTGCCTCGGTACAAACAATTGAGAAATCTGGATCTGATTATGACTGAATATGTGATGATTATAATGTGGACGTGAGCCGTTGTGTACCTTATCGGCAGGAGTGAGTTTAGTCCAGGGTTTATCAGCGCGCCGGTCGTAGTCTTCAGCATGCGTGCACTCGACGTACTCGTGGAAACGCAGGATCTTTCTGGCCTGGAGCTCAGCCACGGTGGGCCTCTGAGACAACTGTAGGAAGGAAATACTTAGATGAATACGCCGTGGCCCCTGGCAATATACTGTAAAAGGAACTGTTTTGAAAGGGAGAGAGAGACAATAAGGGACAAAGAGATCTAACCTTTCTTGTAAGTCTGCGCTTGATCTCGCTTCGCTCAGCTCGCCTGTCTGCCTCATTCTTGGCTAGAACAAGAAGCAAATAGTTTCATGAGCTGAGGAAAAAACATGCACGCACACAAACACAAACCTGTGGACACGCGACTGTGTCCGTACACACACATGAACAAAAGAGTTCTACAGAGATTCATCTGGAATGCTGGCTACCAAACATTTATCATACATACACATTTACATTTAGGCATTTGGCAGATGCTCTTATCCAGAGCGACTTACATTTTTATTTTTTTATCTCATTATACATCTGAGCAGTTGAGGGTTAAGGGGCTTGCTCTAGGGCCCAGCAGTGGCAACTTGGTGGTTGTGGGGTTTGAACCTGGGATCTTCCGAACCATAGTCCAATGCCTTAACCACTGAGCTACCCCTGGCCATTTAGACATCATCTCCACTAGATATTTTTTCTTCACTTTAGTCGAACAAGAAGAAATTCATATGGAATTTCCAAATGCTGAGCGAGCATGTGTCATGGGTTACCTGTCTGGTCAATAAAGAATAAAATAAAATAGTCGTTTATATTTAGTTGGACTGCCTTTCATAATAGCCCGAGACATTATTTGAAAATAAATAATAAAAAATTATGCAGGAGTACTGTAGTTCATCTCCGTCAAGACTGTCAAGTCAAGACTCTTATCTGCACTTCATTGGCTCCCCGTGAAATTTCGTATTGATTTTAAAATACTACTTTTGACATATAAAGCATTAAATGGTCTCGCGCCGCCGTATCTGAGCGAACGGCTAGTGTCTTACGATCCGCCACGCCTACTTCGATCAAAGGATGCAGGCTGATTGTCAGTACCGCGTATTATGAAAACTACAGCTGGAGGCAGAGCTTTTTCTTACAAAGCCCCAAAATTATGGAATAGTCTTCCAAATAGTGTTCGGGACTCAGACACAGTCTCAGTGTTTAAGTCTAGGCTAAAAACCTATTTATTTAGCCAAGCATTTTTATAAATAGATTAGCCTTAGGTAAAGGGGCAGATCTGGGGGACTCATGGACGTAGAGTATTATGGTGAACTGGTATGTTTAGATGCTGTCTTCCTCACTCTCATTGGTCACTCAGATTTGTTGACTGTAAGGTGATTGTTTGCTTTACATCTCAGGGAGCCCTCATGTTTGTGTTTCCTTCTGGCTCTCCCTTTTAGTTATGCTGTCATAGTTAGTCCTGCCGGAGTCCCTGCTTGCACTCTACACTAAATATACATTCACATTATACATTATGTGACTGTAACCATACCTAACTGCCATCTCTCCTCCTCTTCTCTTTCTCCCCCTCTCTCTCATCCCTCTTTCCCCTGTCTCCCCCTTTCACTCTTTCTCTCTCTCTCTCTGTCGAGCTACACATGTCATTCCTGAGCTGCCAGTGATCCAGACTCCCTCTGCCCTCCGGACCTGTCTGACCTATCCTGGTGTCTGGCTTCTGCTTGGAGATTTCATCACATGGATGCCGTGTGTGTCTCTTTGGTATGCGTCTGGTGCCTGGAGATGATTCTCTCTACCTAGACGACGGTTCTGGCCTCGACTGGTGTTGGCAACTGTTTCTCTGGGGACTTGACAGTCCGATAGTTCAGGACTGGAACTTTCTACAAGTCTACCAGAGTCTCCAATAACTACATGGACTCCATATTAACATCAACTAACATCAACTGTTATAGCTGACCTGCCTGCCACCTAACACACAGTATAAATGCAGATCATTTCATGCAGATAATTTTTCACCCAAATGGATGGGTTCCCTGTTGAGTCTGGTTCCTCTCAAGGTTTCTTCCTATCACCATCTCAGGGAGTTTTTCCTTGCCACTGTCGCTCTCGGCTTGCTCACCAGGGACAAACTGACCATTTTGATTCATACGCATTCACATTCCATACAAACTTAAATAATTCTTTTGATTGTGTAAAGCTGCTTTGAGGCAATGTCAATTGTTAAAAGCGCTATACAAATAAAATTGAATTGAATTGAATTGTAGGACTCTGTGGTCGCCAAGGAATTGTGTGAAAGTAAATGCTCGTGCTCACAGAGCCACTCAGGAGGGGGACGGGACTCCATTGTTGTGATAACCTGGTCATTCAGTACATTCAGGTTGTCAGCTCACTTCATTTTATTGCCAGACAACGTTGCTGAGACAAGCCTGTTTAACTGAATCAACCCCAGATCATAACGCTTTCCAGGCAAACTGAATACTTTGTTTAAAAAAAAATAAAAATTAATTATATATATATATATATATATATATATATATATATATATATATATATATATTCTGACATGGTTGCTTAAGAAAATGTAAAGCTACATGACCAGTAATAAGTCAGGATACAGCGTTTAATTCCATTCCTTCTGATTTTATTTCTTTCCACACTGTAAAACAATACTAAAGCCGTCCAAAATAGGCAATTAACCTTTTTGGAACAGTTGATGTTGAGATGTATATCTGCTACTGATGCTCTGTAACTCCTTCATAACACCTCTAATCTGAGGTGCTGTTCGTTAATTGGTGGTTTCTGAGGTAACTGGTGACTCTAAATTAACTTCTCCTCTTACATTCCTGGAAAGGTCTTCATGAGAGTCAGTTTCATCATGGTGCTTGATGGGTTTTGCGAATGGACTTGACGATACTGTTCTTGCAAGACCCGTTCCAGAAAGGCTGACCTTCATGTTTTATCTCAGTTTTGAAGGGGGGAATGCATACATACACACAGTGCAAAAGTATTCGTCCCCCTTGAACTTTTCCACATTTTGTCACATTACAGCCACAAACATGAATCAATTTTATTGGAATTCCACGTGAAAGACCAATACAAAGTGGTGTACACGTGAGAAGTGGAACGAAAATCATACATGATTCCAAAATTTTTTTTTTACAAATAAATAACTGAAAAGTGGGGTGTGCATAATTATTCAGCCCCCTGAGTCAATACTTGTAAAATCACCTTTTGCTGCAATTACAGCTGCCAGTCTTTTAGGGTATGTCTCTACCAGCTTTGCACATCTAGAGACTGAAACTCTTGCCCATTCTTCTTTGCAAAACAGCTCCAGCTCAGTCAGATTAGATGGACAGCGTCTGTGAACAGCAGTTTTCAGATCTTGCCACAGATTCTCGATTGGATTTAGATCTGGACTTTGACTGGGACATTCTAACACATGGATATGTTGTGTTTGAAACCATTCCATTGTTGCCCTGGCTTTATGTTTAGGGTCGTTGTCCTGCTGGAAGGTGAACCACCACCAGTCTCAAGTCTTTTGCAGACTCCAAGAGGTTTTCTTCCAAGATTGCCTTGTATTTGGCTCCATCCATCTTCCCATCGACTCTGACCAGCTTCCCTGTCCCTGCTGAAGAGAAGCACCCCTAGAGCATGATGCTGCCACCACCATATTTGACAGTGGGGATGGTGTGTTCAGAGTGATGTGCAGTGTTAGTTTTCCGCCACACATAGCGTTTTGCATTTTGGCCAAAAAGTTCCATTTTGGTCTCATCTGACCAGAGCACCTTCTTCCACATGTTTGCTGTGCAAACGGGACTTCTTATGGTTTTCTGTTAACAATGGCTTTCTTCTTGCCAATCTTCCATAAAGGCCAACTTTGTGCAGTGCACGACTAATAGTTGTCCTATGGACAGATTCCCCCACCTGAGCTGTAGATCTCTGCAGCTCGTCCAGAGTCACCATGGGCCTCTTGGCTGCATTTCCGATCAGCGCTCTCCTTGTTCGGCCTGTGAGTTTAGGTGGACGGCCTTGTCTTGGTAGGTTTACAGTTGTGCCATACTCCTTCCATTTCTGAATGATCGCTTGAACAGTGCTGCGTGGGATGTTCAAGGCTTTGGAAATCTTTTTGTAGCCTAAGCCTGCTTTAAATTTCTCAATAACTTTATCCCTGACCTGTCTGGTGTGTTCTTTGGACTTCATGGTGTTGTTGCTCCCAATATTCTCTTAGACAACCTCTGAGGCCGTCACAGAGCAGCTGTATTTGTACTGACATTAGATTACACACAGGTGCACTCTATTTAGTCATTAGCACTCATCAGGCAATGTCTATGGACAACTGACTGCACTCAGACCAAAGGGGGCTGAATAATTACGCACACCCCACTTTTCAGTTATTTATTTGTAAAAAAATGTTTGGAATCATGTATGATTTTCGTTCCACTTCTCGCGTGTACACCACTTTGTATTGGTCCTTCACGTGGAATTTCAATATAATTGATTGTAGCTGTAATGTGACAAAATGTGGAAAAGTTCAAGGGGGCCGAATACTTTTGCATTATATACAAGTATATATATATATATATATATATATATATATATATATATATATATATATAAACACAATTGGGGGGGGGGTCTGTTTAATGGACTTGTACATTGATAATTAAAGCACGTCTGGAAAGGAATGATCATGATGTACCTTAAAGTGCAAAAAGAGTGTTTAAAGAACTTTAAATGAACGAAGAGAGTACACACACTGGGGTTGAGAAGTGAGCACGGCGGTAATACTGACCTAGCAGGATGTTTCTTTGCTCGAGTTCTTGCTGTGTTGGTCTCTGACTCAGTCTCCTAAAAACGATACAATATGGAACCTTTGAAATGTCAACTGAACCATATGCTTATTTATTATGTAATAACAACCTGTTGATTTGCTGTGATAGATGTGTACACACACACACACACACACACACACAGCGTACATACCGTGTCAGGGCGGAGCCGATCTTGCTACGTACTGCCTCCCACTGCTCGCGGGTCTTCCAGGTGTCGTCTTGCCCCTGCTTCTCCTCCCTTTGCTGTTTCTCCAGCTTTAGAGCCATGGTGTCTTTTCGTTTCACTTTGCTTGCCAGACCAGCTAGAAAAGACGAAACCGCGATTAGGAAAGAGCCTAGCACCCTAAGATGTCTCATTAACATGTACTGCTACAACAGAGGGAAAACAAAAACAAAGAAAAAGAACTCCATGAATGAACTGGAATTGGTGCATCGTACTTGTGGGCACTTCCTCGTCCTCCTCCTCCTCCTCATCGTCGTCATTGCCGTTGTCGTCTCTGTAGTGAACGGGTCCGTCTGAGTCGCTGTCCGAATCCTCAAAGATGACCATGACAGCGTGGTCTCCCACTAACCCCCGCCTGCTCCCCGTCTCCAGCTCTGGTGGCAGGGTTTGCCATGACGAAGGAGGAGGAGGAGGAGGATGCAGCTTTTGCATCTCTTCTTCAATGTCAAAATCATCATCCTCAGGCCTGCGGGAACCCGAAAAAAACATGTTGTGAGGAGAAAAAAAGAAAACAAAACAAACAAAAATAACGTGAGGAGAGAAAAAGAGAAACAAAAATAACGTGAGGAGAGAAAAAGAGAAACAAAAATAACGTGAGGAGAGAAAAAGAGAAACAAAAATAACGTGAGGAGAGAAAAAGAGAAACAAAAATAACGTGAGGAGAGAAAAAGAGAAACAAAAATAACGTGAGGAGAGAAAAAGAGAAACAAAAATAACGTGAGGAGAGAAAAAGAGAAACAAAAATAACGTGAGAAGAGAAAAAGAGAAACAAAAATAACGTGAGGAGAGAAAAAGAGAAACAAAAATAACGTGAGGGGAAAAACTAAATAATAAAAAAAAATAAATAAATCATATACCGTTTGTGTAAAGGATACAACACTGTTTCTAAATGTTAATAATCTAAAAGTCTTACAGTCTAAGCGGCTCGATGGTGACGGGAAGTGAACGTCGCCCGCTCGTCTCGACTATGATTTCTGGAGGCGTCTCGAAGAGCAGAGAGTGAGCTCGGTTACTGGCGTTGGGGTTGGGGTTAACAGGGTTGGGGCTGGCGAGTGCCCGCTGGATCTGGATGTGCAGTGGTAGGGGTGGAGGCTGGCTCGGCGGCTCGGTGGTGGGGCTCGGGGGATCCACGGTGATACCGGGCGGAGACGGAGGGATGTGCGAGGGCGGAGGAGACACCACGTCGACCGGAGAGCTGGGTTGTTTGGTATCTTCTGCTTGGCTGGGGGAGGAACTTCTGGCGGGCGGCTCGGCCTGATTGGACGAGGCTTCTTCGGAGTTGCGTTTAGGGACGAGTGGCCTCCTTGTAGGCGGAATCGGGGGAGAACGCTTGGCGGGAACCGGGTTCGAGACCACCAGGGGCGGGGGTGCGTCTGCCGTGTTGATAAGAAAAGATAAAGAGTTTTACACATTAGAGCACTGAAAATATAACTCCTAAATAGATGACATCATAACTATTGTCAAAAGTAATTAGCAAAGTATTATAGTCGTATAATTAATGTACTTGTTAGTACCTGGGACATGTGCTCAAACAAAAATTAATGGTGTACACAATTGTTAGAGAATTGTCAAGTACATGGGGTTAAAATGGAAGCATGACAATGATTGGTATTTCTACCATGCTGGACACATCCAGTGACAAAATAAATAAATTACACACTGAAATACATAATGTAGTGATATGGTGCATTTTTAGCCGTGGATGATCATGGGGTATTAGTTCAGTCTCACATCTAGGTCTTATTCCAATGCAAAAGAAGCTCCTGACATCTCTCCTTTACAAGCTAATGCTTATCCATATGAAAGCCTGTGAAGGTATTAATCGAACACTGTGTGTGCAGTATGTAGGAGAGAGGAGAGCAAGTATTTGACAGAACGTCTTGTGCATTTTGGAACAGGACCGCCGAGAAAAACCACATGCATGATCTGGGTCTGGAGAGGAGTAATGCTTTTTTAAAAATTGTTAAAAAATTTTTGTGGCATGGGGGAGGTACAGAGGGCGGGGGCACCTGGATAAGGATGGGGGCGACAAGGATAGCTGGGTAGAGAGGGATAAGCACCACGTTCAGTCTGCCATCTCCGTCTGGTCCAGGACAGAGGAGTCTGAGCTTTAGCATGCCTGGGTAATGTTGCGGCTAAAGAGAAATAGATCAAGGCAGTGTGGTTGAGGGTTCTGAGCTGTACACACTACTCGCTTCCAATCTTCACATTATATTTGTATCCTCAACCATGGTCACCTCAGACACACGTGGCTACGAGAACAGTTTGCAGATGAACCACCATATGTGGGTGTTGTTCACAGTATAGGTTCTGTATAGGATTTCTGTGAGAGTCACGCTCAGTGCTTTCTCAAGTGCTTGTGGCACCATAAAGCCCATACTGCTATATAATACTGGTCTTGGTGTCCTGCATCACTGACTACCAGACGTAGAACTGCACACCCCAGTGCTACATTTCCGTTCACCTTGTACACCTCTGAAGGAGGATTGCAGAATACTTGTTGACAGCTAGTGAAACAATCTTTCAGATGGTGGTCTTCTCTGGCGGTACAGATCTACCAATACCTGTAGTCCCTTGAAGCCATGGCTTTAAGAAGGCTGAGTTTTTGTTGGTGGAAGTTGCTACACACTATTAGTTTCAGGTTTACGACTCGGTGTTGACCCAGTGAAGATGTGGCGGTAAAGACAAGGACATGTTCTTCACCATCATGAACAACTCCCAATTATTCCTTACCAATCAGTGCACAAGAGAGGCTCAGCCAGATCCCACCTGCATAAAACAAACAACCTACCGACCAGTTTTCTATTTCTATTGTGACTATCGTGCATTTGAATGTTTGTGTAAATAGTCTTTGTTTTATCGCATTCTCCATTTTTACAAAAGATACTACAGTATCCATAAGTAGACAACATTTGTCAGTCTTAATCTCCGATAAACTCCAATAAAGTACTGTTTGCCTTCAATTTGCTTGGCGGCCACCCTGTCCGTTTACGGATAAGACTGATCACCCTCGTTCTACAGTCTCCATCACACCCTAGTTTTGTTTACCCTTTTCATGTTATTGATTTCAGAATCTTGACAAGGAATCATCTGCGGCACGGTGGTAGGCTTAGACCGCTCAATGCCCCAAATGCAGCCAGAGAGAAACCTTAGCACCTGTCCCAAGTCCAGATAAAACCTGTTTCAACTAAAACGTGCGGATCGGATCTACTACATCAGTCAACACTAAATGACGGACCAAGTGACAGTCAAAAATTTGTCACATACACAGTATGATATGAAGTAAAATTCTTATACGACTGGCAAGGACCTACAAATTTAAAGAGATTTTTTAAAGTTAGAAATATAGAAAAAACTTTTACCTGTAAAAAATACATTTACATTGTGTACAAAGAATAAAATAAAATAGAACTGAAGTGAAATATAGAAAACACGTCCAGTCATATACCAATAATCTAGTGCTTTTTTTCCCCTCCTCTAGGTGGGCGTGGCTGTATACATCACTCAACAGAACCAATTAACACAATATTTTACCATGTTTACACAATGTGTGAGGGAAAAAAAAAAAAAAAAAAACAACCGAAAGCCCGACACAGCATAGCTTACTCTAAGAAAAGGAAATAGATTTTTTTTAACTATAAAAACTCAAAGATGAGCGGACAGGTCAATGAGGCGGAAGTTTAAAACACATCTCACATGTTCCGAAAAATAAAAAGCCGTAATGTGAAACACCACTATGAGTTGGAGCAAACATATCCGTATATAAAACATCTGAAATGAGAGTACAGTATGACACTTTTTATACTTCAGTTTATAATTACACTCTGCACATTCTGTGTAATTGTTTTTAAATTCTATTTTATTTAAATTCTTTACCAAATTCTTACAAAATCTTAATTTTTTGTTTTAACTGGAAATTCTATCTTTAGTTTAATTGCATTCTTCTTGTGCAATGCTCCTCTTACAAGCTTTCGATTATAAGTCTGAGGCAGTCAAAAACTGTGCAGTGAAAAAGGACTTGCCCCTTCCTTAAATATATTTTTATTTTATTTAAAAAAATTGTTTAATTGTGATTTAAATGATTCAGATCAGCAAACAAATACATGTTTAGTGTATTGCGAAACAAACAAACTGTGCATGTAACCTCTTCACTACACTAGGTGACCTTTAGACTCGGTGAGACTCTGGACTACATTTAGCGGAGAATTCCTGCACAAGGTGTAAAACTGATCGTATCTAAATGCAAAGATTTCCATCGACCTTGAACACATTAATTGAGACTGAGCATTGTTTTGTGCAAACAGTAATATTTCACTTCTTAGCACGCTTGCATGCACACCATTAGCAGGTGTGTATAAAAGACGTGTGTTCTTTCTCTGTGAGTGCTAACGAGAGAGAGAGAGAAGCCGACACCTGGCAGAGACAAGCCCATACCTGCCCTCACACTTACCACAGACACCTGTATTGTTCTCTGCACATGCTTAACTATCTGTTTCACTCGTGCATTTCTTGCAGAAATATGCATCCTGTGTCTGTCTCAAGCCAGCATTTCCAGTTCTGAAAAGTCGATCAAATGTTGCAATGAATCTTAAAACAGGAAGTTTAATTCTCTGTACATCCATCATGTGTGCTTAAAGATTCTCTGGAACCCAACCTTACTAATAACCTCTAAAGAAATACACACATTGCTGCACTGGAAAAAAATACGCAGCAAACAAACATATTCTATAGGAATATTTATGGATGTACGCGACCGCTCAAAAGTTCAGGATCACTTTTTTTTGGGGGGGGGGGGGAGGTTATTTTCTACATTCTACAGTCATACTGCGGATTTCAAACACATATGGAATTAGGTAATTATGTAACAGCAACAAAAACAGTGTTTTTGTTTTTTTTAAGACAGAGTGAGCAGCCATCTTACAGTAGTTCAGTTTGCTCAGTAGTGATGGGAAGTTTGGATCATTCTAGTGACTCGGTTCTTTGAATCTCGTTCATCAAAATCTTTTTTTGGAGTTCATTTCGTTCTTTCCATCAGAAATAAAATAATGTTGCATTTTCAGTAAACAGACCCCCGACATGTCTACATACACAAATTTTGGCTATAGTTCCATTAATAAAAATATTATATTGCAGCTGAGGACATATTACAGGTCCTTCTTAAAAAATTAGCATATTGTGATAAAGTTCATAATTTTCTGTAATGTACTGATAAACATTAGACTTTAATATATTTTAGATTCATTACACACAACTGAAGTAGTTCAAGCCTTTTATTGTTTTAATATTGATGATTGTAGCATACAGCTCATGAAAACCCAAAATCCCTATCTCAAAAAATTAGCATATCATGAAAAGGTTCTCTAAACAAGCTATTAACCTAATCATCTGAATCAACTAATTAACTCTAAACACCTGCAAAAGATTCCTGAGGCTTTTAAAAACTCCCAGCCTGGTTCATTACTCAAAACCGCAATCATGGGTAAGACTGCCGACCTGACTGCTGTCCAGAAGGCCATCATTGACACCCTCAAGCAAGAGGGTAAGACACAGAAAGAAATTTCTGAACGAATAGGCTGTTCCCAGAGTGCTGTATCAAGGCACCTCAGTGGGAAGTCTGTGGGAAGGAAAAAGTGTGGCAGAAAACGCTGCACAAAGGAAGAGGTGACCGGGCCCTGAGGAAGATTGTGGAGAAGGACCGATTCCAGACCTTGGGGGACCTGCGGAAGTCTGGAGTAGAAACATCCAGAGCCACCGTGTACAGGCGTGTGCAGGAAATGGGCTACAGGTGCCGCATTCCCCAGGTCAAGCCACTTTTGAACCAGAAACAGCAGCACAAGCGCCTGACCTGGGCTACAGAGAAGCAGCAGTGGAATGAAAGCAAATTTTGCATGTCATTCGGAAATCAAAGTGCCAGAGTCTGGAGGAAGACTGGGGAGAGGGAAATGCCAAAATGCCTGAAGTCCAGTGTCAAGTACCCACAGTCAATGATGGTCTGGGGTGCCATGTCAGCTGCTGGTGTTGGTCCACTGTGTTTTATCAAGGGCAGGGTCAATGCAGCTAGCTATCAGGAGATTTTGGAGCACTTCATGCTTCCATCTGCTGAAAAGGTTTATGGAGATGAAGATTTCATTTTTCAGCACGACCTGGCACCTGCTCACAGTGCCAAAACCACTGGTAAATGGTTTACTGACCATGGTATTACTGTGCTCAATTGGCCTGCCAACTCTCCTGACCTGAACCCCATAGAGAATCTGTGGGATATTGTGAAGAGAAAGTTGAGAGACACAAGACACAAGAATCTGCAAAAGGACTCCGACCAAGTATTGAGTGCAGAACTGAACATAATTATTTGAAGGTTGACTTTTTTTGTATTAAAAACACTTTTCTTTTATTGGCCGGATGAAATATGCTAATTTTTTGAGATAGGGATTTTGGGTTTTCATGAGCTGTATGCCACAATCATCAATATTAAAACAATAAAAGGCTTGAACTACTTTTACTACTATACAGTTGTGTGTAATGAATCTAAAATATATGAAAGTCTAATGTTTATCAGTACATTACAGAAAATAATGAACTTTATCACAATATGCACATTTTTTGAGAAGGACCTGTATAATAAACAGAATGAGTAGCTCTTCTGGTCCGAGTCGTTAGTTCTTTTGTTACGTGACTCTTATGGACGCCATGCAGTGCATTACACAGGAAACGGAATTAAAAAGTTCTTCTCACGAGTCTTCTAGTCTGAGTGGTTCGTTCTTTTGAATCTATTGCACTACATAAGTTGTGGGAGTCACGTGACAAAAGAGCGACTGACTCATGAAGACCTTTCCAGGAAAGCAAGACCAAAACGTACCTCAGCTGCAGAGGATAAGTTCATTTAGAGTCACCAGTTACATCAGAAATCACCAGTTAAACGTTATGAAGGGTGTACTAAGTGCAAGTACCAGACGCATCTCAATATCAACTGTTCAGAGGAGATTATTGTATATTTTGGATGCCTTCAGCAGTGCTTTACAAAAAAAAAAAAAAAAAAAAAAATCAGGTACGACCATGGAGTTTAAAAGTGATCCCAGACTTTTGAGCAGTAGCGTACATCAGCTTTCTACTGTATATTAGACTTGCATCCAGATCAGGTCTAATTAGCATTGGAGAAAAAAAAAACTCCACCAAAGTAATAATGTAAACACACACGCACAAAAAAAAAATCTTTCTTGTTATGCTTTCCTGTCCTCCAGGACCTGAACATGCGGTAAGTGCTTCGACCTCTTGCACTTGTTTTAGGTACAAAAAGCAAACACACAGCTTGTAAAGCAAACAATCAGCTGAAGGTTTTGAGTTATTTGAAGGAACGCAGTACAAGAAAAGCGCTAAGCAGACATGGCTCACCTTGCAGGATTAATGTACTGTTACGGTTGGTGGGTTTGGGAGGGGGAACAGGTGGCGTCTTGGCAGGTACGGGGGCATCGGATGTGGTGGGGGGTGCAGCAGGAGTGGGAGTGGGAGCAGGGGCGGGAGTGGGAACGGCAGCAGGAGTAGGAGTGGGAACTGGAGCAGGAACAGGGGCAGGAGTGGGAGCAGTACCAGGGGCGGTGCGATCCGGGGCAGCATGTGGGTGGTCCTGATTTCTTATCTGCACCGCAGGAAGTGAACTCTGACGAGACGTGTTGTCCACCAATAAAGAGATGGTGCGAGGAGGTGGCTTGGCAATGGGCGGAGCTGAGGATGAGGAGGACGATGACAACGAGGAGGACGAGGAAGACGATGGGGACGAGGCCTGTCCAGATTCAGTGGAGGACATCAGCCATTTTGGAGGAAGGATGGCCTGTTTGGGCGGAGGCTGCTGCTCCTTTGACTCGGAGGCAGGAGTGAAGCGCATGCCCATAGAGGCTAGCACAGACATGGAGATAACAGACAGACACATGGACACAGACAGACAAATGGACAGGGAACAAAAAGTAGTCAGCTATTGAAAATGCATTAATAATTCATATACATGATTATGGTACTGTCTGCATGGAACACGTACATTAAGTGAAATGTAACACAGTACACCGGGATGAAAATGGTGAATAACTTATTTTTTTTCTATTGACCAAGTTGTGGGGGGAGTTTGTTAACGCAATATGGCAACCCAGAGAAGGCCGCTTCCACCTTTACTCGGTTCAAGGACGTGTGCGTGCTTTCATTTGTTGTTTGATCATTACAGTTAAATAAAATTACAACCTGAATTCCAGAAATGTTGGCACTTTTTTTTTTTTTTTTACTAAAATGAAAACTAAAAGAATTTCAATCACATGAGCCACTATTATAATCACAATAGAACAGGGAGAACATACAGTAAGAAATGTTTAAACTTAGAAATGTTACACTTTTATCCACTAAAATGAGCTCATTTCAAATTTGACGTCTGCTACAGTACAGGTCCCAAAAACCGTTAGGACGCGGGCAACGGAGGGCTGCATATTATACTGTGCATTAAGCATTTCACTGCATATTATACTGTGTATGACTGTGTATGTGACAAAGAAAAAGTTGAATTTGAAGAAGCAAGAAATATCGAAAAGATTCAACCAAGTTAACTGACATCAGGGCCCATAGTCACAAAGTCTTAGAAGCTGTCTTGTGAATCATTTTTATCTTAACTAAGGTTGAAAAAAATTGTTAAGCCTCTTAAAAGTCCTCCTCTCTGCTTTTAAAAGTTTCTATGCTCTTCTGTCCAGTTTGGCTTTCTTGTTGTTTTACTTCCTTTCGTCTCTCTTGGATTGTTGATTACATACCATCCAAAAGTGCAACTTAAATAGACAGTACTGCAATCATGCAAACTGGTAAAATCATTTTGCTTCCATCAATCTGAAATGGATTACAAGTAATGAAATCAGTGTGATAAATAAATGTAAGAACTTAAACCTAGTAACTACTGTGTGGAAATTGGTTGCTTCAAAAGTAGACACATTTTCAACATTAGGTTGTTTTAATTAACTTTAAGATATTTAACAGATAACAGAAACTTTGCATAAAAGAGGGCCTATAGTCAATGTTTGTATATAAAGAAATTGTACAATCATATGATTTCACTGTCTATTATCATATATTATATTCACAAAAAGCGCATTTAAAGATCTTTTTACATATTTTTTTTTTTATCAATCAATCACAGTCCTTGAAATGCTGCATCAACCCTAGCAAATGGGTCGACCACACCTCCTCACTTTTGTACTGTCCTTACTCTGAGTTGCTCTGAGAAGTTTCCTAAATCACTTTTAGTCTAGGACTCCCAGCTAGTACTTTTTGGGCTAAGATCTCTCAGAGAATTCGTAGAAGCTTTGTGAATATGGGCCCTGAGCAGTAACATGATTAGCCATAAAAGGGATGTCTTAGAGAAGCAGAGGTTCTCCGAAGTAAAAATGAGCAGAGTGACTCCAATCTGTCAGAGTGCGTAACAAGATTGTGGAACACTTTAAAAACAACCCTCCTCAACGTCTATTACCTACAACACTGCACAATGAAAAGAGAAAGCACAAACGTAGACATAAAGTATATAAGCAATGCGGACTTTACAGACAACATGTCTGAGAGAACACACACAGACACACTCAAAACATGACGTGCTACATGACTGTTTGATCTCGACTTAATGTAATACAGCTACTTAATAAATTTGTCTCATTTACCTGTGAAGATATGAAATAACAAAGGCAGCAAACGTGTGTGTGTGTGTGTGTGTGTGTGTGTTGCCTCACCTGTGCGTGCCCTGAGGTCGTCCTGAGTGGGTGTGTATCGTGGCAGTGTGCTCCTCTGGTCGGATTCGGAGACGGGCCGCAGTTTCTGTCCCACGTCGGACGCGCTTCTCATATCCATCTCGGACTGTGGCCTGATCAGCTTTGGCGGCTCGAGCCTCCTCATGTCTTTCCTCGCGGCATCCTCTCTCTTGTCTCGCTCTTCGTACCTTTCCCGCTCCTCGCGTCTCTCCTTGTCGTCTTTCCTTTTTTCCCGATCGTCCCTCCTGTCTCTGTCGTCGCGCCGCAGGGGTTCCTCCTTTCTGTCGTGATCGTCCCTCTTATGCTCCCTGTCTGCTTTCATGTCCTTATCTCTCCTCTCGTCTTTCCTGTCTCGCCAATCTACTCTCGAATCGCGGTCCTCTCGTCTATCTCGCCTCTCCCGGTCCTCTTTGTCGTCCCTCCTCCCCCGGTCCCCTCTCTCGTCTCTGCGTTCACGGTAGTCGTCCCTGCGGTCGCGGTACCTCGCATCGTCTCGCTTCTCCGAGTCCGACGGGATGCGCATCCGCGCGTCCACGTCTAGGGGCTGCCGGTTGCGAGTCACGTCCGACGGGATCCGGCTTCGCCGCTCAGGTTCCGGTGCCAGAGAAGTCTTTCCTTCCTCGCCATGTAGCCTGTACTTGACCTCCGACCCCACTTCTGACCCCTGGTCCCCGGATACGTGGCCGTTCTTTACTGAGGGAACCTTTGCGTTAATATTTTCTGCAACACACAGGAAAGCACGTTACAACTAGTGGACAATATTAAGAAAAGAAAAAGATCAGATACAGAATTTATGGATCCGAAGTCTATAGGGAAATCACACAGGCAAAGAATTTATTACATAGAATGATCAAGGCAACTATAGAAAAGCTTGACTAATTATAAGATCGTGTGTATGTAAGGTAAGGTCTCCTGAAAGCTGATGTACCATTCTCAGAGATTTCCTTTAGTACTCCTTTGTCTATCAGCTCCTGTCGGGGTCTCCTCATTGAAATTTTTCTCTCCAGGACTGTCAAAACCGAGAAGACAAATAAGACAAGATAGATGGCAAAGAAAAGACAGTGGTTCTGATGCGCCACTTTTTCCTGTGCACAAGTCACCCCTGCCTGCTTGAGCACAAAAATTAAAAGCATGTCACTCGATTGCCATGATAACTTTTCTGCGCTGAACGAGTACAGACTGTGCAACCTTGTGCAATCGGACGGTTGTAACATTAGGAATGATTGGCTTTCCTCAGAAAATGATGAAGATACGCAACACAGTCAATGTTTACAAGTCAGAATTAAGAGGAAACATTTATAATGAAGATGTATACTAAAGACGAAATGCATGATGGAGCGATCGCGACTGACGAGGACAATGTGAGCAGCAAATAAAATTGTATCAGGAACAACTTTGTCTGAGAGCCAGAGAGATCTAAATGGCAAGTAAACCACCTTCAACTGTTAAGCATATGACCCCGTGGTCTGGGTTCGATTCCCGTCCCCAGGGATAGGCTCCAGGCTCCCTGCGACCCTGAATACAGGTTAAAGAGGTATAGACGATGAGTGAGTGTTAAGGTTAAGACTTACTATCGTATCCAGTGGTGATGGTTTTAAATGTTCATGATATTATATAAAAAGAGCACAAACTGTAGACTCAATTCAATTCTAATAGATTTTTTTTAATACATCTATTGCGATTTTTTTTTAAAAGTGGATTAAGTAGCATAAATGTTTACTGTCTCCAGCACATACTGTACATTTCTTACAGGTCCTGAAGTATTAAAAACTACTAATCACATCTAACAAACACTGTGAAACTTATTTTTTATTTTTATTGAACTTCTCAAAACCGCTGTACAGTAGCTGACAGAACTGCAGCAAAAAAAAAAAAAAAAAGAATAATACAAAAAAAAGATAATCTTACAAAACACGAGGATTTTGAAAATCTTTCAGAGAGATTTAAGTCAGTTTAATTTTCCGCAAAAAAAAAAAAAAAAGGTAGTATTAAGAAATTCAGCCATTTTAAGATCATTTAATGCGCACAAGTTTTAACAGATTAATAATTTTTAAAAAGTTACTCGATTTTGAGCAGAATACTGAATTATCAAGCCTAAAATAAAATCCAACAACAAAAGACTGATTTGATTGCACAGCTCTATTATACAAGCTGGTTTCTACAGTAGTTTCCCAGTATTAACCCGGCATTTCATTCTTTCTTAGAAACAAATTTGAGAACTACTTTGGATACTTTTATCTAACTTGCTAACAGGGCAGACTGTAAATAAAAGGACAAGCTAACAAAACAAAGCAATAACTTTATCGTCCCGCAGGGCTGGATTCACAATCCAGCATTGTTCAAAAAGTTTAAAAAGTATCGTAAAGCAGAATCGCAGAAAGAAAATAAATAGATTTGTACCCTCGGACGTCTCCTTGAACTTCTCGCTGCTCTCCTTCTTCTTTCTCCATTTCCAGGGCTTGAAGATCTTACCCAGGTTGGAGAACTTCCCCTTCTGTTTGGACGCAGATGCATCTGTGCCAGAGCTCGGGGTGTCGCCCCCTATCGTGCCGTTCTGCTGGTTGTCGACTTCGTCATCTAAGGAGGAAGAATGTGAAAAAGAGAGAGAGAGGGAACGTTATCAGAAGAAAGGAAGATATCTCCATCTGTAGAAGCGGTGTGATGGACGTGATGGACATGTGAGGGACATGTCAAGCTATATCCTGATAAAAAAAAAAAAAAACTTCTCCTGTGATGAAAAAGCATGTTTTCTGCTTTTGTGATTTCACACTTTTTTTTTTTTTTTTTTTATCACATAAAGATGCTTTCTTGCTCCGCCCTGAATTTAGACGGCTGGTTATTATTATTATTATTTTAAAGTCATTATAATAGGCAGGTTATTATTAAGTTTCCATAAGTCCAAAAAAGACAGAAGGATGGTGTTTTGAGGACAACAAATGTCAACAAACGCCAACAAACTCGAAACCCACTGCGATCATTTCAATAATTTTATTTCAAGTCTCCAGGCTCCATGGGACTCTGCAGCACACTGGAGGCTTTTACTTATAGCCTAACTTGAAGGTTCGTCTATCTCGTACTGTGACTAATTCTGACTTTTTTCCTCTAGTAGTTTTAAGGTGCACTTCTCAAAACAACATCTGAAAATCCAATATTTGAGAAAACATGATTACGCACAAAGTCTAAAAATCTGAGGAGCGTTCTGGATTTGGGTAGCAACAATGAAGAAGTAGTTTGTGGTGGTGGGAAAAAGGTCAGTTGTATCTTTTATATGTAATGGAGTCAAAATAAAAACAGCAGCACATCACAGTCATAACAATCTCTCTCTCGCTTAGGAATAACCTAAATGCTAAAATGAATATTTTAGCTGAGCCCTACAGCAACTTTTTAAACTTTATACACTGTGAATATTAAATGTACACCTTACTGGAACTGTGCATCTGTGCAGACAAACTGTTTTATGAATTACATTTGTTTTTG
Organism: Channallabes apus; assembly: GCA_030522415.1. Classification (NCBI taxonomy): domain Eukaryota; kingdom Metazoa; phylum Chordata; class Actinopteri; order Siluriformes; family Clariidae; genus Channallabes; species Channallabes apus. The sequence goes on along the minus strand of CM060105.1, from coordinate 24,583,379 downwards.
TCATTGAGATTTTCGATTTGATCTCAAATTTTTAACTGAATTGTCTTGAGCAGCTGTACAAGTACAGTGTATATATATATATATATATATATATATATATATATATATATATATATATATATATATATATATATATATATATATATATATATATAAAAACGTATCCAAGTGTATATTCATTGAAAAACTGTTTAACTTGTGTTTTTTTTTTGTTAAATGTCACGTGTGTACAAAGCAATATATTCCCCCTCCCCCCCTGTCAATCTCCAAACCTCACTCCTGTCCAGTAGGTAGCTGTATTGCACCAATTGCACATAAATTCAAAAGTTGAAGAAAAAGTGATGGGGTGGGGGTGCAGGGCAATTTGGGAGAATTGAACATTCAAAAGTTTACTGAAATTAATAAAAAATTGTGAACTGATGCTGAATTTAAAACTGACCCATTGATTCAATTAACTGAATCGATCGACAAAAGGTCGATTAAATTGTATAATCAAACTAATCCCAATTTTTCTCAACCATGAACAATTTCTGTACAAATTTGAAAAAGTACTTACAATTAAAGCTATGCTCTTTCACACTTCACAATGTTTTTCTGAATAAAGTCTATATTTTACAAATAAAACTTTTTAAAATTTTTTATTGTAAAGTGCATAATGCAGAAAAGAAGTGAAGACAGCGAGAGAGAAGTCAAATTGGTCCGAGACACAAAATGAGGCAAGTCTTGCATGACCACTTCGGCGAGGTGTGTGTGTGTGTATGTGCGCGTGCATATCCGGGAGTCCCTTCAGTGTTTACACATGGCAACAGATCCTCGAGGTCATTCTTCAGGAAGAGTAGTAAAGCACACACAAACTCCTATTATTAGCACATTTCATGTTCTCTTATACAGAAGACAATAATGTTACGTGAAGACTTCATCGTCTTTACTTTAGACTGTGGCTGGACTGAAACCTAGGGATTGTGGGTGCGAGAATCAGTGACCCTCTCTACAATAATGGCTGTCCATGTGTTTCCCCAGACGCGCGTGCGTGCGTGCGTGTGTGTGAGAAGAATAAAAGGCGGTGTGATGTCAGAGACTACGGCTTGACCTGTATTTCCATGGCACCCTTACAGGAGAGATGTGTTACACAATAGAAAGCAAGGCACGTGACCGGGTGAGTATCGGAGTACTCGCAGAAAAAGTACGTTCAGGGAGACTTAATCAAGTGAGATCAGAGACACGCATGCAGCTGGCATGACTGATAGTAACACACAAACATACAAGAACAAGATACAGTAAAGTATGGCCATGTACTGTAAAACATCCAGACGAGATGATCATGCAGTATAGACTGCATGTCTTTTTCAAATCAATACAGAGTTTTCTATTTCTATTGGTCATTGATGGAAGCAAGCAGATTCGAACAAGGTATAAAACTTAATAAAGGCCGATGGATTTCCATTTATACTTTGACAAGACAACAGACACAAACTTGAATAATTAAAAACGAATGCAGCACTTCTGGATGTTTCACACAAGCTATTGCAGATGTACATATATAAATAAATACAGTAAATGCCGACTTACGAACGAGTTCCGTTCCGGGAGCACGTTCTGAAATCCGATTTGTTCTCAAGTCTGACAAAGTGAGTCTTACACGCCTTTGATACGAATATACAACACAACGCATACCAATCCACTTGACTAAATCTCTGTCCCCTTTCCCCACACTGCCATCAGGTAAGGAAATAGATCTTTGGTAAAATGTAAGTGTTACATTCACAGTGTGTGTCTGCGCCTTTAAATCGTAGGGGAATGCCGGAAACTATTTTGACTCATAGCTGTTTTCCACTGTATTGGACTGTGAACTCTGTTTTGTTGAGAATTTTCAGAAAATTAGATTTATTCACCATCAGGACAGCTTTACAGGACAGACATGTTCCATCATCGTGCTCCCGGACTGATTCACTGAAACCAATGAAGCCGACTAATTTCTCCTGCACCCCCACACCCAATATTGCCGCACTTTAGACGTTTTAAACATTCGTTTACACCCTGAAAATACTGTATATAATTGTAAATATTGGCATCTGGTTACCTGCAGTGTCTATTTTTGTACAATACACGTGGGCTACTTCCGCGGTTAAACTAAAAAGTCTGAAACTACCCGTACTACGATCATGGCCTACTAATGCAATCCACATGCAGCTAAAACACGTCCTCATAATAGGTCAAAGGTCAAAGCAAGGAGTCTGTATTGATATAAGGTGTGTGTGGGGTATGAACAGAAGGTTTAATATGATAACCATGCATAGTGAAATCACTACATAGACGTCACTTACTAGCTGCAGAACAACCAAATTCTTTCTGGCGTCCTAAAGGAACATTGTGTAAAGGACCAAAGTCCAGAAACCTTATCACGTCTGAATAGCACTTACGGCATCTGACCCAGTTCCAACAGTTATGCTACAAACAGATATTACAGTTCTTAGAGAGAAGGTACTAACTTTTGCTATGAAAACTTTGAACCTGTAACACCTACTATAAATGGGCAAACTTGACATTGTACCAGGTCTAACAAAAAAATAAAAATTATCCATGCTCTAATTAAGCAACAGGTTTAATTTCATGCATTAAAAAGAAAACAGATTACTTGCAACAGTAACAGAGTGTGTGTGAAATTAACATAATGGAATGCAGAGTATTAAATTCATAAAAGCCTCTTTGCTCATGCAGTTTAACGAGAAAATTGCAGCATTTACGCAAGGCTGAGATGGATCTCCCATATTCCTCAATTTGATTCAGAACCAATGAAATCTCAAAATCGGTCACTGTAAGACATCAACAAATAATAATGATAAAAAAAAAAAAAAATACCAAAGCAGTTCGTAAGTTACTTCACTTTAGATTGTGGACAGTTCTAAGCAATCGCTGCCAGCGCACTTGTTAAAAGCAGTCGCAAGTCTGATAAAATGTCTGAATCAAACCCTGCACTCTAAGCTACTAAATAGCACGCTCTAATGGAAAACACATAGCGTATGGTGATGTTTAGTACAGAATAGTGCGGCAGGTTGTCAGCTTCTGTAGTCACACATATCCAAATCAATCATAGGTCTTGCAATTCATAGCAAATCATGAGATGTAGTAAGTACTTGGTAACAGCTGGCCACGGCAGACACTTCAGCATGACTTTGGCATGATTCATAGCGGTACTTCTTAACATTTCATATGCAACGTTGACCCAAATCGCTGTCGAGTTTTGCGATGAAAACCACTGGGAATTTTAATTCGGCACAATGCGGCTTGCTCTGGCAAAAAGGTCTGAGATATGGCTTAGCTCCAAGTCTCAATAACGGGAAAGTTTACTCATGATAAATGGAGTGTTAAATGAAGTGTTGTTTAACAATGACGCGTAATGTTTAATACGACAGAGCCTTCTGTAAAGTGATATTACATTTTTCATTTATGGAAAGAGTCTTTGTTCTGACAGGAAACATGTCAGGATGGAGCACTGTTGAGTAGGGTTGGGTATCGTTTGGGTTTTTTTTCCATACCGATGCCAAATCGTTACTTTGAAAACGGTACCGGTGCCAAAACGGTGCCTGAACCGATACTTTACAAAAGCCACAAAATTATGGTGGATGACTCAAAAAAAAAAATTATTGAACAAAAAAATGTAATGCTTAAAATTGAATAATATATTAAAAGTTTAAAGTATATATGAATATATAAGCTTAAAATTGTAGCAATTCTTTTGCAGAAATTTCACCACATTTGCCTTTTCTGGCAAAATACGACTCCTTTCCTGACTTATTGCCCTGCACAGGACATGTATAGCCTTCTTTACAATGGTAAATGGGGTCACAGTTGTAGTACTACTAGTACAGGCTGGAAAGCCATAATTATAAACAGAATCCATGTTACATTAGTTTTTTACAAATCGTTTGACTATTTGTTAGCATGAATGCAAGATTTGCATTTTGCAATTAACATTACATTATCCTACTACTAACCTGCGGAAAGGCTGCTGTCGGCATAATAATCTGTGGACTCCTTTTTGCTACTGTTGGTATGACTGGGACTGGGGTCGTCCACACCGATAGTGCAGCTGTTGTCCACAAGCTGTCAAACACGGTGCATCTCTCTGCTTTTAACTTTACTCTGTGTATTTATTCTGCTTTTAACTTTATTCCGTCTGCCCTCGAATGTTTCATTAGATTTGACGTGTTTCCCTCTTTACATGCAACTGCTGTAAAACATTTGCTGCAAGTCGCGGTGCCGGAATCCTTTCTTGTGAAATACAGCCACACTTTCGACCGTTTAAGTTTTAGGCATTTTAACAAAAGTTTAATTTAGCACGCTAAGATAGCCGTAGACCGCCTGCTGCCGTCAGAGCGAGTGTAACGTTAGTTACTGCATTCACGCGCATGTCGGACGGTCTCTCCATTTCCTGATGATTTGTGTTTTAAATTTTTTTATTTAATCTAATAAACTATTCATTTACAAAAATATATGAATCTAGAGAACAAATATTTTAATCGACAGTTCAGGCATTTAAGTGGCACCGAAATGAGGCACCGAAATTCACGTTATGTTCTGGTCCGGTACATACCGGTTCTATAGGTACCGGTGCCATATTAGCACCGGTTTTCGGTACCCAACCCTACTGTTGAGTCCAAGGGTTCTTCAATTTCTTAATAAGAGAATATAAAAAAAAGGTGACCAGTTGATGAACACAACTACAAAGGGATGAACAATAATCGTACAGAATGTTTTGTTTCATGTTCTAACATATTAAACAATTATTCAAATTGTACATCTGTTTTTCTTAAACAAGTTATTATTATTATTATTATTATTATTATTATTATTATGTATACACGTGGCATGTTTCAGACTTTTTCGAAATTTCAGAGATTGGACAACAAATACAATTAACACCCAAGAATTTGTAATTTCTTTTACTTGTGCTATAAAATTTTATGAAGGATGGAAGCAAACTTCTTCACTGTTGTGATACTCGTTAAAAATATCATAATTCTCTAAAATAGTTCGTATTTATTTTAATATTCCTACTTTTAACTGAGATTATGTAAGGTGGTATAAACACCTCTAACCTTGTACCTAGGGTTTTTTGTACAATATATAATATATTGTGAAATGTACTTTACAATGTTTGCTTGTAATACAGTAATGTCAGGATGTAAAATTACATTTTATAATCTTTACAAATGACTAAATATCTAAATAACTAATCATTTGAAATAGTTTGTCCTCCATTTTATTCTTGTTGACCTTTCAGTTCTTTTCCCAACCTTTAAAAACATTTGCAATCATAGGTGAATTTTTTTTTAAACGATAAACATCCTGTAAGCTATGAACAAGTGCGTATTACGCACAGAACCGATCCCAAGCTTATTTTATCAGAAGCTAACAATTCTGACTGATCATCAAATGTGCAGAGTTTGCTGTTTTGGTAATGTCTGAGAAAGGAGACGGTGCTTTTTAAGCAAGTAAAAAGATCACCAGGATGCGATGCTGGCTTCGACCAAAACCACACGCGTCTGATATTTTCTCTCTGGTTTTCATATAGGCAAAGCTCGAATTAAAAGCAGGGAGCTTGTAATGTACTCGTATGCTCTGTTGATCTCCAGCCAACACCCTCACACAATATTGCTGACAAGTTCAACAGTTTGTGGAATGAGGCCATTCTGAATATATTACTGTCTCAGAGTCCCCCCCCCCCCCACACACACACACAAACACGCGCATATAGTTTAACACGACACGCTGAGCACCAGGGTGTAGTAGCACAGCTGTATGATGCAGCTCCAAGCAAAACACAAAGCTTTTTTGATATTTTTTTTCCTACATTCCAGTGGCAATGTCTGTGAGACACAAGGTGTGCGCGTGTGTTCTTACCTGTATTAAGAGTAGAGTGGTGTGTGTGAGCCTGTGTGCTATCGCCCTGGCCCATGCTCCCGGGCCCAGGGAGGGCAAAATACTGTCCCACGTCTTATCCTCACTCCCTTTTTTTTTTTCTTTCTTTCTTTTCTCTCTAGTCAGAAAGCGAACATAAAGAGTAACCGAAGCCTGCTCGGCTTCCTCGCTGTCCTCCGTTTGTCTCCTTATCGGTGCCACAATACGAGTCTCTCTCTCTCTCTCTCTGCGCGCTTGTTGGTCCCTCCCTCTGACTTGGTAAATAAGTGACTCTGCGAGCCTGAGGTATTGCAGCAGGCTCAGATCATTCCTGTCATTCCTCTGTTAGACTTTTCCGCGCCTGAATTCCACACGGGAGCAAAGCAGCTGCGTTGAATAAACCCAGTGTTCCTGTAACGCCAGTGGAGGAACCTCGAGATGTCACACGTCATTCTACATGGAAGAGGTAACCCAAGAGCTCGCTGCAAGATGAACTGCTAGTGAGGTGGAATTTGCAAGCGGCAGGAAGTGACATCAGATGAGCGTCTGATTACAACGAGAGGAATGGCGAATGGCAGGTGTGTGAGAAACTCGCCTCCCCTTTGACCCGAGCTGTGGTGCACATTCCTGGCCTGTTTTTTTTTTTTTTTTACGACCCGGGATAAAACTTTTAATGATTTACAGCAGCTGTAATTGTGCTGCATGGTTAAGATGCATAATGACATCTAGATCAGAGGCCTGTTCGGGATTAAACCAAGCATTGTGGAGAACAAGGTAGTATCAAATCAAAGTTTTAGGGAAGTCAAGGCCTGTTTATTCGGTTTCATTTCGACTAATAGAAAAGTAATAATAATAGGAAATGAATAAGCACAGTTCTGTCTAGCTACAGTACATGAGGCACCTCACCAAACATCAGTGCCTGATTACGGAGGGAAAAAAAAATTCTTACAGAAGCAATGACTCTTCATATGGTGCTGCCACCACCATGTTTCACTGTGCACACAGTTAAAAGCAAAACTATAAACTATCTAAACAAAAGTCTGTTGCAAAGAGACATTAACACTACTGATCAAGTTAATAAAAAAGGAACATCGTGTTTTACGACATTATCATGCAATCATCATAAATCGATTTATCAGCACATGCCAAACAGTGACCTTAAATATACTAGCTGGCTATAAAAAGTCACCATTTAGGGAGTGTCAAATTATAGGCTACATCAATCAAAGAAAACAGCTACTTCAACACATTTGACTGATGTAACTAATAATTCTGGTGATGCCCCTGTTTGAAAGAACAATAATTAAAGAGAAAACAAACTAAAAAAAAAAAAAAAGAATTTAAAGAAGAAAGTTTCAGGGGGAAAAAAACAAAACAAAAAAAAACACAACTGAAAACACAATATTCCTAATAATAACACCATTCAACCTGTTCTTCAGGCATCACCAGAAGGACATTTCTATTTCAATTCCATCTCAATTCTAATTTTATTATTTTACTTACGGTACATAATACATTTTCTATACTGTACATTTTTATTATTGTATTTGTATTTCATTTTATATTTAGTATTTTATATTCCTTAACTGAATATTTTCTTTTCATACTCTGTTTTTCTTTTCTTCTTATAATTAAATAAAGAATATGAAATAAGAATATAATTATATTATATGTATATAATAGTTATATAATGTATATAATACTGTTGCATATGTAACAGATCAAATTTGAAAATTTGAATTAAACATTTTTAATTATGATTCAGTTGGTCAGGTCTAGGCTCAGCGACTTCACGTAGCAAAATAAATTATATTGCTTATATTATAATATTATAATTGTGACCTTATATTGTGACGACCTGAATGTATTGAGTGACCGGGTTATCACATCTGAGGAGATTTTCTTTCCTGACAGAACAGACATCTAGGGAATGTTTCTGAGAGCATGAGGATTCACTTTCACACATGAACCTGTCACCATATTGAGCGGTGTAATAAAAACTAAAGGAATCTGAATGAAATGATTGAATAAAATCTTGAATCTTGCAGTATGTGCATTTTTTATTAAATTTTTTGGCCTGGTGGTATATAATTATGAGAGCAACCCATCACTAAGAGATTTGATCATGATGTATTCATGAAGACATTATAATACAAAGGCAAATATTAAATTAATTAGTTGTTATAATTAATTATAATGTAGTTATAGGATGGGTGTATTGTAAAATTATTAAAATAATATATTTTAAACAAAATTGTAAAGGGTCAAGAACATATTCTCTTCTTCCCCATAAAATGTCTGGTGGAAATTGTTAATCAAGTTTGTCTCTAATATCCATTATTTATAAATACCTTACAGAGATGTTTATTTATTAATTTTTTACTTGCTGATTCATTTGTTAAATTTACTTCCAACTCTTTCGTTAGTTTTTTTTTTTTTAAATACTTTGTGTGTGTGTTTGTCTTTTGGTTGTTGGTTGTTCATCGTTGTTGGAAACTGATCCTGCATACCCGAGTAGAAAATCTAAACAATAAAAAAGTGTAACAAAATCTACAAGACCTTATAGATAATGGAGGTACTAACATGAATAACTAACCATGTGGTACTAACAGAATCACGATACTAATTGAATGGACACCAGGATATCGTGATATTATTGCATCGGTTGAACCCTTGTGATTTCCATCCCTACTATATTTATATACACATTATTATTGTAGTAAATGTCTACAAACACACTCTCGCACTAAATTATACACTATGAACAATAGCTCCAATCAACTTAGTGGTTTGTGAACCTGGAGGAAACACAAACAGACAGACATGCAAACAGCATGCAACCAGAGTGGAGGCAAGATTCGAACCCTCAAGCCTGGACGTTGCACTGTCGAGATTTAAACTCGGGATCTCCTGACAGAGACCTAATCTTTAGGATAATCAAGCTTTCCAGAATGCGACACAATGATCTCACCTACTTGTGCTGTTACACAAACAATAACCGAGTGTGGCTGGGTACAAGTCCGTAGTTCCGTATTGGAGAAAACGAAGAAATCTGGTTGAACTTGCTTGAGCTGTTTTTCTGGATTGTTTTTTTAACAACAAACAACGATAACAAAAATAACTTGCATGTGTTTAGTTATACTGTAGTAGTAATCAAATATAATGCTGTATTATTCGGTATTTGTTTCTCACGTTGGAATTCCTTTAGCAGTTGGAGGCTCCTTGTTTAGTTTCCCACGTTACTCAATTTCCTTCTGCTACAGTAGCACGCTGTACTTTACGTCCAAATTATGACCCATCTGGGATTCACCCGAAGGGCACAAACATCCAGGAAAACCAAACGCTAAATCATGCATTACTTTACGAACACAAACACTGAGCAGAGACGATGTCAGACCTGAATCTGTACGTGTCCGGTATACACACAGGGAGACCCAAAGTTTAAATTAGTGTACACTGAAAATTAGGGTATGCTGAAAGTGATTGTCTCTTTCTTCGCGGTGCTGAAGATCTGATGTTCCACGCAGACACGATTTCCTTCTTTACTGCAGCGATTGCTCAAGGACCGATTCGGATGGCTTGCTGACTTCCGATGATGTTAAAGAATGATGTTAGGTCTGGTCCGTTTCAATCGTTCCTTAGTTTTAAATCTATCTTGAGTACAGTATATATCGAAACGGCTATGGATCCCGACCTCCTTATCATTATCTTTTGTTGTTTATTGATATGACTGCTGAGAAAAGAAGTGCAAGTTCTGAAGTGTTCAGGGTTATATTAAATCAGCCTCGATTCAGCCAAATGCTTCAAAACACATTTTGCACAAAACTTCAGATGGACGATGACCCGAAGCATGCTCTGTAACCTGAATTCCTTTCACTTGCTGAAGCTGAAACTGAAGAAAACAAGAACAAGAGAGCTGCAGTAAAGGCTTAAGGACTTGTCGCCTCATGAGCAGGAGAGATCTGAGCACGTCTTGGTAGTCGTGCTGGTAAGTGACACGGGTCTCCCATTACCGCATGGTCAGGCCGTGCAAATTGCAAAGCGGTGTGTGTGGAAGTGTGTCATGATGGCATTTCTTGTGAATGAAGGTGTAAAAATAGATTGACATTTACAAAAGGCTCTTGGCCTCAGTTAGATATCTGAATGGAGCAAACGTCTTAAAGAAGACCACCCCACTCCTCCGCTCCCTGCACTGGCTTCCTGTAGCTGCCCGCATCAAATTCAAAACACTGATGCTTGCCTACAAAGCTAAAAATGCCCCAGCACCCACTTACCTCTCTGCTCTAATCACACCACGCACTGCACCACGTTCCCTCCGATCCTCCAGCACTGCTCACCTCATCCCACCATCTCTCAGGGATCGAGGGCGGCATTCATCCAGGCTCTTTTCTGTTTGGCTATCCTTAAATGACGACTCAAGACACATCTGTTTCTCCAGTACTTGGACTGAAAAACCCCAAAAATAAAAAACCCTCTTCCCAGTTGTGTTGGACTAATGGCACTTAGTTATTAACCTAGTTAACCCAGCGTAAGTATGTAGCCTGTGATGTAAACTTGAAAGTCACTCTGGATAAGAGCGTCTGCCAAATGCCTAAATGTAAATGTAGAAGGCTGTATGGCCGCGAAGGACGATCGTGGCCAATGTTTCAGCAGCAATGATGGTACGCTCTGGTGTAACTGGGAAATCTTTCTACCTTGATGGGAATCCAAGCACTAATGAAACACTGGGATGAGAGCATTAGTGTAAGGGGGGGGGGGGGCTTATATAGAGATAAAAAAAAGGGAGTTTTTACTCTATTAACTACACAATATTCTGATAACTTCTAATATTCTACACAACGCAAAGTCCCCTTGAAAAAAAGCAGACAATTTATCATCATTTTGACTAACTACCTTCTGGTACAGCTATAAAGTGCTGTAATTTCTACACTTGAATGTAAAAACCCATTAATAAAAGCTGAAAGTCTGAAATTTAACCTCCAAATTATTATTGAATTTATTTAAAATTATAATAAATAAATTAGGGATGTGCGCGAGTCCTCGATTAATCGAGTACTCGAACCCATCAGTGACGATCGAGCGTGAAAACTTGCGGTCTAGAGACAATACCGGAGCACAGAGCGAAAATGGCTTCTAAAGCGCGCAGCACCGTCTCGCCGGAGAGTCCTTCCTTCTCGAAACTCTGCCTCGGGGATCTCTGTCTCCATATTTGAAGGAATTTGTCAATTTTTTCAGAGTGAGAAAAATAAATACATTAACTTTACATCTAAATAAAACCTCCTGGTGCACCACTTTTACCCTGGAACAATCTACAGATGGACCGGAAACTGTAGAGTCTGATGACTGTAGGACTATGAAGTTTTATCATAACAGTTTACTCAGATATATTTTACCGTAGATTTAATGGTAAATGTAGTGGCCTGACGTATATTGTATAGTATTTAAAACAAATCCAATAATGTTGTTAAATATAAAATGTTGTTAATATAAGAACTTCTAATATCAGCAGGATCATCCTGATTATTATTTTTCCATACATGCTCTTTGAACGGCAAACACTGACTTTCTCTTTCAACAAAAGAATCAAGAATGTCTCTAAATCACCGTTCCAGGTTTTAACAATGTTTATACTTAGCCATTTGTTAGAACTTAATTGACTCTTAAAACATTCTATATTTTCTTGAATTTTGACATTTAATCTCAAAAACTTCTCTTACAAATAAACGTATATTTATATTGTTGTTTTTGTATTTATGTTTATATTTTTTATTCATTGAAAAAAAATTGTCATGGTCGCAAGAGGTCGACTGCGTCAATTTGCGTGCACATGCTAAAATGTCCATGAGCGTGCCTGGAAATACATCAATTTGTGTGTTGTATTGATTTCCACAACTACATGGGACTTTTCACAGCTGTATTAAGGGGCCAATATGCACTGACCTACAGTATGAGTGAACTTCAGAGTAGCTCTGCTTTGGCGAGGCCAAGCCCTTTTATTCAATAATTGTATTTTCAGTGACACATGTAATATTACATAATTACAGAGAGTACACATTGTGTTCTAATAACATAATACACAAAATAACAGTTTTAAATGACTTGTGTATAATATAAACCAAATAAAGCTACATAGAACAAAATATTCTTGTTTGTTTATAATTAAAATATTCAGCAACTTATTTTCTAAAACACCTTTCACCTGGATATACTGTAATAAAACAATGACAACTTTATGGTTGTGACCAGAAGCCTGTAGTTAGCATTAGCACTAGCTTGAAGAGCCAAAAAAACACATGTGGATGTGAATTCCATGCTGTAGCTTTATTGTAACAGTATTAACTTCAGCTGTTCAAGTAAGTTCTAAATAACACTTTGTTTGTTAGTTATATATAAATCGAGTTAAGTTGTTGTTGTTACAGCACATCTTTATTTTTATACGATTATTATTTTCCTCTTTTAAATACTTGTTTTATTTTTAAAATACTGAGATTATTTTTTCAGAACTTTATGAATCTTTTTTCTTAAAAATCTTCAATGATATTCTCAAAAATAGTAATTTTCCCCTCCTTTGAATATTAATTTTATTCTGAAATTGTTGGGATTAAATGCTGATTTCTTTTTATCTAGTATTATGTCCTTCATTTTACATGCTATTTTTTTCAGTGAAGTAATGCAACTTTTGTTTGTATATACAACTTTAATAATAATTTTACAACACTGTGACTCTCACATTATGCTGTTATGTATTCTGTATTTCTCTGATACTTTTTTCTTGATTTTGAATCAAATTTGAATTTTTCTTCTCCTTTTCCACTCAGTGTCCCTAACACAATAAAATCCATCATATGCAATATCTAAGGTAAAAACAACTACAAGACCTACACCGGAAAATGTACATGATGTACCCGGATCACACGATGGCGCGGCCACGTCCAGACGCCTTCCTGATCGCTCCGTACAAACTGTGCGTTTTTTTCCTTCTTTCTTTATTTATTTTACTTTCATTCGCTAAGAGTACTTCAGGTTTAGTGACCTATGACAGTAGAACACTACTGGATATAGGAATTCAGATTTCGGCGCTTACTTATACCACCTTTAAGCCTGACCCGTCGTGGCCCTCTGAGATACTACGCTGCTCAGACGACAACAACAATGGACGGGACGCTAACCCGCGGCGAAGAACAAAGAAGCGTCGAGGGAAACGCGGCGGCATCCGTAACAGAATGAGAGAACAAGCTCATCGCACCCCTCTGCCGAGTATCCTGCTGGCTAATGTACAGTCACTGGAGAATAAGCTTGATGACCTCAGAGCCAGAGTTACTTTCCAGCGAGATATCAGGGATTGTAATCTTCTGTGCTTTACAGAAACATGGCTGACCCCCATTGTGCCGGACCGAGTCATAACCCCATCGGACTCATTCTCTGTGTTCCGCATGGACAGGACGGCAGAGTCTAACAAAGCTAAAGGTGGAGGTGTGTGCTTCATGGTCAACAAGAAGTGGTGCGATGCCAGGAGTGTTTCCATTCTCTCCAGTAGCTGCTCGCCTCATTTGGAATATCTGAGTGTTAAATGTCGTCCTTTCTACCTGCCTCGCGAGTTCACCTCGGTCATTGCCACGGCGGTCTACATCCCACCCCACGCGGACACAGGCACTGCTCTGTCTGAACTACATGATGTGCTGAGTGAGTTCCAAAACAAACACCCGGACGCAGCGCACATTGTAGCAGGTGACTTTAATAAAGCGAACCTCAGACAGGTTATGCCAAACTTTCACCAACATGTTACATGTCCGACAAGGGGACTCAACATTCTGGACCACTGTTACACACCATACAAGCGGGGCTACAAAGCTGTTTCACATCCAGCATTCGGGAAATCAGACCACAACGCCATTTTCCTCATACCGGAATATCAACAAAGCTTTCGTCGTGAAGCTCCGGTCATGAGGGAGGTGCAACGCTGGTCTGCCCAATCAGAAGCTACGCTACAGGACGCGCTCGATGACGTAGATTGGGACATGTTCCGAGCCTGCGCAGTAGACATCAACGAGTTTGCGGATGTAGCAGTTAGCTTCGTTAGCACGCTCGTAAATGAAGTTGTCCCGACAGTGAGGTTCAAATCGTTTCCGAACCAGAAGCCTTGGGTAGACCGATCGATCCGCGATGCTGTGAATGCCCGGACCGCTGCTTATAATGCCGCACTCATTAGCGGCGATATGAGCGCATACAAAGCGGCTTCTTATAGCGTCAGGCGAGCGGTGAGGGAAGCAAAGGGGCGGTTCCGACAGCGAACTGAATCACACTTCCATCAGGGTGACACACGCCGCATGTGGCACGGATTACGCACAATCACGGACTACAAGGTTGCCAAAGACACCACGACGATCGTCGCCGACTCTGCATTCGCCAACGAGCTGAACGCATTCTTCGCCCGGTTCGAGGTTAGCCAGGCGGCTAATGCTAGCAGCCTGCTGACTGAGAGTGATGACGTCATCAGCGAGGATTGCGTCATCAGCATCGCAGAGCACGACGTGCGCACGGCGCTGAGGAGGGTGAACACCAGGAAAGCGGCGGGTCCAGATGGCATCTCTGGGCGCCTGCTGCGCTGCTGCGCTGACCAGCTGTCAGGTGTGTTCACCTGTATCTTTAATGAGTCCCTGGCGAAGTCTGTGGTCCCGGCGTGTTTCAAGAGATCCACCATTGTCCCCGTGCCCAAGACCAACAAACCCTCATGCCTGAATGACTACCGGCCTGTTGCACTGACATCGATGGTCATGAAGGTATTTGAGGGTCTGCTAAAAAACATCATCTCCTCCTCCATCCCCAGCTCCATAGATCCACTTCAGTTCGCCTACCGCCCCAACAGATCCACAGAGGATGCCATCTCCCATGTTCTGCACACCACTCTCAGCCACGTGGACAAGATGCAAGGTAACTATGTGAGATTGCTTTTTATAGATTACAGCTCTGCCTTCAACACAATAGTGCCTAACAGACTGTTCACAAAGCTGAGAGATCTAGGACTTAACAAACGCTTGTGTGCCTGGGTGTTGGACTTCCTCTCGGACAGATCTCAAGCGGTGAGAGTGGGCAAGTGCTTCTCCAGCAGCATCACCATCAACACAGGTGCTCCACAGGGATGTGTTCTCTCTCCACTGCTATACTCTCTCTACACTTCAGACTGTGTGGCCATGTTCGACTCCAACACCATCGTTAAGTTTGCTGACGATACGGTGGTGCTGGGCTTCATCTCCAACAACGATGAGTCGGCCTACATAGATGAAGTGGAGAACCTGGCACTATGGTGTGAAGAAAACTGCCTCCGACTGAACGTCAGTAAGACGAAGGAGCTGGTGGTGGACTTCAGAAGGGGACAACTGGACCACAAACCCCTCATCATCAATGGAGCTCCAGTGGAGAGGGTGAGCAGCTTTAAGTACTTGGGCGTCCACATCTCCGAGGATCTGACATGGACTGAGCATATCTGTGCTCAGACGAAAAGGGCAAAGCAGCGTCTGTACCACCTGAGGCAGTTGAGGAAGTTTGGGGTTTCCCCTGCTGTCCTTAAGGCTTTCTACTCGGGTGCTGTTGAGAGCATCCTAACACAGAACATTTCATCCTGGTTTGGGAATAGCTGTGTACAGGACAGGAAAGCCCTCCAGAGAGTGATCCGGGCAGCTGAACGCTGCTGCAGGTTAACTCTCCCCTCCATGCAGGACATCTACACCAGGAGATGTAAAACCAGGGCAGCTCGTATCATTAAGGACTTGTCGCACCCCAATAACGGACTGTTCAAACTTCTGCATTCAGGCAGAAGGTTCCGGGTCATTATGGCCAAAACGGAGAGACTCAGGAGGAGTTTTTATCCACAGGCGATTAGACTCCTCAACCATGATGGGCCACTCTCCCATTCATAGGACTGGTAACAGTTCACCCACACACTGCTGTGCTGACATTCCACACTGCACACTGCACTTTAGTCTGGACTGTAAGCATCACTTGCACTAACACCTTTATCCTGCTCAGATACACACTTTATTATTATGTTTACATTTGCACCTTTTTTTTTTTTTTTTTTTTTCTCTATTTCTATTTATAGATTATTTCTTTTGTTTCTTGCTATTTGCACAAAGTAGGAGCGGTTCAGGATACATTTCACTGCGTGTTGTACTTGTATAACTATGCATGTGACAAATAAAGAATCTTGAATCTTGAATCTTGAATCTTGAACCCATCAGCATCCACTTTGTGCAAACACAAAGAAGGAGTGACATCATCTTATTCCTAAAGGATCAATATGTTGATGTTCACTATTTCTACTATTCTTTAATTCTAATACTTCTGCTTTAGCTATTGTAGTATTATTACTACCACCCCTACTAGTCTTAGCAATTTATACTACCATTACTAATTCTATTACTACAGTATGAATACTATTTCCACTATTATCAATTACTATCGTTCGCAATCACAAATATTAATATACAACTATTACGAACATCACTACTACTACAACCATGAGAACTATTACTACAACTATTACTAATATTCAAATTAAAATTTTAATATTATTACTAGTACAATTATTATTATTACTGTGACTATTATTACAATCACCACTGTTGTTGGTCTTTCGGCTGCTCCCGACATGGGGTCGCCACAGCGGAATATCCGGTCCGCACTACAACTCGGCACAGGTTTTTATGCCGGATGCCCTTCCTGACGCAACCCTCCCATGTTACCCGGGCTTGGGACCGGCACTGCATCCAGTGGCTGGGGGGTTTGGGCACTGGCTGGGAATCGAACCCGGGCCTTCCGCATGGCAGGTGAAACACCTACAGTGGGAGCCACACCAAATAGCCGCGACAGTGTGGCTGAAGTGTGAATGGCGTGTGAATGGCCTTTGCACGCCGTAATCCCCCCTCCCTTTTCTGGCCGAAAGGCGTGTCAAGATTTCACAGTAAACACGCCCATTCAAGCCCTATTTATTCATTTACCTGGTTCCACCACTAGATGGCGCTTCGTTCTCAAGAACACATTAAAACAAGCCAGCTGCGCTGAGTTGCAATCACGTGATTTTAACAACCCGCCTCCACCCCCGCCGAACTGACGCTGCCAAACTACAGAGATGAAGATGGCGGCTTAACGGACTATTCGTGGTAAGTGATGTTTTATTTTATAAAATGTGTTTGTGGTAGTTTACAGTTTATTTCCCAGTTTAGTTTTTTTATTGGCCGTTTGAAATATCACTGGCAGCACCAGCAGCAGCGGTCAGATGTGACTTTAGAGAACTTAATGGTCTGTTTACCAAGTCTGGAGTTAATATTACAGCTTACTGTCAGTGTCACACACTCACAATGTCACTCCACTTTACCTCAAAAACATGCTCAAGCTTCGACAATACTATTAATGTCCCTATTACAAGAGCTGCACTACCCGATGAAGAGTGTTTGTGTTCTCTGTAAATACTGAGAGAATCTCACCGCGTGTTGTCTGGATAAATTCAGCGCTTATTTATTCTCTGGTTAAGAGTTAATCTGCAGGTTATTTCTGTGACTGTAATATAATGTGATGCAGTTGATGAGGGACACAGACTGAGGGGAGCTGTACAGGAACTAGTAACGCTCATAACCCGGTTTATATTTTATACACTTTCCGCGGTAGCGCGAGCGCTTAGTTAAAGAGCTGAATAACAACACAGAAGTGTTTATCAGTGAGGAGGAGGAGGAGGGGGGAGGTGTGTGTGTGTGTGTGTGTGTGTGTGAGGGGCTTCAGTAAGTTATAGTTTGGCTTCAGAGATGAACTAATGCTCATATACGAGTGTTATATCGCTTAACTTATTTGTATGAGAAGCGCATTAAGTAAATTCCCGGTTAATTTAATGCAGACGATAATACAGGCAGTCACTGGTTAACACTAACACTGTTCACTGGTTAACACTAACACTGTTCACTGGTTAACACCAACACTGTTCACTGGTTAACACTAGCACTGTTCACTGGTTAACACTAGCACTGTTCACTGGTTAACACTAGCACTGTTCACTGGTTAACACTAGCACTGTTCACTGGTTAACACTAACACTGTTCACTGGTTAACATTAGCACAGGCAGATTATTTACATTACAGAATCCCCAAAACAGTGTTTTACACACTCTGTGGTAAATAGGTTTATTAATATATTAATATATATTGTTTTTATTAGAACTAGATGTTCTGTGAAGTTTATCTGTCTTGACTAAATTCTCCTGTTGTCTTTAAGCAGAGCTCCGCTGTGGAGGATTGGGGGGTCAGACGGCTGACGGCTGGACTTTTGGAGCTACAGGACTGGAGGAGCCTGAACAAGCTGTTGAGGGAGCTGTAGGAGGGATGACGTCACAGTCCGACAGCTTTAGAATGATGTTTGATCAGGTCTACTGTATATTCTGAACATAGAACTGCAAAATGTCTGATACAGTACTTTGGGGGAAACAAAGACTTCAACTGTTCCATGTTTAATAGTTTTGATATTTGAAAAATTAATACTTTAATGTAAAAGGACTATAGATAGAGACTTATAAGCAGCTGGTGTATCCGGGTAGTTTAATGAACTTTAAGCAAAAAGACAACATGTATTCATCTGTTTTATATAAATTACTGTTTTAACTTTGACTAGTTTTGGAAGAATAAATTGAATTGTTAAAGTCATGTTTTGCGTGTTTTAATTTTGGGGGATTGTTTGGGTATTTAAAAATTGTTTAGTTGAACCAACAACTTCAATGGGCAAAAAATGGGACACAACTTTGTTTTAAATAGTCAAAGAGTTGGGCTGAAAATAATAATAATAATAATTATTGATCATAGAAACAAATGAAACCAGTTAAACACTTGATTATATGTATTTGTGTTTGTGATTGTGACCCATAATAATTTTTTCTCAGTATAAATAAATGTTTTGGGTTTTAAGAACTCCAAAAGAGCAACGACAAACTTGGTATTCTCCATTGAGGTTTCTCACCTTCCACTCCTGAGTATGACATGGTGTTAATTGCTCTGTGTGTGTGTGTGTTTTTGGCGGGGGGATGGGTGTGTGTGTGTTTTCGGCTGTTCAGCAGTTCTAAACACAAGCACAGTTTTTGTCCTTAACTAAAATACTTCAATACGTTAATAATGAATTTATTTTGTTGAATAAGGTAATAAGCGATATTTAAACCAAACCAGTAAGTTAAGTAAGTGTTCCATACATTAAAGTACTGTGTATAACCAAGTGCCCTAGCAAACACAGTTACAGTACAGTTTACAGTACAAACAGAGTGTGTGCGCTGGGGGGATTGGAAGGTGAGTGAGAATACTCATTTACAAGACAAAAGACGGTCAGAGGCAGCGCCGTTCTAGACCAGACAACACGGGGTGGGGGGAGGGGGGCATCATGTTCGAGCACTGTTTTTACCTGGCCTTACTGTATAGTAACAGTATTGTATTTGCTGAATTGTGTTGAGGCACGCAAACCCCCAGACCACAATAAGGTGGCAATCCCTCAGGGGGAAACTAAAAAAAAAAAAAAAAAAATATATATATATATATATATATATATATATATATATATATATATATATATATATATATATATATATATATAATTATATAATAAAATATCATTAATCCAGATTTTATCAATCAATGACATAACATTTATCTAAGCTGGATGGTAAAATTCTCAAAAACGTTTAACCTAAAGTAAGACTTAACACACTATAACTAAAATATTTACAAAACTGAAAGGTTGTCTTATGAATAATAAAAAATACAAACTAAATTAAAACAGATGGGCTATTGAACAGATCATAATATGTTTTATGTTTTCTGATTATAAATGATATATGGGTTGATTTTAGAAAGGCTAAATCAAATAGCTAGTTTTTGGTCATGTCAGTCCAGTAACTATACTATGTAAAAGTAATTATAATATGAATTAATTAAGGGCAGGACCTAACCTAATGTTAATAATTTACACCATGATAACATTAGTATTCGTGTTTTTGTATATATTTTTAAATGTTCAAATGAACGTTTCAGAGTATATAATTTGTCGTGTCATCTGTGATTGAGACCCATGAGTTAAATTGAAATATTTTTTATAGGTAGTAAGCCAGGTTTTAGTAACCTTGGATAAATCAGCATGAAAGCCCTCTCTCGCACTCACACACACACACACACACAGACACACTGTACACACACAGACACACACAAATAATACATGAAATCGCGTAAAACCAAATGAAACTAGGGTAAAAAATATGAGCAGTAAAATACAGTAGTATCCTGTAGGTGATTCCTGTCCTGTGATAACAGGCACTAACACTCTAGAACTGTTTACTTCTGTTAGTTTTGTTTTCAAGTGTGAATGTTTATGGGGATTAAATCTGTCTCTGCTGCTGCATCTATACACCGTTGTGATAAGTGATTGATGCCCCATCAGATCTTTAATGTGGGACATTATGCTGGTTAAATGACTAAAGACACACTGATCCGTATGGACAGATATTTGTTCCAGATATTATGCGCCATTAATCAATTTGTTATGCCAATTTGACTTTCAGCGAAAACATCAAAAATATAACGAAAACAAACCAAAGCAGAAGTTACATTTTAAGCTTTACTTTCAAATTCAAATTTGATTTGTCACATACACAGTGCGATATGCAGTAAAATGCTTTGGGTGCTTTAGGTGAGACTCGAACTCGGCATTGCTTCACCTGGACCGCTTTATAAGTGTCACGCGCTAACCGATTGCGCCACGGGAACCACACGGAAGTTGGTCTTGTCAGAGTATCCTCTCTCTCGTGCGCGCACGCACACACACACACACACACATGAAATTGCGTAAAACCCAACGAAATATAAGCAGTAAAAAAAAAAAAAAAATCAGTAAAAATACAATAGTATAACAGGCGCTAACCCTCTGGAACTTTTTTTTACTATTGTCTCCAAGTGTTTATGGGGATTTAATGTGTCTGCTGCCGCATCCATTCACAGTTGTGATAAGTGATTAATGTCCCATCAGATCTTTTGACGGGGGAGCATTATGCATGATTAAATGACTAAAGAAATACTGATCCATATGGGCAGATATTTATTCCAGGTTGCATGCGCCATTAATTGCCTCTTATGCCACTTGTAGACTATCAGTGAAAAAATCAGCGAAAACATCATCAAAAATATAACGAAAACAAACCCAAGCAGACGTTTGAGCTTTACTTTGCAGCAAAATATTATCTATCAGTATATTAAATGGAACGGGGTAAAATACACAGTAATATAAAATACTGTACATAGCCTGCGTTTTTATTCTGTACCTACAATGATCGGTATAGACAAATTACAGCCGCTACCGTGTCTTTAAGGATCATTTCAGGATGTCTTAAAAATATTTCACTAACTAATTTTATTAATTCATTATTAAATAATAAATAGCATAATCATCATGGGTTGTGTATTGAGTGATTTAACAAATCTGTTTTATTAATCGGTTTGTTGTTGTTGTTTTTTCATCTATTTATGAAACTATGTTGACAATACAAGAACTGTCTGTATATTAAAGATACGGTATTGGGTTTCCTGGACACTGCAGTTAACTGTGCCAGTCAATGCTCCATCTGGCGGAATTATACGGCATTGCAACCATCTTTTTAGAAAGCGCATGGGGGCGTTTATGGGGCGGGGCATCGTTAACTGCGTCATCGCGGGGGATCACATTCCATGCACGAAGCCTTCATGGAACTGCCACGGAGCAGTCATGCTCCAGGCGGCTGTTTGACGTGGCTCCCACTGTACCACTGAGCCACCAGTGCCCACTATTATTCATATTATCATTACTTCTATTATAACAAATACAAGTATGAATATTGTGACTTCTACTATTATTACCATGTCTTCTACTAGTATTACTACCACGCGCACTGTTGCTAATATAACTCTGATTTATTACTCTCACATCAACAATATTTTCAATTACTTGTACTAATTACTAAGACCTTCATTATCTAGAGATGGGGGAAAATATATTCAGCTACATAAAGACTTTTTGTATATCAATTCATGAATCATCACAGTGATTATAAAATCTTTTTTTAATTGTGTAAATGAAATGTAAATGTATACATGTTTGTTGCAGTTTCTCTATAATCCTGCAGATGGAGGGCTCGAGGCTAATTACAGATTAACAGGCAGCACGGCATCCTGTGGCAGGAGCAAATAATTTACTAAGATTGTTTAGAATTGTAAAAACAACTACCACTATATATATATTGATGCATTTGTATTACTACTACTACTACTACTACTATCACCTCTACTTCTTTTACTACAGCTAGCACTAATACTATGAACACAATAACCCTAACAATTCAACTCCTATTAGTACTATTACTTATATCACCAAAACCACCACTTTTGTATTATTTCTGATATTCATACTACTGCATACTAGTGTGATTATGACAAAAAAATAAAATTAACTGATTGAATTATAGTATTATTATTGATGGAAACGGCATTGGTCAGATACAGTACGCATGATTGGAAATGTGCCAATACCAATCATGCGTGTCACCAGTAATACCAGACTAAAATGGTGGACCAGATGACAGAGGTGAAAAATCTGGTTTGATCCAGTAATAAAAGGTAAGGATTGTAATATTATTTGAATTTAGACTTTATTATTATATTTATGGCCTTTGAAATGCAAGTGATTTTGCATGAAAGTTGAAATGGTTTTGTACATGCTGTGATTTCAGCTATGTATTCTTCTCGTAAGTACTTTAGTCTAAAAATAAACAAAAAGAAAGCTTAGTAACTCTGAAAGAACAAATATTTGTCTGGGTATTGATTGATTTCAGAGATTAGGATCAAACAAGAAAAAGTTGCATGGTGCCATTTCTATAAAAAAAAAAAAAAAAACAACTAAACAATAATAAATACTAGCTAGGTTAAACTAAATTAGCAAGATGACATGCACCTTAAACATTATTATACTAGAAGTAAAGGCACTAAACACATCGTTTGCTAAACAGAAACTATACACTATGCTGTTTGACCGGAGGCTTAAAGAAGAAGAAAAATTTACTTCAAAATTAAAGCAACAAAAAGAAAGAAGAGCCTCTCTCAGGTATAAACTAGAACAAAGCACAGGCTGATATTCCCTGCTGAAACTCTCACGGCTAAAGTTAATCAGGTGCGCTGAAACAGACAAAGCACTCAGCCATGAAAAGGCTACAAAGTCACGTGACCGGAGTTCAAACACTACGGTCCTTAAACAGGATTTCTCCTACCTGAGAGAATTCCTTGTCCTGCAACGTGATTCTCTTCATCCATAGGGTCCACAATCCGAGACGTGTCCACGCACACAGACGCGCAAAAACACAAAGAGCCAGAGAACGGCACACCTGAAGGTGTGTATGCTGTGCAAAATGAGATCAGGTATCACCTACTCGACAGACGTTGGTCATGTGATCGGCTTGAGCGAATCGCGTGCCTACCTAGTGTACCTATTTGCATTTCGGTGATGTCACCGATGACTGTACCTTTCACTTTAATGACTTGCTGTCAGGAAGAAAAGACCAGGCAGTTTCATTGGTTTAAAGCTGAATGTTTGAAAAATAACTAAAATCTCACTGAAAAAAAAAAAAAAGAAAGAAAGAAATATGCAAACAAATTGTTGTCTTACCTCGTTTTTCCATTCCAGTATCGCAGAAGCTTGGGGTTTCTAAAATTTAGAAAACAGAAAGTAGTGGAGCAATAGCAATTATAAATCTTATTTAAATTTTTTAAGTATTATATATTTATTAATTTACATTCTTCTTCACAGTGGTCATCATAAAACAACAACAATAATAATAATAATAATAATAATAATAATAATAAACGCCAAGCCCCATTTCAGATACTAATGTGCCACAATTTAAATACTACCAGAATTAGTAGCAATTACCATCATCTTACTACCATAATACTACTGTTATTATTGAGTATACTTATTATTGAATATTGTTACTGATACAACCGTTACCACTACTTTACCGCTACAAATATTAGTATGACTATTACTATATTACTACCAGAATCGTCAACTGTCATGACATTAACCACGACTAATTACTAGTACAGTACGTACTGAACGGGTTCCATCTTGTAAGTCCAACAAACACTGTCTAGGTACTAGAATACTAATACAACTGGCTATATACAGCATAAAACCAACATGTTCCATGATCTTGTCCTTGTTATTTATAATCGTGCGGCTAGCTGAACGATTCATGTTAAAAGAATGAGTAATGTCTCCTCGCTGTACCAGCTGCTTTTACACTGGCTTCTGGACCTCGTGGGATGCACGATGCACGTGATTTACATGGTTAAACAAACTTAACTGAATGTTCGTATCTTCGAAAGTTCGAAACTCAAATGTTCGAGTTACTCTACAGTTATTACTATTAATATATTATATACAGTTATGACTTCCACTACACTTACTACTAAAACTGTTATACAGTAACTTCTATTACTATTACAAGAACATCGATAGTACTAATCTTAGTTGAGGAAATGGTAACATTACTAACAACCATTACTACTAATACTACAACTATTAATACCACTACTACAACTACTATCAAAACTACTGTTATTACTATCACTACTACAACAATCAATTCCAATACAAACAATACCAATACTACAATTACTATTAATGCTACTTTTACACCATCTATGATTACTACTTCGATTATAACTTTACATATATTAGCACTACATCTACTATTTTTATTACGACTAACTACAGTATGATTACTATTGCATTTGTCAACGACTATTCCTACTAATGTTAGGTCTTCAACCATTACATGTACGGTACAACGATTAACACTACAATGACTATTCCTACTGCTGTTATCACTTAAACTACTACAACTACCAATGTAGCAATGCTTCTATTGCTATTAATTCAACTGCTATTATCACTACATCTATAAATACTGCTATTAAAACTACACCTACTGATCTAACTACTATTAACACCACCATTATTAACACGACTGATAGGACTTCAAACATCACTACTAGAAATACTTCTATTTTTACTACCATTATTACTCCAACTACCACAATTTCAAATACCTCTTCTAAAACGGGTACTACTAATAGAGATGTTCCGATACCATTTTTTCCCTCCCGATACCGATACTTGGGCTCAGGGTATCGGCCGATACCGAGTACCGATCCGATACCTGGGTGTGTATCTGTACTGTGTGTGTGTGTGTGTGTGTGTGTGTGTGTGTGTGTGTGTGTGTGTGTGTGTGTATATATATATACACACACACACATAATAAATATATATATAATTTCTTTTTTAAGTAAAATACTACTAGCCCTGTGTAACGGGTTCGACCCTAAGTGCACGGGCGACACCATGAAACACGGACACGAGGCGAGGTCTTACAAGAAAAAGGGTCATTTATTTAGAAAAATGGGGAAGGAAAGGGTTAAAGGCTCTCTGCGGTCTTTTCCCCTTCGGCGGCAGGGATGCGAATGCAGGCTCTACGCGGAAGTGAAGGTGCCGCGGGAGCTCGCGCAGCTCGTTCACGCGTTCCTCTTGCGGAGATCAAAGGCGCCCCCTTTTTAAAGTCTCTGGGGCGCATCACATCGCCCCGCTCTTGTGCCACCGTCTCTCATAAAATCCACCGCGTCGCAAAGTCCAGCTTCCCTACAGTCAGACCCCGAGCTACACTCCCCGCTGTGTTTTATAGCGCCGATAGCTCATGGGCCGTTGCCTGATTCTGCGGCCCTGCTACTTCACATACCTAAAGGGTGGGGAGGCCGCCTAACTAGTGAACGAGGAGCGATATCAATTTGGACGCACGCCGTGACACTCTGTAAGTAAGCTAAGCTAGCGGGCATAAATAGGTTATGTTTAGGAAAATGGTATCGGATCGGTACGTGGACTCAAGTACTCGCCGATTCCGATGCCAGCTTTTTTTTGTGGTATCGGCAGCATTTCCGATACCAGCATCGGAATCGGAACAACCCTAACTACTAATACAACTAATACCATTATATAACTTAAAATAATTTTTTTGTAAAAACGACAGAGAAAATTACTTTAGAAAATACACTGTAACCAGTTGAAAACGGTGATGGATGAACCACTTCGGTAAGTGTGGCAACGGCTTCCTGCTCACAGCAACCCAAGGCTGATTATAACAGTTAATTACAGTGTGCTCCTGATATGGTTTATTCCTGGCATATCAGTTTATGATAACGTCTTGTGGGGAAGCATGCTAGAAACATTTTTCCCCTCCCCTGACCTTGTTAAATGTTTCATCAGAGTTAACACAGGAGCTCATGATAACGAAATAAAAATAAGGGCGACTAAGGAGAGGCGTTACTTGTACATCTGCTAATTTCAAATTTGCACATTAGAAAGTCACACACACTTTAGGTGTGTGTGGTGAGAATGTGGTCGCGTTACTGCTGAGTAGTTCAGCAGTATGTATACGATTTGGCAAGGATCCACTAACCAGACTAACCAGGAGTTATATTCCAACATGACAAATGTGCAACACACTTAATGTCCTAGCGTCACCGAGCCAGCTTTACACAATCAAAAGAAAATTATGTAAATTAGTAAAAGTGAAATCTATGCATCAATACAAAATATATATATATTGTGATATTCAAAATAAATAAAGTCGATGTTAGTCAGTGTCAGTGCTTTATTGTGTAACTACTCGTTTCGGTTTTATGCTGACGGAAATGTCATCAGGACTTTCTTTATGGCTCCTCACAAAAAAAAAACCGCTATTAGCTTTCCTAGGAAAAATTTGATAGTAGGAATTAACTTATTTCACAAAGTCTCACAAAGAAAAAGTACTATGTACCATTCTTTACCATTTTTAGCAAATTGCTCCCGTACAGTGTGTCCTCCACAATTCTTGGCACCCCTGGTAAAGATGTGTTTTTAAGCTTCTAAGTAGTTACTGTTTTTTATTTAAATATGAAACCACAATGCAAAAAGAAAAAATGTAAATAAAAATGAAAAAATTGTAAAAATCATTGGCGGAAAAAAAATTCGACATTAAGAAATATATATATATATATATATATATATATATATATGAGATATACGAGAACAGTTCAGCTGTGCGAGTACTGAGCGCTAAGAATGTGTGTGGGTGTGTATATATATATATATATATATATATATATATATATATATATATATATATATATATACACACACACACACACACACACACACACACACACACACACTTATTTATTTTTTATGACCGTGGTCGCAGTTTCGGTCTCTCCATGCCCATAAGACATGTACGATAACCAGAGGTGTTAAGTAACGAAGTACAGATACTTCGTTACCTTACTTAAGTAGAAATTTTGGGTATCTATACTTTACTGGAGTAATTATTTTTCAGCCGACTTTTTACTTCTACTCCTTACATTTTTAAGCAATTATCTGTACTTTCTACTCCTTACATTTAAAAAAATAGCCTCGTTACTCCTATTTTTATGATCAGAACGCGCAACCCCCCCCCCCCCCCCCCCGGTCGCATGATAAGAACGCGCACAACGCCCCCCCCCAGGGCCCCCCCGGTCGTATGATCAGAATGCGAGACCTTAATGCTTTTTTCCCCCCTCACGGTACTTTTACTTTTATACTTTAAGTAGTTTTGAAACCAGTACTTTTAAACAAAAAAGCTTGAGTTGATACTTCAACTTCTAAAGACGTATTTTTGAACCCTAGTATCTATACTTCTACTCAAGTAATGAATTTGAATACTTTTGACACAACTGGCGATAACCTGAGTAGGTAATTTGGATCTGTGTTAAAGGCTACCAAGATATAGAAAGATAAATAATTAAATAAATAATAAATAAAAAATTTTATTTTAGATTGAAAAAGAAAAAAAAATGTTGTCGATAAAAGTTAATTATTTACATAGACAACAAATATAAATATATAATTGTGACTAAAATAATGAATTGGAACAGAAACATAACTAGTCATGTCGTCACTCACGCCTCTTCGGTTCCCAATTGCCGCTGGAGGTTTCTATAGGTTTCTACAATCTCGACCTGGTGCACCGTGATAGGAGTGTTTGAATAGCGCTCTGCCACGCCCAAAGCACTCCGTACATGACTCACACACTTGCCAGAGAAAGAGTGCTGTGTGTGTGTGTGTGTGTGTGTGCGTCCTGAGTAGAGATGAACACAGTGTTGAGCTGCACTTTGGAATGCAGTTTCGAAAAGCAATCGAAACAAACGTCGCTCCTCACCGTGTAGTTGTAACCACTTCCTTGCTCTGCTCTTCACAAGTCTGTGAGTGTGTGTGTGTTTAGTAAAAATCTTGCTTCTCTCCTTTATTGTGTGTGGCTACATTTTATTTATCTATTTATTTATTGCCATTTTGTTTACATTTGTTTTAATTCCTTGTTTTTCCCCTTTGGGTGGGATTTTAACTAATTTACTGTGGTTTATTTTTTTGTCTATTTTTTTTTCTATTACATTCCCTTTACATTTCCTGTTTTGTTGATTTTTATTTCCTGTAGTGTACTTTTCCCCCCGTGTGTTTTGTGGTTAGTTTCATGTTGGGTTTTTATTTGTTTGTGTGTGTGTTATTTATTTTTTTTTTTTAGGTATTTATTGTTCATTCGTTTTGTTTTTATTTTTGCTCTGTGTTTTGTTTTCTGTTATTCTATTTAGTTTAGCGCTTTGCTTTCTTTTGGGTTGTTTTACAATTTATTTTCCGTTTAATGATGGATTTTCTTTGTTTTTCTTTTGCTTTGAGGTATTTTGTTTAGTTTAGTGTTTAATTTGGTTTTCAAAGGATGTTTTTAATCCCAGTGGGAAATTAGCTTCCGTTTTTCCGCTCCGTATTTTGTTTCCGTTTGCTTTGCTGTTCCACCCCCCCCCCACCATTTTGTTTTGTGTTGTGTTATTCTTTTCATTCATTTTTCAGGGTTTGTTTTTCATTTTAGTTTCTTTTGTTTGGCTTAGTGGTTCAGTTTTTAATTGCTTTGTTATTCTTTTTATTCGTTTTCATTTTTTTTTAAGCATCATCTATGTGCCTGATTATTATTTTCCAACTGAAAACTACTTTCTGCCCAGAGCTACAAAGGCTACGTTTACACTGCCAGGTGAATGCGACCCAATTCCGATTTTTTGCTCATATGTGACACATATCGGATATGTTCTGTGTCCGTGTAAACAGGAAAAAAACGCATGCATTCCGATATTTTGAGATCGGTTTCAGGCCTCCTTCATATGTGGAAATAAATCGGATATAAATCAGATATGTGCTGATGTGATTGTCGTGTAAACAGACAGATCGGATTTCCTGAGGCATTGTGTTCTGTACGTCATTAAAACTGCGACTTCTTCGCGGTTTAATGACGTAATGTTATTCTCCGGTGGAAGCACATGTTGAATTACAACATCGCACGTGACATGTAAGAGGAAAAGAACAACCCCCCCCCCCCCTCCAACACACACACGCCTTGTGTTAATGCTTATTTGGGCTAAATAACATTAAATCAGTATTTGATGAATGAAGTGCAGGCTGCAATTATGGCGTTTTTTCCTCCTCCTCCGTTTTAAAACCATGGTGACGGTGCGCGAACTTTGCATATATAGCAGAGATAGCATTAAGCATATTTCACTTTCATCTTTCTTGGCTAGTGTGTAGCGCAAGAACCTCCCTTTAAGTATGCGCGATGTTTCAGATGGTATGGCAAGTGTAAACACGTGAATCGGATATGAGTCATAGTTAAAAGAACGTGTAAACAGACGGTCAAAAGAATCTGATATAGGCAACAAATCGGAATTAAGCATCGAGACCTGGCAGTGTAAACGTAGCCAAAGTTAATACATTGTATGAGTTACAATGGCGCACTCAACCAGTAGTTTTATAAACTTTCAGCCAGTGTCTTCATCTCAATTGGTTTTAAATAATCTCTCAGATGAAACTCACATCTTGTCAATCTGATGTATTGCCAGGTTGTTTGTTTAGAGAGGTTTTAGGCACAATTAGTCCAACTCTTTTAGCTATTGTAAACAGCTCTTTAATAAATGGGGCATTTCCTGAAGGTTTTAAACATGCTATTATTCAACCCTCATTTTGATCCCGCAGTACATAACTATCGTGCTATTTCTAAACTTAGGCCGGATTGTGGAGGGAAGTGGCGAAGCAAACTCGTTTTAATTTTAATTTTGTTACTGGCTGGACTTAAAGTGCAATTTAATGAAAATAAAACCAAGGTGTTGCTATTGGGCCCTGCTGTTATTAATAACTCCATCAAAACACAGTTAGGTTCTCTAAGTAACAACATACACGAGTACGTAAAGAATCTTGGAGTCCATCTTGATCCTTTTCTTCACTTTCACAAGCATATAAATACAGTCGTAAACAGTAGTTTTTCTTCATCTCAGATCACTGGCTAAGGTGAAACACTTTTTATCCAGTAAAGACCTTGAAATTGTAATTCATGCGTTCATTTCTTCTCATCTGGATTACTGTAACTCCCTGTATGTTGGCCTACCTCAATCTACACTCTCTCGGTTACAGATGGTTCAAAATGCGGCAGCCAGATTCTTAACAGGAACTAAGAAAAGGGATCACATCACCTCAGTTCTTGCTTCATTGCACTGGCTCATTATAAAATTTAGAGCTGATTTTAAGATTCTTCTTTTTGCATATAAGGCATTGCATAATTCTGCTCCAGACCATATCTGCAATATTATCACACCCTATGCAGCTTCTAGGTCTTTAAGATTTAATGATCAGTTACTATTATCCGTCCCCCGTTCACGTTGTAAAACGAAGGGTGATCGGGCTTTTTCAGTAGTTGCCCCAAAACTCTGGAACAGTTTACCATTGTACATCAGAGCTTCTACATCATTGGACGTTTTAAATCGAGCTTAAAGACATATTTTTACTCTTTAGCATTTGGGTGGTGATGTGCATGTATTTTGCATAATTAATTTGTGTTAAATTGTTGTGTTATGAATTTTCTTTTTAATTCCTCTTATTATATTTGTTTTATTTTTTGCTGTTTATTTTTTATTGTAAAGCACTTTGGATCAACTACGGTTGTGTTAAAACTGTGCTCGAAGAAAATAAATTTGACACACACACACTACACACACACACTATAAATAAATTTTACACAGACACAAAATATACATAGACCTAAACAAAACTGGTCCTAGGCATCTGGCACATGACCACAATATTTCTAGAATTATTATTTCTCACACTGACGTGTCAGTATCATTTTCTTTTTTTATATATGCAGATGATTTTTGCGACACAAATATCACTAATACCGAAACCAACATGAGTAACTACTACTTATTATTACACAATCAGGGACATCATGAAGCACTTTATGAGTGTACAGAGAAGTATCAGGGACGGCAGCTGTTACAAATAATCACCTTAAAAAGAACATGCTGAGTCACACCTCAACACATCAACGCACTTACAGTAAGTGTTCTTTATCCTCTCTCTTTTATCCAAGGGGTGTTCGAGTCAAACCGGGACGCTCCGAATTAACGTTCGCAAAAGACTTGCGATCCTGACCGAGGTGGCTCGGATCACACTGCAGGTGTTCCCGTGAACATTTCAATAAGTGGAATCCCTGATCTAGAAATAAACCTGTCGAGAGTGTGAGCTGAACGCAGAGTCATTCACTAACACCACTTGCACATTACAGGAACTCGGCTGGGTGTTATCGCCACATACAACGTACAGTCCTGACCTCAAATGGCTTCACGCCATTGCCACATGTTCGGGCTATTAAAGGAGTTCCTGGGAGGCCGGCGTTTCAGACGTGGATTCGATCATGGCTTCGGCGGACTGAGAGAACTTTCTACCTTGAAGGTTTTCAAGCACTAATGAAACATAATTGTGTTCTGTTATTCTGCACAATTAAAAGACCCTTAAATTAAATCCACAGATGTCCGTGATTGGCTAGTGTCGCTGTGATTGACAAGAGCACAGGAGTAAACCATCCCCCATTTTACTTTTGTTTTATGTTTTTTTTTTTATGTTGCTAATTCCTTTACTGTGCTTCTACACATTTACTGTTGTGCTGAATATAGCACGGCACCATCCGGTTGGACTGAAGGCCCACGTCCCCAAGGCATTGCCAGTCACATTCATGAGAAAGGTGATAAAAAAAAAAAGGGATCATAATACATTAAAAGCAACACAATCCAGGGTTTGCTTTACTATATAAAATGCTTTTTAAATACAGTATCTCTAATGAAAAGCGCTGCAGTTTGTGTATCTGCGTGATGGCATCTCCAACTCTCCGGCAAAACCTTTACATCTCTTTAAAGTCTAATATGTACTGTATAAACTGACATTTCTTTTTCCAAACGTCTCAAATGTTGTCTCTGTGCAGCTCAAGAACAGTATTTTGCAAACTTCATCAAGCACCATGATGAAACTGTCTCTCATGAAGACCTTCCCAGGAAAGCAAGACCAAAACTTAGCTCTGCTGCAGAGGAGAAGTTCATTCAAGTCAGAGACACCAGTTACCTCAGAAATCACTAATTAATAACCAGCACCTCAGATTAGAGCCGTTATGAAGGATTTACAGAGCACCAGTAGCAGATATACACCTCAATATTAACTGCTCAAAGGAGATCATTGTACATTTTTGACATCTGTATTTTTTTTGCTTTTTTACCGCACTGCAGAAAGAAATAAAAATCAATCAGGAACGACCCTGGACCAAACCTTTGAGCGCTAGTGTGTGCCATCTATTATACAGCATTTTGCTTCGTCTCCAATACAGGTGATTAGTTCTAGTCTGTCTGGCTGAAGAGTTGTGCAAACTGGTGGAAAACTGGTTATGTGACAACAGAGTTCAGCCTCTAACGTTATGGTCGACCATATCTCCAAACCTTAAACCAAATAGAAACCTGTTGGACATGGTGAAGGTGGCAGGAGCGGTCAAGAAACCGATGTCTTTACATGATCTTCAAGTAGGCACGGACTTAGCAAGTGACACCAGAGTACTGCGGACGTCTTTTTGACTCTATATCCACCCGGATCCGGCAGGTTTTGAAGAATAAAAGACCGGATACTAAATACTGATTGTTGTATAGGGACTTCAGGCCATAAAATAAATTGTCCTTATTATCTAGCTTATTTTTAAAAAATCTGAGAACGTCATTAAAACCCTGGATTTCAGCTTTGCTTTGCCAACGTACAGCTTTAGTAACTGAAAAAGATGGTCTGTGACAGGAAGCTAGGACGTGATTTTATTACTGCTGCGGCTGTCAGACCTGTTTAACTGCTGTTGTACTATTTATAACGTGAACCTCTGGAGCCGATGAGCCATTAGTGTTGTTCTGTACACACACACACACACACACACACACTAAGCAAAGCTTAGCTACGTACATATTACACAAGTTTGAACATGTCATAACTCCCGAGAGAGCAGAGCAGAGCAGGTTGATCAAATGAAGGGTTTGACTGCAAAATAAGATTAAACCCGAAGCAGGAAGCATTAACGAATTTTTGCACGTTTTGTTTTATATCACAGTAAAATAAACAGCCCAATCAGATTTAAAACACCTTGATAGAAACAGTCCGACCTGATTGGATCTGATCCGGCACGAGTCTTCAAGAAGGGTGATGTCAACATCTGATTAGTACTAATTTGTTAGGAGTTAAATATTAGCCATGTGAAGACTCGATCTGCTCGTTTCTCCATTTTTGTAATAAATATATCCCTCCTGTGTATGTTTGCCCCACATGGGGGTAAACATGACGAGTTTCCTGGAGGGAAATTTTAGCCTCCTTTGCTGCTCTGTAAACTCCTTCTGAACTTTTATACCCTGGCTGAGGAAGGATCACTGATTGGATCGCAATTTATTAGTATATACTTGATGTATATATTTTTATTTTATAAAATTTTTTATGTACAGTGGCATCTTTTGAATTGAATTTTGGAATGAACTAAATTTTTCTTACGTGTTACCGTGAAGTGTGAGATCACGTTTATTAAGTACATTACTTTCTTTGTTTTTGTGTTTTTAGCATCATTCCAGCTTCTACGGCTAGAGAAGTCAGTTTTTTGTTATTCAATCTTAAAACTAAATAAAATGTTTAAAGTTAAATTTTTTGGGTTCCAAGAATTTTAAAACTAAATTAGGATCTACATGTTTGAAAACCTTTTTTGAACAAAAAGTTCGTCACAGGAGTAAAACCATTACATTCGAATAAAATTTGTTTGATGGACAGAAGGGTTTTTACACGATGATAAACACTGTGGTGAATTTTCTCACGATAGTAAAAATCTGTGTGAATTTTTCGTGCGTTCTGTTTTGCATCTTGTATCAATGACCTGATTACAATGATTACTGAAAAAGAAATCTATGTTTTGTTCCAAA
Source organism: Channallabes apus (assembly GCA_030522415.1). Classification (NCBI taxonomy): domain Eukaryota; kingdom Metazoa; phylum Chordata; class Actinopteri; order Siluriformes; family Clariidae; genus Channallabes; species Channallabes apus. The sequence continues at coordinate 24,549,017 of CM060105.1, read as the reverse complement.
TTCGGGATTTATTTTATGTAGCTTATTATGATGTAGACAGATGATCTATTTATTTATGATGTTCATTAATTAATTAATTCATCTTCTATACCGCTTTATCCTGTATTTAGGGTCGCGGGGACCTGGAGCCTATCCCAGGAGACACACCCTGGACAGCATGCCAATCCATCGCAGAGCACACACTCATTCACACACTATGGTCAATTTGGGAACGCCAATTAGCGTCTGCATATCTGCATGTCTTTGGACTGCGGGAGGAAACCGGAGTACCCGGAGGAAACCCACCAAGCACGGGGAGAACATGCAAAACTCCATGCACACAGAGACGGGAATCGAGCCTGGCCGGGGAATCGAACCCGGACCCTGGAGGTGCAAGGCGACAGTGCTAACCACTACACCACCGTGCCGCTTATTTATGATGTATACATTTAAAATTGGTTTAAAATCTGTCAAAAGTAAAGAGCATTTAATTGATTTGCAGTTTTGTCAGGGATTCCTCAGGGTGTGTCCAGGGATCAACAGTTAAAATTGTTAGATTTTAAAAATGATTTCTTGGTTAGAATTTCCACAAATTAAGTAGATTTCAATTGCACACTCGTAATCACGTACTAAAACAATGTACAGCGCCATCTTTTTTTATCATCTTACATCCCCACAAGTAATTTTTGGGAAAATGCCTTCAAATGTACAGACATGCCGACTTTAGTTTTATTATATGTATAGATAGTGCATGTAACCAATCTTCTTCTATCATTACACTAAAGGTGGGATTTATTGGAAAAGATGCAAAGCAAATCTAACCAAGTTGGAGAAAAATACTACTAACTTTTTCCTCAGTCTATCTACAGGAGATTAAATGCTTGACAGCAGCCAGAACAGCTCACCTCTTTGCAAGTCTCAAAACAGTTACTTTGAGATTAAAGATAAGATTGTGTCAAAACTGTTGTTGAAATATGTTTTTGCAAAGTGCCATAAATCCTACTACGGATGAAGAAATCAAATAAATGAACAAACAAAAAAAAGTTGATTTTTTTCCAAGTCAACTTACTGAATCGAACAATTAAAGCTCGATTAAAGTACATAACTGATTTTAATCAGACGTGAATCGAGTACGGTTTAATTTTATAGTACAACGATATCAGACCGGACGTTACATGCTAAGAATCTACAAGTTGCATTGCTTTCAAAATATTAATTACATGCCTGAGCTGGAACAACCAAATGATATTCTCAAATTCGTGCACTATTTGGCAACGCTTCGGGTTGCCAGTCATTGCAAAGCGAGGCGCGACAGTGTCGATGTAAAGAGTCTTCGCCGAATTAAATAACAATAATAATAAAAGTATTAGTCAAAACTGAATTCTCGGAGACACACGCCTGGACCTGAGACAGCAGGTTACACTCCTTCCCAAGCTTGTGGAATGAGCTCCCACAATGCACCAGTGTACGTTCCAGCCTGCAGGCTATGCGAGTGAACACAAGCACCAGGAACGCTCTGGGCTGCCATGTTACTCCACAGTTTCACTGCGTAGATCAACATCAGTGCACATTTTTTATAGCTCTTTAGCACCCCGTACTGTTTAAACAAAGGGAGAAAAAAAAATGTAAACAAGGAAATGAATAGCTGGAGCTCGACTGACGGGTTTGTTAAAGTGACCTGATCCTGTTCTGGTGTATTTACACATGGTGAAAGTACAGAGAGTACACAGAGCTAGCGACAACAAAGGTGGAAATAATAATAATAATAATAATGTTACAATGGCACCTGGAAGTGGGTGGGATATACAGTGTGACGCAAGCGAACATGTTGTCCCAGAAGCGATTTTATTTGTTTGTTTGTTTTTTTTCAGATCACTTTGACAAGAGACAAATTGTGACGGTTGGACAACTGGGTCTAGACGACTGGGTATGGCTCTTGTGGGATGTTCACAGGCTGCAATGGTCAGAACGAACCAAAAGAGGAAGTAAATCTCCAGGTCACCGATGTACGTCCAATAGAAGCGTTAGTGTGGATCTGTGTCCACTGACCCGTGTCCGCTGCGGAAAGCTCCTGCAATGGACACGTGAGCATCAGAGCAACAGAAGAACTGATGAATCACCTTTTTTCCTTTAACATCATGTGCCTGACCTCTGCCACGAGAGGGGAAATGAGGTTGCTGCTGAGGTTGTTACAGAAACGTGTGTCTTGGGGAAGAGACGGCACCACTATTGGCGCTTTTCCACTGCATAGTACCGCACGACACGGTTCAGTTCTACTCACTTTTGGGGGGTTTTCCACTGGGAACAGTACATGGTACCTGGTCCTTTTTTTTAGTACCACCTCAGCCGAGGTTCCAACCGTTACCAAAACGTGACGTGTAAACTCTGCTGGTCTCTGATTGGCCGGAGAAAATCGTCATTACTGCATCACTGAACTTGCGACACGAGACACAACAGAACCGCTATATTTAGAAACAGTTGTCTATGATGGTAATCCCGTGAGAATTGGTCATGTCTGTAATTTGTGAAGTAAAAATTCCCCCGCAAATGATCTACAACACCGAGGTCCTACGATAATATATATTAGTCCCGTGCGAATCCGCATGTCTGCCATTTGGCCAGGATTTGTCGGGGTCGTATATCGTTTTTTTCCCAAGGTTTTTGTTTCCTGTTTTCGCAAACAGGGCTTTGTTTGTATTCAAGTAAAATCGCAGGCTTCATCCCCAGATAATACCAAGAGTAATCGCATATGAATAGGTCTTATGACACGTCCCACCTCCCTAAACATTGCTGCTGTTACACTCCATGTTACACACTCCTTCTTGTGGAAAGGGCTAATGTGACCTTGAGGGTCCGAGGTATATGCTGGAAAAACAAGCCCGGTCCATGGAGACCCCACCTCAGAACTTAAAAGGAACTTAAAGGATCTGCTACTGATAGCTTGGTGCCAAAAACTACAGCACAGCTTGAGAGGGCTCGGCGGGTCAGAGCTGTTTTGGTGGGGAAAGGGGTATCCAGTCAATATTAGGAAGTTGATCATAACATCATGGCTGATTGGTGTATGTATGATTTGAGAGATGGATCAGACTGGTGATTAGTATACTAGTGATGCTGAATGCTGAGTGGTTGGAACAGACGAGAGGGGAAATGAGGTTGCTACACAAAACTCTAAATTTTTTAATTGCATCTTTAGAAACTTTGAAGCCTGTCGCAGTAAAACAGTCGCTCCGGTTACTTTAACGTATACTGTACATCATTAAAATTAGATATACTATGAAGGAATGAGATGAGGATAAAGATACATACAGCTACAAGCCTCACACAAGTGAAAAAATAGGAAAAGCCATACAAATTATGATTATTAAATACCCACAACTGCTTATTAGAAAGATGAACTTAAGCAGTCAAGGCTAATTACACTCCAAGAGAGTTTTCACTTTAAGCATGATTGATTTATAGGAGGTCTACCAAAGGATGAGGAAGACCAAAGAGGAGATTTACAGTATGGATGTAGTGAGAGCAGACATGAGGTTAGTTAGTATAAGAGAAGAGGACGTAGAAGGTAGAGTTAGATGGAGGTAGGGAAAAGCCAAAAGACGAAGAAGAAGAAGAAGAAGGGGAAACATCAAGAGCAACGCTCTCACGTGCAGTCCTACTTTATCAGCCATGGCTGTGTACGTCAGAGGACGAGATGGTGGCATGGTACTCACACACACACACGGTACATTTCGGAGGAGACCCACATCACTGATGACGTCACATCTAAACGCCGATCTGCTTCCATTCTCAGGTATGACTGCCTTTCAATCCGAGTGTGCTGTAGTGTCCCCGAGGCGACCTCTTCAAGCAGCCTGGAACGACTGTGTTCTCACTGATGTACCAAAATGAACCAGGCTCAAGTCAGGGGTCAAGTGTTCTTAGATAACGATACCGGGGTCCTGATGTGAAAACACTTTTTGACCTGTATAGTCCCTGTGGTTATGGACAAGCAAACCTTGGAATAAAATAAAAAAATTAATTCCTCTTCCTCACTCACTGCGTTTTGGAAAACGTTACTTTAACCTCATCACATCTGGGGGTTTGATTAAGATCTAGGCATCACCTTATTGGGGTGCGGCGTATCTTGACCTCTATTGGTTTGTGTAATTTAGCCAAGCACATCAAGATAACGTCGCTCTGAACATACAGACTGAAATCAAGGTGAATCAATGTGGAATTTGGGTCTAAAATTTGAGATTTGATGATTATCATAAGTTATAAAAAAAAAAAAAAAAATCTTAATTATGGAGAAAGTAATTTGCTGTTTTTTTTTTTTAATGATCAGACACCTCAGTGATGAAACGTCCTGTTTCGAAGATGCAATAGCAATAATATATATATTTTTAAATCTCACCACTCTAATCTAGGTGTTGGTAAAAGTCTGGTTTGTTGTGGGGTTTCACCCAAATTTCGGCACAGCTCTGACACCTAGAAGCCCATGTATGTGTGGACTGTCCCATGTCCCAAACCCTGGATGTGTGTCTCTAGTGCTCCCCGGTAGCGGCTTGTACCTGATCAGACGTCCAGTATGAATAAAGATCAGTCAGTGAGTGACCAAAATCAGGCAATTTCACCAGCCTCAAATAAAAAAAATAAATGTAAAAAAATTTAAAAAAAATGCACAGCACTTCCTGGTTTGTAGGTGTCGGCTCATTTTCAGTTGTATTTTATCCTTTGTAAATAAAAACAGGTTTCAGTCTGTTGGTTAGTTTACAGTCCGCATTTTATCACGAGCATACGGGTTAATTTTCCATTAAAGAAAAGTAAAAAAACTAATTTGTATATAATATCTTATTATGCATGTACATAATTTTAAATAAATAAATAAATAAATAATAAAGCAGCAGGTCAGAGTAGAAATGCAGAGCAAAATTGCATCTCTAAATACGACCGCGCTCTTGCACACACACACGATAGCTTCAGGTTTTACAGATCCAGAATAAATCCTCACGCTGCTGTCGACTCCACCAGCTTTTCAGTAATGAACGTTTCTCCATGTCTGGCCACGCCCCCTTCTTTTCCACCACGGACAACAATATCCTCAGACAGAACAAAGGCGCGGTACGCAGTCTAATATGTACACAGCTGTCCTTTAGCATCGCTTATATTCAAATTATCATCAGGATTTTGTGGAGTGGCGAGTCACTGCGTAAACATGTAACTATTATTAATTATATAATGTACGCGGTTTGATAACTGTGTCATTTGCTTCCTTCTTCAGAGCAGAGAGCAAAGTTCAACTAGGGGTGTTCACACGTCTTACACACGTATCACTCACAGAGATTTCGAAACAAATTCTGGGTTCCTTAAAAACAGTCTGGTTCATATCGTTGTCTCTCTTGTAGTTGTCTTGCTGCCGATGGCTAGCGAATGAGACACTGTGCACGCGCTACGATGTTTCGAAATCGATCCTCCCAAGTCTCGAGAGTGACGCAGGACACAGTTTTGTGACCGAGAGTAAAATGAACCAGCCATCGACGCAGTGTGATCTCGTGGTTCCAGATTTCAGAAACTGCTGATCCAGGCTTTTCACATCAGCAGCTTTTGCAGAACCGTGCGAGCGTCAGTCCTGCGAGGAAAAACGCCTCGCTAACAAGATCGGCCAGACGAGTTCCAGCTGATATGAAGGCTGGAATGAACTTTAAAATCATAAATAAATCACTCTTGCAAACGTAGTGAACAGAAAAGCATCGAACACCAGATGCATCTAACATAATTTTAGTTTAGTGAATCATTTATAAAAAATCCAGAAAAAGAGACTGTTCTGCCCCCCTTTTTCAAACTCAGTCCCCGTTCATGATGATACTCGACTATGAATACTATTTCCCTCCTTCAAAATCCATTTCCAACAACAAATGCAAAACACAACTTTTCACCACTGGGAAACACGTACGGCCGTAGCGAGGTCACGTCGACAAACACAAACGCGCGAGTTTCAGTACTGTATATTTTGCTGAACAATCATTTAGGCATTTACCAAGCATCGACATGTCCCATAGAAAACAATCTTTCTCCAGAAAATCTTTTCGTACAGACTTCAGTTCAATAAGTGGTGATATTCCACAAACCACTCAAACACAAAAAAACGTTTTTTGTAACAGCCCCTATTATGCATTTTCAAATATGATCTTTCATGCTGTGTGTCATGTAGCTGTATGCGAACATAAACTATATGCACTATGTGTGACGCTGACAGTGCACGATAAATGAAGCTTTTGTCTATTAAAAAAAATAATAAAAAATACGTTTTTACATCAGCTACGTTACATCTTTTAAGAATCTTTTCTATGTATTGACGGGTCTCCAGAGTCGTCATTCAGTTATGGTAATGGGCGTTTCAAAACCAGGAATCTGTTACAGGCTACAAATGCTGACTGCCTAAAAAAGGCTTCATTTCCTGTTCACATCTGCACAATTTTAATTCACAAGACCTGAAATGTGTCCCAAAGGGAAAAAAAAATTATAAAACGATCTACTATATATGACGACTCAGTCGAGCAAACTAATCTTTTTTTCGATTCAGAATCGATTCCTTCTTTTTCAATTAAGTAATTAAGCTTTCCATAGTTAAATGATCTACAATTGACTTTACAATTTTGTCTTAAAAAATATATACCACCACTTCAACAGAAAATACAAATATCATATGCATCTTCTGTGTTTTACAACTGTATCGCTTCTTCTTTTGAAGTTTGAGGGTGGTTAACGTAATACCACCATCTACTGGACTGGAGTGTAAAGCAAAAAAAAAAAAAAAAACCTAGCAGGGACAAAAAAAAAAAGGAATTATCGCTTTGTACATAAAACATGACCCATCAACTACACAAGTTACACAGCATTTCAGTGTTTATGTGGTAAGTTTAGTAGGTTTAAATACTAGACAGTCTATAAACAAAAGGCTGCTTGGGATGAATAAATAAATAAATAAAACATTACAGCTAATGACTTCACAGAAATCACAATGCAAAAAAAGAAACAAACAAAACAAAACAAAACAAAAAAAATCACAGGATTCTCTTTAAATACTGCTGATCTTATTGTTTACTGTTAGAAACGTTACATATGCTGTGGAATTCCCTGTGAGAAACTACGCACCCATGTTAGAAATGAGAAACCATTTGGGAGTGCCTCACACAGTAAACACGTTTAACTCATTCTCCTTCACAGGCCGACGTGCTCACGGGAAACTCTTCTAAAGTTTTACGCCTGACTGTCGAGAACGTAATCAGAAATCTGAAAACAAAATGCTTGGTAGGAACGTGTGAATATGTATGTGTGATGAAGAAAAAAAAAAAAGGAAGACGTGTTGAGGAAATAATAATAATAATAAAAATAATAAAAGGGAGTGTTTATCAGATTATGGCTTGAGGAGACTTATTAAAATGCTGTGTTATAAAAAATTTAAATAAAAAAGTTTCCTGATTTCCTGGTTTGCTTGCTACCGCACCCGACTGCTAAACACCTCGCTGAACGGGCAAATCACTGAATGAATCTGATAACATTCAATTATGCAAACCTGAGGGAATTACACGTGTTCAGAGGAAACTCTCAGACACGGCTTTGAAGCAAAATGCATTTTCCTCAAAATCTATTTTTTTTTTCGTTTGTTTGGTTTTCTCCCTAACTGTCTGCTCTGTTTGTACGTGTTGTTGACTATTAGGCTCTGGGAATGTGATGTGTAGAGGAAAAAAAAAAAAAGGAAAAACAAAAAAGCAACTATTTCCTGCACAAACACGATAAGCAGGACCGTGCAGATACTGCATGCAGATACCGGATTCGCAAGAAGCCGAGTCTCTAAGCCCTCTCCCTTCTCTCCGTACTCGTTCAGAACTTTTATTAAAACTTTGCACAAAGAACGAGATCGCTTACACAAAGATAAACAGCTTACCTTCGAAGCAGGGTTTCACAGATTATAAACCCGTCGTCAGTCTTTAATTCAGAATCGGTTCCATATCTTAAAAGCAGAGCCTTAGGTAGTTCATTCTCCAGCTGCTTGTGTGTGTGTGTGTGTGTGTGTGTGTGTGTGTGTGTGTGTGTGTGTGTGTGTGTGTGTGTGTGTGTGTGTGAGAGAGAGAGAGAGAGAGAGTGTGTGTATATCTGCACCACCGGGCAGCGCGCTTGTCCTGACTCGCTGGTGACACTCGGGAGGAATGCTCAGAGGCTGGCTTTAACCCAAAAACCACAAATCGCTACAGATTCACAATAAGATAAACTATAACACAATCACAATCTTCACAAGGTTTTTTCTTTAAAAAAAAAGTAACAATGAAGTACTGACCTTAACCTTAAAACGTCAGGATGAAATCAGTCGTACTAAACTGCAGCTTTAATTCAGTGATTTAAATCATGCTACAGGATAATTACACAAATCTACAGTATGATTATCTTGTAGATCTAAGCAGCACTATATTTAGTAAAGATGGAAGGAAAAAAAAAATCTTTATAATCTTTAAAATCTATTTAAAAAAATTATACATGTTTACATATTTGAGGTGGTAAAATGTAAAGATGGGAATCACAATGGACGACCTGATACAATATTTCGATACCCGGGTGGCAATTGTTGTGTATTACAATTTTAAGTATTACGATTTCATCAAGATCCAGAGTCTATATTTTTTTACAGAATTTGTTACAATTCTAAATAAATTTTGCAAATGATTTGCTCGTAGGTTTCCACATAGGATGCTGTGCTGCGGAATAGATTTTGGAGTCATTGTGGTTGATACCTGTAGTCCCTGATTTAAGATTATTCAAGTTACGAATGGACTGCAGTTCTACAAACATTCGTAGATGCAAAGAAATCACAGAAGTAGCTCCCTGTATTATAAAAAAAATGTCCAATGAATCAGTCCGAGAGCATGATGATGAGTTCACAGTCCAATACAGTGGAAAACAGCTCTGAGACAAAATGCCGCCCGGGAATCCCCTCTTGATTTAAAGGCACAGAGACAACACGGTTACATTTCACTGCGAGATTCATTTTCTTGGGCACAGTTGTGGTTTTTAGCCACATTATGGCAGTGTGTAGGGGTGGGCGATATAACCAAAATCTTCTATCACGGTAGAAGCAATTTTCTACCTCGATAACAATATATATCACGATATAGCAATTTGTACCTGAAAATGCATAAATAAAAATTAAAATACAAAGAAACTGTTTTACGTAATGTAATTTTATATAAAGTGTGAATTGCTGAGGTTTGCCGCATTTTTCTACTTTGGCCATATTCGTTTGGATGCTTGGATTTCAGATGATAGAAAAGGTTTGAAGTGTTTCCACCACTTGTTAAAACAGTGCACTTGCGTACCTTCCAAATCACGTTCATCTCATTCGTATCACTTTTCTTATACCCAAACCAATTCCACACCACAGACGAGGCACCTTTTTTCTTTACAATCTCCTCGTTCTTGGTTTCGTCACATGTAAGCAAACTCACTGCTGCACCGTCTTCTTCCATTGTCGAAGTATATGTGAAGCCAAACACATCAAAAGTGGGACGAAACCGCAGCACCCGACTGAACCAAATATCTGCGCGGCCCAGTGGACAGTGCAGCGCGACTGAATAGCGCAGAGATGATCTGGTTTATTCACGCAACCCGGTGGATCGCGCAGCGCGGACCAACTTGAGTAGCGCTGCTCGAATCACAAACCCGTGCGACCCACTGTTTTTTTTTTTATTTAAAAACTATTTATTTTAAATGTCAGGACTGTTTAATATTGTTTCCGCCTTGCCATGCCTGGTTTGTACGTGCGCATCCCAGCGGGGTAAAATGTATTCGAGCAGCACTGCTCAAGTTGGTCCGCGCTGTGCGATCCACCGGGTCTGGATATTCGGTTTGCCCACGCCGGCTCAATCAGGTGCCACGGTTTCGTCCCATTTTAGATGTGTTTGGCTTCCCATAAAAGTGAATGTGTATTGCGTGGTTACGTAACGTGCAACGTCACGTGATCTCAACCGCGATTAAGACAATAGACCAAAATCTCCATCGTTTGACAAATTTCTACCGGTTAACCGTGTATACCGGTTTATCCCCCACCCCTAGCAGTGTGGGGAAAGGGAACAGATTTAGTCAAGTGGACTGGTATGCTGTACATTGTATATTCTTGTCTAAGGCATACAAGACCCACTTTGTTGGACTTTAGAACAAATCCGACTTGCAAACATGCTTTGGAAACTCGTTTATAAGTCGAGGACTGCCTGTACTTTAGCACTTTAAAGTAGGATTATACAGGAACTGCGACCGATTTAGATTTTGGATTCAGTGTGGCAACATGTACTGACATAAAGAAGAATCGGGATACACATCTGAATTTTTTTTCTTTTAACCCACCACTGCTAAAATGGTTCTGTTCCTAACCTATTTACACATGATTCATAACTTATTAGTAGGGCTGCAACAACGAATCGATAAAATCGATAATTATCGATAATGAAATTCGTTGTCAACGAATGCCGTTATTGATTAGTTGGGCTGCTCACATTACTGAGAAGCGCGACCACAAGATGCACAAATACACAAAGATACACACAGCATTTGTCCGGCTGCGCTGTTATACGGTGTCAAAAAAATAAATTAAAAAAACATTGCATGCAGCTTTTTCTTGGCGTTCAAATCCCAACGAACACACGGAAAACACTTCTAGTGAGTTTTCTTCACGTTCATTTTACACTTCGGAGGACCGGATATATCTCCTACATGATCCTACATGCTAAAAAGAGGGAAATGCAGGAAAAGGGCAAAATGAACAGAGTGAACCCAGTAGCGGCGAGTTTTTTTTCCCTCCCTACGTCGCCGTATTACGAGAATGTCTAGTATAGCAAAAATGGTCTATATATTGAGAGAGAGAGAGAGAGAGATAGATATATATAGATTTATTTTTTATTGAGACAACAATAAAAGGATAAAATACGCGAGAGGAATAATGTATAAACCATGAAAAGGATGTAGCAAGAGACACTTCAATTAAAAATAATATCATAATCTAGAAGTCTATTATTCTTCTTATTAAGTTGAATTAATTTAAGAGAATTTAAAAGTGAGGTCATTCTTAACAACAAGGTTTAAATGTCAAAATTAAAGGTCATTAAACTCTATGTGGCTATTGCATTTTTTAAAGTTTACTTTTATACATAAATAATACCCTGATTTATGGTTTTATATTGTTAAACAAAAGATCAAATTAAAGCACTTAGTTATATCCGATAAATAGAAAAAAATTATCGACCAACTAATCGATTATCAAAATAATCATTAGTTGCAGCCCTACTCATTAGCTATTTCCAAACTCTGAAAAATAAATATGCCATTCAATCTGGATATTTATAAAATTGTGATTTTGTTGCAATACAAACCCACCCGACACCAAGATATTGTATCGGCTGATCCCTGGTGATTCCCATCCCTTAATGTATTATACCACTGATTCAAATCAGGACTTGTTTACACCCACACTCTGTGCAAGCTTCCTAAACAATAAACGTCACCTTTTAAAAACCATTTAGCGTCAGTACATCACCGGTGACATGCCACAAGATGAATAGCGCTTGACCGAGAGCGCCGCCCTTATGGTAGAAATAAACAGCCTTTACAACGAGATTGTGTCATGTGGCCTGACGTGATGCAGGGTTGAGAGCTTTGCTTATTTTTCAAAATCATCATATAATGTACATCTGAACAAGCAAGTACCTGGTAACCGTTAAGTTACAACAGCTATAAACGTTACTTTTCCTCAGATTTCCCCTTACTGCAAGTTAATAAGATGAAAAAACTAACTGGATAAAACATCCTAGAGTTTCAGAGTGATTAGTTCTTAAATTTTTTAGTTTTTTCAATTAATTCTTCACATATGTGTAGGTGTTCGATTAATGGTAAAGGTCATATGTACAGGGCTGATAGTGGAAAAAATTCCTGAGCCTGAACTTTTTTTCCTTGCCTCCGAGATGAGTATGAGTGTGTATGCGACGCACTTTTAACACATAACTTGTTGGCCCCTGGGCCCAAGTATATAAACCCTGATCATCATTATTGTCAAGTGGCTCTTTTTTTTTTAGATATTTTCATATTTGCATTATGCTCCCAGTATTATTCAAGAAAATACAGCATTTTCTTCTCAGTGCCGAGATTGACATTATTAGCCCATCTTAGTACAATCACTGGAAATAAGTGCTACAGATGCTACTGCCATACCAAGACAGGTCAGTAATACCCCTTTTCCACTGATCTGGTTCCTGTGCCGGGTCCTTGCTGGTGTTATGCACTAAAATGCCCCCCTGCCATGGATTACCCCCCCCCCTACAGAATCGCTATCAAATATTATATTAGAACATAAATTCATAGGTTTATTATTATCAAATATGATATTACTAATATAAGTAAGCCTAGGCACGAGACAGCCGTCAAGTTCAATAATACAAATTCTTGTATAATGTTTATTTTGTGGCACATTTATTTTTCAGGGCTTGGTCATAAATATGCAAATGGCTATATTAGACGAAAAATTAGACGAAAGTAATTAAAAAATAATATTTTTCATATACATTTATTTTAATATTGCTTATTTAATTTTATTATCTCATATAATTTGTAAACCATTAACCTATGAATTTATGTTCTAATACAATATTTGACCGCGACTATGTTTGGGCAGGGGCAATCCATGGCAGGTGGGCATTTTAGCGCATAACACCGGTCCCTAAACTCTGCTGGTCTAGTCGCGAGAACCCGTGATGTCACAAGCGGCGATCTAAACGTGGCAACTCCAAAGTACACAGGAATTGATTAACTAATTGATTATCCTCCGCTAATTTTTTACATAAAGTGACGAGTGGGTGGGCGATATTAAATGACAAGTCAAGCTCAGCAATGAAGGAGCACAAGCAGAATGTTTTAATGAGTCACACGATCGGTCATTGAAGGTGGAATATTATGGTGTTATATTCCTGGCACAATTCTGAGCGATTCTGCACGTGCAGTGTCTCCCCTGCTCGCTCAACATGTTCTCCGCGCACACGCGACTTATCGATTCTGTGCGCGCTCGACTCTGCCTGTAAGCTCGCTCAACTTTGTCCAGTGTTACAAAACAGCCACAAACCTAGCCAATCACAGACTTCCACACACTACTGCTGATTGGCTGTTCCTTCTCTATCACCTGCGCACTTCAGATCTAGAGAAATGACAAATCACTATCCGCGAACCTGATTTTTTTCCCCCCGCAGCCACAGTATGCCGGAAATCCGTTATCACCCCTGTATGTATTTGTAACATGTTGTATGTAGTAGACCGCAAGTTTATTTCAGACCTGTGGGGAAAGATCATCAGCCAATCACTGATCACTACTGACCCCATCAACCAATCATAGCTCACGGCTGCTTCCCCCCACCCCACCATCGAAATTACGTGTTGTGAAATTAGAGCTACTCTCCATGACTGCTTCTTTTAGTCTTTGTCCTGGTCAGTATAAAACTTAATAATTTGTAAACATGTAAAAAGGTTGGTTTGTACATAGTGCCATCACTAAACAGTACTTTTTATTTTTCAAAAATTATTTACAATCTACTATTTTCTATTCTGCTAAACCTCTATTCTATTTTAGTACGCTATAATCCAAATGGATTTTTCTCTTGTTCTTCAAGAGGCATGATGTGTAGTTTGATATGTCAGTGATCATGATGAAATAAAATAATAAGCAAGTCAACAATGTTCATATTGACCAAATCATGAACCGATCGCTTCAGCCAATCACCAATCACCACTGATCACTGCACCCAATCACTAGCTACGACTGATCAACAATCCACTGTGTTCTCATCAACCGATCAATGATCACCAGCACTTGAACTTCTTCACATTAATCTTACAACTACTCACAGTCACGTGAAGTACAGTAGGAAGAACAGTATTTTTTATAAATGAGCAAAAATCCTTTATATTTTGGAAACATTATTTAATAACATTTTATTATTTATATTATTTTCTATTCTGATAATAAAACTATAAACAAAGGTACAACAATATTAGCATAAGTAATTTTCCGTTTATCATGTTTCTATGTAATGTGGCACACAAAGGACAATGAAGAATAAAAACACGATGCATACGAGCTTGCGACTTTTAAATCTTTTTGGGAGGTTGCTACTTTACCAATGAGAAAAAAATGGTCACTCTGTATAAACCATGGCTTAATCTATGGAATATGAGAAGATCTAAGCAAAATGTACTGTCTTGTCTGTTACAGAATTTTAAAAAGCATTGCCAGTCCTTAGTTATTTGCCTGAAGTTAAACCTTCACCATGAACAAAATCAAAAGGAGTAGAAATGAAGGTACTGTATGAGCAGTCATGTGCCGGATTATATAAACCACAGGTTTTTGACAACGTATTGCGCATGTGTCAAGCTGTGGGCATGTCTTAAATCAAAATGTTGATTTTTTTTTTTTTTTAAATCGATCAGGATCAGATATAAATGATTCTGTACAAAGGACAGAAGCTTCAGAGGGGCTCAACGATTAAATGTTTAACTTTGGTATTTGAAGTAAGTTTGTATTTAAATGCTGTCCTTTGTTTTTAAATGAGAAAATTAAATGTCATAATTAATCATTAAAACATTTAATTAATCATTAAACATCTTTTAAAAGTTTAAAATTGTAATAAAATAGAGTGAAAATGTATATATCTAATGATTGTATATACAGTAGTGCATATACTGTAGTATATACAGTAGTGATGGGAAGTTTGAACCATTTTAGTGACTCGGTTCTTTGAATCTCATTCATCAAAATGAATGAATATTTTTTTATGTCATTTAGTTCATTTCATTCTTTCCTTGATAAGAAATAAAATAAAATGTTATATGTTCAATAAACAGACCCTCAATGCGTCTACATACACGAAGTTTGTCTATAGTTCCATTAGTGAAAATATTTCATTGCAGCTAAGGACATATTATATGAATGAGCAGCTCACCCCTCATATCTGCTAGTCCGAGTCTTCAAAAGAACGAATGATTCGGACCGAAAAGACTCAAAGGAAACTACTCATTTCAGTTTCCTGTACATAACCTACGGAGGTTTTGTGATGCTTTGCGCGGCAAGTAGAAAATAAACTAATCACTCTCCGAGACTACACGTTCTTCTGATTCACATTAAAGATTCGTTCAAAAAGAACGAATCGTTCATGAACGAACCATCACTAATATACAGTACATATAAAAATCACAATACTTAGAGAAGTTCAATTGTAAGTGAATCGGCATGTAAGAATTGTGATAATACAGTACCCGGAGGTGATTGGTGATTCCCCTCATACTAATCAGCTACTTGCTCCGATCTACTTTTTCAGATTTCCCATCTGTGATTCACTCTCTAATTACTGAACAGGGGGTGTATTTGGCTGATGAAACTATTTCTTTCTGTTAATTGATAAATCATGCAGAGAATTCTGTCGTACAGAAAGACAGACATGTACATGGGCGTCAACCTGAAATAATATCAATATCACTGATTATGATCAGCTTTAACCTTTTAACTATTTCTACAGACTCTTTACCTGTCGTTGACGGGTACTAATAGTGCTAGTGTTTAGCATAAGTAATCGACCCCCTCACCATGTCTGTATGTAATTTGACACACACAGGACCATGATGAATATTTTTTTAAGTTTGCATATGACCTTGTGACGTCACCAAGCGACTTTTAGAGGTTGCTACTTTCCCTTGAATGAATTATAAAATCACAAGTGTAATACTTAAGACTATTTAACATACAACAGGTGTATATGTGAATTATAGCAAATAACGTTAAAATAATATATTTGTCTTTGTTTGTAATGATATCAGTCGGTACAACCAACCCCAAAAAATTTTGTTAATTTATTAAGGAAAGTGTAAATGATGAAAATACACGACCTGAAAAACAACAAGCTGTGTGGTTAGCTAACTCGCTAACGTGCTAGCAACTTGCAACTTACCTGCGCTCAAACAGAGCAAAACATTCTGCTTTATAACACTCAAGACCATTAATATAACTGATAAGTCTCTATTTATGTTTATAAAACAGCATTTAGGACGTTGATGAAGCCGTGTTGTGAACGTTAAAAATCGTTTTTTTTGGGGGGGGCTTTCAAATTCCCAAGTTCCTGTTAGCGAGTTAGCTTTAGCCTGTAACCGTGTACACGAGCAACAGGTTACAGCAGGACAGTGTGAGCGCGCGTCTGCGCGCGTGACAACTATACATAAATATAACTCGTGTGTTTTATTATTATTATTATTTGTAAGTAAAATAAACCTTCCCCTGGTCTTACCTGCTCACGGTGTGCGTTTAGGAGACGCTTCCATAAATTAAAGACAGCTTCAGTTCAGATGTTGTTGTTTTTTTAAGTTTGTGCTGCAGATAAGATGTGAACTTTAATCTGTTAAAAAAAGCGAGTGGAAAAGATCCAGAAAATCGAAACACATATGAGGAGAAAAAAACTAATAAAATAAAACTCCGTCTGTGCTGGAAATCAAAGCAGAAATTACTCAGGTTTATTAGAGCAGTCAGTCACACGACCTGCCTCGGCTCTGTACACACACACTGCGGTAAGGGTTGCCAAGTTGCTTCCAACTCCTCTTTCACTTGCTGTGTAGCACACTACATTTTGAGAGTGGATAAGAGCTAGTTTTCAACATTTCCTATCTTAACATAGCTTACATGGTTACTTTTTACAAACGTTTTATTTATTTATTTGGTTGTTTTCTTGTTTGCATAGCAAGTCATGTTCATCCAAATGTTTTTTTAATCTTTTCTGCCATCTAGCGGGTCATTTTGGTACTACTTTGTTCTTTCCTTTTTGTTTGTTTTTGTTTGCTTGTTTACCTACTCACTTACAATAGCAATGTTTCATTTAAATAAGTGTTTAAATCCTTTCTGCCATCTAATGGTTTGTTTTTGTTTGTTTACTTCCTTAATCACTTTCAATAGCACACAATGTTGAATTCGAGTAAGGGTTAAATCTTTTTCTGCCATCTAGTAGGTTGTTTCCTTACTACTTTGTTAAACTTTCCTGTTTGTTTGTTTACTTACTTACAATAACAAACCAAATTTAATTCAATTAAGTGTTTAAATCTTTTATGCCATATGGTGGAGTGTTTTTGTTTGTTTACTTACTTCCTCACTTACAATAGCAAACCGAATTTAATTCAATTAAGCATATAAATCTTTTCTGGCATGTATTAGATTGCTTTTGTTCTGCTTTGTTTTTCTATCCTTTTTGGTTTTGTTTGCTTTGTTTTGTTTTTTTACCTTTATAGGAGGAACCACCAGCCTAATGGCTTAGTTGTTGGTACTGTCACCTCACACTGGATACTCACCGCATTGATCACCACCAATGCCTTCAGCCAACCAGCCGATCACCGTCTACATACACTAATTTTGTCTATAGTTCCATTAGTGAAAATATTTCATTGCAGCTAAGGACATATTATATGAATGAGCAGCTCACCCCTCATATCTGCTAGTCCGAGTCTTCAAAAGAACGAATGATTCGGACCGAAAAGACTCAAAGGAAACTACTCATTTCAGTTTCCTGTACATAACCTACGGAGGTTTTGTGATGCTTTGCGCGGCAAGTAAAAGATAAACTAATCACTCTCCGAGACTACACGTTCTTCTGATTCACATTAAAGATTCGTTCAAAAAGAACGAATCGTTCATGAACGAACCATCACTAATATACAGTACATATAAAAATCACAATACTTAGAGAAGTTCAATTGTAAGTGAATCGGCATGTAAGAATTGTGATAATACAGTACCCGGAGGTGATTGGTGATTCCCCTCATACTAATCAGCTACTTGCTCCGATCTACTTTTTCAGATTTCCCATCTGTGATTCACTCTCTAATTACTGAACAGGGGGTGTATTTGGCTGATGAAACTATTTCTTTCTGTTAATTGATAAATCATGCAGAGAATTCTGTCGTACAGAAAGACAGACAGACATGTACATGGGCGTCAACCTGAAATAATATCAATATCACTGATTATGATCAGCTTTAACCTTTTAACTATTTCTACAGACTCTTTACCTGTCGTTGACGGGTACTAATAGTGCTCCTAACCCTAACCCTAACCCCCTCACCATGTCTGTATGTACTGTAATTTGACACACAGAGGACCATGATGAATCACATTGATCATCACATTTTTTCCTACCCCTGCACTTTTTTATTATTATTTTATAACTAACTTATATATATATATATATATATATATATATATATATATATATATATATATATTTTATAACTTTTATAACTCATATTTATATTATGTTTACATCTTGTTCTTCTCCAAAGCCAATCATCTGCCTTCATCTAACCCTATCCTCTGCATCCTCTTCTCTCACACCAATTAACTTCATGACCTCTCTCACTGCATCCATAAATCTCCTCTTTGGTCTTCCTCTAGACCTCCTGCCTGGCAGTTCCAACCTCAGCATCCGTCTACCGATATATTCACCATCTCTCCTCTGAACATGTCCAAATCACCTCAATCTGGCCTCTCTGACTTTATCTCCAAAACATCTAACATGGGTTGTCCCTCTGATGAACTCATTCTTGATCCTATCCATCCATGTCACTCCCAAAGAGAACCTCAACATCTTCATCTCTGCTACCTCCAACTCTGCCTCCTGTCGTTTCTTCAGTGCCACTGTCTCTAAGCCGTAGAGCATCGCTGGTCTCACCACTGTCTTGAACACCTTTCCTTTCATTCTTGCTGATACTCTTTTATCACACAACACACCTGAAACTTTTCTCCACCCATTCCAACCTGCCTGTACCTGCCTCTTCACCTCCTTTCCTCACTCTCCGCTGCTCTGGACCATTGACCCTAAGTACTTAAAATCCTGCACCTTCTTTACCTCTGCTCCCTGTAGCCTCACCGTTCCTCTTGGGTTCCTCTCATTCACACACATGTATTCCGTCTTGCTGCGGCTAACCTTCATTCCTCTGCTTTCCAGAGCGTACCTCCACCTCTCCAAATTTTCTTCCACCTGTTCCCTGCTCTCGCTACAAAGCACAATGTCATCTGCAAACATCATAGTCCATGGAGACTCCTGTCTAACCTCATCTGTCATCCTGTCCATCACCAGAGCAAACAAAAAGGGGCTCAGAGCCGATCCTTGATGCAGACCCATCTACACCTTGAACTCTTCTGTCACACCTACCACTTACCACTGTCTTAGCACTCTCATACATGTCCTGCACCACTCTAACATATTTCTCTGCCACTCCAGACTTCCTCATACAACACCACAGCTCCTCTCTCGGCACCCTGTCGTACGCCTTCTCTAAATCAACAAAGGCACGATGCAACTCTTTATTACCTTCTCTGTACTTCTCCACCAGCATCCTCAAACCAAATACTGCATCTGATGTACTCTTTCTAGGCATGAAACCATATTGCTGCTCACAAATGCTCACCTCTGCCCTTAACCAAGCTTCCACTACTCTTTCCCACAGCTTCATTGTATGGCTCATTAGCTTTATGCCTCTGTAATTGCCACAGCTTTGCACATCTCCCTTGTTCTTAAAAATCGGCACCACTACACTACACCATTCTTCTGGAATCCTCTCACTCTCCAAGATTTTGTTAAACAAACTAGTCAGAAACTCTACTGCCACCTCTCCTAAGCACTTCCATACCTCCACAGGTATGTCATCAGGACCAACAGCCTTTCCACTCTTCATCCTCTTCAACGCCCTTCTCACCTCACTTTTACTAATATTTGCTACTTCCTGCTCCACAACAGTCACCTCTTCTACTCCTTGTTCTCTTTCGTTTTCCTCATTCATCAACTCCTCAAAGTACTCCTTCCATCTTCCCATCACCCTCCTGGCATCTGTCAGTACATTTCCATCTCTATCTTTAATCACTCTAACCTGCGGCACATGCTTCCCATCTCTATCTCTCTGCCCCGCCAACCTGTACAGATCCACCTCACCCTCCTTACTGTCCAGCCTAGCATACAAGTCCTCATATGCTCTTTGTTTGGCCTTTGCCACTTCTACCTTCACCTTATGCTGCATCTCCCTGTACTCCTGTCTACTCTCTTCAGTCCTCTCAGAGTCCCACTTCTTCTTAGCTAGCCTCTTTTCCTGTATACACTCCTGGATTTCCTCGTTCCACCACCAAGTCTCCTTGTCCACTTTTCCCTTACCTGATGATACACCAAGTACCCTTCTACCTGTCTTCCTGATCACATTGGCTGTAGTTGTCCAGTCAACTGAAAGCACCTCCTGACCACCCATAGCCTATCTCAACATTCTTCCTTTCTCAGCTTCCACCACTTTGTCCTCTTCTCTGCCTTTGTCCTCTTCACCTTCCTCACCACCAGGGTTATTTTACACACCACCATTCTGTGTTGTCTGGCTACACTCTCCCCTACCAACAGTTTGCAGTCACTAATCTCTTTCAGATTACAACGTAGACACAAGATGTAGTCCACCTGAGTGCTTCTGCCTCCGCTCTTATATGTCACCTTATGTTCCTGCCTCTTCTGGAAGAAAGTATTTACTACTGCCATTTCCATCCTCTTTGCAAAGTCCACCACCATCTGTCCATCATTCCTGTCCTGAAGACCAAACCTCCCCATCACATTTTCATCACCTCTGTTCCCTTCCCCAACATGCCCATTGAAGTCTGCACCAATCACAACTCTCTCACCTCTGGGGATGCCCTGCATCACTTCATCTAATTCACTCCAGAATATCTCCTTCTCTTCTAATATACATCCTACCTGTGGAGCATAACCACTAACAACATTGAACATCACACCATCAATTTCCAGCTTCAGACTCATCAACCTGTCTGATACTCTTTTCACCTCTAGAACATTCCTAACAAACTCCTCTTTCAGAATAACTCCTACTCTTTTCCTATCCACACCATGGTAAAACAATTTGAACCCTGATCCTAAGCTTCTGGCCATGCTTCCTTTCCACCTACCTGGTCTCCTGGACACACAGTATATTCACCTTCCTCCTCTGCATCATATCAACCAACTCTCTTTCCTTTCCTGTCATGGTCCCAACATTCAAGGTCCCTACTATCACTCCTAAACTCTTTACTTTCCTCTTCTCTCTCTGCTTTCGAACACGCCTTCCTCCTCTCCTTGTTCGACCAACAGTAGCCCAATTTCCACCGGCACCCTGTAAGTCAACAGCACCAGTGGCAAGCGTTGTTAACCCGGGCCGCAACCGATCCGGTATGGAAATTATATTTCTGATTCGCATCATTGATTTGGCAAATGTTTTACGTCGGATGCCCTTCCTGACACAACCCTCTGCATTTATCCAGACTTGGGACTGGCACAAGAAGACACTGGATTGTGCCCCCCATGGTTGCATTATCTTTTCTGCCATCTAGTGGATTGTTTTTATACTACTCTGTAACCCTATCCTTTTTGTTTTTGTTTAGTTGTTTGCTATATTTAACATTTAGTAAGCTTTAAAAAAAGTAACCAGTGTGTTAGTGGTTAACAATGGCGCCTCACACTGGCCGGGTCGGTGGTTCAGATCACACCTCCGATGTGGAGATTGCATGTTCTTGTGTTTTGTGGGTTTCCTCTGTGTACTCTGGTTTCCCTCAAAGACACAAGTTGTCGGCTGGCTGTGGTTACCAAATTGGTCATAGTGTGTGTTTGTGTGTGTGCGTGTGTGCGCGTATGTGGACAAATCTGCGTTCTCAAATAGCCCTTATATATAATGTGTCTGTCATAAAACACAAAACACCACCTTGATGAAACTGTATTTAGTCTAGTGATTGAGCAGTTGGGAGTCTCATAGGAAGATTGTCAGTTCCAATCCCAGCACGGCTTTGTTGATGAGTTTCGACATAAACACATGAATCTGGAGCATTTTCACAAGCAAATGAAACTGCTAAATTGATAGGCTCTTACTATATATATATATATATATATATATATATATATATATATATATATATATATATATATATATATATTTTTTTTTTTTTTTTTTTTTTTTTTTTATTAAAACATATTTATTTTGTTTTACTTGCTTTATCACAATAACAGGGATGTGTGTGTATACGTATAACAGGGATGTGTGGACTGTAAATACACTATTCATGATTGTGTGATGAGTTTGATTCCTTATTAGCTCCTTAGTGTTATCTATCATATACTGTAAAGGATTCAGTTCATTCTATCTTTTTCTCCTGTATAATCATAATTCACCAATAATAATTTCTTAAACTTTGTGCCTATGTGGGTCTGGTTGTGTAAAAAAAAAAAATGCACACATGCTCTTATTTTATTGTCATCATTTATAGGCATACAGCTGATTACACAATTACTCTACTATTAACAAAGAGTTCACCCACAAGGTCAGATACAAGCTATAAAGAAAGCAGTTTGCCGGCATCCACAAATCAATAAAGATAATAAAGCACTCAGTTCACTGTGGGAGTGTATGAGCAAAACAATATTTACAGTCCAATAAAGGAAGTAGCCATAGAAACCACATCAGCTATGTATTTATCCATGAAATGAGAAATAGTGTTTTATTGGCATATGATCTACATCCTCAGACTGGGAAGTGAATTACATCTGTATTATAACATCGAACACATCTATCATGCTAGTCACTCAGGTGGTTTTGCCCACTATTGGTTTATGACTTCGTCAAGTCTTACTGACTCCAACTTTATCTACTTCTTATGTAACTTGTCTGCTATTGTGTTTGCATTACATTTATAGATGCCCTTTATATCTCATTATATACAGTATGATCATAATGACTGGCCGCTTTATTAGGTGATTACTAGGGTGTTGAGAGTAAGGATGATGACATCTGCTGTACCATGGAACAGTGACTAAAGAACCACGGTAATACTATGGTATATAATGATACAGTATATGATGTACTATAGTTTACTGTAGTAACATATCTTATGCTAAGATAAAGAGCAAATAACATCTTGTTATGTTTTGTAAGCATAATATTTAGTTATTTATTTTAAAATCTCAATAAATTAGTTCGCAAAGGTTTGAAAAATAGGGTGGATATCTCAAATCATTTATGCTGTACACGGCTATACATCAACAATTATTCACCTCGAATAATAATAATAATAAAAAATAAAAAATAAATCACAAATTTATTTTCACCTTGTGTGTATGATGATTTATGCATTCATACCAGTTATTTCTTAATTATTTCAGTGAGTTATTATAATTTTTCCCAATCGTTCTAGCCACAAGATGGCGGTAACAGCATGGTTTGGTGATTATCACCGTCGCCTCACACCTATAGGGTCCGGGTTCGATTCCCGCTTCGGGAATGTTCTGCTGTGTGAATGTTCTCCGCTTGATGGGTTTCCTTCAGGTTCTCCGGTTTCCTCCCACAGTCCAAAGACATGCAGGTTAGACCAGTGTGTACAGTATGTGTGATGATGTGTGTGTGCCCTGTGATGGATTGACACCCCGTGTACCAGGGTCTACCCTGCCTCGTACCCCAAGATCCCCCTGCGACCCTGTATACAGGACAAAGCGGTATAGATGATGATATGATGAGGTTTTTATTTTTTGGAAGGATGAAAAGACCGGAGAACCTGAAGGAGACCTGTACAGACTTGGGGAGAACATGTGCAGGAATTCCACACAGTCACCTGAGCTGAGGGAACTGGAGACCATATATATTTAAATTCAATTTAATTGCATTACACTCAAACTTTTGGGGCTCGTCTTGCTCTGATTTAGATCTACAGAATGACAATGACGAGGATGAGCGTCCAGGATGATCTAATCTCACTCCGGGTTGTTTATGTAAGCAGTCCGTTCGGAGAGGGTCGGAGCGAGAGACGTGTTGTTTTGGCACAACATGCTAGACTGTGTGGGGTCTCGTGTGTTTCTTGATTTATCATGAGGATAAAAACAAGGTCATAGGTTAAATCCTCAGCATGTATGCTGTCATTGCAAAAATCCAGAATATTTATTTTTTAAGCTGTGCTTCAGCAAGGGGTCATGTACAGTGCCGTAAAAAAGTACTTGCCCCCTTCCTGTTTTTTTGTTGCATATTTTTCACACTGATCATTATCATTATTCTGATCATTAAAACTATTTTTATATTACACAAAATGCATTTTTAAAATTATTTAAGGGGAAAAAAAACTTTTTACCTGGCCCTATGTAGAAAAGTAATTGCCCCCCTAAACCTAATAACTGGTTGGGCCACTCTTGGCGGAAACACCAGCAATCGCTGTGCAGGAATTTTGGCCTAGTGTTCTTTGCAGAATAGTTTTAATTCAGCCACATCAGAGGGTTTTGAACAGCCTGTTTAGGGTCGACTCAATTGGATTTAATCCGGACTTGGCCTAGGCCAATTTTTAAAGTATTTCTTCAGTGGACATGCTGGTGTGTTTGTCCTGCTGCGTAACCCAAGTGCGCTTGAGTTTGAGGTCAACAACTGATAGCTGGACGTTCTCCTTCAGGATTTTATGGTAGACCACAGAATTCATGATTACATCAAATAAGGAAAATTATCCAGGTCCTGCCAAGTTTGACTGTTGGTATGATCATCTTTTTATGAATCTCTATGTTAGTGTTATGGCAGATGTAACGGAATGCATACCTTCCAAAAAGTTTAACATTTGTCTTATCGGTCTACAGAATATTTGCCTAAAATTCTTGTTGATAATTAAGATGTTTTTAGCAAATATGAGACGAGCCTTTGTGTCCTTTTGGTCAGCAGTGGATTTCGCCTTGGATCTCTTCCAGAGATTCCATGTTTGCCCGGTCTCTTTCTTATTGTTGAATGATGAACACTGACCTTAACTGAGGCGAGTGAGGCCTGTAGGTCTTTAGATGTTGTTCTGGGTTCTTTTATGATTTCCTGGACAAGTCGTTGTTGTGCTCCTGGAGTAATTTTGGTACACCGGCACTCCTGGGAAGATTTACCAGTAGTTCAAGTTTTCTCCATTTGTGGATAACGGCTGTCACAGTGATTCACTGGAGTCCCAAAGCCTTAGAAATGGCTTGGTAACTGTTTACAGACTAATATATTAATAATACATACAGTAATCTGCTAATTACAGTACTTGAATTATCTTGAATTTGCCTTTTTTTATTTTTTAGGTTTCTTAGCGTGCATCACGTTTAAGTGATTTCTTGATTCAAAAGGTCTGGGAGTAATCAGGCCTGGGTGTGGCAAGTGAAAGTTAACTTAATAACTCATAATTTAGCAAGGTGGCAATTATTTTCAAGAAGAGCCTGGTAGGTTTGGACAGTTTTTTCCTTAAAAATCTCAAGTTCATCTTTGTGTGATATTAAAATTTTGTTTTATGATCTTAATCATTAAAGTATGATCATTATGCAAAATATCATAAAAAAAAAATTCAGTAAGGAGGCAAATATTTTTTGGTGGTAATGCATATATACTCAGCAAAAAAAGAAACGCCCCTTTTTCAGGACTGTGTATTTCAACAATAATGTTGTACAAATCCAAATAACTTTACAGATCTTCATTGTAAAGGATTTAAGCAATGTTTTCCATGCATGTTCAATTAACCATAATCAATTAATTAACATGCACCTGTGGAATGGTCGTTAAGACCTTAACAGGTTACAGAAAGTAGGCATTTAAGGACACAGTTCTAAAAACACAGGACACTAAAGAGACTTGTCTACCGACTGTGAAAAACACCCAAAGAAAGATGCCCAGGGTCCCTGCTCATCTGCGTGAACGTGCATTAGGCATGCTGCTGGGAGGCATGAGGACTGCTGATGTGGCTAGGGCAATAAATTGCCATGTCCGCACTGTGAGACGCCTAAGACAGCACTACAGGGAGACAGGAAGGACAGCTGATCATCCTCGCAGTGGAAGACCACGTGTAACAACACCTGCGCAGGATGGGTACATCCGAATATCACACCTGCGTGACAGGTACAGGATGGCCACAACAACTGCCCGAGTCACACCAGGAACACACAGTCCCTCCATCTCACAGCAAGAACTGACAAATCTGGTCCAGTCCATGAGGAGGAGATGCACTGCAGTACTTCAAGCAGCTGGTGGCCACCAGATACTGACTGGTACTGACTGATTTGGAGCCTCCCTTCATTCAGGGACACATTGTGAAATATTTTTAGTTTATGTCTTATGGTGTTGACTCTTTTAGTGTTCATACAAATATTTACACATTAAGTTTACTGAAAGTAAAAACAGTTGAAAGTCA
Organism: Channallabes apus; assembly: GCA_030522415.1. NCBI lineage: Eukaryota > Metazoa > Chordata > Actinopteri > Siluriformes > Clariidae > Channallabes > Channallabes apus. Next base: position 24,522,760 of record CM060105.1, on the reverse strand, counting down.
GAGGACGTTTCTTTTTTTGCTGAGTATACATTTGATCAAAAATGTATGTAGGATGTTTTTCGGTTGTTTTTGTGAACAATTATAATTATAACAGTAATAATAATAATAATAATAATGATGATAATAATAATAATAATAATAATAATAATAATAATAATAATAATAATAATAATACAAGTATTTGGTGAGTTTGGCATTTTTGCAATGTCAATCCCATACACCGGTAGCTGTAAAATTAATGTTTTAAAAATAATGATACATTCTACAGTATCTGACATACTTTAAAAACCCAAATGCATAGTTTGATGTCTGAAGCCAAAGTGAAAAAAATGTAGATAACATATGTAGATAAACTTTTATGGCAACACTACTAGTTTACTATTCTATTTTCATACTACATACACAAGACTATGGGACATGACAACTTAATGTCTCTGTACCGCTTAATCCTGTGTTCAGGGTCACGGGGGACCTGGAGCCTATCCCAGGAGACTTCGGGTACTAGGCGGGTACTAGACTTCGGGTACCAATCCATCGCAGGGCACACACACATACACACACTCACACACCCAATCACACACTACGGGCAATTTAGGAACGCCAATTAGCCTAACCTGCATATCTTTGGACTGTGGGAGGAAACACATGACAACGTATCAGGTTGCATTTTCAAATGCTGCAAGGTCCAGCTGGTTGACTTCCAAATGAACAGCTTCATGAGCCAGACCTTTGTCCCATCATAGTGTTTTACGGCCACCACCATCAGACTGGTGCTGAGGAAGCGTGAAGTTTCAGAGCTCAAGAGGAAACTCCTCATACCTCCAACCCCTAAAAGTTGGACTGCATGCAATGTAACTAGATTCAGGCTTCAGTGGAGACCCTCAGGGGTGTGTGCTGAGCCTACTGCTGTTTATGCTGCTGACCCACAGCTCTTGTAGGATTCACATTATCAAGTGTGCCAACACCACCACCACAGTGTGGCTCATCACCACAACAATGTAAAGTGATATACAGTAATGTAAAGAACCTACTTTTTACTTTAGATAGAACCTTATAATACTACACACATACACACACACACACACACACACACACACACACACACACACAGACAAAGAGCAATTTGGGAACGGCAATTACCCTATTCTGCATGTTTTTCGGACTGTGGGAAGAAACTGGAAGAAACCCACCAAGCATGGGGAGAATATGCAAAGTCACAGGGTGAGAATCAAACCCAAACTACGCCCCGTGCCGCATACTTTATAACACTATGATCATAAAATAAAATGACAACAGAGACAGTGGAATAAAAGCACTTATAAAAGGTGTGTGGGCAAAACCTACAGTAGGCATGCACTTAGAAAGACAGTATAGTAATAGTAATGAAATTATACAGAAATGTAGCGTCATATGTTACTGTCTCTTATGTACTACATACTATATGTCCAATGTCTCATAAATACAGTACCATAAGTATATGATTTGCATCATTTTCATGCTCATCAAGCCATTGTGCCCTGTGGATGGGGCAGAGTAATGTTGGTATCATGATGAAAATGTTTCATTAGTAAGGATAAGGGTGATCAGTCATAAAAGGCTTATATTGATTTGCAACCATGATTCACTCTAAGAGGACAAGTGGAGGCAAAGACTGGTTAAAAAAATGCCTTCAACTGCTCAATAGAGCCACCACACCCGTATTGATGCAGGGGTCAGATCCGCGCTGTTTTCTTGGTGCACACCACAAAAATGTTGTGAAGTACCATATGACACATGCAGGTGAGTATATTTTTAACTTGCTTCTTTTTTTTTTAAACGAAGAAAATTCATGTTCATGATTAAAGACTTATTATTTAAAATCTGTCACAAGTTCTAGGTCGTTATTTAAATGTAAGCAGATGTATAAATTCTTCGTACAATGTTTCTCATGTCTAATCGCTTCTATTGACTCATTTGTTCAGACGACACTCCGATGCATCATAAGGTTCTGTACAAACCTGTGGAGCTCATGCCAGCTCGAATGCATGCTGTGATTAAAGCAAAAAGAGGATGTACAGTACACATACTGTACTAAGACACTCTAAAAATAATTTAAAGGTCCCATATTATGCTATCTCTTTAACAAGGTTACACAGGTCTCAGAGCCCCGACAACGTGTGCCTGTTAATGCTCCAGATGATATACCTCTCAGATAATGCATTTTTAATGTTTTTAATACACCCCAGAGACCAGCAGAGCTGAGCAACAAACCAGAGGGAGGGGACCCTTGTATGAGGTCACAATGGGGCAAAATCTCATCCTCAAAAAGGACTAAAAAGTGAAGAATAGGTCCTCTTTAAATGTTTTAAAAGATTTATTAGATTCTAGGCGACATGATGGGTTACTAGTTAGCACTCTCGCTTTCTACCTCCAGGTGTCTTGCACCTCTAGGGTTTGGGTTCAATTCCCGCCTGTGTGCATGGAGTTAAAATTTTCTCTTGGTTTCCTCCTACAGTCAAAAGACTTTGACATGCTGCTTAGGCAAATTGCCCGTAGTATAAAACAACATCAAGGCAACTGTTTTTTTTTAATTTTTTTAAGGGATGTTCAAGTCAAACTGGGTGCGATCGTTCTTAAGGGCATTCTTTGATGCTTTGATGCAGCTAAGAGTCTCATCGGGAGCATGGTGGCCTAGAGATTAGTACTGTCGCCTTGTACCTCCAGTATCTGTGTGCATGGCATGTTCTCCCTGTGCCTGGTGGCTTCCCTCCGGGTACTCCGGTGTCCTCCTACAGTCCAAAGACATGCAGATTAGGCTAATAGGTGTTCCCAAATTGCCCGTAGTGTGTGAATGTTGACTGAAGGTACCACCACAATCGTAAAATGGGAATAAGCCATTCAAAATGGTAATCACCATTGGGCTCCACGGTCCCTAGTTGGACTACTGAGGTTTTTAGATGGATGGATGGAAGAGTCTCATCATCATATTGCGCTTAAAGTCTTGAAGAAAATTCATAATCCTGGTTTGACTTGAATGCCCTTTCACATTTACAGTAGGTCCTACATCCTACTGTACATTTTTTTTAGGAATCCTAATTATGAAAAATATTTGGTTATGTAGATCATGATAAATCAATACCTAAATGTTAAAGAAGATGAATTTTCTTTTATGTAGTAATGTAAAGTAACGCCTTCTGGAAGCTAAGAGTCCTTAACTATTCAAAGAACGTTTTTTTAACCTCTAAGAATGTAAACTTGGTTAAAATATGCACTCACTTACAGGGACACAATACCCTCTGCCCCCATTCCCGCCTTTATCTGTACGAATCAGCCCAGACCTGAACAAATATAAAAGAATGCATGGCATACAAATGGTGCTATAATTATATCTTTATCTACAAGCACCCACAGTTTCTACAATAGGTTTCCTCCCAGTGGTATTTGACTATAAATATTCCATTAAAATGGCACCTTATGCTGTGTGAAAGCTATTTTCTAGCTCTTGAAGAGTAACAGTAAAGTAGGGATGAAATCGGATTCCCTTCCTTCAAGTTGTGGTCTTAAATACCGTAAGCTGCGGCAGGTGTGCTTCTGAAGAAAGTGTACTTATTATTATACACTCAAACAAGAGCAAGTTTATTAGGAAACATTGAGTAGCAGAGAACGAGCCAAAAACAACAAGAGAAGAGAATGGTCAGACTGGTTTGAGCTGATAGAAAGGCAACAGCAACTCAAATAACATCTCATTACCACCAGGCTATGCCAAGGTATGCTGGTCTGCTGGACGCACAACACGTACAGTATGAACCTTGAAGCAGATGGGCTACAGTGTTGGATTGGAAAAATGTTGCCTGGTCTAATTAGTATCAATTTCTGCTGTGACAATTAGATGGTAAGGTCATACTTTCATATTTGGAATAAACAATATGAAAGCATGGATCCATCCAACTGTTCTGGCTGCTAGTGGTAGTAAAGCTTTTTCTTACAAAGCCCCAAAGTTATGGAATAGTCTTCCAAATAGTGTTCGGGACTCGGACACAGTCTCAGTGTTTAAGTCCAGGCTAAAACTCTATTTATTTAGCCAAGCATTTTTATAAATAGATTAGCCTTAGGTAAAGGAGCAGATCTAGGGGACTCATGGACATAGAGTATTACGGTGAACTGGTATGTTTAGATGCTGTCTTCCTCACTCTCATTTGATCACTCAGGTTTGTTGACGGTGAAGTGATTGTTTGCTTTACATCTCAGGGAGCCCTCATGTTTGTGTTTCCTTCTGGCTCTCCCTTTTAGTTATGCTGTTATAGTTAGTCCTGCCGGAGTCCCTGCTTGCACTCTACAGTACACTGTAAAGAACATACTGTAGAATTTACAATAATTTACTGGCAAAAAAGTTGCCAATAAAATCCTGTAAAATAGCTGTTAATTGCTGTAAAATGGATTACAGTATAATACTGCTTAGCAATTTACAATAAATTGATGTTTGCAGAATACAGTATTTTATAATTTTTTTACAGGATTATAAAATTAAACTTGTAAAAAGGCATTACAGGTTTTTTTTTGTAATTACGCTAAATTACAATACTTACCTGGCAACAAAAGTTGCCAATAAAATCCTGTGAATTCAACAAAAGCCAAGATGTAGCTGTAATATTTTTACTATGAAATTCCTGTAAATAACTATTTTAACTGTGAACTGTACTGTGCTGTGAACTGTAACTGTACTTTACTATTATACTGATGTAAATGCATTAAAACAAAGATTTTGAAAAATAATCACTCAAATTCAAAGCTGTTGTAAGTAAACTGTTTATTAAAGCTGACACCTGACAACACTTCAGCACTGTCACTGGTAACATAATTTTACTTCTTCAACTACAGAAAAACTTATAAAAAAATCAGCTGTTACAAAACAACTACAAACAACTCAAGATTAAAGCATAAAGCAATAGTTAAAGAAAAGTTAAAGGGACTGTTTGCCTAAAAATAAAAATGGTCAGCATTTTAGTCTGTTGTGTCTGTTTATATGCAATTATTTAAAAAATACTCTATCGAGAGCTAGGTGAATAAATCGGTAACAAAAAGCAGCATTCATCAACACGAGCATGACATTTTACCTTTTAGCTCCGTTATGTTTCAGCTTGCCTGACAAAACAATTAATGAAAAAAAAAGAAATTAACGCCATATTCCTTTACAAAATATACTCCAGGTTTCAGAGAAACTCATCCAACGATGTTAATATTTACATTTTTCAACAGCAAAGACAACGGAGCACTTCATGTAACGTTAATTTTGTCTCACACGCACTTCCATAGCAATGCTGTTCCTGCCAAACTACAAATACTCTAGAAAATAAAGGCAAATAAAGCTAACAAACTGCAGCATACATCAACATTAACATGACGATAACGATTTACCTTTTAGTTTAGGCTGCTTTCTGAAATGATGCGCATCGTATTTCTCCTCCTCGCCTGAAGCGACATATAAATAAAGTTAACTAAACATCCCATTACAAAGTAGCTAAACATAACGTTTAGAGGGAATATCCTGATAAAACTTATATAACGTTATATAAGTTTTATCAGGATATTCCCCATATATATGAATTACTTTACATTAAAAGAAATAATTAATACTTATGGAAGTAAATTTAATTGAACTTCTTCAGCTGTTGTAGCTGTGCTTCAGTCCACCAGGTTTCAAACCATATCAGTCTGTGCAATCCCATAATGCAACAGCACAGGAAATTCTTGTAAAAATATTAAAGATACAGTGAAAGCACCTCCTACCTGTAAATTAATTACAGCTAACAGTGAAATATACAGTTAACACTTGTAAAACCCTGTATAACCCATAATGCATTGCAAATTACAGCAATAAATTGTAAAATGGCAAAACGGCAAGTTTCTGTATAATTTTGCTGTAAAAAATACAGCAATTTGTTACAGTATAAATATACATTCACATTATTATAACATCCGCAACACCACGGCCCAGAGAGGTGAGGTCGGGGTCACCGGATTACTGAGCCTTGTCGCCCCCTAGTGTGTCTACGTAGGTATGTCTCCCCTTCACTAACTATGTGCACCTGTGTCAATCCCCTGTGTGTCATTATATAAGCCAGCCGAGCCCGAGGCAGTTTGTCCGTTCACTGTTTGTCACATTTCATGTTGCTTCACGAACTCAGCTCATTCTGGATCTCCTTGTTCTCCTCTCCAGCACTGACTTTGTCGCCCAGATTTGGGGTAAGGCCGGCAAAACCGGCATCTGCAGCAGACGCTGCGTTTTGAGCGTGGGAAGCGCCCTCCATGTCGAGGAGAGACACTGGAATTCTGTTAAGTGGGAAAAGCCTGCTTTGTGTGTGTGTATGAGTGAACATTATACTAGAACCCGGAGAGGAGCCAGACGGAGCGAGCCCAGACGGCGAGCTGTGGTGTTTGTGTTTTGTTTTGTTTTCTTTGTGGAAGATTTGAGTTGAACGAAAATTCTAAAAAGACGAGTTTAAAATAAAGTTTGGGAAAAACCCACTTGAACTTGAAAACCTGCATTCTGTGCGTCCTTTCACCACCCCTAGAGACATGACAATTATACATTATGTGACTGTGACCATACCTAACTGCCATCTCTCCTCTTCTGCTCTCCCCTCTCCTGTTCTCTCTCCCCTCTCTCTCTTTCCCAGTGAGCTGCCAGTGATCCAGACTCCCTCTGCCCTCTGGACCTGTCTGACCCATCCTGGTGCCATGATTCTGGTTGGAGATCTCGTGTGTCTCTTGGAATGTGTCTGGTATCTGGGGACGGTTTCACTCTACCATGAAGAATCGAAGAGGGCCTCGACTGATGTTGACAGCTGTTTCTCTGAGGACTTGACTTGGCTGCAGTTGCTCGACAGTCTGGAATTTCCTATAAGTCTACCTGAGTCTCCAATAACTACCTGGACTCCATATTAACATCAATTAACATCAACTGTTTGGCTGAACTTACTGCCACCTAACACACAGTATAAATGCAGATCATTTCCTGATATCTGTTTCACCCAGATGAGGATGGGTTCCCTGTTGAGTCTGGTTCCTCTCAAGGTTTCTTCCTATTACCATCTCAGGGAGTTTTTCCTTGCCACTGTCGCCCTCGGCTTGCTCACCAGGGACAAACTGACCATTTTGATTCATACACATTCACATTCCATATGAACTTAAATAATAATTTTCATTGTGTAAAGCCGCTTTGCGACAATGACAACTGTTAAAAGCGCTATACAAATAAAATTTAATTGAATTGAATTAATGTAATGGTGTGGGAGAGATTTACTTTTTGAGATTTTTTTTTTTGGGCTCCTTAGTGCCATCAGCTTGAACCAGGCAATCAATCCTCATCTGAGCGCCAGCATCAAGAACGCATTTGCCCAGAGAACGGACACTCCCCGGATATTATCTCTTTCGTTCCGACCCTTTCTTAAAAATCACAGTAGATAAGTAGTTTTGGGAAATACCAGTCCGTCTGGCACCAACAACCACGTCATGTTCGAAGTCACCTTTGTTCCTCATTCTGATGCTTAGTTTGACCGTCACCAGATCGTCATCTACTGTACATGCCTCTCTCTCTCTCTCTCTCTCTCTCTCTCTCTCTCTCTCTCTCTATATATATATATATATATATATATATATATATATATATATTTATTTATTACGAGGTATACCGTTTGATATTTCATGTTTTTCTCCAAACATAAATTGTGTGCCTAAAATAATAACGAAGTTTTTTTAAAATCAAATTACACTTCACTTTTTGATACGCTTTTGGAATTCGTCTTCCCACCAATGACAGCAATTTGGTCAGGCCTCGATCAAGGTCGAAATCATGACGTTTGGAATAATGTTTTCATGATATGTATATTGGACTATTCTGTGTGTGTCTTAGAGCAAGCAAATACTTTTTGGCAATATTCGAAAAAGTACTTATAATAAAAGTACTTATAATATAGTAATATAATATTAATATAATATATAAATAAACTATATATATATAACTCTGACCATTATTCTCTGCCTATACAAATTCATAATATGAGTTATAAATAGTTTTTACGTGCTGGTAAGACTCGTTTCCAGTAGGTACTAAATTATTGTTTCATTTTATGATAAAAAGGAAAAGAAAAATCATATCACCTCCATCTTTTAAAGCACACGTGCACATTCTTGACCTGAATGGTGTAGTGCTGTATTGTTGCAGATTCATACCAGCGTTATCAGGGAACTGTTTAGTGTAAACAATGCATTCCTTCCAATCGCAACGATACGGGCTATTTGGAACATCACAAGGCCTCGAAAACACCTTCTCTTTCACTTGTTCACAGAGGAATGCGTTTTAACAAATGCTTTGTTCAGAAGAAATTGCAGACATTATACGAGTTTATGTTCACGTACTGTACACATGAGCGTCTGAACTGCGAGAGAGAATGTTACACTAAACTCATATGGACCCTTCTGTGTATTGTCTTTCAAAAATGTTCTCATGACCTTCTTCATTGTTCTTCATGTTTGGTACTGGGAATAACCCAACTTCTTTTTAACCTGCATCACAATTACACTAAATGTTATGCAACCAGTAAACCATCATGGTAAACAGCATATACTGGTATAACATTGAGTTCAAAAGCCGCAGTATAACTAGAATAGTCTTTCTTGTTACTCATTCATCATATGCATGAACTAACCTTAACATTTTCTACAAATGGAAAGGAAGACCATTCATTCATTATAGCACTTATTCTATACCGGGTTGCATCAGTTTATTCCAAGAGTACACACTGGATGGGGTTCCAATCCTTGGCAGGGGACATGCCTGAACACACTCACACTATGAACAATTTGGAAATCCCAGTTAGTCTATTCTGCATGACTTTGGATTGTAGGAGGAAACTGGAGTACCTATAGAGGAAACCCACCAAGAACAGGGAGAACATGCAAACTCAAAGCACAAAGGTCAAAATCTGGGACCATGAACAAGCCTACAGAAGAAAAAACAGATCAGATGTTTGAACTTGCTGTGACCCTATTTTTGAATAAAAACCTAATCTGTTCATCTGCTGGTTACAATACTAATTCCATATAACTCACATAAAACATTCATATTGATGATAAACATGTCAGTTGGGCAGACAACTGGACACACAGTCCAAAAAACATGTTGTCTATAAAAGTGCTGCTCTTTATACATAGCCAGGAAGTCGTAACATCTATTCCTACACTATATTGACAAAATAATATGCACTGATATCTGATCGTGCTTGCTTGAAGATCCCATTCCAGATTTACTTTCACTTTGCTGTTATATAATAACCTAAACTCTTACCACTAGATTTTGAAGCATGGCTGTAGTTCAGTCATCTATGCAAGGATTATAGACGTCATCTACTGATGATGGGTGAAGAGGTCTGGGTTGCAGTCGTGTTCCAGTTCATCTCAATGGTGTTTGATGGGATTGATGTGCAGGACACTCATGTTTTTTTACTCCAGCCTTGGCAAACCATGTCTTCATGGAACTCGATTTGTGCACAGAGGTACTGTGATGCTAGAACAGGTTTGGGTTTGTTCCAGTGAAAGGAATTTAAATGCTACAGAATACAAAGACATTCCAACTTTTTGGCAACAGTTTTGGGAAGAACCAAATATGGGTATGATGATCAGGTCTCCATGTGCTTCATGATATATAGTGTAAGTGTTTCTTAGAGCTGTTACAAATATTGTAGTCATACGCAAGGTTCAGAATACAAGCAGGAATTGTTATTTATCCAACTTAATTAATTGCCTTGTCCTGGATAGGGTTGCAATGGATCTAGAGCCATTTTCAGAACCTAGGTGGGAATACACTCTGGAAGAGACTTCAGTCCCATGTATTGCATCATAAACACATACACTCACACACACTCATGCATACCAATTTGCTTTTACGTACAGTATAGCATCAAGTAAGCATTGCCGTAAATTAAAAAAAATTTTGGTGATGGAATGGAAGAACTCTATGAACCTACAAGTTCTTCAGAATATCCACATGCAAACATTGACTGAGAGACCAAGCTACGGGATTAAACTAATGACCCTGAAGCTGTAAGGCAGCAACAAGCCGCAGAGGAACGTCCATCTCTGGCAAAACACATTCTATTTTTAAATGAGACAGAATGTTACTGCAGGTCTAGGTTAACTATAGAAACCAAAAGGAAGAAGAATGGAAAAACCCCAACTGAATTGAAATGAGGAAAGATTACACCAAAAGTATTGTTTATTTATGGCAATACTGTGACCTTTCAGTGGAGAGATTATTCGCCCACTCGCGGTGATAAGGAATAGTTTACAAGACAGAGGAAAGGGTGAACAGCGATGATTACAGTTAAGAGGAGATCCTCGCCGTTTAAAGCGTGGGATGGAGATATAGCTAAAACAGTGAGACTGATGGAAGAATAAACCGCTCTTAAATGTCAATAATGCCCCAGTTAACCACAGATGACTTTTTCCTACAAAAAAAAAAGGAGGCGAGCATCTGCAATGACCGGGGTGAACTGACGCACATTAAGAACATCCTGTCATCTTATCATTTCATTGCCACATATGCTTGCAATGCTTAAACACTATGTTTTTTATTTCGTAAAATGATATATACTGCATATATTGTATTTCATATCAGTGACTTTAAATTTACTGTAGATAGAAAAGCAAATATATTGTATATAATATATACTGTATTTGCTTGTATACAGTACATACTGTATTGTGTAAACATACAGTAACATATATATATATATATATATATATATATATATATATATATATATATATAATTTTAATTCAGTTTAATTTATTTGTATAGTGCTTTAAACAATTTTCATTGTTGCAAAGCAGCTTTACAAAATTAAAAGAAAAAAATTAAGAAAAGAAAACTATACATAGTTAAACTCAAAATTATTTAACCCTCCATTGAAATTTCGTTTTTTTTTTTTTTGGTGGTGGTGGTGGTGGTGTGGGGGGCGGCAAAATGAATAATTTTCAATTATTTTTAATAAATCAGTGAAACAAGAGCAATTTAAATAGCACAACTGATATAACTCCAAAATCAACACAAATGGCCCCTTTTAATGATCCCTGCAGTCTCAGAATTGTTCAACCCCCTAAATAAAATCCCTGCTTAGAGCACAAATATTTAACTCAGGTGTTTCCTCAGGAAATTATTAGATACCTCACGTGTACCTGCTATAGAACATATGAAATACCTGAACTTTCTAGAGATTTTTTTGATGAAGGTGCAGGTGCAGGTCAGAAATGACTAAATCAAGAGTGTTCTCCATAAAGTTAAAAGAACATTGCCTTGCACAAACAATGTTCCTAGAAATACAGCAGTAAGCATATTTCACAAGTTCAGAGTTGATGGCTACACTACCTGGACGTGGCAGAAAGAGGAAGTTATCACCTGCTGCTACCAGATTCCTGAGGAGGCGAGTGCTGAAAAACCCTCAATTGACTGCAACGGATCTACAGAATGATTTGGTGCATATTAAACACAGAAGGTCTCGATGCCCACACTCCAAAATGTAACCCCTTACAGACCCTAAAACACAAGAAAACTCAGCTCAAATATACTAAAAACCATATACTGTAAAAACACATGGAACATTTTGTTGTAGGACTGATAAAACAAAACTTCAACCTTTTGGCCCTATGAATCAGTATATTTGGATATTCGAAAGAATGAAGCATATGCAGAAAAATGCACTCTGCCTACAGTGGCACATGGCGGGGGCTCAGTGATGCTCTGGGGCTGCTTGGCTTCTTCTGGCACTGGAAACCTGCAGCGTGTAGAGGGAGAGAGGGATTCAATCAAGTATCCTTGGAGAAAATGTCAAGCTATCTGAAACTGAGGAAGCTGAAACTTCGGTGTCATTGAAGCTTCAACGGGGAAAATCTTCCCAAGCATACCTCTACATAAGTCCACCAAGGCTTGGTTTCAGATGAAGTCCTGGAGGGTTTTTAGAGAGGCCATCACAGTCACCTGACTTGATTCAAATAAAAACAAGCGCTTGCAGCACTCAAGCCCAAGAATCTTACTGAACTAGAGGACATTGCCCAAGAGGAATGGGCTAAGATCCCTCAGAAACTAGTGTCTGGCTATACATCACATTTGCAGAATTCAAAAAAAGTATTTTGATCAATTATGAATTATTACAAACAGCTGCAAGTAAGTACTTCTGGCCAAAAAAACAACAACAAATAAATTTTATATAAATTGTAAATAAAAATGTATTACATTGTAGCTATAAATGCTGCAACAATAAAAATAATAAAGTTTCTATTAGCTTGAAAGATCTCCCCCAACAAGACGGAAATTATGTCAAATGTGAGGGAACTTCTCCAAGTTCTCATTGACACCAATATCAATGTGTACTTTGTAAAGTGAAAAAAAAATTATATATAGAAATTTGACATAAAAATAAATTAAGGTGTAGCTAAATGTTGCAATAATAATAATAATAATAATAATAATAATAATAATAATAATAAAAAAAGTTTCTATTAGCTTGGAAGATCTTATGTCAAAGGTAAGGGAACTTCTCCAAGTTCTCATTGACAACAATATCAATATGTACTTTGTAAAGTGAAAAAACTACAGTAACAGAGCTATACAGTATACTGTAGGAAAGACATTAAACATCACTTTCAGTACAATTGGTTAGATAATACAGTATGCACGTGGAAAGGTCAGCAGCCGTTAAACTAGGTCGGGGAGGCAGCGAGGGGAAGCCACCTCCCACGGCCGTTTCTGTTTCCCCAACTGGCGGCGCCGACTTCCGTTCGGGACGTGTGGGACAACGCGCTGGGATCTACATTGATTGGGGCTGGACATTTTGGAAAGGTGGGGGGCGGCGCTCAGCCTAACGGACGGGACTCTGTGTGGGGATTTCGGCGTAGCTAGGTTGCTAACACCTAAACCACGGCCGCATGACAAAGTAGCACACACACAGGGGGCGGAACTTCCGCAGGCTGCGACACCCAAACATCCGGTACATGACCGAGCGAGCGTGCTAAACGAGCTTTTGCAACGTAGCAGCGCGGGGTTGACTTCGACACAGACCGAAACGCTGAGATCGTTCCTTAATGAATTCGCGGATGTTTTCGCGGTAGATGAGCGCGATTGCACCCATACCAATCTGGTGCAGCACAAGATTGATACGGGGAACGCAGCTCCTGTTCGGTTGCACCCGCGACGCCTCCCATTAGCTAAACGGGCTGTCGCCGAGCAGAAGCTGCGTGAGATGGTCGACTCAGCCATCATTGAGCCAGCGTCCGGACCGTGGTCTTCACCGGTTGTGCTTGTGCGTAAGAGGGACAATTCTTGGCGGTTTTGTGTCGATTACCGGCGGTTAAATGCGGTGACGCGGAAGGACTCATACCCGTTGCCACGGATAGATGATGCGCTGGAACATGTCGCAGGCTCGGCTTGGTTTAGTTCGTTAGATCTGCGTAGCGGGTATTGGCAAGTAGAGCTCGCTCCGGAAGACCGCCCTAAAACCGCGTTTTCGATCGGGCACGGGCTGTGGCAATTCCGGCGTATGCCTTTCGGCCTATGCAATGCTCCGGCGACGTTTGAACGGTTGATGGAGAAAGTGTTGGCGGATATCCCTCGTAACCGTTGCGTCGTCTATCTGGATGATTTGCTTGTGCACGGCTAGGAGTTTGAGGTCGCGCTAGCTAATCTCCGGGTCGTATTTTTGGCTATCCGACGGGCGAACTTGCGGCTCAATCCTAGGAAGTGCCAGCTGTTGCGTCGAGAGACCGCGTTTCTGGGCCACATAATTAGTGCGAACGGGATTGCTACCGACCCAAACAAAATCGCTGCAGTACAGAATTGGCCAGAACCGGGAAATGTGTCGCAGCTGCGCACTTTCCTCGGGTTAGCCTCGTACTACCGCCGGTTTGTGAAAGACTTCGCCACCGTCGCAAGTCCGTTGCATGGGTTGACTAAAAAGAACCAGCTGTTCCGCTGGGAGGTTGTACATGCGCGCGCGTTCGCTCGGTTGCGCAAAGCTTTGGTCACGTGTCCCGTCCTCGGCTATCCGGATGCAGCGCGCGCGTTCATCCTTGACACAGACGCGAGCATTGTAGGGCTGGGTGCCGTACTGTCTCAGGTTTCCGGTGGCCAAGAGCGGGTTGTCGCGTATTTCAGCCGAGCTTTGTCTGGACCCGAGCGGAATTATTGCGTCACGCGGCGCGAGCTGTTAGCTGTCGTCGCGGCCTTCAAACATTTCCGGCCGTACTTATACGGGCAAACCTTCCTGCTGCGGACTGATCACGCTTCGCTAGTGTGGCTGCTCAGTTTTAAAGAACCCGAGGGGCAGTTAGCGCGTTGGCTGGAGCGATTACAGGACTATAGCTTCACTATTGAACACCGAGCCGGGAAGCTACACGTTAACGCCGACGCGTTATCTCGCCGGCCATGCAGCGAAGCGCGTTGTCGGTACTGCGAGCGGGTCGAGGAGCGCGGTTGCGACGCGGGCCAACCCCCGGAACCACTGATGCACAACATCCCTCCCGTTCAATCCTCCGGAACCCCCGGGGGTGATTAGCCGACCGTTCCGACATGCAGCCGAGTCACTGCCTCGCCTAGGGCACCTCCCACCGTCATCTCACCTGTGCCACAGCTGGACAATGATCAGCTCGCAGCCGAGCAGGAGGGTGATCCGGTTCTGCAGCAAGTACTGGGTTGGGTTAAAGCGGGCCTGAGACCGGATTATACCGCGATCGCTCATCTGGGGCTAGAGGCAAAGGCTCTCCACTCGCAGTTTACCCGCCTAGCGTTGCGGGAAGGTCTACTCTACCACCGCTGGGAGCGGCTGTGCGGCGCTGGCGAGTGTTTTCAGCTTCTGGTACCCAGGACTTTGAAGGCGTGCGTGTTGGGGTTGGTTCACGGGCATACGGGTTCTGGACACTTCGGTGTGACAAAAACTTTGCGGCGGTTGCGCGCCCGTTTCTACTGGCCAGGTTGTCATACTGATAGCGAACTCTTTGTCCACAGATGCGACTCGTGCACAGCAAAGAAGGGCCCTACCCAGCGCTCGCGAGCACCGCTGCAGGACTTTCGGGTGGGGGCACCCATGGAGCGTATGGGCGTGGACATCCTTGGACCGTTCCCCGTTTCTGATCGGGGTAACCGTTATGTGCTGGTTGTTATGGATTACTTCACAAAGTGGCCGGAGGCTTTCGCTGTGCCTGATCAGAGCGCCTCCACCACAGCCCGAGTGCTAGTGGATGAGGTGTTCAGCCGGTTTGGCGCTCCAGAGCAGTTACACAGTGATCAGGGGCGCAAATTCGAGGCGGAGGTGTTTGCGGCGGTGTGCGAACGCCTCGGGGTGAAAAAGACCCGCACCACGCCACTCCATCCACAAAGTGACGGCCTCTTGGAGCGTTTTAATCGGACGCTCACCACACAACTCGCCCTACTTACCAGCGATCCGCAACGCGATTGGGACGAACATTTGCCTCTCGTGCTTTGGGCATATCGCACAGCAGTAAAGGAGTCTTCGCAGCTAACGCCAGCTGTTCTCATGTTTGGCCACGAGCTGCGCACTCCAGTGGACCTTGTTTTTGGACCACCTCCACAATCGGACTTACCCACGAAACCGGGGTTGGATTATTTTTGTTCTTTGAAAGAAAAACTGTTCCGTGTTCACGAGTTAGCGCGCAAACACTTGGCGGACGCCGGTGTTAAGCAGCGCCGGGTTTATGACACTCATAGCCGGGGGCGAGACTTTGAGCCGGGAGAGCAGGTATGGGTTTATTCCCCGAGAAGGAAGAGAGGGCTATCACCCAAACTGATGTCCGACTGGGTGGGACCCTGCACGGTGATCGTTCGGCTTTCGGATGTCGTCTACCGGGTGCATGCCGGTGAGACGGCGACTGCTGCAGAGGACCGACCGCCTCAGGCTAATGTTCACGTTTCGTCTACAGCAGGGCTCCGGCGTTCACAGCGCCAGCGCCGACCGCCTGCACGTCTCAGAGACTGAAGAATTAGGGGTGACCGGGGACGGTCACAGCTTGGGTGGGGGCAGTGTGGCGTGGGCGGGGCTGGCGACCGCCGGCTTTGGGCCAGCATTATGTTTGTGTTCACCATGGGTGGGATATTGGTTTTAGGTTAGCGGCTTCGGCCATGTTTAAGCATGTGGTATGTGTGTTTGACCTGTGTGTTCATGCTTGTGCTGAGTTAATAAAATACTCACAGTCATTACATTGGGTAGCCACCAAGCTCACTCGTCCTCCAAGATCCCTGAGATCGTTGAAAAACGCTACAATACATAAAATATTTTCTATCAGTTTGTAACACCTTTTGCCTTGTTTGAAAAAAAAAATCTAATTTTGGGGTCAAGCTGTTCTCTTGACCTTTGAATACTCAACATCAAATTTCTTTCATAAAACATTTCATTTCTCAAAGTTTGATGGGCTGAGCTGCATTTAAAGTCATTGTAAAATTACTTTATATACAGTACCCATAATAGGATTCTCTAAAGCCTGTTGGAGTTTCACATTAGATGGGTAGTTTTAAATCAATAAACCGTATTAAAACACCTTGTTGCTTTATAGATTTATCATTTAGTATACAGTACCGTTCAGTATTCTCAAGCTAGCACTTATTTCTTCATATTTTGCCACCACAGAGCCAGACATTTTTGTAATTCTTTTGTATAATGTAATATAATATGTGATATAATATAATATAATATTGAGAAATAGTTCTCTAGGCTTCCTGAAGGAGTTTTGGCACTAATTTTTTTGTCACGTTTTTGGCTCTCGTTGATATCTAAAGTTCTTATGCTTTGAGCAAACAGCTTAGGTGGAGTTCACGCGTCCCTGCTATTGATTTATGTTTATGCTTATAATGATAAAGTTAAAAAGTGGTGCATGCGTAGAATTCTCCATGAACGCCGTTGCAATACAATCATCATTCACTGGAACGTTCTAAACAGAGGAACTACAGTACCATTCTATTCAACTACCAGCTTTCCCAACTTCCAAGAGTTGCACATGTGAGGAAAAACTTGCACATGCACCATAGTCATAAACCAAAATAGTGGAGAGTAGCCCTATATCTTTGCTCCCACCGCTATGACCAACTCAGAAGGATATATTTTTGTAGATTTTTCTTTTTCCAATGCTAGCAATAAAACAGCTGTTTTATTGCCCATGCAGGCAACTTGGCTAGATATATCTATTGGTATAGTGTACCATGTTACCATGGTACTGTAAAAAAAAAAAAAAAACATTGGTCTACCACAATCTATCCATTCTTTGGGTGGGGGGGGAATCTAATTGGGCTAATATATACAAGTATATTGGTATATATCCAGTGACTTTGTTGGAAGGCATGCACAACGAACAAAAAAATATCCAGCTGATTCTTACTGGCCCTGGCTAAAATAGACACTGTGTATAACTCATAATGGTGTTTTGTTGCATTGTCACTCTTATTTGCACATTTTGACGCGCACTTTATGTTTTCTCTTTTGTAGAAAAAGGTTAAAAAAAATTTAAATCTGTCTTGTCTCAGCTAGTCAGCTAATTATGTTTCTTAGTTAGCTAGTTAGTTTTGTTAATTTATGTTTACGTAGCACCTTGGTCCTAGAGGAATGTTGTTTTGTTTCACTGTGTACTAAATTGCATACGGTTGAAATGTCAATAAAAGTCTACTTGAACTTGTACCATTTATGTTAGTCAATCGTCGACTTACAGAATTCAAGTCTAAATATATTTTCATTCATTCATTTTCTATACCGCTTAATCCTGTGTTCAGGGTCGCGGGGGACCTGGAGCCTATCCCAGGAGACTTCGGGCACTAGGCGGGGTACACCCTGGACAGGGTGCCAATCCATCGCAGGGCACACACACATACACACACTCACACACCCAATCACACACTACGGGCAATTTGGGAACGCCAATTAGCCTAATCTGCATATCTTTGGACTGTGGGAGGAAACCGGAGTACCCGGAGGAAACCCACCAAGCACGGGGAGAACATGCAAACTCGATGCACACAGAGACGGGAATCGAGCCTGGCCGGGGAATCGAACCCAGACCCTGGAGGTGCAAGGTGACAGTGCTAACCACTACACCACCGCGCTGCCCTAAATATATTTTATTTGCTTTTTTGAGCTAAAACAGGAACAATGGGTATGTGCAGTTATTTAAGACACTTAATCTTCAAGTGCTTATCAAATTCTAAACTTCTGAATTAGATAATTAACCCCAATTCAGGTATGAAGGTGCTGTTCTTATATCTTCTATCTCACAGATACATCTCTCTATTTTTGGAGTACACCGTTGAAACCTTTTCAAGCCCTGCCCATCATTTCACACATTATACTGATCTTCGAGACAAGCGAGCGTACTCAACCGGTGTGCCATTTTAAGGAATGTAGATGTACATGATTAACGCAGGAACGTGCATCCGTGGTCGTACAACGAGGACGTGCCAGCAGAACTGTCCTCGAAATTACATCACTGTCCCAGTCTGTGATAGAGCTAGATGATAAAGCACTGCACTGCACAGGGCCTTATGTGACTGTAGGAGAGAAAAAATAAATAAATACATAAATAAAAGAGTCTTTTCATTTTAGAAACTTTGGGTTCTACAGGCTGCACTTGACCTTGTGGCTTAAAGATGAAGAATGTTTTTGTTCTCAGTTCCCAGTCAGATGGCTTTGATTATTGGTTGCTCACATGGAAAATCCCTTTGTGATCTATTTTCAGCACAAAAGACAGATGCATGCTGACCTGCAAGTAGTCAGTTAAGTCTCCGTTTCGTCAATAATTGGAGCCATAAGCGTCTCTGTGCACAGCACGGACAAGTGAAGGGATGCATACAAGGACAACAGGTGGGTTAAAGGGAGAGCACTGATAAAGAGAAGCTCCCTTACAGAAATCTAAGGAATAACAGAAATATGATCTTCACAAAGGACCAATTGCTGGTTGCTGGTGGTGGTAAAATGTTTCGACGTTGTCTTCTGGTGGTCCGGGGAAATCATAGTGGTTCATTATTGGCATCATGAATAAGTGATAGAGATAAGGGATAAGAGAAAGAGTAGCTTGCAAAATTGGATTTTAAGTAAGAAATAAATACAAAGGTTAAGAATTTGTAAATATATATATATATATATATATATAAACTATTGTTAACATCCAATATCTTAAAAACATTTATATTTAAGATTTTCCACAATTTTTATGTTTACTGCTTTGTGCACATGGTCACATTCTCCTCATTTTTAATCTCATACATTGACCCATGTGATCAGACAACACTGCAACTGGTTCTAAAATAGATTACTTAGAAACTTTTGCAAAAACTTGTGGAATTCAAAAACCAAAAAGGAAGACGTAGCAAGCACTAAAAAACTTCAAGTAAATATTAAAACAATAGAAACAATATAAGTAGTTATCATAAGTTAAGAGTAATATCATAAAGTCATGAAAACCGTTAGAGTATATTAAATTAAAAGCATAAATCATTCTTTGAACAAGTATACATTCACCTAAATCGAAAAACAAATATTACAGTAACAAAACACCAATTTTACACAATAGCAAAAATACCAGTGTAATTAAACCATAGTCCTTTCTAGTGAGATATTTTGCAATGACTCATGTCTAAAGTTGTATACTACAGTATAAGAAAGGAAAATGGAATGAATAAGATGAAGACCATGATTATAATACCTGTGGTATTTTTTTATTTATTTAATTTTTAAATTTTTTAATTTGGTTTCAAACTGATTCATTATTATCAGCTCTAAGCATAATGTCTCTTTATTTTATCCAAAATCAACCGATGGCCTTCAATTCTTTTGCACTCAAGGGTCTGTAATGGGGAATACACTGTAAAAAATCTTATGTGCTATCTACTTTAAAAAAATATGGTAACAAAATTGCACGTAATATTTTTAAGCAGTTTTTAAGGCTTGACTTTTTTTGTGGAATTTACTTGAATAAATCATGTAAAAAATCCTAAATTATTTAGCCAGACGCATATTATTTTTAAGCATTTACTGCTTGATTTTTTTCCCCCTAGCAGAATCTACTTAAATAAATCATGTAAAATATCCTAAATTATTTAGCCAGATACATGATGATTTTAACATTATTAGTGGAATAATCTTTTTTAGTTTAAGCAGATAACAAAAGGTACTCATATGTATTAAGGAAAATTACTTAATAATATAAAAAACATTTTATAATGAAATGAATACATAATGCATTTTGGTGTTAAACATGCTTTTATTTCATGTTTCACTGGTATTAAAATATTAAACACAGTGTAAAATAGTGTATATAACATTTACAGCAGATTTAAGATCTGTAAAACAATTTGTAAAACAGTTTGTAACTCTTTCCTCCGGGTACTCCGGTTTCCTCCCACAGTCCAAAGATATGCAGGTTAAGCTAATTGGCGTTCCTAAATTGTCCGTAGTGTGTGATTGGGTGTGTGAGTGTGTGTATGTGTGTGTGCCCTGCGATGGATTGGCACCCTGTCCAGGGTGTACCCCGCCTAGTGCCCGAAGTCTCCTGGGATAGGCTCCAGGTCCCCCGCGACCCTGAACACAGGATTAAGCGGTATAGAAAATGAATGAATGAGTTTGTAACTCACAATTTCTATTGAAATCAACTGTTTAGCATTATATGCTAGCATCTTTTCTTGTGGGTATAGTCACATTCTGTACTAAAACCTGAGAGAACTTGTACAGTAAACCATTTCTAGGTTCATATCTTTGTAACATTACCCTATTTACATGTACATTTAGGCATTTGGCAGATGCTCTTATCCAGAGCGACTTAATAAAACCCTATTTCCCGTATGCGGTTTGACTCAGATGCGGTGTCAAGCAGCGTGAGTCAGCGCGATTGCCCGCCGATGTTCCGCTGGCGCTCCACGAAGTTCTGTAAGGTCCGGAAGCTTTCGCGAAAACCGGCGCGGGAAAGATGGAAACGTACTCACAGCGCCAAAAACTCTCCGTGAATCATAATGAACCGTACTTAGGGCCACCGCGCAAAACCGCATACTGTAGGTGCACTCCCCAAAACCTGTTCCAGTGAACTGTGGAGACACAACAACAAACTCAAGTATGCTACTGGTGGACAGGATGTTTTCAGAAATGTTCACAATGTTTAATTTATATTGCTGACACTAATGCAACAAAGGAGCTTATTTAAGAAATCAAAATAAAGTATAAAAATTAGTAAGGGGTTTAACTTACTTCTTAACATTTTACACTGTTCGCCTGTTCCTTCAAAATGGCATCTGATCTCTGCTGCTGTTGTTGAGATTCAAATGAAGGTGACTTAATAAAACCCGGATAATTGAGCCAATTCTCTTAAAATAAATATGAAGCCTTTTTTCCTCAAATTTTTTGACTAAATGGTTCCTCAAATTAAGCCTAAAAATTGCACTCATTTCCTTAAAAAAATAGGTAAAATTTATTTCTTAATTTTATTAGCGAAATGTTCTCAATATATTATAAAAAACACAGAAAACCATTTTTTTTAATGAAATATGCACATTATTTTTAATTATTACATCAATTTTTTTAATGAAAATTACAAGCCTCATGATTCATTTTTTACAGTGTACCTTTGGGAGATCTTTAACAATATTTACCTAATATAATAATTTAGGAAATACTGAAAATATTAGAGTTCTGTTTGTTATATAGTATGTTTGTGCTGTACAGCATTTAATAAATATTAGATCTTAAACCCTGTGCAAAAATGTTAGACCCTGTGCAAAAATGTTAGTTTTTTGAGATCTTGAGATTTCTTCATATTTCACTTCCAAAGAGCCTGACTTACTTAATTTATTTATAATACTTAATACTTATTATAACTTATTATAATTAATGTAGTCTGAAGGAATAATTCTCCAGACTTCCTGAAGGACTTTAATGTCTATCATTTTCAGTCTAGTCCCTCTACCTGAGCAGTTACAGAGGAATGTGGGTTTTTTTTTTGTATATTGTGACTTATGAATCATTCAACTATTTAAAAAAACCCTTAAGAAAGAAACCAGTGAGAAACGGATGTGGATGCTGCTAGTGATGACAGATGATCAGGCCGGTGATTAGTATACTTTATACTGGTGATGCTGAATGCTGAGCGGCTGGAACAGATGAGAGGGGAAATGAGGTTGCTGCTGAGGTTGTTAAACAATCAACTTTTTTATTTTTATTTAATTTTTTTTGGCACTTTGCAGCCTGTGGCAATAAGACATTTGTTACTTATTTCTTTAATTTAATTTACATCATTCAGTTTGATTTAATATGAAGAAATGTATGGTGGCTCAAGACTTTTACACAGTGCTGATAGACATTATAATGATTCTACAGATAATCTTCACGCTTAAAAATATTACCAGTATTAGTAAATGCAATACTTGCAATCCTTTCAATGCTGCAACATTTTATAATGCAACATATATATAAACAAAAGAGTCTTACCATGTCTCTCAGTCACTCGTTATCAGTTCATTGCTGACTTTCTTTACTCGCTTTTGTCTCTCATATCAATAAACTGCAAAGTTCAGCCAGTCATTCTGTTCCTGACCTCGGAAATTATATAATCTATCTAATCTCAGCCGCTATGAAAGGCACATTGACTGGTACTTCTGATCCGTTCTGAGGTCACGAATATGCTATATTTTCTCTTCAGCTGCCCTTGCTTCATACTGTAACTTCAAAGAGAATCTGATCTCATGATGTCATACACACTGATGTTGCCACAGGTCACGGACGGACATTCTCCGGTTTTGCGGTGATCCGACTAACCCTGCTAGCACCACCGTGACCTTACAGCACAGACAGATTTGACTGGCGGAGCTTGTGTCACAGAGCGAAGCTGTCATGTCATACAAGCGAAGGCACTCCGCACTGTTACTGACAGACATGTGAATAAAGCATTACAGCAGCTGAAAGCATGACACATGCAAACGTTCATGACAGACCGGGTCCCCCTCAGTGCTACGGGGGAGAACAAACAGCTGGCTCATAGCCTCACAATAGAACAAATACCAGTGTAATTAAACCATAGGCCTGGCTAATGAGATGTTTTGCAATGACTCATGACTAAAGATTTATACTACAGTAAGTATCCTAAAAAAGGAAAATGGGTCGAATAAGATAAAGACCATGATTATAATCTCTTTTTAATGCAATCCTTTTAAAACTTTTAATGTATTTTTTTTATTTAACTGAGTCTAGAGAGAGAGAGTCTAGATATGCATTACTGCAGGTCATTGTTTCAGCTCTAAGCATAATGTCTGTAATGCAGAATAAAATAATCCAAAATAATAATGTAGGGAAAAAATGATCATGCTTCAGATAACACCTTTATTTATTTATTTTTATTTTTAAAATGCAACATACATCAGTCCTAATTGTATTCAACAAAACATTAATATATCTATTTCATATAAATATGTTAAAATATTTATTTATTAATTTTGATATTTATATTTCCTTTTATTTTCCTTAAAGTCACGAAAACCGTTACTGTATATTACATTAAAAGCATTTCCAAACCACCATCAGACATCTGCTAAGAGGTTAAAACGTTGCGTTAAATCATTCTTTGAACAAGCTAATACGTGCACATAACTTTCACCTTAATCAAAACACAAATATTACAGTAACACGACACCAATTTTATGCAAAAGCAAAAATACCATACCATAGGCCTGGCTAGTGAGATGTTTTGCCATGACTCATGTCATGGCATGTTTTGCCATACTGTAGTATAGATGTACTGTATACTACAGTATAAGAAAGGAAAATGGAATGAATAAGCTAAAGACAATGATTATAATACCTGTGGTTATTATTATTATTTTTTTTTAGATTTGCATTTGGTTTCAAACTGATTCATTATTATTAGCTCTAAGCATAATGTCTCTTTATTTATCAAAAAATCAACCTATGGCCTTCATTTCTTTCCACTCTAGAGTCTGTAATGGGGAATACCTTTGGGATATCTTTAAAAATGTTTACCTAATATAATAATTTAATAAATACTGAAAATATCAGATCTTAAACCCAACCAACAATAGCATATTGTACTGTGCAAAATCTTGAGACTCTTTTGAGATCTTGAGATTTCTTCATATTTAATTTCCAAAGAGCCCGAATTACTTGTATAATTAATAATTCTCCAGACTTCCTGAAAGACGTTTATGTCTATCTTTTCAGTCTAGTCCCTCTACCTGAGCAGTTACAGAGGAATGTGTTTTGTTTGTATATTGTGACTTATGAATCATTTAACTATTAAAAAAAAAAAATTAAGACAGAAACCAGTGAGAAACGGATGTGGATGAAGGTGATGAGAGATGATCAGTCTATTTATAAAAAAAAATTTTTTTTTGTTTTTTTAATGCAACATGCAACAGTCGTAATTGTATTCGACAAAAACATTAATATCAAAATATAATATTTCTTATAATATTAAAATATTTATTTATTAAGTTAGATATTTATATTTCCTTTTTAAAAACAAAAAACATAACTTTGCTTTATTTGATCTTAATTTATAAATTGTCATTAATGATATTGAGTTTAATTAAATAAAATTTTATGTTATTTCATTTAGAGTTCAGTGCATTTTATAAAATCTTTCCACCTAACATTTTACATTTTATACATTAATGGCGATTTCATTAACATAATAATTAGATATTTAAAAAACATTTTATGCTGATATTTCTTTACAACAAAAAGTTAAATTCAAATGACATAAAAGTGGCATTTAAAGTGGATTTTAAAGTTTCTTTTTTAAAGTTTCTTATATAGTTTTTTTCTTTAAGTTTCTTATATACAGTATACTGTATATACAGTAATAAAAATATATTTTTATTTAAAATAAAAATAATCTAAATACATACAATATCTAAAAACTGGAGTTTTTTAAACTCCAATTTTTAGATCTTGTTGTTTGTGTGTGTGTGTGTGTGTGTGTGTGTGTGTGTGTGTGTGTGTGTGTGTGTGTGTGTATACAGTATATATATATATTATAAGAAAGAGTGAACATGATCACATTTTTGCCACTTTTTTATTGAAAAATTTTTATCCTTGCATTGTTTTTTCTTCCAAGCGAAGGAGGATGATGCCTCCTCAGTACGTCACGGAAAATGATAAAATGTTGTCTGTGATGGAGGAATTCTGTTCTGAACAATGGAAAACAGATCCAAATTTAGAAGTCTGGAGAGTGTCATATAATCCTACAGGTGCTACTGACTAAAGTGTGTTCTGGCTGTTGTTCAGCTATGCAGTAAAACGGCATGTTTTAGGAGAAACCGAAGCATCTACGTGATCTGTACTGCGTCATAATTATTTCAGTAATACAAGTAATATTGATCGAAGTTTTATATGGCAGACCAGGCTGGTCTGGAGCTACTGACAGTGTCAAAAACAAAACAAAACAAAACAAAACAAAACTATGCAACAGTTTTCCTTTTTTGTTCTAATTTAATGACTCTACTGTGTGTCATGTCCTTAGAATTTTGCAGTTCTGAATTATTAAAAAAATATTTAATCATTTGAAATAACTTTGACAACAGATGGAGGGCGGAACAGTGGGTTGAGGGTTCAATTGGCACCTTAGGTCTGTATGTGTGTGGGTTTCCTCCGGTTTCCTCCCCAAGTCCAAAGACATGCAGATTAGGTTAACTGGCATGTGTGACCTGTAATGGATTGGCACCCTGTCCAGGGTATACCCCGTCTCATCCCCAAAGTCTCCTGAGACTTGCAACCCTGTACAGGATAAGCGGTATGGAAGATGAATGAATGAATGAACAACAGATGGACCCTTTTATATGTAAGCAAAATCTTATGACTTGGAACACTGGACACAAAAAAGGAACACAACATTGGTGGCAGGTAGTTTCCATCCATCCATCCATCCATCCATCCATCCATCCATCCATCCATCCATCCATCCATCCTTCCATCCATCCATATGATTACATGGTGTTCATCAGGAAGAAAAAAGAAACAACTCTTATATCATTATAGGAAAAGTCAGTTGATATAACCTGTTTTTGCTTATGTTAGGTCTTGCATTTGGTTTACAAGATGACTTGTGGATTACTTATGTACAGTAACAGACCTCAACGGTATTCTGGATATCAGTAGATGTCTTCAGTTCATATCAGGCCATAAAAAAAACAGTTTTAAGAAACAAGAGATTGTTGTGATTTTTTTTCTTAGGGAATAAAAAAAGAATAACTGGAAAATATAACAAGATGATAGCTCAGTGTACACAGACCGTCTAACACTGGGCGTAATGCCACCTGCAACATCATTATCATCATGAACCAAACCTGAGCCAACTTGATGTGAGAAAGATAGAAGATATGGTGAGTTCAAACTCAGGTTGGCCGACATCATTGACCTGCCAGAGGTGTTTCTTGAATGGGTACTGTGTTTGGGGCACGAGCCCGGCATCGCACAAGATAACGATGATGATGAGGATGATACCAAAAGGAGAATAGTTTTAATATCTAGATTTTAACATTATACATAGCATTCCAACTTTATTTTGTAAATGACACAGAACTTATAATTGTGTTATTACATCATAAAAATAGATGTGAATGTAAGATTTACATTAGATCTATCTACTGTACAAAGCTTGATTTCTTTAATCCTATTTGAACAGAACATTCCTTTAGTCTGACTAACCTTGGGTTTCTGAATGTTTGGCATTCCTTTATAGTTTAAGTTCCTTTATAATTTATAAGTTACCAAGGTGCGGTGTTTATGAGTTTAGTACTGTTGTTCATGACTGACAACCTAATGTACCAATGTGTGTTCCTTTCACTTGTTTTTACACCACGGTTTCACTATAGTTAAGATACACAATGAAGAGCTGTTACGCAATTCTTTCGCTTAAACATGATTAATCACACTTTCTGTGACGCAGGGCATGATCGATTGCACATTTACTCACTTTGCGATTTCACGAGAAACCATAAAAGTCATAACAGTTAAATGATCAATCACAGATCATCAACATGAGAGATTGAAAGAAAAATACACATACCGTACCATACTCTAATATACTGGCAATGTACAGTATAGAGTATGATCTATAACTACTATAATAGACTTTTTTATAAATAAATTATTATTTACTTTTTATTTATTTATTATTATTTTTTTTTTTTGCCATTGCGTGCCTGACCTAATTTCCTGATAAGGTTTACTAGTGCAAAAGATAGCACAATAGTTAACCACATGTACTGCCCTAACACACATTATGCAGGGCTTTAAATTGATACTTTGGGAATTAATAGTTGGTACCTGAATTTGCCAAGACAAAATTTGCAGACTACACTACAAAAAAACAAATAAAAATATAATTATTTAAAGTAAATGTTTTCTTGCTATTAATTAATAATTTTTTAAATACTTTACGTCCTACAGAGGCCACAAACCCATGTTAAACCCGGACCGGTGCTTAACGTCCAGAGACCGATAACAATAGTCCACACTTCTTAAAGAGACAGCATGTTTTCCTTACAAAATCATCCAAACATAAAATCATTATAGCATTACTAATTGAGAAATTTCTACACCGAGGGGATTCCAGAACATCCTTATTGTCCTAGAATAGTAAAGCCCAACCTCTGGGTTCCACTTGACCTGTCTTCAACAAAGACACTTAAAGCATCAATGCATTTGTTTCTACCAGAATTCAGTTGGAGAATGAAATTTTCGTCAGCTGTCCGATCAAGTTAAGTCACTTAACAGGGAAGACCAACATCATCACCAAGTAAACAATCATACACATTATATATATACTGTATATATATATATATACATACACATATATATATATATGTGTGTGTGTGTGTGTACAGTAATCCTATGTTATGTACTGTAGGTGATAACAACCTTGTAAACATTAAAAACAAACTGCCTTATTCAGAATTATACATCCTCCTGGATCATTCAGGATTATTTTTGTCAAGGAAAAAAAAACCTTTACAGGGAAGATACAGGAAACGTGTAATCTGTAGATCAGCACACATGCATACTGGTGATCATTTTGGAAACATGTTACGTCAGGTCCAGATGAGGAACTTCACAAGAAATAATGCTTTAAATAATTTTTTGTGTTTGTGTGTTTGTTTGTTTACTTAATTCTTGATAAAAAAAAATAAAGCATTAATCTTTTTATCAGCCTGTCTTGGGAGAACATTATAGTTTTTTTTTCTTTGCAATATCTGCAATACCTTTACGGAAACTTTTTTTTTTTTTTGCATACAACCCTCAAAAAAATAATTTTCACATTGTGAACCTTGGCGTGGCTTCTGAGAATGTTGTGCGATTAAGCTGCTGAGGAATAACTGCGTAATCTATAATGAGACCAGTTAGACTAAAGGAGGTATGTGACTGTAATTAGAGATATGTCAAAAATAAAGAAACAACACTAAAGCATGTTCGGAATGTACCCCTTATTGTACTTCACTGCTTCACTTGACTGGAACGGCAATTTGACCCAAAAGGTATGTTGTGACTTAGCTGTCATTATCATTTCTTCATTGTTAATAGGTAAAATAATCATTTCGGTTTATTCATTTAAAAGCGGTGGTGGTGTCTGTGTTTTTTGCAACCTCGTGATTCCGGGTTTGATCCTGGGCACATTTTTTTTATTATTATTATTATTTATTTAAATTTCTACCTGACGTTTTACATTACAGTACATTCCATGCCTGTTCTTGGATAAGTTACTAGATGGAGGGACAGATATATAATCCGTATGTTTACTTTAAAGGTATTTGCTTCAAAGGAAACCTATTATGTAACATTCATCTTTTCACCCTTTTTCCTTCTTTTTTTTTAAAAACATTTTTGTATTAAAACAATCATATTTTATTTTTCACCCTCTGGCTTGTTGCTCATCTCTGCTGATACAATATTTAGATGGGCACGACTCAGCAGAAGGTCATTAACATAAACACTGAAATGGTGCGTTTGAACGATGAGTGAAGTAAGTGCATCATCTGCAGAGTTGGGTATAATGCGTTACTGTAATCTAATTAAGTTTCCTGATAACGCAGTAACATAAAACATCACATTTTAAATGCATGTATTTTGAGTACAGCTACCAATGTCAATAACATTACGTTACTAATGTTACAAATGTAGTGTTTAACATTTAATCAAAATGCGTTTACAATTCACGAGGCGAGGTCTTACCGGAAAAGAGGTGATTTTATTTAGGAAAAACGGGGAAGGAGAGCAGTTAAAGGAGAGGAAAAATTGGGGGGATTTGTAATGCGGAGAAAGCCTGAGATCCATTAACATTAACCTGGCGGTCTCGGTTTCCCCACCTGCATAAGGGGAGTACGCCTACGTAGGGAGCCTACAGAGTGAGCAATTAGTAATTAGTAATCTGATTATTAATGTAATTATTATTAATTAATTAATGTAACTATTTTAAGGTAATAATTAGTCATTTGTAGTAGACTAATTTTTTTAAATAAATTCCCCAACATTGCTTATCTGAGGGGTATTTCAGCTGGAGCATCAACGCATACTGTACACTTTGCAGGACCTCATAAAATATTGGACCTTTGAATCATTTCAGAATGATTTATTAAACAGATATTGAAATACAGATTTTTGGCTTAACAGTAACAAAGAATCCTATCTTCACATTTGTATCAGTAAAAAATTTTTTTGTTATTTTATTTGGATTATAAACCAGCATTCAAGAAGTGGTTTGTATTTTTATCTGTCCGTTGTTTAACCATCAAGGCGGAGGTTGTCGATACTTTGCACAGCAGGCCCACACCTTCCAATCATGACCTTAACAATCAAACGTTTTGTTATTCAGTGCCTACAGTAATCATAAACCTGGTCATTCATCAACTTATCTGAGTTTAAATGAATGATATAAAACATGACCTATTATTTAAAACGAGGATAAACACGGGAACAGATCTGCAATGGGACGAAACAATCACAGAAGAGATAATTTATTTCACTAAGTAAAATTCTTTGATATATTTTATTTTCAACTTGCTGTGGTTTCCCCTATCTTGAGATTTTTTTTAAACATCTGGGCCAGTAGAGCACCCCTCTCCCTTCTGCTTCCTGCTCTGCGGCGGCGCTACGTCTTACAGACACAACACAAACAGAGCCTACTCCTACACACCCGATTGATGTGTGGACGCATGTGTGCAAGTGTGTAGGACGCATGCCAGTGAAGGCTTAATGTGCTAGTAGAGCACTGTGACTGATAACGTTGTTTGGGACTTGTTGGGTTTATCCTTGTGAAAGAAAAGCGTATATACAGTGCGTGTATTAAAATGCAGAATTAACAGAAGTAGACATATTCACTATAATTACTACATGAATAACATTACAGAAAAATATGTGCATGCCTGGAAAGAAAGCAATGTATTACATGACAGACCTGTTTCCAGATAAAAATATATATATATATAATATTACGAGTGTGTGTCTGTGTGTGTGCCCTGCGATGGATTGGCACCCTGTACAGGGTGTACTCCGCCTAGTGCCCGAAGTCTCCTAGGATAGGCTCCAGGTCCCCCGCGACCCTGAACACAGGATTAAGCGGTATAGAAAATGAATGAATGAATGAATGAATATATTACCAATGAAGTTAATGAAGTTGAATAAAGCTCCCAGTGACATAAAGAAAGCGACATATTACATGACAGAGCAGTTTTCAGATGGAAATAAGCAAAAAAAAAAAAATTCCTAATGTATGCAGAAAGAAGCAAATATGCAAATAAAATGTGCAAATATGCAAATGAAACCCATTTTCTCCAGCACACACAGTAAAACCTAACAGCTGTTTTGATTACAGTACTGTGCAAAACATCCAAAAAGATGCTTTTAAAAACATTTCTACATAAAATAAACTTCTATAAAAAGCACTAAGTCATAACATAAATAATAAACAGTCAATATTTGGTGTGAAAACTCTTTGCTTGAACATTAGCGGTAATGTTAGATACAGATTTGTGCAGTTTTCTAAGTTAAACAACTGTTAGGTTTTACTGAGCATTCTGGAGAATATAAGGTTTTCTGGTAAATTTGTCATACTTGCTCCTTTCTACGTACAATACTGTACATTAGGGATGTTTTTTGTTTGTTTGTTGCCATCTGCAAACTGGTTTGTCATGTAACATGTCGCTTTACTTACAGGCATGCATGTATTCTTCTGTAATGTTATTTATTTATTCATTTTATGTTTATAGGGAATGGTAAATAGGCTTGTACATACTGTAATAATGCAGACATAATAAACTTATATAACAAAATTTGTGCTACGGATAAGACTTTGGCACAGTACTGTCTCTGTCACCGAAGTACTGTACATATCTACTTTTTCACACCCATACAGAGTATGATATGCAGTGAAATGCTTACACGAATGCTTGTGACCTAAAAACAGAAAGATAGAATAGAACAGAAATTACTGCAATAAAAAAAAATTGCATTAATAAAAAATTTTTTTTTTTTTTTTTTTACATTTGGGATGAATGTACAAATTCTAATTAAAATATAATATTATGAATATATAAATTAAACAGGATGTGCATAATGTGCAATATAAAAGGGGGTAAAGATGCATGTATGATAGATAATCATGAAACAGCAATGAACACACCGTGTAAAACCATGTGCATACAGGGAAAGAGTCATATTAAATATTGCAACATTTTACATAAAAATTTAACTCTGTGACAGACTGTAGCTTGGATGGTCTGCTGGTTTAAGAATTTTAAAAACCTACTAATTGCTGGAACTGACCACTTGAGTTTATGGAGAATGGTACTGTATGGCGATTTGGGAACACCAAATAGCCTAAACTTGCAAGTTTGGATTGTGGGATTTATTAACGAGAGAAGTCAAGTTAATTTGCTTCTGATTAGATACTTAAACATACTAATGAGTGCATATACTGTATGTACACATACATTTGTAGTTCAACTAAAATACACTTTGCAAAATGTTTTATTTAAGTTCAATATAATGTAAATTTTAAAATAAAATAAACTATAAATACAATTTTGCAAAATACATATTAAAATATTTACAATTTACAAAGTTCATAAAATTTATAGAAAAATTTATTTACAGGATTCTACACATATTTAAAGTACACTATTTATAGCCTTGGGTTTTGTCATCACATGTATGTGTGTGTGTGTGTGGTGTGTTTAACATCTTCAAAACAGGAGAATCCAGCAATTCTCTATTTACGTTTCTATTTACAGGCCATTTCACTATTTCCATGGCCTTTCTGTGACTTTCAATGTACTGAGAATTCCAAGTCTGTTCCAAACATTATCTTACACGCCCATTATTCACGTTCGAGCAGCGCTCTCTCTGCCTGTAGTTAATTCCAAAAACTCCCAAGTCATTCACTTTCAAAAAGCTCATAAGCCAAAGTCATCACAGAAAACAGAATCCACTCCCTGGTGTAGCATTGTGTCTAATGTTGACGACTTTCGATAGCGTGAATGCTTTGGCTCACACTTCAGGCCTGTGGCTGGTTACAGCTTGTTCGGACAATATTCTCAGTCCTTCCACTGATTTGGGGCAGACGTGCCAGCATACATTCACATACAGTGCTCTTCCCGTGGTACGAGATCGGCATCTCCTCCGGGTCTGAATACAAAATTAAGACTGAGATACACATCACAATATAGGACTTGGGACATACTGTTTACAGAGCAACCTGAGAACGGTTTATTCCATGTCTCTAGTCTTGTAGAGGGAAAGAATTTACTTGTTGGTTTTTTATCGCATGTACTGTACGTGTGCAGTAACACAACAGTACGTGCACACGGGCAACTGAGATCTATATCTGAAGGCATTCTCAAACGTGTCCCCATGACCCTGGGCAGACTTTACTCAAACTCTGATTAGTATACACTGCGCTCGTGTCACTATTGGAGCCGCATTGCAAGTGTCAGAAACTTCTCATGATTTACGATAAATTGCGTAGCAAACTACCCTTGAGAAATAATAGTCACTTTTCAAATCCAATACAAAAATGTTTGCAAAATACTTTTTTTGTGTTTTTCTTTTTTATATATACTCAGCAAAAAAAGAAACGTGCCATTTTCAGGACTGTGTATTTCAACAATAATGTTGTACAAATCCAAATAACTTTACAGATCTTCATTATAAAGGGTTTAAACAAAGTTGTCCATGCATGTTCAATTAACCATAATCAATTAATTAACATGCACCTGTGGAATGGTCGTTAAGACCTTAACAGCTTACAGAAAGTAGGCATTTAAGGTCACAGTTCTAAAAACGCAGGACACTAAAGAGACTTGTCTACTGACTGTGAAAAACACCCAAAGAAAGATGCCCAGGGTCGCTGCTCATCTGCGTGAACGTGCATTAGGCATGCTGCAGGGAGGCATGAGGACTGCTGATGTGGCTAGGACAATAAATTGCCATGTCCGCACTGTGAGACGCCTAAGACAGCGCTACAGGGAGACAGGAAGGACAGCTGATCATCCTCGCAGTGGAAGACCACATGTAACAACACCTGCACAGGATGGGTACATCCGAATATCACACCGGCGTGACCGGTACAGGATGGCCACAACAACTGCCCGAGTCACACCAGGAACACACAATTCCTCCATCTCACAGCAAGAACTCACAAATCTGGTCCAGTCCATGAGGAGGAGATGCACTGCAGTACTTCAAGATTTTGAGCCTCCCTTCATTCAGGTACACATTGGGAAACATTTTTAGTTCATGTCTTAAGGTGTTGACTCTTTTAGTGTTCATACAAATATTTACACATTAAGTTTACTGAAAGTAAAAACAGTTGAAAGTCAGAGGACGTTTCTTTTTTTGCTGAGTATATAAACATATATAGTGCTCAGGATTGTGCAGTACTCTATAGATTGACATACTTTTTTTCAGGACAACCTATGCAATATTTTTATTTACAGTATTGACCAGCAAAGATCATGTGCAGCTTGGGTTTTAATTAATTGCGAAAGAAATATCATTAAAAAACATCATTTATTATCCTCCATTTAGTTTTATTCTATCTACTGTACATGGGTAGCAAACTGACATTAGGCCAAAATCAGCCATTCCATTGGCACAACATTAGGTGTAAAAATTTTACAAAAAGTTTGGTCCCAGAACCAACAGATTTTGAACTGCATTGCCACTGGATGCTTCTTATGAAATGTCTATGCTTGCCAATGTAGGCTCAATATTGTTCCACTGATGGTAAAGTTGTTAAGTAAAGTCTTGCATCAATATTGATAATCCTGTATACAGGGCCACGGGGACCTGGACAGGGTGCCAATCCATCGCAGGGCACATACACACGGGCACACATCAGCCACTCCATTGGCGCCAATCATTCATAGTCAGCGTCATTTTGTCCATTGGTTAACCATTTGGCCACGAGAACTGTCAGTCACTTTTAAAGCCTCATTGCTGTTGGCTCAGTGTTTGTTGTTGTGAAATGACCTCCTTTGCCATTGTAGGCTCAAATGTGGCCCCATCACTGGTAAAGTTGTCATGAAATGTGGTCTATTGCTAATTTTGCGCTGGCATTTGGTAAATGTTAGTAACGTAAAGTTGTAATGGTCGTTGTGTAATACTTGGCCCAATGTCTACGGGGAAACTGTAGCAACCCCAAATTGATGTTGGGTCAATATCAGGTCAACGCTTGGTCAGCTAGTTTGAAAACCAACATGTTATACTGTATGATTGGACTTGCTGCAGACTGTTATGGGGTTGGTTAAGCAAATACAAGCATCACTACTCCCAATTACTAACATGGAAAATATAAACGTATTTATAATGAAATAGTATTCTTACCTCGTGTTCTTAAAAAAACTATCTTGTTCAACACCATACAATACATTTAATTAACAACAGTATGGTATTTTGGATGAACCGTTTTTTGACTAAACACAATATACAACCTCTGACTCACCTTCTCAGAAACAGCCATCATGTTCCTCAACAGGGAGGAATGGAAGAATGTTTTACATAAAGACATTTAAGCTGTGATGAGAGATCCGTTAACTTATTTGTCCTTAAGGGTGTCTGGCTTTTAGACATACGCACATGCGCGCGTGCGCACACACACACACACACACACACACACACACACACACACACACACACACACACACACACACACACACACACACAGCATTCCTAACAAACAAAACCAGGAAGGGAAGGAATGTTCAGATATGGGGCTCTTACTGTAATCTGCCTACTGAGCTACTGAGCTTGCAGACTGAACCGAATCATACTGGAGCAAAACAACATCAAATATGACCTCTCTCTCTCTCTCTCTCTCTCTCAATATCTCCCCACCACCCGCAACACACCACACACACCTTTTGTATTGCTACCTCTCTATGAGCGCTGTCCATTGTTATGTGTATAATTGTAGGAAAAAACCTACTTACAATGTTTTATATTAATCAAGATCATGCATACTGTATACTGTAGCCATTAACCGTATAAGGATTTCTTGCTAACTTGTATTGATAGATAGATAGATAGATAGATAGATAGATAGATAGATAGATAGATAGATAGATAGATAGATAGATAGATAGTGAACATGCTTTGCATGAAATATTATCAGTTTATTACTTTACTATAGGTTCACATTACTATAAGGGCAGTGGTTTGCCAGGTTGCCGCTGTTGGGCCCTTGAGCAAGCCCTTAACTCTGTCTGCTCCAGGGGCCCCATATAAATACTGAGCCTGCACTTTGACCCCTGCCTACTAACCAAGCTGGGACATGTGAAGGATAAAGAATTTCACTGTGCACTGTCACTAGTGCAACCTCATTACCTCATTTCAACCAAATGAGGCCTTTTTCCTGTTGAGTCTGGTTCCTCTCAAGGTTTCTTCCTATTGACATCTCAGGGAGTTTTTTTCTCACCACCATTGCCCACGGCCTGCTCATCAAGGACTGATGTGATCGTTGTACATGAAACATATTTCCTCACACTTTTCGAACTCAAAAATCAAACGTTAATAAACTTAAGTGGTAATGACCACACATGAGGTTCATCCATTGAATAACACAGTGAAGACAATACAGAGGTGTAGGGACAGTGCAGGCCGGGCAGAGTTTTAAGACAGCTAGGGAAACAAACATGAATAGTTAAAAGATCTCAAAGTGGTAAAATTCTCCCAGATCTCTGGTGGGTGATGAACAACACCAGGAAGACGGACCTGTTGAATTCTGAAGCTTACTTTTTTTTCAATTGTTATTCTTTTCAATGCTTTTTCAACTGAAAAAGAAAGACAAAAACAGAACAAAGAAGACAAACATGAGGCAAAACTGTGGAAAGTGATGGAGATGATCTTATAACAAGACTATGTCACAAAGTAATGTTACACTAGACTAACATCGTCTTTTATTTTGGCAAGCAAGCAGCTAGCTTGGCACTGGAGCTGTGAACCTTTGGGAGAAATTGCAACACTAACTGTGCACAAGGTCTGCAAAGACCTGACGTCATTAATGCTGTTGTGGCTGAATGGGCCCAAAGCCTCGCAACCACAGAGCAGCTAAGGGGATTAAATCTGGATTGGGATAGCAATACTGTATTGCATGATTGTGATTGCTTGGTGTTCACATACTTTTGATCATATAGTGTTATAGCCATAGTGATATAAAAGTGTTTTTCTCTAACTTGGAAGCTTGATTTAGCTTTACTACCCTCTCACTCACTCACTCACTCATCGTCTATACCGCTTTATAGGGTCGCTGGGGGCCTGGAAGTCCCAGGAGACTTAGGATACTCCATGCACACAGACCTGAGGTGGGATTCGAACCCAGACCCTGGAGGTGCAAGGCCAATAGTGCTAATGTAAAACTGCCAAGCTGGACATTACAGTAGGTTGTAATGTCCTAACACATTCTGTTAAAGATTATCATTATTAATATTAATAATTTCATTGTTTAATGGGCTTTTCAAATGTCCTTTTGTGCTAAAGATGAACTAATCAAACATCAACTGTGGATGGTGTAGCAAAGGGGGAACAAAAATTTCATATGAATCTTTTAATCTTTACTCTCTATTAATATTTAGCAATTTCTTGGCACAAACAGGCAACGGCAAAGTACAGTACACACACAGTCTGACACTCACACTTGTACAAAAAAAAAAAAGTTCAAAAGAAGTACATGTTCTCGTTTAGCCGTGACTAGGCTTATTTTTGCGAAATTTGGCACCCTTAGATCAAAGAATCCAGGAATGCATGTAGGGCACAAAAAAAAACAAAAAAACAATGAATATAACAAAGCAAGCAGTGTTTTGACAGCCTCAGTGATTAAGCAAGGCTTAATCAGTTTCCATGCTCTCCATATCACTTCCTCTTAACCAGCGGAGACTCGGCTGTATTTTTCCAATGTTTTTCCCTTTCCTACTGTTAAGCGAGACTGCAGGAATGCGAAAGGAATGTGCAAAGTAGCATCCTGTTTTTATTTTTTATTTTTTACACTTGTCAGCTATTAACACTCTGAAGAAGAACAGACAAGGAACTCACCAGACCCGAGTGACATCACGGAGCAGATGGAAGGGAAGACTTTCGATGCAGGTGCATCTACAATGCATTGCGCCATAATCTCATCAGTGTAAGCAGACCTAGACGAAAACCATATTTGATCTGTTTTGTTATTTTGGGAACAGCATGACATCACCATTTCAAGGTGCTATACAGTATGTATTCCGTCCATCCTGTCAAGTGATGGATGGCTGCAGTGACCTATGACTTCCTCATTGCTCAGCCAACCATTCCAATGGCAACCAGGTTTACATACAGTACAAACACTATGAGTGATTTTTTTGAAAACACCAGCTTACTATGCAGGTCAACAGTTTTATCTTTGGGGGGGACCTGGAGTACCAGGAGGAAATCCACAAAGGACATTGGGAGAAAAAGCAAACTGCATTCACACAGTGAAGGCAAGATTCAAACCCTTAATCCTTGAGTTACAAGGTGGTGTCAACAAAGGCAACAATGCTCCAAGGGCAGTGGCTCACTGATGAAGCTTCTCAGCTACAGATCAAAGGGTTGTGGGTTTGAATCCCCAGTACTACTGTAGCTCAGACAAGCTGCCTCTTAGCATTCTGCCAGAGCTGCCCTATCATCTCGTATACATATCTTATACATAATAGGAAAAATTATTATAGAGTATATGTCATCATGGCAATAGTCACTTGACCTATGAGGGGTTCTCAAGTTAAACTGGGACAAGTGATCGTGCAGAAAAAAAGAATACAGCTGAGAGTATTGAGTTGCTTACAGTAGCTGATGCTACATTAATGGGGGTCAGGGATACCGTAGTGGTTAAGGAATTGGACTACTGACCGGAAGGTCCCCAGCACCACCAAGTTGGGCCTTTGAGCAAGGCCCTTAACCTTCTCAATTCTCAGTTGAAAAAAATGTTCAGTAAGTCACTTTGAATAAGGCCATATGCCAAATGCGTATTGCTTTACTAGCATTGTTTTATTAGTGCTTGGATACCATTGAGGTACAGTACTCTGTATGCTGAAGCTATAATCGGATTGCCTGCTTCACGTCTGAAACGCCGGCCTCCCAGGAACTCCTGTAATGGCTCAAACATGTGGAGCGAGGTCAGGACTGTATGCGAGATGTGGTAATAAACTCCCAGCCGAGTTTCTGTAACGCGCAAGTGGTGCTGGTGAATGATTGCATGTACAGTTCACAGAAAGTGACAGCAATGTGCTCCGAGTCACCGTACTGTGCTCGTGTAAATATCAATCAAGCTTTACTCTTTCATTGATGAGGAATTTCATCAATGCCCTTCCAATTCCAATTCAGGTTTTTCTTTTTTTCATTTTTTTTTTTCATTTATTCATTCCAGTTTGGTAAAACGGTGGGAATCCAGGAACACGCACTATATAGGATGCTCATATTTGCATACTCATTTTGTCCTTGCTGATTCACAATGGTGTTGCAAGGAACAGTACACCTTTGTGCACATCACATCACAGTCTAGATAAGATACTTCAGCTCTCTGTCTTAACAGCAATAATGATGATTCAGCGTTCAGGCTCACAGGTCACAGACACTACAGGCAGGGGTTTAAGAGGTGAGAGAAAAGTCAAGAATCTGAGTCAGAACCTGAGAAAAAGACATGCAGCTTGTAGACTCTGGGGCTGTCACGTGACACTGTATCATATACAGTCATAATTCATAATTGAGTTGATTATTAGACCATGTATAATGCGTTTAATCTTTTCAGACAGCTCGTTTTGCCATGTTTTGTCGCCTAGAGCTGCCGAGATTCACAGAAATGTCTTTGATTGACAAAGCAGGCGACACACCAAACCCCTTTTTCTGAAGCCGGCAGATAAACACCTAGAGTGCTTTGTAAAACATTTTATGATTTGATTTAATACTTGAAAAAAATCCTGCTGTATTACTCAGAAATTTCCTTGCTGGAAATCAAATCAGAAGTGAGTATACTGTACCTCATCACTTGTGCCATATCAACTGCTTAAAGGGGATTATTGCATATTTTGGATGCTTTCAAATCATGGAATGAGAAGGTGTGTCCAAATATTTGACTTGTACTGTACATAAATATATAAAAAACAAAGGAAACCAAGGGGATTGTGTTGGTGATGGAAAAAAAGAGTATAAGGAGACTTTAAGACTCTGGCTCTAGTGAACTTAAAAGTGTATAAAGGATGTCTAAAGTTAGATTTAGACCTACTGTATGAGCATCCATTGTGCATTTTTCTGCGCTGTGAAGCTGAGACTAGAGCACTGCCACGTCTGTCTTCTCTGAGCTTCAGAAATGGTTTAATATTTAACGTCTGTCTGTCAGCATGTGCTGTTCTAAGATACTGTATAGTCTGTCTGGTGAAGCTGGTGCATTGTTTCCTCTGCTATATTTTGAATAGATTAGTTTATATATCATTGTTTCTTATGGATACAAAAATTATTTATGGCAATTTATAAAAAAATAAAAAAAAACATTGTCCGCTGATAGGTCACAATTTAGCCACTGTTATTGGCTCTGTTATGCTTCATGGTGATGTAGTAAATAGCACTGTCGACTTGCACCTCCAGGGTTGTGGGTTCGAACCTGACATTGGGGTCTGTGTGCATGGAGTGTGCATGTTCCCCATGTGCTTGGTGGGTTTTTCCTCCTACAGTCCCAAACCATGCAGATTAGCCTAATGGGTGTTCTCATATATATCCCATATACTGTACATATATATACACTATATATAGTATATATGCAGTACGTAGCAAGGAGGAACCTAGCATGGCTGGTTCTGTCATAATATAATCCGTCACAATACACAAGTTGTTAAAAAGCTTTCATCACTGGCTTACAGGGAAAATGTTGATCTTTCTGCCATTCGAAACAAGTTAAAGCCTCCTCGACGGTTTATGATTATTATGTTATTAATTGAGCTGATTTGAGCTGCACAATTTTGGGGAACTTGCCAAACCCATAACAGCTGTTACTTTGTCAGAGACCATTTTAGAAATGTGTCACCTGTCATCAGAATGAATTAACACTTATTATTAATATGTAAGAGAACATACTGTGTACACAATACAAGATTACTGATAAACACTCTTGATATATGGGATTTCATATTTGCATTCTATGGGTCGATGGATGTGGTAGTTTTCCAGAGTGGCGACCATGTGGACTGTTTCAGCCATGACAGCGCCGGCTGTCACATTTACATTTAGGCACTTTGCAGACGCCATTATCCATAGTGACTTACATTTTTATCTCATTATATATCTGAGCAGTTGGGGGTTAAGGGCCATGCTCAAGGGCCCAAGAATGGCAACTTGGTGCTTGTGGGATTTGAACCTGGGACCTTCTGAACCGTAGTACCCCTGAACCGTCATTGGGGTCTGAGTTCCTATGGAAATTTCCTACTGAAATTGAAGTATTCCTACTGTCATTTGAAGTATTCTTGAATTTTTGTTCTTGTTATGAGTTATAAAATATGCTTCATATTTGTGATATATTTAAAGAAACAAAAGAAAAATAATGTAATGTATAATAAAGTATGTTTCTGCATTGTTTTATTGTAAATAAATCAAATATGAGTGGTATTGGGTGGTAGAAAGGCCACATACTGTATAAATGTATTATTATTATGATTGTTATTATTTTTTTGTTAATGTTATTTTCCTTACAGATGTATGATGTAATTTATTTGCTTTCATCAAAGTATGTTATTAAACACAAGCGATGCAACACAAGAGATTTTAATTCAAATAATTTATTTGAGATAAAAAAAGAAGTACAAAATATAAATAAGACAGCTGAATAAATTAAATAAATAAACTAATAACCTACTTTACATGATATAGGCCCTGAAGGCAGTGAAATTCAACAACGTTCAAGTATCTGGGCTCAAGCTGAAGGCTGAAAACGGCCTTTCCCTTGATAGTGAAGAAGTAACAGCAGTTCTTGTTGACATAGCACCGAGTTGTTCGGTGTGCCACACACACACACACACACGCACACACACACAAACATCAAGCCATAAGAAGTAGTTAAGAGGTTTCCCATTAAACACATTCCACTGAAACCCAGTGCTTGTTTTTTATGGGGAATTACAAGGACATTAGTTGGTCTGTTGTATTGCAGGAAAAAACAATTAGTGCAGTTTTTTTGGCAAGCGCCGAGCCATTGAAACTCGTTTGCACATGTAACTGAAAACACGCAACAGTAACCATGTTAATAATATTTCCGCGTTCAAAATGAGGGCAAGGGGAAAAAAAAAAAAAAAAAGAAAAACCTCCCCCTTGAGAGCTGGGCGGTCGATCCTTTTCATAAAACAGTTCATATACAGTATATATTTATATATGAACTGTTTTATGAAAAGGATCGATGCTTTATATATATAAAGCGTCCCACCAGCAGAGTGAGATAAGACAGCGTAGCAACCTTTGCTCATTTTTTTATATATATATCACAGAGCAGAAACATAAGCATGAACTCAGTGTCTATGACGGTGTCCTACATCAGTCCAGCGAGGGCCGGAATCCAGAGAGGTATTTCAGATTTTCAAGAGAAATTAAAAAAGTCGCGCATGAAACTCTGATACAGAGAAGTGCACCTGAAATGGACAGAAGAACATGTCCAAAAAAAAAAAAAAAGATAAAAAATAGACCTATCAGACACATCAGTGTTATATTTAACCTTTCATAGCATAGCAATATTGCACAAATTGTTGTTGGGTTTTTTTTGTGTGTTTTTCTTTTTTTTTTTTTTAAATATATATATTTATATATTTATATAAGTGCCTTATTTGTAAGGCTAGATTTTAACGCTTTCATTTGATAGTCCCACATGTTTTTTTTTTTGGCTTAACATTCCTTCCTTTGAAAAGGCCACCACTTCACAGGTGTTCAAGGTGCTCCGTTCCTCCTTTAGTAACAACACAAGGCACGCTTGTGCTCAAACCAGCATTTTCAGACATTCCACCGCTTCCCTGATCCGTGATGTTTCTGTGTATCAATTATGGCCCTGAACGCTTGAAGTCTTTGCCTCTTAAGACTGTCAGTATTTAGAATAGATGAATTATTAGCCCTTCCAGTGTCTTCCGTCCTTCCAGCTCCAGTCACACAGCAGAAGAGATTCCTCTCAACCTTCTTACCCAGGAATGGGAAGATTTTGATTTGATCCTTTTGCTCTGCATCATCTTCTTCTTCTTCTTTTTTGACAGCTTCAAGATTTGTTGGTCTTGATGAGCTTCGAACGCTCTGCCGCGACGAGATTAGCCTTCGCGACTTGCCTATGGTTGGAAAAAATTGGACACCTGGTTACCACCCATTGTGCACACACACACACACACACACACACACACACACACACACACACACACACACACACACACAAACATATTCAAACATACACTGTTGTGTATTAAGTATGCAGGAAGGTTTCTTACCTGAAATATCTAAGCAGGCCTTTGTCAGCTTTATCGACGCGTCCCACTTCAGGATCGAGAGGACTCACGACGACAAGGCTTGGGTCCATTGAGCTGTGGGCAGAAAAAAAAACATACCATAAAACATACAGTACAGTATCGCACCCTCACATGTTGAAGCATTACGATCTAATTAGCTCGAAATTTCTGAGCAAATAGCATTCCCTGTCTCCACCTCTTTAGCCTGCAGCAAATATTGCGGAGC
The DNA here is from genome assembly GCA_030522415.1 of Channallabes apus. NCBI lineage: Eukaryota > Metazoa > Chordata > Actinopteri > Siluriformes > Clariidae > Channallabes > Channallabes apus. The sequence continues at coordinate 24,479,495 of CM060105.1, read as the reverse complement.
GTGTCGTTTTTGAGATATGCGTAAGACGTCAGTAAGGAAAAAAACAAAACAAAAAGGGTGGAGGCGCTAGGTAACCCGGCGACTTCAAGAATTCTTAACAGTCCAGAGCAGGTAAAAAAAAAAATCTTCTAATAATAACCTCATGACTCAGAGCCGTGAATGACTCATTATAAATCCAGCCAGTGAAGGTTAGTCCCAGTCAAGTAAACAGCTATACCTTATCACAGCGCATCTCTTTAACCTTTTTAAGTAGAGTTTACCCTGATCTCTCCTCGTTCTGCGTGATCGCCGTCGGTATGCAGGAAAGAAAAGTCTATCACCTTTGATCTGGAGTCTATTTTCTTTTTCCCCCGGTTTGATTTACACAAGAGACAAGGTTTAGACTGTGCTCACCTGGTGTGGCAGAACGTGGAACAGGTGGAATCGTTAGCGCTGGCGCATTCGCAGCGGCCCGTGGAGCGCCGCCGGCGGGACAGAGGACTTCCGAGGCCGTATGGGGTGATCTTACTGCACGAGAGAGAGAGAGAGAGAGAGAGAGAGAGAGAGAGAAAGGGATGAAGATACGTATGAGCTTTGATATGAACTGTTCGGCATAGTGCTGAGATTACAGTCAAGCTGTAATAAGATTCATCCTCCTTACCTAGGTGTGTTGACCCAGATTATGTCCAAGTGGCAAAAGTAGATGCATTCCTTATCCATCCAGTTACTGCAGGAGCAGCGTTTGGTGCGAACCCTGGCGGCCGAAGAAGACGAGCTCTGGGATTCTGATGGCTGGGAGAGTGGTAGTCCAGATCCTGAAACCAGATCACATTAAAAGTGAATATATATATATATGGCTGCACAGAGATGAGAAGCTCAGCATTGTTGTTATGTCTGTATTAATCATATTAAGAAGCAAATATCTATAAACTCTCAATCAATCTCAGACAGTGTAAATATGCCATGCTTAGTACAATGCCATCCATTTAGATATGGAACGCTTATCAGTTAAGATAGAAAGGCAATCACACAATAACCTTATTGTCTCTAAGATGCACTATAAAGATTGTGTTGTTTCTCATCACTGCAACAGTAAAACAGCTACAGAATTTTGTCTATCAAATTCTGCAAGCAAGCCGTTCAATTTCCACAAGCACATCACACCTAAGTTCTTAAGAACTCCTACATGAATATATTTATATATTGCAAAAAAAAAAAACATGTAATGCATGTCTAGTGTAATAAGTGTGCAAATTTGCATCCTCCAGCAAAGCATAAGGGAAAGCAAAACTTACCTTCTTCAACAAAGACGGAGAATGTGGCAAAGATCAGCAGAACAGTGTGCAGTGAGAGATCCATTGTGAAAAAAATTTTTTTTAAAACACCAAAGTTTTTTAGATCCACAGAAAAGCAAGGTTTGTGCACAAGTTCACTGAGCGTTAAGCTCTTAGTGCTCTTGCTAGAGGCAATAACAGGTGCTCAATCGTAGCTCAGATTCCCGACCTGCCTCTTATATAGAAGAGAGTTGATGCCACACCTCCAGTTTTACCACCAACACATGGAGGCTGTTACACAATGAGTCGCCTCCTCGCATTCTCCAGAGGATCATCGGTTAGACATGGAAAACTGGATAGGAAAAAAAGAGAGAGAGAGTGAGTAAAAAAAATTAAGGAGTGGAGAAGCCGAGATGGTCCTGCTTTGACTACTATTGTGAGATGTAAGATATCACTGTCAGGGTGTGATATGAAACCTTTCCTGCCTTTTTACCTCAGGGAATCTCCATTATTATATGGAAAAAGAAACGAGTCAAGGTGGTGTTTAATGACTTCTTTACACACAAGTTTTATTTTTTTTTAAGGTGTAGGTGTGCTCTTTTTCTTTGTTTGATATATATGTACAGTACTAACTAATGTACATGCATAATACTAGATGTAAATAAAATATAGTTAGTTTAGTGTCCTAAAATATAAAAATATAAAAGTTTTAATTTCTATTATGAACATTTATAATTCTGGTCCAAACTATCTATTTATTTATGTATTTTTTATTTTTTATTTTGTTTGCCAAAGTAGATAATAATATAATAACTCATTAAAGTCATTAAATAGCCATATATATGTTTACGTCCATACGTTTACACGTGCAATTTATTTTAGTATACTTTAAATTAATATGTTAAAGCTACTGTACATGAAAAATGAAAAAAAATTGATTGTAGTACAATTCTTATATGACAGACTGTCCACTTCAATATACATCAGGCAATATACAGTGTGTCTATATATATACACTATATACACTATATACACTATATATATATATACTTTTGTAAAAGGGAATAAAAAATAAAAACACCTTAGAAATTATACATTACGAACTGTCTAAGCATAAACCTTTAGACTTCTTTTTACTGCTTCCTTTTTTGTACTACATACACTACACTACATATACTGTACTACATACCGTCATTTGTGATAATTATGATTAAGATGTTGCTTTGTACTTTGTACTTTGGCTTTTAAAGTCATAAACTGGTACCAAATGGATTCTAAAGATTGATGTTATTCACTCATGCTTAATACAGTAGTTTGCAACAATACTGTAAGAACAATTTAATTATCATCATCACATCTAATAGAGGCAATTATTGTTAATTTTTACACTGTATACTGTACATTGCTGATAGAACTGAAGGTGAAAAATAGTATTAAAGTAAAAAAATAAATAAATGAATAACCAAATCTCTCAATTAACTCCATATATGTTCATTTTTAATTATTCCGATTGCTTTATTAGGCTTCTTAACTTATATCAAAATATATAATAAATTCTCCAAATGAAGAAATCCAAAATCGATCCTCACATGATGGAATTAAATTTCACAATTTCACATGATGGACCTAAAAACTATTTAAGCTATTATTTATTTATTTTTGCAAACCTCCCCAGCGGTTAATGCAAATTGTCTGAATCATCATCATCATCATCATCATCATCATCATTAACATCCATTACCTTAGGTCTTTACACTATCAGGTCTCATTGCTAAGCTGTAATGAATGGAATTCAACAATGGATATCTGATAATAAATGGCACTGGGTAGAATATGCAAATGTGATGAAAGATAGAAAATGTGGAACAGGAAATGAACTCTGGGATATTTTGCATGAAGGATTTTGGTAATTGCCCTAGAATGATACCTCTTCATTCATTTTCCTCCATCTCCTTCAATATACATAAGTCTGCAGAAATAAGTACTGTATATTAGTTATAGTTTATCTATTTTATGATAGTCATCTAATGAATGTCAGGATGACTGATGTGATGTCAGAGTTGCTATGGGATGAAAAACAATGTCCCGTTTGAAACAAAAGGGGGCAGAAATGCCTCCAAGGAACGTACAGTCTTTGCAAGGGGCAGGAAATGCCAGAGACACGTCACCATCCATTAAACAATGGCATCAACGAAACTATTTGTCACATTAAAAAAAATGGATAAACAAAAAACGGCCAGAGCTTAAGCAAATATTTTTCTGGTGCCACAGAACGGGCAGATTGTAAACACTCATCTGTCTGGAAAAAGTCCAGAATTTCAAATAAGGCAATACACTTTCATTACATTACATTACATTACATTACATTACATTACATTATATGCATATGTACATACATACATACTTGTAATTCTGTAAATATTTGATGCATGTTTTATTCAGGAGGTATGATCTTAGTCATCACATGTTCAGCTGTTGTTCATCGAAACTATTCGGCTGACCTCATAAATAGTTAACTATTTGCAAAGGAGACCCGCATGGCAGCGCTTGCCTATCTGCGTCTGTCTCTGTTTTGTCTCTGTCTCTCTCTCTCTCTCTCTCTCATTCTCTGTCTCAATCTGTCTCTTCCTGCAGTCACACTGCAAAAATGCACCTTTATCCATTTCCTGTTCTGGATGGCTCGGCAACATGCCGCGCAGAGTGTGTCAACAGGCTCGCACAGTTAAATGACTTTATGGAATTCCTTAGGTGGCCCGCCGGCATGCAGGACTTTGATACTCTTCCCTTTCCTACTGATAATCCCTGACCAAAACAGGTCAATAAAAACAGAGGAAGTCGATATGCAATGTTTTATTAATGGTGATTAATTAGACAACAATGATGTTATAAAAAAGCACTTCATTTTTTTGTAGAGTGTTTTTCTTCTTCTTTTTTTTTGATACAGTCTTCCAGCCAAATTGATCAGTATCAGAGTTTCTTATACACTTAGGAGAAAGTTGGCTTGGCAGCTGATGCAATAATACAATTGCAACTGAAAAAAAAAGCAAGGAAAATAAACTATATAATTTAAGATATATAAAGGGCACACCCTTACAACACAATTGCACTACCTTTATCTGTGTACTGTACAGTATATTGCTCCAAATAATCAGATCAGTATCTATAGCATTACTCAACTTTAAGCTGGAACTAACCTACTGTAAACTCTATAGTCTTTCTTCTCTCTTTCTTATTTTCTTACTTACACACATAATTACATACATATTTATTTACTCACGTACTATGAAAATCACTAAAATATATACTCATAATGGAAATGTTAACCCTGTCAGAATGTTCCATGAATTCCGGGTCTGAACGTTCCTTAATTTCAGCTACATCACTCATCACTCCAGTTCATAAAAGGTCTGAGCGATGAGAAATGATTTCGGCTTTTTTCTTTCTTTTCTTAAATCCTGCACATCCAGTTATTATTTACGTTTGAATCTGGTTGTAACATCATATTACAAATTTAATTAGCTCTAACAAAAAAAACAGTGGCCAGTGATGGAGGTAACATGTTACAAAAATACCATGTTACTTTTACAATGTACAGTATATAACATTCAGCTATAACATTAACACCTCAAATTAACATTAATTGTTAGTTATATACCAATAAACTGGTCACAGGATCATGGGCACCCAAGGCCTCACATTCGCCTGCGGGGACCAAACGCCAGCTGGTTCAATCCGATCCCACAATAAACCTCTGAAAAAAATTAATAATTGAAAGGCACCAGAACATCCTGTGCACCACAGCCTGCTGCAGGAAAAAGTGCCCAAGGTACAGTATATATTTGGTGTTTTCCATGTCTTTTCCAAACACATGCACTGTGCATGAGTACAGTACTGTACTATGTGCTGAATAATTTCAAGTTCAGGCATAAATCTGTAGTTATCCCCTACTTGATGTTGATGACTCCTTGCATCTTGAATTAGCTTGTTACTGTACCATATATAGTAATACATTATTTTATATACAATAATACATTAATATCAATGGTCTTCTCAAGGGTTTCTGGTTTTATTCCTCTGTCCAAAAACATGGTTGTGCAAAAGTGCCCCTTGGTGGATACCCAGTGGTACTGATATATCATCTGGATCCACTGCATGAATGAAGTACATACTAACTACTGTGTTTCTTAGTCATTCACTCTTAGATATCTTGCATTAAGTATGAGGATACGCTAGTCTATTTCTGACCTGCTTTGGTTTGTGTCAGGTCGTCCAAACCAAGAGCCTGGAGTTTTAGTTTCATTGTGTGGTAATTCACCTCTGACGGAAGTGCTTGTAAAAGGTGTGGGTGAGAGGGGTCAGAGATAATCTTGTGAATGTGTATCTGATAAGAAATGCCACTGCATAAAGTATTCAAATACCTAAATGTGGAGTCAGGCATTTTGTCTCAGGCAGAGGTGGAAAGTACTTACCGTATGTAAATTCAGTCCCAGGCTGATCCACTTCAATACTGGCCGGAATAAAACCAGTCAAAATAAATAAACATACCTTTATATGCTTTAATTATGTAAAATCCTTCTCAAAAGTAAAACAAAAAATACTTACAAGACCACATCCAGATACTGTTGTACAGTATTTTGGAATGGCAGAATTACTCCTACCAATACTTGAGCAAACTTGTTCATTATGTTCAGAGTGATGATACAGTATAGTATACAGATTCAGCCAGCTAAGGCATTCTGGCATTTTATTGGCTGGAAATGAGTGTGCTTTCTAAATGTTTTCATCGTGCACATGGTGTTCCAGACATGGGCTAACCAGGGTGATGACAACAGTAAGTTATCAGGGCTGTCTGCAGCTGCCTGGCCATACTCCTCAAGGGCAGACGTTCAGATGAATTACTCCCTTTCCTCTTTAGCAAACGTAACATAATGTTTACTTGCCAACATTTTATTTCTCCACCCAGAATTGAATGTGTTAATATGACTATAAAATGCATTTAATGTTCCTTATCAGAATCACGCAGTTATGATGCAGAACATACTGAAAAATAATACGATTATTTATAAGGTTTTATTTATGGAAACTTTGAGAGTATGAGTGTTTAAATGACACAAAATACTTTTTATAAGTTTTTTTGTTTTAATTATTATTATTGATGTTGTTGTTGTCAACATTTTTTAAATTCAGTTAAACAAGTTATTTTGATTTTTTAAATAATAATTAACATTTCTTTCATGTCCCTAGAATTGGTGTCCACCTTGTCATTTTGGGGGACTGCCACTTTAAGAAATTAGCCATATGCAATCAGTGCCATTACAGTACAACCATTATTTTGTTAATGTGCGTACAATCACTGTAAGCACACTGAGCAATTACACTTACAATTCTAAGTTCTCTTCATATTTTGTTTGCACTTTGATGTTGTCAAGCTTAACATGTCCACCCTGAAATTTTATATATGCATATATGTGCATGGAGTTTGCATGTTCTGCCAGTGTTTTGTGGGTTTCCCCCAGGTTTCCTCCCACATGTATATTAGGCAAATATCTTTCAATACTTTGAATAAAAAGAGTAATTGCCCCCTAAACCTACAGTAATGCTGTAAAACAGTAACACTGTAAGGGTGTTGTGCCACCCTTAGTGGTAACAAATTAATCAAGCATTTGCGATACCTGGCAATGAGTCTTTCACATCGCTGTGAAGTCTTTCTCACTCTTCTTTGCAGAATTGTATTAATTCAGCCTCATTAGAGGGTTTCAGGTCATTGTATTGCTGCATAACCCAAATGCACTTGAGTTTGAGGCTCAATTCAATTCAATTCAGTTTTATTTGTATAGCGCTTTTTACAATTGACATTGTCTCAAAACAGCTTTACACAATCAAAAGAATTATTTAAGTTTGTATGGAATGTGAATGTGTATGAATCAAAATGTTCAGATAGTCCCTGGTGAGCAAGCCCGAGGGCGACAGTGGCAAGGAAAAACTCCCTGAGATGGTAATAGGAAGAAACCTTGAGAGGAACCAGACTCAACAGGGAACCCATCCTCATCTGGGTGAAACAGATAGCAGGAAATGATCTGCATTTATACAGTGTTAAGTGTTAGGTTCAGCTATAATAGTTGATGTTTTATTGATGTTAAAATGGAGTCCAGTAGTTATTGGAGATAGACTTGTAGAAAGTTCCAGTCCTGAACTATCGAATTGTCAAGTCCTCAGAGAAACAGCTGACAACACCAGTCGAGGGCAGAACCATCTTCTAAGTAGATAGAAAGACATACTATTCAGACATTCTCCTTCAGAATTTTCTGGTAAATCGCAGAATTCATGATTCCACAAGTTATGGCAAGTTGCGGCCATCCAAATAATGCAAAGCAACCCAAGATCATCACACCACCACCACCACCACCATGTTTTTACTGTTGGTATTGTATGATGTTATAAAATGCTGCGTTAGTTTTACAGAGCATGTTACAATGTAACATGATGCACACTTTCCAAAAAGTTCATGTTTTATCTCATCATTCTAGAATATAAACAGAATATTTGCTTAAACGTCTTGAGGATAATTATTATATTTCTGGCAAATAAGAGACAAGCCTTTGTGTTGTTGTCAGCAGTGGATTTTAGCCTTGGAACTGTCCCATGGATGCCATTTTTGCCCAGTCTCTATTTTTTATCGTTGAATCATGACCTTAACTGCGTCAAGTGATGCCTGCAGTTCTTTAGATGTTGTTCTGGGTTCTTTTATGAGCTCCTGGATGAGTTGTTTTTGTGGTCTTGGAGGAAATTTGGTAGGTCGGCCACTCCTGGAAAGGTTTACTACTGTTCCAGGTTTTCTCCATTTGAGAATAATGGATAATGGCTCTCACCGTGGTTCGCCGGAGTCCCAAAGCCTTAGAAATTATTTTGTAAGTCTTTCCAGACTTTTTCAGACTTGTTCTTGAATTTCAATAGATCACCACATCTATTGCTTTTTAAGATCTTTGACAGGGTTTATTTAAACGATTTCTTAATTCAACAGGCCTGGCAGTAATCCGGCTTTGGTGTGGAAAGTGAAACTAACTCAGCTTTCCAAAAATGTGGTTAATTACAGTTAGTTTATGATATAGTGAAGGGAGTTTTACAGAGTTTGAGCAAATTAGTAATTTTTTAATAAAGCCAGGTAGGTTTGGAAAGCCTTTTTCCTTTAATAAATGAAATCATAATGTAAATTAATTAATAATTTTTTTATTTACTCTGGTTGTCTTTGTGTAATGTTAAATTTTTTGATGATCTCACTCATGTAAGTGTGACCAAAAACTATTATGACTTTTATGAAGATTAGAAAAGGGGGGATTTTATGCTAAAGACCTCCAAAAAGCCCCAGATGCTGGGAAAAAAAGCACCAAACTATCTGGTCACTCAATGTGATGTCACTTAATGTGATGTCACTGAATATGATGTCCCACAGAGAGTTATTTACCGCTTTTCAGCATAGGTTTAAGGCATCGCCACAGCTGACCTGTTTGAGATATCAAAAATCCCTCTGCAATTGTGCATTCTGACTGTCTTGAGATCACATCAGCCCTGTTTGGTGGCAATCGTATAAATTCTCAGGCATCCTAATGGCAGCAGATTCCAATCTGTCTGTCAATTTTCATGAGTTTTTGAGCATGTTAAGCACTCCAAAAACCCCAAAAAAATTAGAAAAAAGAAAATTCTTTTCACACAATAGGGCCCTTTAGACGCTATGATGACATTGGGCGGGGAAAAAATTAAGGAAGTGGGAGAATACTTTTTCACAAACACTGTATATATGAGATAAACAGTTCCCAGCCATCTTTAATAGTCAATCACTTTGTTAAAGATTCATTCTTTCATGATTTTATTATTATCAACAGATTTGTAGTCTGTAGACAGGACAATATACTGTACGTTTCTGAAAATGTACATTGTGTTTCCACTATGTGATAAAAATGTATTTACTTTTTTTTGGTCATTCGCTTGTACATTGTCTACATGTAGATTATTTATTTAAAAAAAAAAAAAGTGCTGCTTATTAACATTAGCCAGTCGCCATGAGTTAGTTAGACATGAGTTAACAAGCTACAGTACAGTACCTCTGGCTTCTGTCATCTGTAGGAAAGCAGTCAAATTGATGATACCCCAAGTTCAGACATTGTATTCATTTATGCCTTATTTTGTTGTCCATAGGAAACTCAATAATCCACTTAAGATGAGGTACAGTAGAACCAGCTGGACCTTCAAGGCTTCAGGTGGGTTTTTAAAATGAATTGATTTATTTAATTCTCTACTATACCATTTATCCTGTACAGGGTCACGGGGAACCTGGAGTCTATCCTAGTGGACTTTGGGCACGAGGCAGGGTAGACCCTGGACAGGGTGCCAATCCATCGTAGGGCAAATATACACACATACTGTACACACTGACACTCATTCACACATTATGAACCATTTTCATTTCATTGTTTTATTATATTTTAATGATTAAAAAACATATAAATCTAAAATAAAAAACAATGATCTTGCCATCTGCCGAAAACGACAAAATGCACCACCATGCATTTACAGTCAAGGAGCAAACTCTAGTTAACACACAAATCTCACATGCATGAGCTACAACACAGGAAGAGGCGAGGTACTGTCTAAGGAAAAGAATAGATGCTATAAGGTAGGGTTCAAATTACACACTGGCTTTCAGGGTAGCCCTATTTTCCAGTGTGCACCACGAATTCCCAAGTCACCTGCACGCACATTCATATACAGTAAATGCACCGCAGCATGGTCAATACCACACCAAAAAACATTCTACTCTTAGGATACTTCAGCAGCCAGTTAATATATTCGATAACATAAAAAAAAAAACACACACAATAACAACAACATAAGAATCATAATAGTGATAAGATCTCTTTAATGATTAATGACTTTGATTAAATACAGTGATGAGGTGATGATGAGTTCAGGTGGCTACATAAATTTAGTAATTTAAGTGCAGCTCTGCCATGCATGGAGGGTCACAGCAGGAAAATAGACAAAATTGTGTTAATTAGTGGAGATGAATGTTCAGAAAATAAAATGCCACATTCAATTAAAAACACAACAATGATGTATTTATACTTATTTAATTTCTTGAACTTATGGAAAATAAAATATAACTTATAAAACAAAAATATACTTTTTTTTTTACTTGATTAAAAGTCTTAGGGGAGGATTTCAAGGGAGCTTGTGTCCTTTTCAGGGAAGCCGAATGCCCCTTAGATCCGCAGTAATTTGTACCCTCCAAGCCAGTTACAAAATGCTAAGAAAATCTGAAAATCATGTAAATATTTCAAGATTTCTACATCTCAATAATATAATTTGTAATAAATTAATAAACTGTAATAAATTATAAATAAGTATCATTAATGATAATAAATTAAATATACATTATATCTAATCATTTTGACATTGTGCTCCCAGACTTCTCTCCCCAGTATGTATTTGATCATATCTTTTTTAAATGTAGTTTTTAGTTTTTATTTTAAGTGTATTGTACATTATCATTCTCTCTTTTCTAATTACAAAAAAAATGAATAAATAAATAGAAGTGATTGCTGCATGTCTTTAAGGATGCTTTAAAGTCTCCCTTTATTTTTTCAGCACATTCACATTGCCATTTTATTGTCAGCTTTCAATCCAGAAACAAATAATATTTTATCACCATTCTTTGATTAAAGTGTACATTATCTTCAGATTTTCAGCCCATATTTGTTATTTTTTACTTGAGCATTAGGTCATAAGAATAGAAACAAAAAGAGCAACAAAAAAAGGAAAAGGAAAATGTACAAATGTATATGTTCAATCCAATATTATTTGTACTGTATATCACTTTTTTCACGATGGTCATTATCGCAAAACAGCTCTACAGAATCATAAGAAAATTATGGAAATGGGTATGAATTGTGAAAAATGTGTATGCAGAAATAAAAATTATTATAACTTTTGTAGATTTGTAAATTCCATCCCATTTTTTTTTACATTTTACATTTTTTATGCATTTTTTTTTCAACTTGTATTTGCCTAGTGTAATTTTTCTTTTATTGTAGTGAAATATTTATATCTTTCTATTCTTTCCTATCTTTGGTCATAGACAGTCTTACAAGCATTTCGCTGCATTATATATTGTGTATGCTTGTGTATGTGGCTAATAAATTTTTTGATTAAAAAATAAGCGTTGTTTTAACAAATGACATTTATTTCTTCTAACACCATTCTACGAAAATGAAATGGATTATTCTTAGATATAGATAGAGATACAGTAGAAGCTATATGGTATGGCATCTTGAGCCATTTTATATGAATTGATGTACAGTAGATCAATTTAAAAATCAGTGGTTTATGTAACGACCCTAGCAGAAAGCTCTCGTCTGGTCCAACCACTCAACATTTATCATTACCAGTATACTAATCACCAGCCTGATCATCATCTGCACCTGTTTCTCACTGGTTCATGCCTTAAGTTAGATGGGATTTTATGCTTGAATGGTTGTAGGTCACTGTGTGGCTTAATAGTCTAAACAACATTCCTTTGAAACTGCTGAAAATGAGAGACAAAAAAAGTCCTTCAGAAAGCCAGGAGAACTATCCCTTAAGACTATGTTTAAAAAAATACAAGAAAGTCTGACTCTTTGGAAGCAAACTATATAAAAAAAAGAGTGTTTCAAGACTTACAGAATGTTGGTCATCTTGCAGTTAATAAGAGATAGCTTGCACAATATACTGTATGATCCAAACATTTAGGGCATCTTTAGAAATGCACTAGGATGTCATTAATGAGAAATAGCGAGAATAAACATCACACTGCTAGTATGATTAGTTGAATGGAATGAAGATAAAGATACACACACACTTTTCTTGTCCACTTCTCTGAAGTGTTTACAAAAAAACAAAAAAGTGGCACCAGTTGAGGAAAGTGTATAACTACCGAGTAATTAAACCTCTGAACATGATAGTACGTCTGACATTCTCTTTCCTTTTTTTCTTTTTTAATTAAGAAAATCAAATTACAACATACTGTACCAAGCCTCAGGTCTGTGCCGATTCATGTGGGTTGTTGTGGTAAGTTTTGTCGTGTTGCTGTGGCAGCCGCATTGGAAAGCCCTGCCCTCTATAGTTTCAGCTGAAATCAAAAGACACACATTACTGAAGAAACGTGATTAATCTTTAAACTGACATATTGTCAGATAATTACAAATGATTAAGACCAGAGCTGGGCCCTTTGAGTAGGAAACTCTGCATGCATATGGAACACCGTAGACATTACTTATTTAGTCTTGTGTTGGTTTTGGATAAGCACAACTTTCACAAGACCAGGCAAGTACAAGGTCTGATCGCCTGCAGTGTCTGGCTCTCAGATGTCACTCGGAAATGATATTTCGTTATTAAAGAGCACAACAAGATGGTAAAGAGCATTAAACAATGAAAAACAGCTCTTTAGCTGCCAGACACATGACAAGCTCTGGCAGCTACCTCACTTGATATGATGGACCTCACTTGAGATAAGGTGCAATAATGAACTATAAAAGTATTCAGCATTGAGGATGAATTCATTTGGCATCTGAGAAACCAAATGCTACTTTGTAATAACTTGGCTTTAGCATTTTTTTTTCCAAAGTGGGCCACAATGGTAGTAGTGGGGTTAAAATTTTAATTATTATATTTGTTAACTTAATTGACTTTTTCCCCTAATATTATTCGTTACCACGAATTCAATAGTGTGAACTTGGCAGTAGAAACCTTAAAAAGAAAAAAAAAGTGATAAAAAAAGCTCTATACTTTCTCTTTGATAATCTGACAAATATTGTACATATTAAAATACTGTTTATTTAATAAATCTGTATTGAGGAGGTCTGAGGAGCTGTTGAGATACCTGGTTATAAAATGGCTCTTACTCAAGGGACCTTGGTGATTCTGGTAGTTGGTTGGAACCTGGGACCAACCAACCTGGGACCAACCAACTACCAGAATCACCAAGGTCCCTTGAGTATCCACTTTAAGACCCTTAACCCTCAACTACTTAGATGTATAATGAGATACGTCTGTCTGGATATGGGTGTCTGCTAAAATTCCTGAAATGTAAATCTGAGTTTCCTTTTCAGATTATAAACATTAGATTAGCATTAAGTATAATGCAAGTCCTTCATCTTATTCACATCCATTCACACCTAGAGGCAGTTTAGAATGTTCAATCAAATTGTCTCCATATTTTAGGAGGTGAAAAGAAACCAGAGAACCCAAGAGGAACCCAAGAGATTGAATACATGCAGAAACACCTCATAACCCCAATGGGTTGAATATAGGAACTTGAAGCTGTAAGTCAGCAATGCTTACCAGTTCACCATCTAGCCTGCTAGGAATCCAGTATCTATCTAATCTGTATCTGTTTATCTGGATTAGAGTAGAGGGAGTGGGATTCCACAGAAAACAACACAAAAAATGTCCACAAGTAGGTGGTTTGCTTAGTGAAAAATATTATTACAGTATGTCTGTTGTTTCTACTAGACAACAACAAAATCAGAGGCATCTTATTTCTCTTTCCTTTCAGTAAAGCTGTTCAAAAAGCCCCGCTCTGTACTCACAAAATATTTTATTCAAATTCATTCAACCCAGCGTATTACAACAATACTTATAGAGTAAGGATGTTCAAGTCAAACCGGGACTTTTGACTGTGCAGAATAACAGACCACAGTTATGAGAGTTAAATCTCCCTGTATTTCTCTATACAGGGTGGGTGGAAATTAATTGGGCAATGTTAAATGTCTATAGAACTTGTAGTGTCATTAGATATAGACAATAATAAATAGGATTTAATATTTAGAACAGCATTTTCCAGGATGTAGGCTGGGACAACGCAGACTCTCACTCCATGTTATTATAATTTTTTGTGGGGCTACACAAAGAAGGGGGTGTGCAGGACAAAGTCTTGCATACTGGAGGACTCTTGGAGGCACGGATTCCCAAATGACTTCCTGACAATTGAGCATTCAATCCCCAGCCATTAATTTTTAAGACTTACCTATGTATTAAAGTACTGTACATGTAAACTTGTTTCAATAAATTTGTATTAGAAAACTTGAACTGTATTACCAATTATTAATGACTAGTTACTCTTCACACACCCTTCAGTATACAATCCCTCGGTACACTAATGCACTTATCCCAGTCTTTCACTAGTGCTGGATACCATCGAGGTAGAAAGATTTTCAGATTTCCTCCTTCACGTCTGAAATGCTGGCCTCCCAGGAACTCTTTTAATGGCGCAAACATGTGGAAATAGCTTGGAGCAAAGTCAGGACTGTACAATGGATGTGGCAGTCGCATTCCTGTGATGTGCAAGTGGTGTTGGTGAATGATTGTGTGTACTGTTCCCACAGATCTTGCAAGCTAGCGACTAGTTAATTTTCAAGGATCAGGCGTTCCACTTAGTAAATGTTACAGGAATGACGGCAGTAGGAAGATATGTAGAATATAAGTAAGTATATCGTATATGAAGAGAGGGTCCTTAGTGTAGTGGTGATATGTTAAATTAAGTTCTGAGTGCATAAATGCAACTAAGATATTCATTATAAATATATGGATACAAGTATAAACAGTGTTTGTGTATACCTGAGGTCTACTTAGGGCGCAAGAAACCACTACGCCACCATGTCACCACCTACAGTGTTGTGAAAAATTTTTCCCCTTACTGATTTCTTATTTTTTTTGCATGTTTGTCACTCTTTAAGTTTCAGATCATCAAACTAATTTAAAAAATAGTCAAAGATAACACAAGTAAACACATCATGCAGTTTTTAAATGAAGGCTTTTATTATTAAAGGAAAACAAAATCCAAAGCTACATAGCCCTGTGTAAAAAAGTGTTTGCACCCCCCTGTTAACACATACTGTAACTCTGGCGAGAACTCTGGTTTATCATACCGGAGTTAAATTTCTCTAGCCACACCCAGGCCTGATTACTGCCACACCTGTTCGCAATCAAAAAATCACTTAAATAGGATCTGCCTGACAAAGTGAAGTAGACAAAAAGATCCTTAAAAGCTAGACATCATGCTGAGATCCAAAGGAACTCAAAAACAAATGAGAAAGAAAATATTTGAGATCTATCAGTCTGGAAAAGGTTATAAAGCCTTTTCTAAAGCTTTGAGACTTCAACAAACCACAGTGAGAGCCATTATCTACAAATGGCAAAAACATGGAACAGTGGAGAACCTTCCCAGGAGTGGCCGGCTGACCAAAATTACCCCAAGGACAACTCATCCAAGAAGTTGAGACCCCACAATAACATCCAAAGAACTGCAGGCCTCATTTGCCTCAGTTAAGATGAGTGTTCATGACTCCACCATACGAAAGAGACTTGGCAAAAATGGAGTTCCAAGATGAAAACCACTGCTGAGCAAAGGCTGTTCATAGTTTTGCCAAAAAACATCTTGATTATCCCCAAGACAAGAAGTTTAACTTTTTGGAAGGTGTGTGTCCCATTATGTGTGGTGTGGCGTAAAAAGAACATCATACCAACAGTAAAATATGGTTGTGGTGGTAGTGTGATGGTCTGGGGCTGTTTTGCTGCTTCAGGACCTGGAAGACTTGCTGTGATGAATGGAACCATGAATTGTGCTGTGTACCAAAAATATCCTGAAGGAGAATGTCCGGCCATCTGTTTGTTACCTTCAGCTGGAGCGAACTTGGGTTCTGCAGCAGGACAATGATCCAAGCACACCAGCAAGTCCACTTCTGAATGGTTGAAGAAAAACAAAATGAAGACTTTGGAGTGGCCTAGTCAAAGTGCTGACCTGAATCTAATTGAAATGCTGTGGCATAACCTTAAAAAGGTGGTTCACGCTTGAAAACCCCCAATGTGGCTGAATTATATCAGTTGATTAATTGATTGCAGTTGTGGCCCAACCGGTTATTAGGTTTAAGGGGGAAAACACTTTTTCACTTAATGTCATTAAAATATCATAAAATTCTTGATGTTTTTGTGTGACTGGTTAAACTCAGCTATGAAATTACTATGTTAAGGATATCCTTAATCAATGTTTGCATTTGGGGGAAAAAATAGAAAATGGATTTAACTAAAATGACATTTCAACTGCAGCCTTTCAGCCAAGACAAATAATCAGTGAACAGACGACAAAAATTTCCTTTATGCATTTCCTAGGTAGCTTAGTGGAGGCGTGTTTGTCTTGTGATTACGAAAGAGTGTGGTCAAATTCCTCCTTGTTAAGAGTTACCCTTTCCTCTCTTTTTTTCTCCTTTCATCTCACATGGCTCGTTTTTGTTCATGTTGATTTTTCTTAGGTATTTTGAAGGAGAACAATTCTGATGAAGTTTACATGGACTGGAAGTGAAAATCCCCCTCAAATCTTTTGAGATAAGAAAGTAAAAACTTAAAGCAAATAACTTTCAAGTAGATGTGAGCAAGCTGTTAGATATGAAGCTTGTAGGACAAACAAAAACGCTTTTACATCAATTAAAGCTGTTATTCATTCAACCTTAATACACTACCAGGCCAAATGTTTTTGGACACCTTACCATCACACCCATGTGCTTGTCAAAAGGTTTACTCCTGGTTTCATGCAATTCTACTGTAGCTCTTATAATAAGCTACAATCTTCCATTATGGGTGTTTGTGTCCATTCAGCCACAAGAGTCTTAATGATATCAGGCATTGATTTTGAGTTTGGAGGCCTGGGGTGTAGTCAACAATCCAGTTCAATCCAAAGGTGTTTGAAAGTCAGGGCTCTGTGCAGGACCCTTGAGGGCAACAGTGAACCAAGGTTTTGCCACTGGACAATTGCTGGCACCAAAGCTGATTCTACATTTCAACCTTACAGTCCTCAGAAACAAAAACCTCACTAAGGTACGCAAACTCTCACTCTCAATGGGGGATTAAAACTACTGTACTGGTCATTCTCAAACAATAAGTTCATTATTTTCTGTAATGTACTGATAAACATTAAACTTTCATATATTTTAGATTAACTACACACAACTGATGTACTTCAAGCCTTTTATTGTTTTAATATTGATGATTGTGGCATACAGCTCATGAAAACCCAAAATCCCTATCTCAAAAAATTAGCATATCATGAAAAGGTTCTCTAAACGAGCTATTAACCTAATCATCTGAATCAACTAATTAACTCTAAACACCTGCAAAAGATTCCTGAGGCTTTTAAAAACTCCCAGCCTGGTTCATTACTCAAAACCGCAATCATGGGTAAGACTGCCGACCTGACTGCTGTCCAGAAGGCCATCATTGACACCCTCAAGCAAGAGGGTAAGACACAGAAAGACATTTCTGAACGAATAGGCTGTTCCCAGAGTGCTGTATCAAGGCACCTCAGTGGGAAGTCTGTGGGAAGGAAAAAGTGTGGCAGAAAACGCTGCACAATGAGGAGAGGTGACCGTTAAAAAGTAGAAATTAAAGTTCCTAACAAGCAACCGCTTTTTAGCTATGTTGCCTTGGGTACCTCTCACCTAGTGTATGGAGGGGCATTTCAACTCAATTCAATTCAATTTCAATTTTATTTGTATAGCGCTTTTAACAATTGACATTGTCGCAAAGCAGCTTTACCCATTCAAAAGAATGATTTAACTTTGTATGAGATGTGAACATGTATGAATCAAAATGATAAGACTGTCATTAATAAGCAAGCCGAGGACAGTGGCAAGGAAAAACTCCCTGAGATGGTGATAGGAAGAAACCTTGAGAGGAACCAAACTCAACAGTCAACCCATCCTCTTTTCTGTGAATGGATAGCAGGTATTGATCTGCATCATACTGTGTGAGACTGGAAGTTCAGTAAAACAGGAGATATGTTTAAGTTAAAACTGAGTCTAGTTCATTATTGGAGGCTCGGGTAGACTCTAAGAAACTCCAGTCCTGAAGTATCGAACAACGGAAGTCACAATTCCTCAGAGAACAGCTGTCTGAATCAGCCGAGGACAGGACTCATCTGGTTTTGCTGACACGTATACTGTAACTGTGTGTCATCGGCATTACAATGAAAACTATGAAAGCATGTAAAGAGAAAACTGCAGTGGGCCTAAAACTGAACCCTGTGGAATATCAAACTTCACTTTAGAACATGCAGAATGGTCACCATTTAAATCTAGAAAACTGATGGTTCTAGGAAAACACGTGATAGTCTTCGGCCCTCCCGACTGAGTGGTAGTAGTAGCCTTAATGTGGGAGCCCCGTAGTGATGGGGAGGAATTGAACATGATTAAATTAGGGGAAAAATCCCCCAAAAATAAATAAATAAAATAAATAAAATGTCAAATCTACGTGTGGGAAATGAAAACTGGATTAACTGCAACAAAAAAAATTGTTAAAACAACTTACAACAAACTAAGCTATCATATTTTCTATATTTTTATATTCTATATTTTTCTCTCATGTTAGAAATTATACACATTACCGTTGTTTGTGGTCTGAGGGTGTACCAGGTGCAAAACAATTCAGAGAAAAGCATAAACAGAAGCGTTTGAAAATCTGCAAACTAAATTTGCACTGATACACTTGGGAAGGTCAAAGTCTTTTAAAGAGAATCATTACTGATGATGAGACACGGATTCATCATGAATATAAACGGCAGCATATGGAACAGAAAAAAAATCCTCAATCGCTGAACGAGAAAAAGTTCAAAAGTTGGAACATTCCTCAATTCTTACCATTTTCTGGGATTCTCAAGTGCCAGTATTGGAACATTATCAGGAAAAAGTTTCAATAATCAACAGTGCTCGTTACAGTGAGACGCTTATTGAAAAACTGAAGCCTGAACAGATTAAACGTAGAGGACCGATATCTGAGGGCGCTGTGATCTCGCACATCCGGACACTTCTGCCCACACTGTCATTACTTTAAAACAGATGTTAAAGAATATAAATGTGACACAAAAGGACATATGAAGAATACAGTTGAATAGTATGTTAAATAATTAATACAAAAGTATGTACGTCTACTTTTATTTTTATTGTTCTTGACTGGAAATGTATTCAGTTCTATTCATATTAAATTCTATCTAATTGATTTTTTTTTTAAATTTGATTTATAATGGATGCAAGCTGAAAACCTATTAATTAGTTATGTTTGTCATACCTTATGAGCTACACCTTCTGTGACACTTTCGTTGTTTTTTTGACAGTATGTGATGTATCTCCTTTCTTGTCATGTCATCAATAGCTATTAATTTCCAGCATAAACAGGTGGACCCAACGGTTTTCTACTTGAAAAGAAACTATGGTGGGTATTCTGACTCACTGGGAGTTTCATGGTAATTCCCATTCCAACAACAGAAATCTTGAGTCATGTATCCTGGTTGTTAGCCCTAATGTTTTTGTATTTTCTGCTTTTTTTTCCAATTGTCAGTAGGCTTACAGTAGATTACTTTCTCCAGGTGTGTTCATTCTTATTTGCTAAAACACCTAGTATGAGCTGATCGTTTATAGTTTGGTTTGCTCTCACTCAGTCAAACTGAAGCATTTGAACCACTTAAAAACTATAAAAAATAACTGATGAAAAAATAATAAATAATATTAAGATTAAAATCAGTTTAGCCAGTCATTCAAACCGGATTCCAAAAAAGTTAGGACACTAAACAAATTGTGAATAAAAACTGAATGCAATGATGTGGAGATGGCAAATGTCAATATTTTATTCACAATAGAACATAGATGACAGATCAAAAGTTTAATCCGAGAAAATATATCATTTTAAAGGAAAAATATGTTGATTCCAAATTTCACAGTGTCAACAAATCCCAAAAAAGTTGGGACAAGTAGCAATAAGAGGCTGGAAAAAGTAAATTTGAGCATAACGAAGAGCTGGAAGACCAATTAACAGTAATTAGTTTAATTGGCAACATGATTGGGTATAAAAAGAGCTTCTCAGAGTGGCAGTGTCTCTCAGAAGCCAAGATGGGTAGAGGATCACCAATTCCCACAATGTTGCGCAGAAAGATAGTGGAGCAATATCAGAAAGGTGTTACCCAGCGAAAAATTGCAAAGACTTTGCAGTTATCATCATCAACTGTGCATAATATCATCCGAAGACTCAGAGAATCTGGAACAATCTCTGTGCGTAAGAGTCAAGGGCGTAAAACCATACTAGATGCCACAACACTGAACAACACTGCACCACAAACAGGAATGCTTAATACTGTAAAGGAAATCACAGAATGGGCTCAGGAATACTTCCAGAAACCATTGTCAGTGAACACAATCCACCGTGCCATCCGCCGTTGCCAGCTGAAACTCTACAGTGCAAAGAAGAAGCCATTTCTAAGCAAGATCCACAAGCACAGGCGTTTTCATTGGGCCAGGGATCATTTAAAATGGAGTGTGGCAAAATGGAAGACTGTTCTGTGGTCAGACGAGTCACGATTCGAAGTTCTTGTTGGAAATGTGGGACGCCATGTCATCCGGACCAAAGAGCTCAAGGACAGCCCAAGTTGTTATCAACGCTCAGTTCAGGGCAGCTTGCATGTCTGGAAAGGCACCATCAATGCAGAAAAATATATTCAGGTTCTAGAACAACATCTAGTCATCTCTTTGAGGGAAGACCCTGCATTTTTCAACAAGATAATGCGAGACCACATTCTGCATCAATCACAACATCATGGCTGCGTAGGAGAAGGATTTGGGTACTGAACTGGCCAGTCTGCAGTCCAGATCTTTCCCCTATAGAGAACATTTGGCGCATCATAAAGAGGAAGGTGCGACAAAGAAGGCCCAAGACGATTGAACAGTTAGAGGCCTGTATTAGACAAGAATGGGAGAGCATTCCTATTTCTAAACTTGAGAAACTGGTCTCCTCGGTCCCCAGACGTCTGTTGAGTGTTGTAAGAAGAAGGGGAGATGCCACACAGTGGTGAAAATGGCCTTGTCCCAACTTTTTTGGGATTTGTTGACACCATGACATTTTGATTCACCATACTGTATTTTTCCCTTCAAATGATACATTTTCTCAGTTTAAACTTTTCTTCCGTGATTTATGTTCTATTCTGAATAAAATATTGACATTTGCCATCTCCACATCATTGCATTCAGTTTTTATTCACAATTTGTTTAGTGTCCCAACTTTTTTGGAATCCGGTTTGTATAATTCATTATAAATAATTATTTAGCAAGAAGTCAACTGATACCGATAGATGTCTTTTCCAAGTTTTATTTGTTCCTAAACATGTGGAAGCGTTTCTAGGGAGCAGAACAACCACCCTGTCCTACCCTGGAGTTCATGCATGACCCTGCATTTCTGCCCCATTAACATAATGATGGACAAAAGTCTTCTACAGACATATCACAAGATAAGCTTTCATTTAGGATCATTTCTTTACGTGTAATACATACATACATTAATTAGGGTTTTGAGCTTTCCATATCCCTACAATATAAATATTTACAATATATTTACAATATACCTCACCCCCACGTCCCCAACCCCCCTCTCCACCGGATAAATTCCTCAGGCCTGAGAGCTTATTGGTCCCAGCAGGGCCAGATTCCCAAGACTGGTCTGAATGTTGAGCCCCTTTACATTCAATTCAATTCAATTTTATTTGTATAGCATTTTTAACAATTGTCATTGTCGCAAAGCAGCTTTACACAATCAAAATAATTATTTAAGTTTGTATGGAATGTGAATGTGTATGAATCAAAATGGTCAGATTTGTCCCTGGTGAGCAAGATAGTGGCAAGGAAAAACTCCCTGAGATGGCAATAGGAAGAAACCTTGAGAGGAACCAGACTCAACAGGGAACCCATCCTCATTTGGGTGAAACAGATAGCAGGAAATGATCTGCATTTATACAGTGTGTTAGGTGGCAGGCAGTTCAGCTATAATAGTTGATGTTAATTGATGTTAATATGGAGTCCAGGTAGTTATTGGAGACTCAGGTAGACTTGTAGGAAGTTCCAGTCCTGAACTATCAAACTGTCAAGTCCCCAGAGAAACAGCTGCCAACACCAGTCAAGGCCAGAACCATCTTCTACTGTAGGTAGAGAGAATCATCACCAGACACATCCCAAAGAGACACACGGGACATCCATGTGACGAGATCGCCAAGCAGAAGCGGGGCACCAGGATGGGTCAGACAGGTCTGGAGGGCAGAGGGAGTCTGGATCACTGGCAGCTCAGGAACGACATGTGCAGCTCGACAGAGAGAGGGAAAGAAAAAAAGGGGGAGAGGGATGAGAAAGAGGGGGAGAGTGAATGTATATTAATGTATATTACTGTAGAGTATAAGCAGAGATTCCGGGCAATGCAACCATGGGGGGGCACAATCCAGTGTCTTCTTGTGCCATTCCCAAGTCTGGATAAATGCAGAGGGTTGTGTCAGGAAGGGCATCCGACGTAAAACATTTGCCAAATCAATGATGCGAATCAGAAATATCATTTCCATACCGGATCAGTCGTGGCCCGGGTTAACAACGACCGCCACTGGTGCTGTTGACCTACAGGGTGCCGGTGGAAATTGGGCTACTGTTGGTCGAAGAAGGAGAGGAGGAAGGCGTGTTCGAAATCAGAGAGAGAAAAGGAAAGGCAAGAGTTTAGGAGTGAAAGTAGGGACCGTGAATGTTGGGACCATGACAGGGAAGGCAAGAGAGTTGGTTGATATGATGCAGAGAAGGAAGGTGAATATACTGTGTGTCCAGGAGACCAGGTGGAAAGGTAGCAAAGTTAGAAGCTTAGGATCAGGGTTCAAATTGTTTTACCATGGTGTGGATAGGAAAAAAATGGAGTAGGAGTTATTCTGAAAGAGGAGTTTGTAAGGAATGTCCTAGAGGTGAAGAGAGTATCAAATAGGGTGATGAGTCTGAAGCTGTAAATTGATGGTGTGATGTTCAATGTTGTTAGTGGTTATGCTCCACAGGTAGGATGTGTGTTAGAAGAGAAGGAGAAATTCTGGAGTGAGTTAGATGAAGTGATGCAGAGCATCCCCAGAGGTGAGAGAGTTATGATTGGTGCAGACTTCAATGGACATGTTGGGGAAGGGAACAGAGGGGATGAAAATGTGATGGGGAGGTTTGGTCTTCAGGACAGCAATGTAGGAGGACAGATGGTGGTGGACTTTGCAAAGAGGATGGAAATGGCAGTAGTAAATACTTTCTTCCAGAAGAGGCAGGAACATAGGGTGACATACGTATAAGAGCAGAGGCAGAAGCACTCAGGTGGACTACATCTTGTGTCGACGTTGTAATCTGAAAGAGATTAGTGACTGCAAAGTGTTGGTAGGGGAGAGTGTAGCCAGACAACACAGAATGGTGGTGTGTAAAATAACTAGAGGTGGAAAGAGTAATAAAATTTTGTACTCAAGTACAAGTAAAGTTACCATTATAAAAATCTACTCAAGTAAAAGTAAAAAGTAGCTCATTAAAAAAATCACTCCGAGTAAAAGTTACCGAGTTACTTTTTTATTTTTTTTAACAGCGGGGGTAGGATGAGGCATTAAAGCATAGTTCAAAAAAGATGAGCAGATATAAATCTCAAACTAGTTGTTTTTAACTGAAGGAACACCTTTGCATAATAAAGCTGTTGTCTTTCTTGTGCTTGAAAATCAAAGTGGTCACTTAAATATGGTGTTACGTCCCAGTCTAGGGCCAAACAGCAAAAGAATGGTTCAGGGTTCTATTTTAAACTGTATGGAAATGGTGGTATATGGCAGAAAGAACTAGATCCAATCATTAACTGAGGAAATAATGAGGTTTGTATATACAAACACACACACACACACACACACACACACAACAGGAGGAGGATCAGATTCGGGGTGTACCCAGGCCAATATAATAAACAAAATGGTATTTATATTTAGTACCTTCCCAGACTCCCTAAACCAAAAACAATGAAATTATCTACAAATATATACAAAGATCAACCAAACCAAAGGGACAAAGCAATAATCAAAGTCAATTGGAGGCAAAAAGTCAAACCAGAATACACAACCAAATGTCAAAATGCCAAAATCACAACCTCTTTCATCTTTCTCTCTTTCGTCTCTCTCCGGTTTATATATGGTCGCGCTAGTCGATGATGTCACTAGTCGATGACTGAAGCGACCGTGTGGAAGGTCAGGGAGATGCCGATGTCAGAAAACCTGGAGTGGAGTCTGGAGCGGCGCGCGACCAGGACATGATACACACACGCGGCGCAACGGAGCATTTATACAAAGCATAATATTTTTATTATTTTATCATTTTCATTCATTTATTTTTTACTCAGTAGCGAATATGATTTAAAATGTAGTGAATTACAATACTTCAAACAAAACGTACTTAAGTAAAAGTAAAATTACAGATTTTTAAAACTACTTTAAAAAGTAGAAATACACAAAAAAGCTACTCAATTACAGTAACGTGAGTAAATGTAATTCGTTACTTTCCACCTCTGAAAATAACCCTGGTGGTGAGGAAGGTGAAGAGGACAAAGGCAGAGCAGAGGACAAAGTGGTGGAAGCTGAGAAAGGAAGAATGTTGTGTAGTCTTTAGGGAGGAGTTGAGACAAGCTATGGGTGGTCAGGAGGTGCTTTCAGTTGACTGGACAACTACAGCCAATGTGATCAGGGAGACAGGTAAGAGGGTACTTGGTGTATCATCAGGTAAGGGAAAAGGGGACAAGGAGACTTGGTGGTGGAATGAGGAAGTCCAGGAGTGTATACAGGGAAAGAGGCTAGCTAAGAAGAAGTGGGACACTGAGAGGACTGAAGAGAGTAGACAGGAGTACAGGGAGATGCACCGTAAGGTGAAGGTAGAAGTGGCAAAGGCCAAACAAAGAGCATATGAGGACTTGTATGCTAGGCTGGACAGTAAGGAGGGAGAGGTGGATCTGTACAGGTTGGCGAGGCAGAGAGATAGAGATGGAAGGAGTACTTTGAGGAGTTGATGAATGAGGAAAACAAAAGAGAACAAGGAGTAGAAGAGGTGACTGTTGTGGAGCAGGAAGTAGCAAATATTAGTAAAAAGTGAGGTGAGAAGGGCGTTGAAGAGGATGAAGAGTGGAAAGGCTGTTGGTCCTGATGACATACCTGTGGAGGTATGGAAGTGCTTAGGAGAGGTGGCAGTAGAGTTTCTGACTAGTTTGTTTAACGAGATCTTGGAGAGTGAGAGGATTCCAGAGGAATGGAGGAGAAGTTTATTGGTGCCCATTTTTAAGAACAAGGAAGATGTGCAGAGCTGTGGCAATTACAGAGGTATAAAGCTAATGAGCCATACAATGAAGCTGTGGGAAAGAGTAGTGGAAGCTAGGTTAAGGGCAGAGGTGAGAATTTGTGAGCAACAATATGGTTTTTTGCCTAGAAAGAGTACATCAGATGCAGTATTTGGTTTGAGGATGCTGGTGGAGAAGTACAGACAAGGTAATAAAGAGTTGCATTGTGTCTTTGTAGATTTAGAGAAAGCGTACGACAGGGTGCAGAGAGAGGAGCTGTGGTTTTGTATGAGGAAGTCTGGAGTGGCAGAGAAGTATGTTAGAGTGGTGCAAGACATGAATGAGAGTGCTAAGACAGTGGTAAGATGTGCTGTAGGTGTGACAGAAGAGTTCAAGGTGGATGTGGGTCTGCATCAAGGATCGGCTCTAAACCCCTTTTTGTTTGCTTTAGTGATGGACAGGATGACAGATGAAGTTAGACAGGAGTCTCCATGGACTATGATGTTTGCAGATGACATTGCGCTTTGTAGCGAGAGCAGGGAACAGGTGGAGGAAAATTTGGAGAGGTGGAGGTACACTCTGGAAAGCAGAGGAATGAAGGTTAGCTGCAGCAAGATGGAATACATGTGTGTGAATGAGAGGGACCCAAGAGGAACAGTGAGGCTACAGGGAGCAGAGGTAAAGAAGGTGCAGGATTTTAAGTACTTAGGGTCAACGGTCGAGAGCAACGGAAAGTGTTCAAAGGAGGTGAAGAGACGAGTACAGGCAGGTTGGAATGGGTGGAGAAAAGTTTCAGGTGTGTTGTGCGTTAAATGTGTATCAGCGAAAATGAAAGGAAAGGTGTACAGCACAGTGGTGAGACCAGCAATGCTCTACAGCTTAGAGACAGTGGCACTGAAGAAAAGACAGGAGGCAGAGCTAGAGGTAGCAGAGCTGAAGATGTTGAGGTTCTCTTTGGGAATGACAAGGATGGATAGGATCAAGAATGAGTTCATCAGAGGGACAACCCATGTTAGATGTTTTGGAGATAAAGTCAGAGAGGCCAGATTGAGGTGGTTTGGACATGTTCAGAGGAGAGAGTGTGAATATATCGGTAGAAGGATGCCGAGGTTGGAACTGCCAGACAGAAGGTCTAGAGGAAGACCAAAGAGGAGATTTATGGATGCAGTGAGAGAGGACATGAAGTTAGTTGGTGTGAGAGAAGAGGATGCAGAGGATAGGGTTAGATGGAGGGAGATGATTCGCTGTGGCAACCCCTGAAAGGGAACAGCTGAAAGACAAAGAAGAAGAAAAGCAGACTCCAGAAGGACTAACTATGCATAACTAAAAGGGAGAGCCAGAAGGAAACACAAACATGAGGGGTCCCTGAGATGTAAACCAAACAATCACCTCACCGTCAACAAACCTGAGTGATCAATGAGAGTGGGGAAGACAGCATCTAAACATAACAGTTCACCGTAATGCTCTACGTCCATGAGTCCCCCAGACCTGCTCCTTTACCCAAGACAAATCTATTTACAAAAATGCTTGGCTAAATAAATAAGTTTTTAGCCTAGACTTAAACACTCAGGCTGTGTCTGAGTCCCGAACCCTATTTGGAAGACTATTCCATAATTTTGGGGCTTTGTAAGAAAAAGCTCTGCCCCCAGCTGTAGCTTTCATAATACGTGTTATTGACAAGCAGCCTGCATGCTTTGATCGACGTAGGCGTGGCGGATCGTAAGACACTAGCAATTCACTCAGATACTGTGGCACGAGACCATTTAATGCTTTATATGTCAAGAGTAGTATTTTAAAATCAATGTGAAATTTCACAGGGAGCCAATACACTGAAGATAAGATAGGGGTGATGTGCTCATATCTTCTGGTTCTAGTGAGGACTCTCACTGCTACATTCTGGACTAGCTGAAGCTTGTTTATGCACCTAGCTGAACAACCAGACAGTAAGGCATTACAATAGTTCAACCTACAGTACGTAGAGGTGATAAAAGCATGAACTAGTTTTTCTGCATCGTTTAACGACAATATATTTCTTATCTTGGCAATATTTCTGAGGTGAAAGAATGCTATTCTGGTAATATTATCTACATGAGCTTCAAATGAAAGGCTGGAATCTATAATCACGCCAACGTCTTTTACTGTTTCACTTGATGGAACAGAAAGGCCATCTAAAGTTACGGTGTGATCTAAAATTTTATTCCTAGCTGTATGTGGTCCTATGACTAGAACTTCTGTCTTATCCGGATTAAGCAGAAGGAAGTTAATTAGCATCCAATTTCTTATGTCCTGCACACATTGCTCAACTTTAGTAAGCTGATTTTCTCATCAGGTTTTGCTGAGAGATATACCTGTGTGTCGTCAGCATAACAATGAAAACTAATACCATGCTTATGGATTATGTTGCCCAGAGGAAGCATGTAAAGGGAAAAAGGCAGAAGGCCTAAAACTGAACCCTGTGGAACGCCAAACTCCACTAGAGAACATGCAGAATAATCACCATTTAAGTCTACATACTGATAACAATCGGTCAAATAGGATCTGAACCAGGAAAGGGCAGTACCCTTAATTCCTACTACATTTTCTAATCTGTGAAGGAGAATACTACAGTATGATCAATGGTGTCAAAAGCTGCACTGTCAAGTAATACATAG
This sequence comes from Channallabes apus, assembly GCA_030522415.1. Taxonomy (NCBI): domain Eukaryota; kingdom Metazoa; phylum Chordata; class Actinopteri; order Siluriformes; family Clariidae; genus Channallabes; species Channallabes apus. The sequence continues at coordinate 24,451,402 of CM060105.1, read as the reverse complement.
CCTACTATCAGGAAATTTAATTAATTTCAAGACCATTTTTGCACACACGTGCGGGTGCGTTACAATAATAATAATAATACATTCGGAGAACTACTACTACTACTACTGATAATTCAGAATGTAGAAAGCGCAGTCAAAGAAGTAACATCATTGAAGGAGAGAAGAAAATGAAGAATAAATACATATCAGTTTGAGCTCGACACGTTTACAGTATGAGCTCTGTCGCTTGCTGTCAATGGGCACCTAAGAGACATACATGTAACACATTTTTCGGCTTCAGTAGACACACAATACTTCAGACTGAAACACGACTGCCCCCCTACAGGTAATGAAGGGCATTTTCACAGCTTGCCCTTATACCAAGGAGCAAGTTTCTTATGTCTAATAATTTTTCTTTTAACCGGAGCTACATTATCTAAGGTATAAAGATTTACATGTGGGAGAGTTAAGTGGTTTGGAAGTTCCAATCCAATCCAGGTTCAAATCCAACAACCACCCTGTCGGACTCTTGAGCAAGGCCCTTAACCTTCAACTGCTCTGTATAATAAGAAAAAAATAATGAGAAAAAAAAGTGTATAATAAGAAAAAATGTAAACCTAGAAAAAGAGGCTGATTTTGAAGCAATAAACCAGTTATAGTTGGCCTTACACCCACATGATCTGCGAATGGACCCTAGATTTCTTTGTCCATCATGGCACATCAGGTGATGAATACCCCCCACCCTGGAGATATATCCGCCAGTTTTTCAAGGAGCATTTTTTTCCAGCATGGTTGAGAGTGCCTTGATTAAGGACCTTGGTCAAGAGCAAATTAGTGGCAGCTCAGTGGTGCAGGGGCTGAAACCAGAGATCTCCTGATCACCTTAACCACTGAGCTATCCCTGCCCAAACAGGTGATGAGAAATATGTACTGTACCAGTTCTACGAAGAGAGTCATGATGTCTTGAGTTTTTATCAGAAAACCTGTGGTTTGTGAGGTACAGTACTGTATGTATGGAGACAACTGGAGGGGTGTGAATTTGAACAAAGGCATTTTAATCCTAAACCTGATAAATGACATCTAATTATACTTCTGTGCAAGTCATGCAGTGGCACTAAGGAACAGTGATTCATTTTGCGATTGTTGCATCAGACACGAAGCCATCAGTTTCCAACACTCCGGGCCTGTCAACTGATTAACAGTTAAACCCAGGGGAGCCTTCCACATTGCTTAGTAGCATCTTATAGAAAGTTTGTCATCTTATAGAAAGAGATTAATTCAACTCTCACCCTCCAGAGGAATGCAAGATGTCATGGGGTAACCCAAAAATGCATGAGTTGATTCCATGGTGACAGTAGTTGAAGATTCTATGACTATAAGGACTTGGGAAACTGGTGTGGTATGTAGGTTTGGTGAAGACCTAAGATTGTCAACATTGCATGTGGGTAACTACTGTATGCAGTGCTTTATCTTTATGAGCATGGACATTGGTGTGACCATGGTTTTGGTCATAAATTGAAACCATTTAAGGTGACTCTATCAAGGGTGTGTGTTATCACCACTCCTGCTTGTGGTTTACATAGGAAGAATTTCAAGATGAAGTCATGGTTGGAGTGGTTTCCAAAATGGGAGTCAGAAGCAATGTCCCTGGTGTTTGCAGATTATGTTCTTATGCCTTATGTATTGACGTAATGCATTGTTAAAACCTTGTTTGCTGAGTGTGAAGCTGCTGGGATAAAAATAGATACCCTTAAGTTCAAGCCTAAAGTTCTCTTCCAGAAAATGAGTGAGATGGTCTTCTAAATTGAGAAGGACCAGAAGATGTGGCTCTGGAATAATACAGGGAATTGAATATCTGGGGATCCCCCAAGAAATGCTGGGATCTGAGGTTGAGTCAGTTCTCACCTCCTCGGCCTGCGGCCACTACTGTATGTACAGAAAACACCTAAAGTAAAAGGATTGCCTTTCCACACCTACTGTACCACACCTGACAAATGGCAACACCTACACTCACCTGCATGTCATCACATGCATCATCACTGCGTTGCTGGTTTATATTGCATAGCTGAACATTATACGTTTTATGCAGTTGAATATTAAATTACAAATTTGATAAATGCTTGTTATGGACTTCCATTTTGGAGCCATTTCACCTTATTAATCCAACTATAAGAAGAATTAACACTCAGATGTATTTAAAACCATTTGTTCTAGTGTTCTAGACATAATATTTTGAACGGAATACCAAGAACATTACCGTCACAAAAAAGTAAATAATAAATAAATAAATAAAAAGACATATTAACAAAGACCAGTGTGATAGCTATGTGTACAAGTACGTAATAAAACTTTGAAAGTGAGACAGTGACTGCAATATTTTATCACAAGCGGCTTACACAGACTTTCTTTGTCTGGGTGTCTGGGCTTGTGCGTTCATTTGAGCAAGAAGTTAAAAGGTCATGCATGCAGAGAACAAATAAGACTCGTGCTTAAAAATATATTGTGTATTCATGTCTTAAATTAGAAAGCAGTAACCTAACAACAATAACCTATGAAGCATGGTTTAACAACAAATGGACATAATGTATAGAGACTGATTAAAAATATAATCATAAATAATCATAAATATATTCATTAGAAATATAAACAGACATCACAAATTAGACACAGGGGTGAAATATACACCAACAGGAAGCAAGAGGAGCTCTACACCATGTTGTTTTCTCTGGAATAACAGGTGTGGCTATAACGGCAAGGGGTATAAGGACAAAGATCTGGGTTTGTATTCACAAACCTTCTTAAGCCTAAAAGTTGTTCCTAGTGATCACATTCTAAAAAAAAAAATAAAAAAAAAATTGTAAAGTATATTCTTAGAATTTCCCCTTAAATTTAGGACTAAATCTTATTAAAGATAAAAATGTTTTATGAAACATCTTAACCCTAAAAACAGCTCCTAAGGTAAAAATTGTTAAGAGTTAGAGGCTTTCTATAGAAGAATTTCTATAGCAGAGGACAAAAATGCAGAAAGAACAAATATTCTCCATAAAGCTAACATAAAGCTAAAAGTAAATACTGCTATTCTGTTCAATTTGTTTGTTGTTCTTTTATTCCCTTCCATCTTTCTTGGATTGTTGGCTACATACCATTCAAAAGTGGAATTTAAATAGACTGTCCTGCAATCACGTAAATTGGTAAAAGCTGAGCCATTTTGCTTCCATCAATCTGAAATGGATTACAATGAATAAAATCAGAATGGTAAATAAATGTTAACTTAAATATTGTAACTACTGTTGTTTCAAAAGTTTACACATTTTCAACATTTGGTTGTTCTAATTAACTTTACCCTATAACGGCAACTTTGCATAAAGTAACCTGTATGTAACCTTCATGATTATACTTTTTTTTAATATACAAACATTATGATATCACTGTATGTTCTATTATCATATATTCTATTTTCACAAAAAGCTAATTTAAGACATTTAAAGATTTTTTTAATCAACCAATTACAGTCCTTGTATTGCTGCATCATCCCTAGCAAAGGGGTCAACCACAACTTCTCACTAAGATAAAGGTTTTTGTGCTTTTAGTTGCTCTGAGAAGTTTTCTAAATCACTTTAAGTCCAGGACTCCCAGCTAGGACTTTTTAGGCTAAGATAGGAGCTCTCTAAGATAATTCTAAGAAACTTTGTGAATACAGGCCCTGATCTTTAACTGGATTTAGGAGATGTTGCGGTAGAGACAGTGGCGAGAGTCACAAAGAACTATAACTGCTTTGAAAGCTAGAGGTATTGGCTTTGTGATATGTAGACCTATGATATAGCTTACTCTATTAATAGCCAAGCTATGGCATGTAAGGAGCATTTAGAAATACTGTATACAGACATGGTTCCAAGGTCAGGACATACGAGACAGGATATCTAACTAATTAGCAAGTAGTTAGTGGGACTAGGAAAATTAGCACTGCAGAAAGAACAGAACCAATTAGGTACCTAAAGCAGAACATGCAGACATCATCATGGTAGGTGGGTTTTTAATAATCCAGTACATTTAAGGAGAAAGACAAGCCATAACATAGCCATAACATAGCCATTACTGTTCTTAGAAAAGTAAGAAATTGGATCATGGAAAGCTCTCTCCAAAAGTGATGATTCTGAAACTGGAAGAAGAAGAAGAAGAAGCTTTTTTGGTGTCCTTGAGCTAAGGAGTTTCCAAGTACTCTATATATTGACTGAGAGATGATATAATCACATTCCAGTCCACAAAGCCAAAAACGTTCAATCTAAAATTAAATTTAACTTTAAGCTAAAATAAATATAAATCAATTACCTACAGTTCATACAAAGTGATAACAGTAAATGGGGGAGGGAGAAAGTGGCAAAGGTTGTGCCGCAACACGATAAGCCTAACAGGAAGCTTCTAAGACAAGGTGAAAGCAGGAATGTTTCCAAAGTAAAATGATGTTTTAAATAGACATGGACATAGACATGACATCAGGATAATCTGGAAATCCCCTGCTGATGAAATTGTATTGGTATTTAAAGAGAATAAAAGAGGCTGACTGAGACAAAGACGGGGTGAAAAAACAGACAAAATAGGTGAAATGATAATTTTTTAAAAACTGCATTTTTAGGACCACATTTTGCTGAAATCACTGATGGACATCTTCTGGAAGATTGTTATACTGTACTTGAGTTACATACCTGTATCTGGATGTTGGCCTTTTTTCCCCAAAACTGGTCAAGTTGGGTGAGATTACTGTAGGTAAAGCCCGTTGGTGAGCACCAACTTTCTAGTCTACAGCTTCTTGAATGAACAGAGGTTTGGGTTTTTCAGTCTGTTAAAAACTGAAAACATTATTATTATTATTATTATTATTATTATTATTATTGTTGGTGCCATAAAGTTGGCTTTTTTAATCTTGCCCTCAATCATAACCAATTTCCCAAAGCCTTTTGAGAAAAGGTATCCTCATCACTTGGCAGTGGTTTCTGTCAAAAATAGCACACCGTGCCAAGGTTTAAAAGTTCAATCATGAATCATGATCTCAGCATACCATAACTACAACAACAACAACATCAGTAATGCTTGAAAAATCACCACTCCTACTGTATGTATATGAAACCCAGCTATTTTTTTTTTTGTCCAAAAACCTTCTTAGGAGATGAAATTGCCCTCTTGTCTCCTTGACCATTGCACCAAACCTGGTCAGTGATATTTGGTGGAAGGCACAGAGAGATACAGCTGTGCAATGTTTTTAGTAATGGATTTTATGGTGCTTTTGTGACATGTTTTATAACCAAACCACATACGATACCTTCCTACAACTTTGTCCCGGACTTGTTTTGATAGCTCCTTGGACTTCACAATGTTGTTTGTTTAGGTATGCTCTTTAAAAGCTCTTTGCCCTTCTAGGAAGGGGTGTAGTTATATTGAGATTACATTTTAACTGCACATAAATATGTGTAAAGCATTACAGGATATTAATGTTGTATATTTTACAATCAGTTTCATGAGAATATGAACGCTGACAGCTATTGCTCTTTTCACCTTCTACAACATGATAATAAATTAAATGATCATTTTATGTTAGGTTTCAAATCCATTACATCAATGACCTTGTGACATCTGGAACCCATAGACATCACAAGATGCCTGGTTTCTTCCTCGTGATGTTCTGTATTGCATTTCCTACAGGTGTCTTCAGTTCATGCTTATTTTTGGGATGTTTGGCCTTTTGGATTCAGGTCAAGTTTTTGCAAAACATTAAACTTCTTTGCCTTAAAAAACATTTAGGTTGGTTTAAAAAAAACCGTTGGGTCATTGTTCATCTATCTCAAAATGCACTGTTCAATGATTTTAAAGCATTTCCCTAAATCTCAGCAGGTAATACAACCCTGTACACTTCAGGATCAATCCATCTGCTTGTTAGCCATGACATCATCAATAAATCCAAGGGAACTTCCATTTGTAGTCATAAATGTCAGTGGCATTAGATGAAGTGTTTTGCTTCAGGGGTATGCAGTGGTATGCGGTTCCTATTCTTTTACATGCCTTTGCCTTCCCATCATTGTGGTGGACGTGGATCATTGTCCCATCAGTCTAATGTAGGCTTTCTAAAAATTAGAGATCCTTTTGTTTCATATCAAGAACTACAACCGAAAGCAGCTAATCCAAATGCAAATGCCACACATGAAATACTGTATAAACTGATCAGCCAAAACAGCAAAAGTGCTGAGACATGAATTCAATGCAGACTTCTAAAGGGCCACATTGTGATGGCTAGAAAGCTGGTTTAGAGCATCTACAGAAATGGCAGGTCTTCCTGAGCGATTCTGGTTTGCAGTACCCTGTACCTACCAAAATTACTTCAACGAAGGACAACCGGTGAACTGGTGACAGAATGGGTGTCCAAGGCTCATTAATCTGATGAGGAAGCAAAGGCTAGCCTGTTTAGGAATATCCCATGAGAAGTGTTACTGTAGAACAATTTGCTAAAAACAAGTTATTTCTGGCTATGATACAGCAGGAATGCGTCAGAACTCATAGTCCGTTATAGCTTGCCTGGTCACTACTGTAAGATTCTACAGTGGGGAGGTGAGCATCAGAACTGGGACAGGGAGCAATAGAAGAAAGTGGCACTATGGGAAGAAGTCATGCTGAAAAGACTGTGTGATACCTTGGACAATGTTCTACTGACAAACCCTGAGTCCTGGTATTGATGTAGATGTTAGTTTGACCTACCAAAAATTGTTGCAAACCAAGCATTCCCTGAAGTCAGGGGCTCCTGCTGTGCTGCATCTGCAGGAACGGGGAAATGATTCAATGTGTCGATTTAGCCTCGCAATCTGATTGAGTATGTGTGGGATGTGCTGGACTAACAAGTCAAATAGAAAAATGCAACGTACAGGACTTAAAGGATCACACCTTGGTTTCAGATACCACAGCACACATTCAGAGGTCTTATGGAGTCCAGGATGGGCTAATGGGTCAGAGTAGTTTTGGTAACCCACCAGGTCTGGGGGCAACGTGAAAATGTCAAGATTCAAACCCCCAACCCTGGACCTACAGTAGGACAAATTCTAAACATATATGTACCAAACTGTATGTCTGGTTAGGTCATATGTCTTTTACTAGTCAGGGTCACCGTAAATCCAGTAAGTGAGCTTATCCCATTTAGACACTCTACCACACTAATTGATAGCAACGTAGGTTTACTATACATTACTGTATATACAAATGTAAAGGTACATAAAGGATGCATTAAGTTGTTAGACTCAAAAAAAAGAAGAAAAAGAAACTAAGTAATGTATTACATGGAAAGGGTGCCTTAATGGAGTATTAGTTAAGACTAGAATAACCAGTGGTTTACTGATTCAAGATTCAAGATTCAAGATTCAAGATTCTTTATTTGTCACATGCATAGTTATACAAGTACAACACGCAGTGAAATGTATCCTGAACCGCTCCTACTTTGTGCAAATAACAAGAAACAAAAGAAATAATCTATAAATAGAAATAAAAAAAAAATTAAAAAAATAAAAAAATAGCCACTGCCACACAGCTGTTTAGTCGCAATCATGTGAGTTCTCATCACTTTGCATGTGTATGGAAATGCTCTTACTTTCTCTATTCAACATTGTTCTGGTTGTTACTGTTGATTTTTTTTTTTTTTACCAAGCAACTTCACCAAGTGTTTAGGTGGTCCCTATTCCAATGTGTTGAAGGGTTCTTAACAAAGTTCCAATAATTTTAAATTTTCTTTGCTTGATGCAGCCCAATCATTTAACTCTTCTGTAGTGGTGCCCTTTTTTGACCAGGCAGCATATGCCGCTTCATATCTAATTAAAAAGCCCATGTGTGCAAACAGGACATGGTTGAGATGACTGAAGATGTGAGTCAGAGGAGGGTGACCTCTGGCCACCAGGAGGCTAAATTTTGGGGCATGTAATCATGTTGGGTAGGAGAGCAGGCATGTCCCTCATTGTTGTTATGCACTTTTGGGTGGAGAGACTTTAGGCACTGTGCCTAGGGATCAGTCTGGATCTGTCTATGCTTTCTATATCTGACAGTTAGGTGATAATTCAGCCAATTCATATTATTATTATATTACACAGCCTATAAATAGAGGACTGTAATCTGTCAGTCAGATATTTGGTTTGGCTTTGTTTGATGACATACTTGGTATTTATATTGGCAAGAAAGACACTTCTCGTCTGGGATCTTGATTTGTTTTAATAGAAGAATTAATTCAGGGTTCAGTTCACGAGTCTGCAATACTATAAAAAAATCTTTTAGTGCATGAAGAATTTCTGGATAGTGGAAATTAACTAAATTCTTCATTGCATGAACATGTTGGATGTTTAAGCACTTTAAACACTAAGAATTCTTCCTAGTGCATTGTTTTTGGATGCTTATTCTATCTAATGTACTTGTGGTGAACCTCGTACTTTTTTATACAGCATAGCTGGGTTACACCACAAACAAAGTGCCCGCGATCAGCATGGAATTGGTATGTCACTATAATACAATCTGAAGATTTTATGAAAGTTGAACAACGAGGCCATCTCAAGGAGTGGGCAAATAGGGTAGTGTCCCAGATCTCAAAAGGTGTGTGTTCACTGCAAAAACATTACATTACATTTTAGAAATGGAAATATTGAATCTTGCCAAACCTATCTATAATTTAGTGAAATATAAATTTACAAATATAAGATCATTTAGCTTACTTTTAGTCAAATATTACTAAATTTGTAAGTGAAAAATTCTTGTTCTGTTAAGCAGAGGATTGCGCTTCTTTCAATTTCTAAAACTAGAAAAAAAATTCTGCCAATAAAATGCTACATTTTTGCTTAAAATTTTTGTGAGATTAGATGTCAAATAAGCTTAATAATCACAGTTTTGCTGTAATGATATTTTAGGAAACTGTAGATGAATGTAACAATATTCGAGATATTTTCACTTGCTATTGTATGACATCAATGTATGCAGTGTTGGGGTGGTAGTGAGGGTAAAGCTTGCATGGTTGATGGAAGAAGTGGCAGGGCAGGTACAATAGGGGCAATAGATTGTGTGTGAGATGCGTTACTCAAGAGACCAGTTTGTGAGGTGACAAATGAAACAATAAATGCACTCCTTTTTTCTTCACTTTGGGAGTGGCTAGGATGACTTGTAAGAGAGGTATGCATATCTTAATTGGAGGGGAAAATATTTTTGGTCGCCAGCAGAAAGCAACAATGAAAACATGGCATTTCTGTTGGAACATGCACAAGAAATTGTCGTGTTGTTTGTCACAGAAAAATGCCATCGTATGGGCCTCACAGGAGTTTGCATGTATTCATTGTGTCAAAATGCCTGCTTTGCATGGGATAAAGTGGAATGGCCAGGTTGAGGTCATGAAAAAAAAAGAGAAAAATATATGCTTAGGGCTTTTAAACCAATGAAGATAAATTTTACAAAGGTTTTTTTTTCTATAAAAATGTATGTTGTTTGAATATCATATACCGTATAACTAAAGCCTATATCATCAACAGAACAGTACAAAAGTTTTAGGCACCATCTCAAGTAAATTATTATAGAAAACCATTATTAGTATAGAAAACCATTAATGTTTATAAACATAACAAACATGTAAAAAATTATAATAATAGTAACATTAAAACAGAATATTCTCCAGCATGCTCAGTAAAACCTAACAGATGTTGCGAAAGTCTTAGACACATAAAAAAATACCATTAGCAAAGATGCATTTAAAAAAATACATAAAAGAAACTTCTATAAAGAGCACTAAAGAGTAATAAAATAAACACTTTTATTATTTTATGTGAAATCTTATTGCTTTAAGATAATCAGTACTGTTAGAAACAGTTTTATGCAGTTTTATATAGTAAAACACTTTTATTTAACAGATAATGCTGGAGAATATGAGTTTATCTGTGAGTTTAACTTTGTTTCTCTCTGAAAACTGGTCTTTCATGTAATATATTGCCTACTACACAGGCATGCAAATATTCTTCTGTAATGCTATTTATTTATTTATTTATTTTTTCTAAGAATTTTGCACAGTACTGCATATGAGCAGGTACAGTATACAGTTTGAGTATGCTGGTAAAGGTATGAAGAGGTTAACATACATTGATCTGACTAAAATTTAAGTAAAGGTAAATTAATATGTTGGTTTTTGTTTTTTTTCTCACTAACAAAAGCATTGCCAAGAAGGGTGTTGATTTGCAGAAAAAAAGTAACTTACACTATTATTATTATTATTATTATTATTATTATTATTATTCCTGTTGTTGTTGTTGTTGTTAGTAATCATCCTCATCCACCATCATCATCATCATCATTATAATGGTTTAATAAAAATTTTTTATGAAAATGCATGAAAAAGAAAAAGAAATAAAAACTAAATAAAAATCTCCTCTTACGCTTGAGGCTCCTAGGTGATGAGTGAGTACTACTTAATGAGTCAATACTGACATCTAGAGTACAAAAATATTTGTTCCTTCCTTTTCTATGTTTTTATTTATTATTATTATTATTATTATTATTATTATTATTATTATTATTATACATTTTCAGGTGATAATGCAAAAGTATATTGAAAGGTAAATAGTTATGGTTATGGTTATTTGAGAATTACCTTGTGTATGAATATACTATGCATACTACATACAGTATATGTACTGTATCTATACCAATCAGTATTTAAACATGTTAAACACAAAATATTAAGCCCAGGATTGTGTTGAATCCCCTTGTGCCATCTGGGAAGCTCTGGCCCCTTGGGGCATGACTCCACAAGACCTCAGGGTGTGTGCTCTGGCATTGGATCCTTTGGGTATTGAGGGTTGCTGATCTGGGAATTGCGGACACCAGGTCAGCATCATTCACCTGTTAAGCCATAAATATGGCATGATGTGATGCAATGAGTGTTCTGATATTGTTCGATCTTGGGCAGTGCTGCCTTTTTTTGAGCAATTTGTGCTGCAGTGGTTTTTCTGTGGGATCGGACCAGACTAGCCTTTGGTCCCCATAGGCACAGATAGGAATATAGTCTTGGGTTCCCATGATCTTGTCTCCAGTTTAGTGGATATTCAGTTCACCTCACGGTGATGTTACTGTGGTGTAGGTTAATCAGCGTATATACACTACCATCACTAGGCGGCGACCTCACGCAGCTAATCAAGATGCACCTGTTAAGGCCTCTTTTTAAGATTCTAACTGGATATGGAATATGGGTGTTGGCATGCGTCAACCACCAAACTTTGGGATCACTTACTATGAGCATTATTTGATAGGCATATTTGTTTATCAGAATATGCTACGACTAAATATGTAAAAATAACAAAGTGTGTGAATAAGTGTGAGTGTGCGTGTGTGCCCTGCCATGGATTGGCACTCCATCAAGAGTGTGCCCTAAGTCTCCTTGGATAAGCTCAGGGCCCCTCATGAAAAAGCGGTAAATCTCAGGGAGCATGTCAAACCTTGAGGAGCATTGGTTACAAAGACAAAAGATTACATCAGGAATCCTAGACAAGTCACAGTTAGGCTGCTGATAATGATATTTACCCATTTATTTTCAGATTTTGTAGGAGGAATTTGGAGTTTCACTTTTATCAATAACATATATAAACAAAACGATCAATAATATTAATAAGAAGCTAAAAAAAAAGTGTTTTTAACATGGAAAAATATGCATATATAAAATATGCTTTGACAGTTCCCCCATAACGCAGTAAGCGACAAGGGGCGTTCAAGTCAAACTAGGACTTTTTGATTGTGCAGAATAACAGAACAGTTATGAGATTAAAACCTCCCTTTATTTCCCTAATGTATATAATCCCCTGCTACACTAATGTACTTATCCCAGTGCTTAGATACCATCAAGGTACAAAGTCTTCTCAGTACACCGGAGCGATGATCGGCCTGCCTGCTTTACGTCTGACAAGACGGCCTCCGAGGAACTCATTTCATTACCTCTCATTACCATACCGTGCTTGAAGTGTTGTATAAATGTCATCGTTTGTACGGATTCATTCTAAAGAACTTTCATCACAAGTCCCCACATTGACTCGAACGGCCCTCGTACATGGCTCAGTGCTGACATCTAGAGCATGAAGAAGGACAAACACCCAGAGTTTGTTCATTCTCGTATATATGTATATATATTTATTTTTTATTTTTATATTTTATTTTTATTTCATTTTGAGTATTAATGGAATATTGAACATTTCAGACAGTACCCAATTTAATACATATTTTTTATCTGCTTTTATTGCTTACCAATTTTGTCATCAATGCTGCTCTTTATAGACACCCAATATTTCATTCAGGCTATAGCTACATGATGTTTAACTGAGAAAAAAAAAGTTATAAAGATATTGTTTCTTTTTATTTAAACATCAATAAACCATGTGTACTCTAAACAATTCTCAAGAAGAGGATATATAAAAAAATAAAAAAAATAAAAAATAAAATAATAATAATAATAATAATAATAATAATTAAGCTAAGCTTACTGTCAGTCTGGTGCCAGTGTGTGTTTACGTAACATGAGCTACTTTAAACTGCAGGTATTTTGAACAGTTCTTCATTGAGGCACTCACTGGTGCTATATATTTCACACAACACCGTCAGGAAAAAAAAAGAAGAAGAAAGGAGTAGTCAAGTTAGAGTTAGAGTTAATCTCTGCCTAAATACAATCATAGCTCTGCTGACAATAAGAAAGATGTTAGATGATACATTATCTGCATATTTTCTCTAATCCAATAATAATAATAATAATAATAATAATAATAATAATAATAATAAAAGAATGAAAAACACAGCAGACAATATATCCATGCGTTAAGCTTTAACTATTTATAATATATGCGTATAATCTTATTACTTCTTTTCATGTTACTAAAAGCTTTTCTGCCATTGATCGATAGATTAACAGAATACATGGGAAAGAACTTTCCATATCCAAATACTGCACAATAAGAAAATACTATACAGACCTCTTCTCATATGTAACCTAGCAACACTACTAGTTGCACAAATTAAAATAATAATTATTTAAAAAAAAAAAAAGAAAGAAAGAAAGAAAAAGAAAAAAAAGTAGGTATGCTGACAAGTTGAGTGGTTTTTGGTTATTTGAGAAATACCATGTGTATGGAGTCTACCGTGCTTACGATGTATATCAAAAATGTTGGATGGACACAACCGTTCAGCGAAGTTTCATATTCTAGTGAGAAATTGCATTTAGAAATGATATAAACACATAAAGTACAAACTCCAAAGCCATTACAAGGTCATATATAAATCAATATAAACCACATATATATATATATATTTTACAGTGTATATAAATTATAGATAGAAATGAGTCTAGAATACAGTTCGAGAACAATATACATACAGATATCAGATATATCTTGCATCTACAGTACATATCTACACTATTACATAGATTTTCTTTATTATTATTATTTTTATTTTTTTTTCATCTTTCCCCTGTGTCGTTTTAAAAGACAATTCAGTTAAATCATTCGCGGTTGTTTTTGGTCCAGCCTAGACACTGATCTGGAATCTAGTGTCTCCTCTCTGCTAGAGTTCTCTCCGATACTCTGGATGCCTTTTCCTTCCAAGTGCTCTTGGGTGTCGCGTCACTATCTGTAAACGTCTGCGTGGTATGCTTGATTGTAACACTTTTGTGGACGTGAGTCGGATTTTTGTCCGAACGCTTTCTCCCTTTTCTTTGAGATATACACTTCCAGGTTGTCAAGGGTGCGCTCAGAGTATCGCCTTTTTTATCATCTGTTTCCTGGTTTTGTCCTCCAGGAGCAGACCCGTATTGTATTAAGTCGGTTGAGGAACTTGTTTTTTCCTCTTCGCCCAGCTCGACTACGGCTGTCTGGGTCATGCAGGGGTTGAGTTTTGACCGGTGCACGTGCAGACCGGAGTTGATTGTAGGAATCTGAACCATCTGGATTCCCCCTATGGGGATCATGAGGCTGAGGCTGGAGCTCGTAGTCTGAGGTTGGGAATGTAGAGGCAGGTGGCTGAGCACTCCTTGGCCTTCCCTGGCCTGCCCGTGCCTGAAGAAGAGCAACCCGGCCTGATGCTCTCTTCTCTGAGCTCTGCTCGTCTTCTCCTGGAAGGCAAACAGAAGGCCGTTTGTGAGCCAAATCGCTATATCAAGCAGGTATTGCTTCACCGCTGCTATTTCGATAGACCTGAAAACAGCTGCTGTTTTTATTTCAGGTAAGGAGAACATTATTTTTAAGCAGAAAGACAAATTAAGTAATGCCATCAATTTTAATCTTAGAAACACAAGTACACCCCAAGTCCAAAGCCACATTGTGATACTACCAGAGGCTAAACATGCAGGTGTCTGGGTTTGGCATTAATTATATGTAAAGAGCAATGGCCTGCTTTCTTAATAAAGGTCCAAAATAACAGGCTGTGTACTTTTGGTATCAGTATATTTGTTTTGGAATGTTTGGTCTGGATAGATTTGGCTACGTGGCCCAGAAATTGCTGCGTGCACAAATAAAACCTGCCGTACTATATGGGGAGTAAAATAAACTCAGCCAAAGTAAGAAACGTTGACATCTCTTTATCCATGAACCCTTCCTGGCTAAATGCAATATTGAGCAAAGAAATATGTATATGCATAAACTGCAGTACACAATGAGACTAAATAATATTTCTCCTGGATTCGAGGACATAAATGAGACACAAAAAGGGATAAAAGATAAATGAATGGCAAAAACACAACAATCTACAGTATCTCAGTAATGTGTTCAACGAATAGAGCTGCTTTTAGATCCTTGAGGTGCTCACTCGGAATCGTATCGACAAAATATTTCATTTTGTGTTTACTAAATAAACGAATAATTTTCACTAATCAATAAATTTCTAATCATACAGTATAAATACCATACTGTATATCTCTCGGTCGAGTTCAGAACACACTTGGAGAAATAAAATTTAATATGAATTTAACTTTGTAAATAAAAAAAGAATTAAAAATCATGATATTTTTATTTGCACTGTGGCCTTGCACCTCCAGGGTCCGAGTTCGATCCCAGGCCAGGCTCGATTCACGTCTGTGTGTGCATGGAGTTTGCATGCATTGTTCTCCCCGTGCTTGGTGGGTTTCCTCCCAAAGTTCAAAGACATGTACTGTAGGTTAGGCTAACTGGCGTTCCCAAATGGCCTGTAGTGTGTAAATGAGCAGTTACTCGGCGGTGTTAGTGTGTGTATGTATTTTTGTGTGCCCTGCGATGGATTGGCACCCTGTCCAGAATAGCGTGAGTTTAGTATTATAAAGTTCTATCTTGGCCTCCGAGTGGCGCAGTGGTAAAGTGCTCGTCCTATCATCCTATCGTCGCAAATTCAATTACCGCGATACCTCTCGGGATGAGACGTACTTAGTGCTCCCACATTAATTACGGCTCTGCAACCAATCAGGGGCATCTGTGACCTCACCCAACGGTGCATGAGCAAGGAGTTTGAAAAGATGCGGTCGGCTGGCGTCACGTGGTTCGGAGGAACACGTGATAGTCATCTGCCCTCCTGACTGAGTGGTACAGTAGGTAGCCTTAATGTGGGAGCGCTAGTGACGGGGAGGAATTGGACACGACTAAATTAGGGAGAAAATCGGGGAAAAATCTCCCCCCCAAAAAAGGTCTATCTCCTTTAAGAATTGATTTTATTATAGTCCATCAAAGGGACATTCATTGCTAATGATCAACCTCAACATGAGTCCAACTGTGCTTTCTGGATAAATGTCACATGCTGTCTTGGTTAAGGAGGAAATTAAGCAGAAATAAAACTCACCGGCTTGCCCTTGGAATTGACTGTACTGTTTGAAGACTCTCGATGTCTGTAAACCCTCTCTTGGACAGTCAAGCTGGCCCCAAAACTGGAGCTTTGTGGGCTGCTTGGAGACATGGGACATATGGGAGAAATGGCTCGAACTGGAGATAGGTGTCTTAGTGAGAAAGGTGAGACGGGTCGGGTAGATGGGGAAAGAGAGGACTGGCAGGGAGAAGGAGAGAGACTCAGCCGGGGAGAGAGACAACGCAACGGTGATGCATCCCGTCGTGGGGAGCATGGACGCTGAAGGGATAACGTAAGGCCAGGAGAAAGACTGCATATGGGGGAAGAAGACATGGCTGCAGTGGTGGTCTCTACATATGAAGTTGTGCTTGGGCTCAGCTGCCTGGACTCATTTATCTTCACCAAGGCTGTTGGACCTGGACATCCTGGAACTTCACTACATACAGATATCCTCACAGATGAAGCAGAGGATTGGGATGTCTCCTCATCAGCTTCCTCATTGTCGTCATCTTCCTCATCCGTGTCCTCGGCATCCGAAAACTGGTGCTCCTCTGTGACTTCTGGTGCCGTGAAACTCTCCTCAGGACCACCTACAGTACAGGGAGGAATTTAATTTAGGCTTTGTACATTTTGATATGATATTTTGAAAGATTGTGGTTTTGGAAGCACCTGCTTCTTCTGTGTCTGGCTCACTCAGCACAGGTCCAGGAGCGGTCCCCTCTGGACAACGCTTCCCATGAGCCTTTGACTTCATATGTTTGGTGAGATTCCCTATGGATTAAACAGCAAAAAATAACACATAATGTTAGTTAGCAAGAAACTACTACGATCCAGCTTTTGAATGTAATATTTAACACCATAAATACAGTCATAATACTCATTTTCATTCATCCATATAGGAACCTCTATATTCTAACTAGGGACCGTTGAGGCGAATGGTGACCATTGTATTCATTCCCATTTTTACAACAATGGTAATGAATAGTCAACATTCACACACCCAATCACATACTACAGGTAATTTTGGGAAGACAATTAGTCTGCCTGTCTGGCAGTCCCTGGACTGTGGAAGGAAACCAGAAGACCTGGAGGAAACCCACCAAGTATAAGGAGAACATGCAAACTCTATGCACACAGACCCAGAGGAGGGAATCTAACCAGTTCCCTGGAGGTGCAAGGCGACCGTGCTAACCACTAAATTAATAATAATTTTTGTAAATAGAAACTTTGAAGAAATGTGTTGTAATAAAATTAAATTTTTGCTCGTATTTTGTCATTTTTATTTCTCGACAGTAACAAAATTGGGCGGCACAGTGGTGTAGAGGTTAGCACTGTCGCCTTACACCTCCAGGGTCCGGGTTCGATTCCCGGCTAGGCTCGATTCCATAGTTTGCGTGTTCTCCCCATGCTTCATAGATTTCCTCCGGGTATTCCGGTTTCCTTCCACAGTCCAAAGACCTGCAGATTAGGCTAACTGGCGTTCCCAAATTCCCTGTAGTGTGTGATTGTGTGTGTGTGTGTGTGTGCCCTGTGATAGATTGGCACCCTGTCCAGCATGTACCCCCCCTTGTGCCCTAAGTCTCATGATTACAACTACATGCTGTATTTCATTTACATGGAAAGAAATAATTTTAAATAAATGAATGTTTATCCTATAAATTCTAATGGTTTAAACTTCAATAGATTGCCTTTGGTTTTGAAAGCGAAGTTGCAGTGCTGGCAGACATAGGGCCGAGCATCAGTGTGCAGTCTGATGTGTTTCCGCAGCATGCTGGGCTTCTTGCAGCGGATCCCACATTCCTCACACACGTAACGGCCTCGCCCCCGTCCCCGCACGTACACATACTCCTCACTCGACCTGTAACTGCAAGAACATCTCATTCAACAGCTGATTAATTTCTCATTTCATTTGAAAGACAGGACAAGAAATCATAAAAATGAATTAATTAAATACATTTCTTCTTAAATTAAACTTCACTAGAAGATATTTATTTGATATATATATTGAAATTACAAGGGATGTTCAAGTCAAACTGGGACTTTAGTGTGCAGAATAACAGAACACAGTTCTTTCCTTTATTCTCTATATAATCCCCTGCTACACTAATACACTTATTCCAGTGTGTCACTAGTGCTTGGACATCATCAAGGTAAAAAGTTTTCTCAGTCCGCCAGAGCCATGCTTTCCGTCTGAAACGCTGGCCTCTGAGGAACTCCTTTAATGGCCCAAATATGCAGAAATGGCTTGAAGCGAGGTCAGGACCTGTGTGAAGGATGCGTCAATAACTCCCATTTAACTCCCATTTAATTCGCTGAATGTTCACTGTTCACGAGTCACCTCAACCTTCTTTAAAATTTTTGCATCATTCATATTCCCATATGACTGCAGCTAAGAGTCTCATCGAACCAGTACACATTATGGCACAAGTACAATCACAAATCTTGACAGGTGATTGTTAAGTACTTAAAATATTTCACTGATAGATAATATCATCCATTTTATTCTGATCTGAAAAACCCTGTGAATAACACACTGGATCTGTGTAAAACATTCCCAGAAAATCAGATCTCATCATGGCATTCCTTTTTACATTATTAAACTTTTTAAACATTAGACTGTACTGAGTAAGGACAAAATGGAAAGTAATATTATGAGAAAATGAACACTACCAGCATAAATAGCATAATAAATGGATTATAGATTGTGCAAGACATTCTATGTATACTTTTTTCTTTTTTTTTTAACATCTTCAGATCTATAGCACCTGCACAGACTGCTTAAAAAAACTGCTTTATTAAAAGGAAACCAGTATATTTGGCCAAGACCTTCCTTCTAAATGCACACAGACACGATAGACACATGGACACAAACTCGGACTGGGTGTCCACCCGTGGGTGTGTTCAGAGAGTCCCAAAATGGGGCCTCCACTTTACCTCAAACAGAGAACCATTTATAATGTCAAGAATCTGAGCCCCCACCCCCCACCCCTCCCCCTCTTTCCAAGCCCTTCACCACCCACACGTTCCACCTTAAACATGGGGTGCCAGGACTGTTTCCCAAAGTCTACATACAGTAGTGCATGTATGCCAACACAAACAACTAAGAGGGAGGGAAACCTTGCCTAAAACCAGCTGCTCTGAAAATATTACCAATTGCTGGACAAGACCTCTACACCACCTTTCTTATTAATAACAATGATAACAGTGTGCAAACTAAAAAACCTTTTAGCTTTATGTCATTCTGCTATTTACGTAGTGGTTTAAGGCCCTGAAAAGTACATCAATGTTTACCATGTAGTAAAGCTAAAAAGACTAGGTAAAGTCACTGGTGTACAAATGAGCTACAATTTCAGTTTCAACATTCCAAAGGTGTCAAAACATTAATGCAGGTGGAATAGGGGGGAAACTGGGGAAAAATTAAGTTCCATATGACTTAAGGCCTAGGTTGAACATAAGGCTTATGCAATTCCACTGTCTGTACCTGTATCGGTTTTAGTAGCTGACTAACTAATTTAACATTAACAAACCAAAAAAAAAAAAAACTAAAGTACTATAAATCCATTCATTCATGCATTATCCTATGTAGGGATGTTGGTACCTTTAGCGTCTCCAAGAGAAATTAGGGCAGAAGGCTGGATACTCCCTCGATGTTGTGCCAACCCATGGCATGGCACAAGGGCATACACTCATACAATCGATCAAACACAGCGGGCAATTTGTAATCACCAATATATGTCTTTGGACAGTGGGGGGAAACTGCAGATCCCAGCTGATACCCACCAAACAGGGGGAGAACATGCAAATCTCCAGGCACACGGATAGGAAGTGTGATTCTAACCCCCAAACCTGGAGGTGCGAGGTGACTCCGCAAATCATTAAGCTACCCTGTTGGCAACTGAAATAAGTCTTATCAGATATTATTATTTCAGGCATTTAAAACACTGGGCAAGGAATAAGGTTATCAATTAAGAAAGATTAATAGAAATAAATGAATTAAATTATAGATTTTAATTAAGATTACATCATTCTTCTCTACAATAAGTTGAAGTCATTCCATACTTAACTAGCTGTACAGTATTGGGAACCTGCGTGACTTAAAATTGTAAAGAACAAACAGATTTTTGTTGTATACTAGTGTGAATAAAGTGAATAGGTACACGCATTAGCCTAAGGGGATGCCTTGATAAGGGATTATTAATCATGAAGAATATCCCACACTCACTCACTCACTCACTCACCCCAGGGTCATGGGGTTCCTGGAGCCTATCTCTGGAGACGTAGGGCATGAGGTTGGGTACACCCTGGACGAGCTGCCGATCCATCGCAGAGCACACATACACACTCACATGCTGATTCACACATAATGGGCAATTTGTGAACTCCAGTTAATCTAATCTGCATGGGAGGAAACCGGAGTACGAGGAGGGAATCCAACAAGCATTGGGAGAACATGCAAACCCAAGGCGGGAAGAATATTGATGAAAAATAAAAGACGTAATTAGTGGTTCTTTTGTCATCTCTTTTTGTCATTCATTGATTTGAATACTGGCTACAAATAACATTGTAGCACTAACTAACTACTATCAAAAAAAAAATATTAAAACGTAAAAATAAAATAAAAATAAAACCTCTTCGATACAGGGTTCATACATATAGTACAGGGTTTATTAGATTGTAAGAAGCTTAGAGACGTGCACTAAAAACATTCTATCAGAATTTACCTTCAGAAATTATCCTTCAGAAATAGGACACAGTGCTACTGCTAGTCTAAATGAAGTCCATTAAGCACTGCACATTACACTGCCGCTACCATTTATTTTTTTCAAAAAGATTATCATTAAGTGAGGAAGGAGAATGAAAAAAAAAAAACTAAAGCAAATGCAATCTTCTCATCCTGTGGCAGCTTTGTGTTAGAAACATGGTCTGATTCAGAGATAAGGAACGGACTGTTTAAGCCAGACTACTGGACCAAACCACTAGCAAAATCTACAGTCCACCTCCTACACATATCTTTTTTTAACACACATTCTCTGTTCATTCGGAATAATGCATTTCTATTTGATTACATCCCTACTAGGCATTCGGTTATGTGTGTCCCGAGAGAAAGAAGTACCAAACCTTCATTATCTTATTCTGCGCATCAAATATCATTTACTGAAGTCTAAAACAGCACAACGGACCATGCCAGAAGACCTCCTCGTCGCACTGAGTGAAAATATATATTAGGCCGTTAAAAATGTTTTTATGACCTCGAGAAAACAACGAGCAGACTGCTGCTTGTCTGATTGATGAGTCAACCTCGCAGCGTCTGCATTAATTGTGAGATCAAGTCACTGTGGAGAATATTTTGTGCGAGCGCTCACTGTGAGGGAAAGGAAAGACACAGATGGCTGCTTTCATACACAGACATGACAATTTGTCTGTGAAACTCGTGAACCTCAAGGGCGCTGTCACAAACACCTACATCGTGGGACAGCTTTCGGCAGCAAAATGGGGAGCGGCATACATGACCGTCTGCATATCCTCTAAATAAAGGCGATAGCAGGAGTGATCAGTAGATTCACTAGCATTCATCAATGTCTTCCATCAATATTGTTATTTCTACATACCCGAGTATATTGGTATCTAGCGTGTTATCAAAAAATACAGCTGTGCCCTTCTCTCTCTCTCTCTCTCTCTCTCTCTCTCTCTCTCCTTATCCAGAGCTGAATGACCGAATTCATTTATGCAATTTGGCATCAGCCAGGCTCTGCGGGGTTTGCAGGAGAGAGGAAGCAAACGCCAGGCTAGGTAGTTTCCTGGCTCAAACCATGTAACAGAAGGTCTGTGTTGGCTCTGACAGCTAAACAATCTCCTGCAGCAGAGGGGGCAAGAAAAGTGCACTGAAATTCTGGCGACACATGTACGAACATGACCAAGGAACACAGTGCAGGCACTATAAAACATGGAAAAACACACAAAAAATACATAAAAGTACTGTACTATAAATAGATGACATACTACTTAAGGTATGTTAGACAAAAACACTTGATCTTAGCAATTCAAAGTATTTAATTCCAAGCCTCCTCAAGATATTCAATCTTAGTGATATTAGAATAAAATCAGAATCACTATATTGAAAAATGACGCCTTTCTGGTTTGAAAACCTAGTAGAACTTGATGGGACCTCGACCACCATGAAGACTGGTCCTTTCAGACGTTAGTCTTTGATGTGACCTTGATCCTCTTTGGTCCAATTCCATACTCTAATTAACCCTATCTGCTTGTTCCTATGATAATTCAATTTAAAAAGTCATAACAGTCAACCACTTTTGCTTGAAAGATCATGCTTACTGTGCCAGAAGTATAAAAAATCTTTTACTGCATATTTTTGAATGAATGACCTAAAAACCAATTTTTTTCCTGTTAATCTGTAAAATTGTTAAACAACTTCAAAATACAAGTGTGACTTACCCTCCTTCGCAGATTTGTACCCGAAGTATCTCATTGTATTTGGAGGTAGACTGTGCTTCCTCTTCTCCCTCTTCCTTTGGTGTCTTCTCTGACTTTCCCAGCTCAGCTTTCTGGATCTCTGTGGGGTCTGTGGGCTGTATGGCAAGTACCTATACTCGAGAGAGACACGGGCAAGTTCACCAACCCTGTTCCGGGTGCCCAGGGAGACAGAGATGAGGGAATTCACTTTCAACATTTTGCAGAAAGTATTATAAGTGATTTTGACTCTACAGAGGTCAGGTGAGTCACTTCTAAAAACAGACTAAACTCTACCTTTCCTTGTCCTTGGGCTTACACACAACCAGCCATAACATTAAAAACATTAACATTAAAATCACCTACTGTAGGTTTTAGGTTCCCCTGCTGCCACAGGGGTGGCTCTGGCCCCTTGGGGCATTGCACCATGGGACATCTGGTTGTGTGCTGTGGTGTCTGGAACAAAGATGTTACCGGCGGACCCTTTGGGTACTGTAGGATGCAAGGTGGGGCCTCCATAGATCGGGCTTGTTTGTCCTACTCAACCCATGGATGCTTAATCACATTAGGATCAGGGGAATTTGAAGGCCAGATCAACAACCTTTGGCTCTTTGGTTGCTAATCCCGTGGAAAGTGTTCTGATACCATTTTTCATTGTGGTCATTGCATTTTTGCATTGATTTCTTTTTGCATTAGCTTTTCTGTGGGATTGGGCCTTTGGTGGGCATGGAAGAACCTTGGGTGTCCATGATCCTGTCGCCAGTTTACCGGTCTATAATTTATAATCAATCTTATTCAATTCACTTGGTGGTAGATTAATGTTATGGCTGATCAGTGGATATATAGTGTATATATGTGTATTCTTTTCAGGTGAAAGACACATACAGTACAGAAAATTTACCCTTGAGGGTACAACTCTGTAAACATGAAAAGATTGTTAGACAGGAAAGACTAAAATACTAATTTATTTAAGAAATTGTATACTGATTTATATTCCTATACAATTTTTCTGAAACAAGCCATCAAGGTCATATCATAGAAAATATGGCCACATGTTTGCGGACACTTGACCATTGCAACCATATGTAGACTTAAGTCTTCCCCCAACCCCACCAAATTTTCCTTTGAGTCCTGAATTGGAGTGCTCTCAACAATGGGGTTAGTCAGCAAACAGGGAACTAACTCTGGACTGGGATGTACAACAAGCACATATGGCTATTAAAGTTGTGTCCACAAACCTTTGGTCATAGATTGCGTATAAAGAAATACTTTTTATATTTTTCTCATAATTCCCATAAATATTTCCCATCCAGAAATTTGTACATTTACCTCAGCCTCCTTGCAATCCCTTGTGTCAGGTGCTGCAGGTTTTGGTGCTGTGGAGGGAGACATTGCTGCTGTAGTGTAGGTAAAAGAAGTATCTCTTTGCTTGCAGTACACTAGGGAGAGTACATCTTTGCTTGTTAGCCCTGGAGGGTTTGGATTCCGATTACTAATGGACCAAGTAGAATAGACTGAGTTCTGGTTGTCATCTTGGGCAGATGGATTGGGTTTGACATAGTTTAAATAGCACCAGCTAATTGCAAGATTTGTGTCAAATGATGTGTATGACGGCTCTTCTTTTTTTATGGGAATCACAATACTATTAGTACACAGCTGGAGTTCATCTTTCTTGCTGGAAATTAAACTACTTATATTGCTCTTTGCAATGTCGGTGTCCTCTTCCTCTTCCTTCACACGTTTCTGTTGTTGGCTATCAGGAGTGAGCTCCACGCTGCTTGTTGGGGACAGTACTCGTTTATTTCCTCCTACATTGGAGGATTTGGACGCCTCGGCTACTGGGGGGTGTTCTTTAAAATCAAACCTAGATCCTGTAGATTCAAATTTTAAACCAGAGCAGCCAGGGTCCTGAGATGTTGCAACAACTGACTGTGACAGTGTAGTGTAAACAGATTTGGCATGGGATGTTAGGTCTGAACAAAGTCTAACAGGCACTCTCTGCATTCCAGGAGGCCTCAAAAGTTCTTGGCATGGAGTAATATCAAGAAGGGAATGGTAGTGATGATAACCAGCAGTTGACTGCCCATCATCTTCCTTTATGGGGATTTCAAGCTTAAGACCTGAAGATACTGAATAGTAATGAGCTCTCGCAGCACCTGACAGGCAGTGCAGATTTTCCATAACTGTATGATCATCTGTATGAGTCACTGGAGTTAAAGAAGTAACAGGTTTATGAGAGAATGAGGGGCTTACTGTATTGCTTAAAGACACATTACAGACTGAAGAAGGCACAAAAGAATGAGATGTGTCCGGACTTTGTCTAGGGGAAATGTTTGCACTTGGAGATGGGAGATTAACACTAAGAACTGGCCTTGGTGGTGGACCCTCTTCATCTGGCTCTCTTACAACAGAATGTTTCATTAGGAGGCATTTGCGCCTTTCCCTCCATCCTGCAGGTGTTCGATCAGGGGATAAACAGCTGTAATCAAAGGATTTACTTCTGCTCTCAACAATGGGGTTAGTCTGCTGAGGTATATGTGGTGCTTGCTCAGATGCAGACCGTTGCATTTCTCTATGAGGGTGGTGAGTACTCGAGACTGTTAATGTATGAGGAGCTCTTGATCTTCTAGATATTGTTTCAACATCACATTTGACAGATTCCTCAGGTGATGTGGAATGACTAAATCGGTGAGTATCTTGACTCGGACTGTGAGGAACAGATAGTGATTCAAAACTTGAGTCTCCAGAGGACTGGGTTGCCTCTGCGAGACGCAATCTTTTCTTTTTCGGGGGCAACTTTTCGATGGGAAGCTGGGCTAGTGATGGACTTCTCTGGGGCCACTGGAAGTTTTCAACCTTTTTTGGCTCTTTAGTTTCTGACCCATCTGGATGGAGTGGCACTGTTGCATTGGTATTTGTTTCTTCTGTTACTCGAATTTCAGGTATTTGAACATTGTGTTGGCGAACAAGCTTACGGAAATTTGGCTTTATTGTCTGTTCCTTTAAGTAAGTTTGAGGCAAAGGTTCTTGTTTGTTAAATAAACTAGTATGTTGTATCACCGATACTCCTTTCAGAGTGTTCTCCTTCTCATGAGTTTGCATTGACCAAACAGATTCTATAATAGGCTCTACAGACACTGCAATATATCCTTGTGATGTAGCAAAGGTAGAGGACAAGGCAGCTGATGGTAAGACAGAATCATCAAGTTCTAGACTCTCCTCCTTTCTCCTTTTGCGCAATGCTAAACCACCAATTCGAGTTTTCTGAGTTGTCCCATGCTCTTCAGATGGGCATGCAGGAATTTCAAGTTGGTGAGACAGCTGGGCAGGGCAGTTATGGTTCTTGTGTGTTTTATATGTTTCCCAGTTGTTGCAAGCAAGTCCACATGCTTCACACTCAAATGGTTCTGTTTTTTTTTCCTTGCAGTCAGACACCATGGAAACTGAGGGATGAAATGGTGAGCTGGAACAGGGCTGTTCCTCAATAGTAATTTCAGCACCAATTGGTAACTCAATTGCAGGTTGGCGTCTTAGCATGCCATGCCGTCTGTTCTGAGCTGGTTGTTCATCAAATGATTGGCTTTGACGAAAGTTTTGTGGGGCGGCAGTGACTTCTGTGTTTGCATCTGATGGTAATGAGTGACTTCTTAAAAGGGGACCAGATGACAGAGGATTAGCTGGTTGGCTGACACTGATGGAATGGTGTTGAAATTTCTCACAAGGGACACCTAGAGTGATAGACCCACTGCTTTTTGAACTAATGTCTATCTCTTTAGCTCTACGAAGAATTGTATCTTTAGAAAGAGACGACTCAATGCTGCTTCTCTTAGAAAGTGAAAACCTTCTGGGTTTGACGCTATCAATCTTGCTTGTGTCCACGACTGCTTCATTGATAGTGATGAGTTTGGTGATGTGATCGATTACTTGCTTTTTAGGCACTGAGAATGGGATGCTCCTCCCCTCAAGTTCTGCTGAGTGTTCATCCTGTTGACGAGCTGTTCTCTGCAAATGGCCAAGACGACCAAATTTTCCAAGAATAACTTCTGCATAAGTTTTGGCACTTGTGTTTGGCAGGTTGTCTTGAGAGACTTCGGTGCTTTCAGAACGAGAGAAATAGCCTGATTCTGTACTGCCTTTGCTGCCTATCCCAAATGATGAGGAGGTCTCATCGGATGAGCCAACAGGAGCTCGTCTTCCTTTGCTAAGCCTCATAGCTAGTCTCTTTTTGACAGCATGAGAATATTCTAATCCCTGTGGCTTGCCTTCATTGGATACTTCTGCGCAAGAATCTCTTTGAGAAGATGCCATCTCTTGATTTTTAAGCGTAAGAGATGACTGACCAGTGTCTTCATCTGATTCTGTAACTGGATCATCATGACAACTCAGGACAGACACCTGTCTACCTGAGGCCATGCCAGCTTTTACCTTATGTGTGTGTGACTTACGGTGCTTGTAAAGATTACTTTTAGTCTTAAAGGAAAAGCCACATGGTGCACAAGGGTAGGGCCTTTCTCCTGTGTGGGATCGTATGTGTTTCTGTAGTACGCTGGGCTTGGCACATGCACGACCACAATAGGTGCATACATACTTTCCTGGCTTCTGAGGTTTTCGCTCACGTTTTTGTTTTGGTGTGCTCTCTTGCATCTCCATGGAAGGTTGCTTTGACACTGATGAAGCTGAAGTCTCTGGGCATTTATCAGAAACGTCCATATCTTCAGAGCTTCTAGAGACCCATTCTGTCTTCCCCCCTTCAAGAGTATCTGCTTCCTGTACATTTCTTTTCTGAAGCCAGAGACGCTTTCTCTCATGACGTCTTTTTGTTTGTTTCGGATGGGATGGTCCACGCTGCTGCTGGGAGCCAGCTGCGGTGGGTTCCGGGTTGTCAAGACAAGACTCATGAAGGTGTTCTTGACCTCCTGACTGCTCCCCAGCGTTCAGCTGCTTATTTGAGACCTCCATAAAATGTGGAAAAAGCCTCTGGTAGAATGTCACACCTGAAGACTACCTCACAAACCGTTGATAAAATGTACTCATTATGGACATAACATTGCCAAAAGAGTAGTTAATTTTCTGGGACCTCTAAGCACTAGTTATAAAAAATTGAGTGGTACTGGAACTTAAACTTTAATTCAGGATGAAATTCATGCTGTGGCACACAACTTGGTTTTCAATCATGCTTGTGAAAGCTGCTTTTTTCTAACTTGGAAGGTGAAATATCAATATATCTCCTTTACAGATGGTTTTTCTTGATACTCGTGTAATAAAAGCTCTTCTTCATGCAAATGGTGTCACCTTAGAAGTTCTGAAATAAAAATAAAAATAGAAATAAATACGATGCTCTAGGAGCACAGGAAATGCTAATAAATAAATCTACAAATGCATACACACAGAATTTCGCTTATATGGGAGCGCCAACCTTGTAGGTTTTCAGGGACCTGTTTATAGGAACATTTTGTAGGTCAAACGTTGAGGGATTCTAACCCTTCTTTTGTCATTTGTAAACACCCTTTTCAAAGTCCACTAATGAGGACTTGGGTTATTTTTCAATGCACCATTTGTGTCATCCTCTCTCATCCTTCTCATCAGGATGGTGGTGTACAGTATTGAGCAGTGCGTTTTTCATAGTGCGCACCTATCTGGTCACCAATAGGAAAAAATATGGTGTTTCTGGTGTCCCCTTAAAGAGTATTATTCAGAGGATGGTATGGAAACTGGAAATGTCAGGAACATGGAGCATCCCGTCAGCTCCATATGTAATGCAATCAATTACACATACTGTATGTCAAAGTATGTATCATGTTTTTTTGGTTCAGATTGCTTCATCATAACGAGAGTTATTACAGAATGTTCAGGGCCTCTTTCGAGTGAAGCAACAATATTTTCAGCAGTGCTGTAGCATTTCATGCACTCCCACCATCCATCCAAGTGGCCAACAGTCTAATAATAACTGGTCAGCAAACGTCCTTTGGTGGTCTTTAATCAGTGATGTCACAAAGAGTCACAAAATTCAGTAAATGTATACCCATTGACTTTTCTAATAAAATCTGATAGATTTCAGTATCCCTTTCATGCTGTGTTTGAAAAATACAGGTTATTTAAAAATAAATTGTTACATTTTAGTTAAAAAATTTTAATATTCATTTGCACAAATAATGTTTACTATTTGTTCCCAAATTGACCATAGTGTGTGATTGGGTGTGTGAGTGTGTGTATGTGTGTGTGCCCTGCGATTGATTGGCACCCTGTCCAGGGTGTACCCCGCCTAGTGCCCGAAGTCTCCTGGGATAGGCTCCAGGTCCCCCGCGACCCTGAACACAGGATTAAGCGGTATAGAAAATGAATGAATGAATGAATGAATATTTTTTATTGTTGTAATTTCCTCAAAACTCTGGCTGGCATCTTAACTGCTACAACCATAGGTTTATACATTAAGAGCAGATTTCCTAATGTAATTTTACAGATGTTCCTAAAGAAGATCAGACATGAGACAAATTAATGTTTTCTCACTATTGACATTTTAATATACACAGAATCTAAGCATTTTCCCTCACTAACCAGCTGGCACTAGTGCCCACGCTTTGCAGCAGGGGTGGAAAGGTGTGGAACCATATGGGATCCCGCTGGTAATGCAAATCTTTGCCAGTAGTGCATTCCAGACTTGTTATGCTGTGAGTGTAAGAAAATCTAATGCTGAAAAATGTATCTGTATTCATAGCTTTTGTCTGCTAGCAGGCTTTTTTCACTTAGTTGAATATGATTCGTTTGTTATTATAGTTATTAAAAAAAGACAAAAGGTACTCAAATTTGATCATGTACTGTAAATATAATATATGGACTGCCTGACTATGACCCCTCCATATGGCACAAAGTTCAAGGAATATTTACAATGTCTTTGTATGCTGTTGCATTACAATTTCCCTTCGCTGGGAGACCCAGTCATGTACAGCAGGAAGCAGCACAAAATGAGGTCCATGAACACTTGCTTGGCAAAGGTTGGTTTGGAAGCGCATGTAGACTGCACCCCACTGAACACTTTTGTGATGAGTTTTTACGCCAACTGCACCCCAGGCTTCCTCACCCAACATCAGTGCCAAAATCACAAATGGTAGTATTTGGGTAGTCCTAAAGAGATTACTGTTGCTCATGACATTGTTGGTACAGTATATTGTATCCAGATGATTCAGTGGTAAAATATAAAGATTTTTACATATGAATCAAATTATCAACTTTTTGCACCTGGCATCATGAAGTCTGTCCATCATGGTTCCACCCATTTCTGGGCAGCAAAAGGGATGAAACTTGCCAGTGCCAAGACCCGCATTCAAAACCAGCAAGAAAAAACATCTCATAATGTTTGGTCATCTTGAACAACACTTTATCTCCATAGAAATTTCTTCTATGTTGTTCGGAATTGCCTCTGAACCATCTGAGTTGTTTTGTTCATGCTAAAAAGATAACTAAGGCCTTGTTCACATGTGCCTTACATTTTTGGATAAATAAACGCGCTCTGAACGTCCTGCAGTGCCGCTCGATTGACTTCTACACTGGCGTTCGTTTGTCTCTGTCTAACGCCAGCCTGCAGCCCAAATTGTAGTTTGTGTGTTTAACCTGTGGGGGGCAGTGTGTCGGGAACTGGCCCTTGTCGTTTTATTTAAGGTGACTCCTTTTAATATGGACCATTTTGCTAAATTAGACATTAATCTTCTTGTTTTAAAATTTCTCGTAATAAACGTAGGGAGAGAAAAAATCGCTGCCGCTACTGGGTTTACCCTCTGGCTGCATAACGTCGTATTAAAGTTTTTTTTGTGGTTTATGAAGAAATGCGAACATTTCTGCGCAGGTTTTTCAATTACTGTCGGATGTCAGTTTCAGTTTTCTTTTTATTTGTTAGGTGTTTTTTTTTTTTTTGCTTTTTTTCCGCAATTCCCTATGTATAGCATGTAGGATCATGGGATATATCCGGTCCTCCGAAGCGTAAAATGAACGTGAAGAAAACGGACCAGAAGCGTTTTCCTTGTGTTCGTTGCAATTTAAACGACAAGAAAAAGCTGCATGCAACATTTTTTTGCAACAAACGCACGTCACCAAAGCCCGTGTGAACTCTCTCACTGACTCCTATGTGTAGAAAACCCTCGGCGCTTCATCCGCGCTCACCGGACGCTACGAATGCCAGAAAAACGCTCGATTTTAGCGCCCGTGTGAACAAGGCCAAACTCCTAACACCAGACTGAATTCAAAATCCCTCTCTAACCAAGGGACTGTACAACCTACATACAGGGCACTAGATTTTCATTTCATGCTGTTTGGGATTCAACCCCAGAACTGGTAGTTAGTGATTAATTAGAAAGTTTGGAATGTCAGTATTAGTTAACGTTATCTCACACCATCACAATTTTATAAAGTGTAAAGCACAGCATATTCCTTAGCATCATTTCATTTGCAACATTAGCAAGTCCAGGAGGAATTCCATATTTGTTAACCATCTGAGTTTATGATAATGTGTTCACACTATAACAAACTGCAAATTCATATCTTAATTAGGTTCTGCTTCCATTTTCAAATACTTGTTTCTCTTTTGAATAAGAACAGAACTATCTCAGAACAGAAGCTATTGATTCCTACGTTACTCTTTTATCTGTGCAACAAAGCATCAGGTAATCTGGTAGATAGTCAAATAATCATCAGGTAATCTCTCTGTTATTTTAATTTTTTTATTTATTTATGTTTTTATTTTTTGGTTCCGAAATACACCTCAAACAAAATTATCAGCAACAATAGACATCAGCCTAATGTCTGTTAACGGTGCTTCAGCCGCCCACTGTTGAGATTGACATCATGGTAGTAGTCACGTGACTGCAAAAGGTCTGTAGCCTGCATTTGTTATAAAATCATTTCAGTTCAGTAAATTCACATGGAAAGAATAACAGTATCAGCATATAATGATACATTTAGGAAAAAAAATCAATAATACGTAATACATTACAATAATACATAATACAGAGCTCTTAGCTGTTGACTATCAACATATGTTTATTTGAATCATTTGAAGTGTTTACATGGTGTTTTTCAAGCAATCAATTTCAAATTAGATAATATACAGTACATTACTTTAATCTAGAGACTTACCAGAGTAAAACAAACTGGGTGGCAACTGATGTCTGTCTGGGCTTTTTCAGGCAGTTTGTCCTTCATTTCCAGCCTAGCAATTAACAAACAAACAAACAAACAAAAATCTCATCAGAATTCACATTAAACATCTGGGCAAATTTAGTTAGCAACACTTGGAGATCTAATCCTAGCTAAATAAGAAGGCTGATTCACTGGAGTTAAAACTGTTCATTGTTGCGTTAGATAGATTTAAATCCCTTGCTGGTTATTTTATATTATACCACAAGGTGGCGCCACGGTGGCTTAGTGGTTAGCACTGTGGCCTTGCTCCTCCACGTTCTGGGTTCGATTCCTGCCTTGGGGTCTGTTTGCATGAAGTTCGCATGTTCTCCCCATGCTTGGTGGGTTTTCATGGGGGACCCAGGTTTCCTCCCACAGCCCAAAGACATGCATCTTAGGTTAAATGGAATTCCCAAATTGCCCGTAGTATGTGATTAGGCATGTGAATGTTGACCATAGATTCTACCACAGTCATAAAAATAGGAACAGTCACCATTGACCTCCACAGTCCCTAGTTGGGCTACAGAGGTTCCTACAGTAGATGGATGGATACCACAAGGCTTATTGAATCTGATTAATAAGAAGGCTCAGATGGCTCACACATGGCCCAGACAGTACTTCTTGCTGTAACATTAATTTATGTGTTCTGATATGCTATTATTTCTATAGTTATATATAGGGACTTCTTCAGTGGATGCTCTACATTTTTTATAAAAATGGATTTGTTTATAATTAAAAAAAAAAACATTTAAAAAGCAGCTGATGTGAGAACAACTGCTTATAATATCTATAACTTCTGTGAACACAGTGACTATCTTGATTTGTGACTGTTCCACAACATTAAATCTGACTATAAAGCATTATGCACGACTTGTCAATCACTAATAAATTAAACATCGTCATCTTCGTAGTCATTTAATTTAAGAATAAAACACTTCAAACCATGCTGTAACACACTACTGTGGCATGGATTGTTTTCTGCACAACCAGTATGTGTATTATTCCTTACTAATCTTGTGTAATGTGATCTCGAGCTTATGCGGCGGAATTGACTGAGATGTGGGATATGTGGTTTGTTTGCATTTATCCAGGTTTGATTTCTGTAGGACTATAGTACAGTATATTGCAGTTATGTGACAATCAAAAAAAAAAAAAAAAAGTAAAAATTGGGATTCTTACATGCTTACATCAGCTACCTAATTTAACTTTGAGTGTCCTAATAGGTACTTGAATATGAGGACAGATAATCTACAATACAATCTGATTATAATCAGTCTATGTTTTTACAATAGGGAAAACTGGTAGCACGGAACTGCACAAAATTGCACTTTCACTTTAGCTTTGTTGCTTGCCATGAGTGTGATGAAATCATGACAAACGTAATCAAAATGCTCCGTCGTCCCCTATTAATATTTAACTCCCGCTGTCATGTAACTGTTTACATTGCCAGTGAGACACTACTGAATTGCCCTCAAAAACTATTGGGTTACAAATTACTCTCAAAACACGTGCAGGACAAAAGCATCCTCGTGTGGGGAGCATGCAAGGACATTTTCTGTTGCACGTTTTGGAGTCACCTCAAACCATTCCAGAACAGCGTTTGTAGTGTGGCATAGCTGATAATACTGCTGAAAAAGGCCAGTGCCATAAGGAATACCATTGCTGTGAAGGGATGTGTCTGAGGGGTTATGTTCAGGTAGTGAAAACATGCCAAAGTAATAACTACTTGAATCCCAAGACCCAAAAGGCATCAAACTTCCTGTTCCCGCTTGACTACTTCCCATAATCCAGCTACCATCTCTTCCATATGAGCAGGAACAGATAAACACACACCTGGGCCATCTACAGTACATGATGTAAAAGAAAATGAGCTTCATCAGGCCAGGTCACCGTCCATGGTCGAGTTTTGATGTCCACTTTCAAATTGTAAATGTTTTCAATGATGAAATGGGATCACCATTGACATCATTACTGGTTTACAGATTTTTTTCAGGATTTCGTGCTACAGTAGCTTTTTTTTTGTGGGATCGGACCAGATGGGCCAGCCTTTGCTCCACGCCTGGGTCATAACCCTGTCACCTGTTCACCTGTTGTCCTACCTTGGAACACTTTTGTCAGGGACTAACCAATGCGTACGTGGAATATCCCAAAGACCTGCTGTTTTGGAGATGTCCTGACCCAGTTGTCTTGGTATAACAATTTGAAACCTTGTTTAAGTCTTTCAAATCTTTAAGCTTGCCAATTTTTCCTGCATCAACATTGAGAACTTACTGTTGCCTTGTTGCCTAATACTGTATATCTCACTTCTTGAAAGCTGCCATTTTAATGTTATTCACTTCACCTGTCAGTGGCTGACCAATAGGGATGGGAATCACCAATCACAACCTGATACGACATTTTTACCAAGCAGCCTGAACCTCAAAAGATAAAGGTCATCCACCAAAATGAATATTTCTCAAACAAACAAACTCCTAAATAAGTCCCCCGTATCACACAGAATAAAAATGTGTAAATACAGTAGTTCAGAGTGCACCACATGTAGGATTATAGCTGTAGGTGTTGAAACTTGTGTAGGCGTGTGTAATTAATGGGTTTGAAACTAATTTGCTCATAGAGTTTGGGGAAAAGGTCCGACTGGGGCTTTTAATGCTTGAGATTTTTGATACTGTAACTCCATACCAATGTGTTTCGTTGCGCCACTCGGAAGCTTCTGCGCTCTGTACAGAATCGTTTATATCTGAGGCTGTTTGGGCCAATCAAACTGAAAACCAACCAATCTTGCTCACTGGCTGTTTGACCGGTTCAACTCTATTATAAATTAATAACTTTTTAAATAAATTTTTTTCATCAATTTTGGAGTCAGTGTGGCGATACGAATAAGAATCTCAATTTATAACTGAGTCAATTCCTCCCATCTCTACTGAACAGTGTTTGACGAAAATGACCTCATAATACTAGCTGAAAAAAGCAGACATACATTTAAATAATATGACATAATAATAAGCCATCATTAATATGCATATTTGTACTGCCATATCATCTATATTTTGTACAGCTACGTTTTTTTTAATATTTTGTATATTTTATATTTTATTTCCATCTTCTATATTTCCTACAGCTAAAGTTTTCTATATTTTATTTTTATTTTATTTCATTTATTTCTTATTAATAATCATATTTTTAAGGTCACAGGCGGTCGTATAAACATTTCACTGCATATCGTACTGTGTATGACTGTGTATGTGACAAATTAATTTTTTATTCGACTTGATTTGGAAAAAAAAAAAAAGTTTGTTGGTAGCCCAAAAAAGAGCTGTCATAGTTGAATGCATGCATACCGTCTGTGTGCTATTTGAATTGCTCTGGTAAAAGGATATTAAAGGGATGGTCTGTTTTTGCGCAGGTGGAAAGTTGGAGGCAAAACAGAAGGCAGGACTGTTCTTCACACATGTTCCTGATTAGGAAGCAGAACGATCACCTGACTCGAAATGTGTTATGAAGCCTCGCAGTGGAAACAGATGAAAATCTTCATAGGTAGTCTGCTCGGCACAGGCTTGATGTCTTCCTGGAATACTTTAGGTGGTGTAAGGACAGGCGGATAGAGATCACAGCTTCACGGTTTGTTCTAGGTAGAAAAGCTTTTTTGGGACGAAATGCGAAAAAAAAAAAAACCTCACAAATTCAATAGTCACAAAGCAAAGGACCTAGCAAGGTCAAGGCTAAAAAAATTTGCACAGCAGAAAGAAATAGAGCTATATCAATATGGTGAATCAATCAAATAAAAGCAGTAGTTAAAAATAATGATGATGATAATAATAATAAAATAAATATGTTGTTATTTTATTTTTTTTTTTTTTTGGAAATCTCATCAATCTCTCCCCCTCTCTCGTTCACTAATGGGCACCCAATGGTTGTTCCTATGGCAACGGCCCTAAACCATGCGGCGGCAGATGGAAGCAGAGCTGGAGGGCTAAATTTATCTCACAGCATCCTCACTGACTACACAGAGTGAATGTAGCACCCTCCATCACCACCAGCACCATCACCACCACCACCGCCGGCACCCCTCTTTCACTTCTCTCACCATAAAATGATGTACAGTACAGTACAGTACAAAAAAAAGTGTTGATTCAAAATGAACATGCTGAAGAGAAAAAAAAAACTATCTTTCTCATATTGTTCATGTAGTTTTATAAATACAGTATTGTGATGTAGTGTTTGGTGTATAAGGCATCCCTCTAGTAAATGCAAATGAAGAAGAAGAAGAGAAAAAAAAGAAGTGAGCCACAACAGTTACACAATGTGAAAACGCCTCGCTGTTAACAAACAATGCAGCTCCGAGGCTGCGCTGCTTTTACTGATGTCATTCCCGAAGAAACGGAACCAAATCCTGCCTTCTGCATTGCAGACTGCCTCTACTGTCCTCTCTTTCTTTCTGAGGCAAATACAACATTAAACAAGGCATCGACTTGAGAGCTTTGATTCCTCGGAGACAAAAAAAAAAAAAAAAAAAAAACCTCCGTGCTGACATTAATCAGTATGTAAACGTGCGCGCACACACATATACACACACACATGCGCAGCGGACAAACCTCAAGCCGCCCCAGGACTCATTCAGCAAACGGGAGTGTGAGGAGAGCAGGAAAGAGGGAGAGACTGAGTGAACCAGACAGTCAGTCCATTCATCTTTTTTTTTTCCTTTCTCTCTCTCGCTCGCCCGTTCTGTCTCTCCGACACGCACTGCTCGCGCCACATGTGACAACAAAAACCGTCGGCTTCGCATGCACAAGCACAAAACGTACCGTGACTCAGTAGAGCGAGTGGACGGTCACGCGCCGCACAGATCAACATAATGTTATCCTTCAGCCTAACAAAGAATGATGCAGCACCAGCCTCAATGAGATCATGCACAGAGCCAGGTGAGCTGCAGACGGCTCCGTATTATCGATAGTTATCAAGGAGATTATTATAAGGAGTTATTACCAGGAAAAAAAATTATAAATAATAATAATAATACTAAAGCAAGTCGTCTTTCCAGCCTCGGTGAGGTTTTGAATGAGCAGGAGAGAGAACAAGAGTAATAGAGAGTAAGAAAGAGAGAGAGAGGGAGAGAGAAAGAGAGAGAGAGGGGGGGGGGGTTCAGAGTGAGAGCGAGACAAAATGTATGAATGAGCCAGTGCGGCTACGAGGCAGAAAGAAGGTGAGGTTTCAGTCTGCGTTCACAGGTGACACCATATCCCGCAGGTTCTCTGCTCGTTATTGATCCACACGACTTAAATCCTATTCATGATATCGGATTTCCTACCTCGTTGCATCTCATTAGTGTGCACGATGTATGTGTATGAGTTCAACCGCACAGCAAGTTCATTCACAAAAAAATCAACAACAACTAAAAAAAAAAAAGGAAAGCTGCAGTACTTTTTTCCGTAGTGATGACATATTCGATTGTAGTTTTCTCTATGCAGCTTTCATCAGAGCTTGGATAGAGAGGCAGGATGGAAAGAATCAGGTCGCAGGTGGAGAAAAAAAAAAGAAGGAGCTGGTTAGAGTGGCTCTGGAGAACGTCCACATTGCGCTGCCTGGCTTTCCAGACGTGCCATGCTCCAGCTGCGAGGAGCCCGAACACTGTGACATCACTCTGCGTGTTTTTTTCCATCCGCAACTTTTTGAAGTGGATGTGCATGTGCATGAGGAGGGCGAACCGAACTAGCGGCTTAGTAACGATTGCCTCGGTTTTACTCAGCTTCATCCTTCCTTCAGATGGGAGAAAATCTGAATCAGTACAACAAAGCGAGTTACTGAATAGGTCCAAATCTATTGGATTAATAGATAATCCTGAAGACAGAAGTTCTAGTCATATTGTCTGATAATTAGTGATATTGTCTCATGTAGAAAATATCACCAGGATAACATTCTTTCCAAGTTAAGGAATATATTGTCACTAAACAATGTAGAAAAACTAGTTCATGCGTTTATCACCTCTAGGTTGGACTGTAACACATTACTGTCTGGTTGTTCAACTACAATAGGTGCATAAACACGCTTCAGCTAGTCCAGAATGCAGCAGCGAGAGTCCTCACTAGAACCAGAAGATATGAGCACATCACCCCTATCCTACAGCATCTTCACTGCATTGGCTCCCTGTGAAATTTCGCATTGATTTTAAAATACTACTTTTGACCTATAAGGCATTAAATGGTCTCGCGCCGCAGTATCTGAGTGAACTGCTAGTGTCTTACGATCCGCCACGCCTACTTCAATCGATCAAAGGATGCAGGCTGCTTGTCAGTACCGCGTATTATGAAAACTACAGCTGGGGACAGAGCTTTTTCTTACAAAGCCCCAAAGTTATGGAATAGTCTTCCTAATAGTGTTCGGGACTCGGACACAGTCTCAGTGTTTAAGTCTAGGCTAAAAACCTATTTATTTAGCCCAAGCATTTTTGTAAATAGATTTGCCTTAGGTAAAGGGGCAGATCTGGGGGACTCATGGACGTAGAGTATTATGGTGAACTGGTATGTTTAGATGCTGTCTTCCTCACTCTCATTGGTCACTCAGGTTTGTTGATGGTGAGGTGATTGTTTGCTTTACACTTCAGGGAGCCCTCATGTTTGTGTTTCCTTCTGGCTCTCCCTTTTAGTTGTGCGGTCATACTGTAGTTAGTCTTGCCGGAGTCCCTGCTTGCACTCTACACTAAATATACAGTACATTCACATTATTCATTACAGTATGTTCAATTCAATCCAATTTTATTTGTATAGCGTTTTTAACAATTGACATTGTCTCAAAACAGGGACGTGCACTCATAGGAGGCAGGTGAGGCAGTGCCTCACCTTGCCACCAGGGGCGGTAAAGGGCTCAACATGGTTTCCTCAGCTGTCACCATAAGTTGTTAAAAAATTAATAATATAATAAAACATAATATCTGTCCTGTGGTCTATGCTTTTAATTCAATTTTGGTGTGTTTCCTATGCATTTGGATCATTTTCATAGTCAAAATAGCTGTATTTCTTGTTCAAATAACAACGGGAGACGAGAATCATGGAGGCTGAGGCAGTGACAGGTAGTGCCTCTCAGCGCGGGCGTGTGAGAGTGTGCACCACTCACACACTGTACTGAGCGCGTGCAAACGGCGCGTGCTTGCAGTCAGCAGGAAAATACAGGCCTTGAAGCAGCCAGTACCTTTGCCTCAAAGATGGGGGCGATAGTGAGCCTGCGGCTAATAGTTCACGACACGAGTAAATTAAGAAGAAAAAAAAGAAAAGAAAAACAGCCAACAACATTCGGTGCTAACGCGTTGCTATTTGGCTTTATTTTCCCTGAAAATGGAGGATATAATCTCGAAGATAAGAAATTTTTCAAAACTTCATTTACAAGTAAAGGTAAGAATACTGCAGTGGTGTGTTTAAATGTACAGTGGTGTGTTTAAAATGTTATTAAATTTAATCAAGAATCGGATAACAACCATGTATGCTTGTAAATCTGACTTGTGAGTCAGTGCCTTAGCGTCATACAGTACGTTTGTAAATCTGACTCTGAGTCAGTGCCTCACCAACCCCAACCCTCACCGCACGTCACTGTCTCAAAACAGCTTTACACAATCAAAATAATTATTTAAGTTTGTATGTAATGTGAATGTGTAATCAAAATGGTCAGATAGTCCCTGGTGAGCAAGCCGAGGGCGACAGTGGCAAGGAAAAACTCCCTGAGATGGTAATAGGAAGAAACCTTGAGAGGAACCAGCCTCGACAGGGAACCCATCCTCATTTGGGTGAAACAGATAGCAGGAAATGATCTGCATTTATACAGTGTGTTAGGTGGCAGCCAGTTCAGCTATAATAGTTGATGTTAATTGATGTTAAAATGGAGTCCAGGTAGTTATTGGAGACTCAGATAGACTTGTAGAAAGTTCCAGTCCTGAACTATCGAATTGTTAAGTCCTCAGAGAAACAGCAGACAACACCAGTATGTGACTATCTCTCCTCGTCAGCGCTCCCCTCTCCTGTTCTCTCTCCCACTTTCTCTCTCTCTGTCGAGCTACACATGTCGTTTCTGAGCTGCCAGTGATCCAGACTCCCTCTGCCCTCCAGACCTGTCTGACCCGTCCTGGTGCCCCGCTTCTGGTTGGAGATCTCGTCACATGGATGCCCCATATGTGTTTCTTTGGGATGCGTCTGGTGTCTGGGGACGGTTTCACTCTACCATGAAGACGGTTCTGGCCTCGACTGATGTTGACAGCTGTTTCTCTGAGGACTTGACTTGGCTGTTGTCAATCAATAGTTCAGAACTGGAATTTCCTACAAGTCTACCTGAGTCTCTAATGAATCAGAACTAATGATATTGTGAACCAGGACTAGCGGTATGATGAACCCAGACTAGCGATATGGTGAACCAGGACTAGTCGTATGGTGAATCAGAATATGGTGAATACCTAGGCAACTAGGCATTTCCAGGCAAAGTTACATTTGTACCAAACACACCATAACTTTGAAAGATAACAACTCATTTTAGCTCAGCAGGACTGCAGAAGCTTCATATGACTCTCAGCTGAACTTTGGAATGCATTTTTCATGGAATGATGGTTGTTAAATTTGACACCAATTACTTAAATTGTCCTCACGTCCCAGGTGACAAACTTCATGGTAGGTGTGCAGAGCTGGAAAATTTTTAGCTTTGGTAATGTACTTGCACCTCAAGGTTGCAAGTACACCTCCTTCGACACAAACTCTGATGTTGTGTCCCTTGTAATTTCTTGTTACTGTTTTGGTTTATTAGCACTGGATAAACTTCTCCAAACAGATGCTTACAGTTGACTAGTGTTGTTGTGACTGACAGAAAAGACACAGATGCATATGGCCAATTGTAAGTAATATTTGCAAACCAGTCTAAATCTCTCACTCATTCTCTATACTGCTTTTTCCTGTACAGGGTCACTGGAGTCCAGCTGCCTTATCCAGGGGACTCAGAGCACTAGTGTACACCGTGAAAGGGGTGTCAATCCATCACAGACAAACCTGTCTCTTTCTTATGTTTAACTTAAAAAAGTTCCAAGTAAGTTTTACTCAAGGAAAAATATGTTCCACTTTTTTGTCAAATAAATAAATAAATACATTTCAAGTGGGTCATTGAGGCTCATCCAGAACATAATACTTAAACGATGTCCTTTCATGCCATGCTACACGACCGAAGCAGTCTCAGACAATTACGTAGGTGCATGGTTCCTCGAATTGTTGTCTGAGTTGTGTTTGGAAGCCTGCTGGTTTTTCTTGGTTTCCAGGAAATACAGGACGAGGCGAACATCAATATCGATACACATCAAGCACGATGACACTGGCTCCTGTGAGTGTGTGTGTGTTCGGGAAGACAGTTGATGTATGTGTGTGTGTATTCATGAGAGAGAGAAAGAGAGATGTTTGGTGAAAGAGGGTCTTTCATTTTGCTGTGAGCATCCAGACAGGCCACTGAAGCGGGTAAAAATAACCACCTGCTGTCTAGTGGGGAGCGACGCTACACCCAAATCTATCAAAACGGCACATACTGTATACCTGACCTCAAAAACATACACACTTAAATCTGAGACACACACACACACACTTAAATCTATTCCTGGGGTACACCTCAATCTAACCCTAACCTTAGTAAACAAAATGATGATGATGATGATGATGATAATTATCATCATCATCATTATCATCATTATTATTATTATTATTATTATTATTATTATTATTATTGCCTTTTATATTTTAAGTATTATAAAGAAGCATTCCCTACAAGGAACAATTTGAACGCAGCTCCTAAATGGCATTTATGCATAGTGTGTGTGTGTGTGTGTGTCTGTATATATATATATATATATATATATATATATATATATATATATATATATATATATATAGAGAGAGAGAGAGAGAGAGAGAGAGAGAGAGAGAGAGAGAGCATATCGTCAATTATTAGAAAAAAAAAAAAAAACTTTTTTAAAAATATTTAATATATCTTTTTTTAAGTGTTTGTTGTTGTTTTTTCTAATATATATTTGAAAAAAAAAAAACACTATATATATATATAAAGTGTTTTTTTTTCTTTCTTTTTTCTCTTTTTTTTCTAACACACACACACACACACACGTGTTGGCATGATTCCCTCTGTAGTCAGGGTTTTCTGGTAAACCTGTTATTAACTGCTCACACAACATTGTCTTAAGATAGTAAACAACACAGTCTGCGTTTGTTGAGTCACAACCGAACATTATGCTTGTTTCTATCCTCGGCCCTGGTGTGTTATTGTGACAGTTCATGTAGGGGGTGACCACAGGGAGACCACAGGTCTGGATTAAATCAAAATTCCATCACTAACAAAGTCGGCGCTTGGAAGCTGGAGTTAAGGAAAACTCAATCGTACACTCCTTCAACAAACTTTCATATTCAGCGTGAGTCATTTTAGTTCCAGTAAAACTGTAACTCGTACAGCGGCCCTCGTTCCTCTTTCTAATTACCAAACATAGCCTTACTGTCACTCAGCGAGCTTCGGGGAAAACATATGATCTTCTTGGTGCTGAAACAAGTACAACTGGGAAAAGGAGGAGTTCTGTACAAAAGTTAGAGGAATTTTCTTTTTTTTCTTTTCTTTTTTTTTTTTTTTTTTTTTAGAAACAGATTCCATAGCCTCATGCTGGAGAATCACTTTGAACCAAATATAACTCATAAACATAACTACACTTTATATGAACCTAGGATTTTAAAACACGTTGAAGGAATGTGACGAGAATACAAGTGAGAAAAGTTTGAAATAAATTTGTTTAGACATTTATGTATTGATGCAACAACCGTTTACAAGGCAATTTCATGTCGTTCTCTGTACTTTTATATCCCAGGAAATATTAAGAGAAAATAATATATTAATATTATTAATATTATATAGTTGCGTTCAAGTCAAACCGAGACATTTGACCCTCAGAAAACAGTTATGAGAGTAAAAATTCCATTTATTTCTCTGTATAATCCCCTGCTACACTAATGCACTTATCCCAGTGTTTCACTAGTGCTTGGATACCATCAGGTAGAAAGTTTTCTCAGTACACCTGAGCCAGGATCAGATGCCTGCTGGAGCAGTGTGAGGAAATAAATAAATAAATAAATAAATATCAACTTTACCCTGTATTGAATACATTGTTAATGTATGATGGAAATAAAATAAATAAATGTGTTATTATATACTCATTATTATTATTATTTTTTTTTATTATTATTATTATTATAAATACATTAAGTAAGATTCCATACTGTATTTTAAGGGGAAATATATTATGCCTTTATTATGCAGTAATTTTTAGACCTTCAGATGGGGTGCAGATCCAGTCTGTACAAACAGTGTGTGTGTGTGTGTGTGTGTGTGTGTGTGTGTACTAATGAGACCTATACATTCCTTGCTTTTATGCCCTTTTTCCATGTTCGTATTGTCCATATTTTTTTCTCCCCCTAATATGATTTAATTTAAGGGAATCCTTTCCGCAGCTTGTTGTTCTGCTCTGCTGGCTCCTCAGTAGTTTACTTTGAAACATTGTGACAACATAGATAAATATTGAAATGGAATGTTTGGAGGAGTGAAACAGAAAGAGTGAACTGTGAGAAATAAAATATAGAAATACAGAAAATTAGGACCTGTGAGACCAGTGTTAACCTGTCAAAGAAATACTAAAATATTGGACTTTTGATTGTTTTTATGGTTATATATTGTGGTGATTTTAGTCTCCTTTTGCACTTCCACATGTACACCCACATGCTGTAGCTGTGACATGGTAGCATAAACATAATTCTCGAATACAGCTTTGTTTGGCTATACTATTACATGCATATGCGTTATATAAGATAGAATGTGCAGCAGAATACTGTATATTCAACAAACAACCAAGTGGTATACTGATGTCCATCACAAGTTTTATTTCCTGAAGTATTTTATTCTTCTTGCAAAGCATAGCATGTACAGTAAAAAAAATAATTAACCTTT
This sequence comes from Channallabes apus, assembly GCA_030522415.1. NCBI lineage: Eukaryota > Metazoa > Chordata > Actinopteri > Siluriformes > Clariidae > Channallabes > Channallabes apus. The sequence goes on along the minus strand of CM060105.1, from coordinate 24,407,947 downwards.
ATTGCTGGTAATTTTCCTAGCAGCAGAGGTCATGGTGGGTCAGGAGACTCCGGGCATAAGGTACAGTAGGGTACATCCTAGACGGGGTGCCAATTAGTGATGGGTCGTTATGAACGATTCGTTCTTTTTGAACGATTCTTTAACATGACTCTGAGAGTGATTTGCTCATTTTCTACTGGGCGCGCATGCGCGAATCATCGCAAAACCTAGCGCAGGTTATGTACATGAAACAGAATTGAGCGGTTCATTCTCAATGACTCTTCTACTCAGATACTCAATCGTTCTTTTGCCACATTACTCGCATAGACGCTATTCGGCGCAATAGATTCAACAGAACAAATGACTCAGACTGGAAGATATGAGAGGTGAGCTACTCATTCTGTTTATTATAATATGTCCTTAGCTGCACTGTAATATTTTAATTACTGGAACTATACCCAAAATTTGTGTATGTAGATGTATTGGGGGTCTGTTTATTGAAAATGCAACATTTTATTTTATTTCTGATAAAAAAAACAAAATGAACAAATTTCCCTTCACTCGTGTCAATCAACCGCAGGGCACACACACAGTATGCACACGCTCATACACTACAAGCAATCTGGGAACGCCAATTAGCCTAACATGCATGTCTTTGGACTGCAAGAGGAAACTGGAGTACCCCGAGGAAATCCACCAAGCAGAGAAAGAACATGCAAACTCATGAACATGTGCACAGACCCGGAGGCAAGAATCGAACCTGGAGCCCTGAGGTTCAAGCCGACCGTGCTAATCACTGAACCACAATTCTACGTTACAAGGTATCGTTGCTGTTCCTCTGCAAATAATATTGTATTATAGAGTAAGACATTATCTAAATGTAAAATATAATATGTTGTATATTTTAAAAGGAATCTTATACCTACCCCCTGAAGCAATCAGTCTACATTAAGAAACACTGCTCTATTGTTCAGTGCAGTTCATCCATTAACAGGAGTTAAGTCATCATTTCCAACCATAGCATGTACTGCAGTTGTAAAACAGGTATAACATACAGTATCCAGCGATTTGTAAATAGAGATTTCTATTCCAGGGTTAACTCAACTTTCAAGATCATCTCCTGAAGTTAAGTCTGAAGTTCATTCTGTATTTTTAAAAGTAAAAGGTTTAAGGTTTAAAAAAAAAACTGCAGGAATCAAATAATTTTCTGTTTTCCTAGCAGCACAGCTGTAAAGCCAGATCATGCTGCTTGATAGCAAGATGATGTAATGCAGAAGGGCGCCAGACATATGTTCGCTGATTCCACGAACAGTGAATAAACAGAAATGATGAGAAACTCCATGAAATACCTCCACCTGCAATCAATAGAACTCAACTCTAAGAAAGTGTAATGGCTAATTTGCAACGGCTTATGCTTTTCACAGAGATTTCTCATGAGCATTTCTTAGAGGAAACCAATATTCTCGACCAGCTGTGTTAACCGCATGTCAAAACCAGACTTGTTTTGTTGTTGTTTGTTTGGTTGTTGTAGTTTTTTATTTAATAGCACATTAAACCTAAAACCTGACAACTTTATCTGTATTATCTATCTGTAAACCATGCAGGATGTGCAATAAATAAAGGTTAAATAATAGTCTATACCAGTGGTTCTCAAGCTTTCAAGCCCGCGACCGCTAATTGAAGATCGACAAGATCTCGCGACCCCCACTATCAAAAACAAGCAATAAACATAACAAGCTGTTCACAGTATTGTGACTACATTTACTATACATCTAAATAATTTTGGCTTACCTTTCAATGGGAAGGGTGTACTTGTTTTTGGCAGCACAAAAGCTTCATTTGTGGCCTGATGGTGGATACAGCTACCCGCATATCATCTTCCACATCATGACGTTATCGGTATTTATTTTTTATATGTAACAGCGGAAAAAAACTGCTTACACAAATATGTAGATCCACATTGAAGCAGTACATCCATTGCTGCACGGGACAACTCGTGTATTCAGTTTCTACCGCAACTTACTGAATACTGATACTGACTGCACTTTATGATTTCTTCCTCATATTTCCGACGTTTCCTACTTTGGTCAGACGGGGTCTTGCTCTTTTGCTTGGCCGATGTACATGGTTCCGGTGACTCAGACAAACAATTTCCTTAACATTTTTAGATTTGCGAATAACAAATTTATCCATCTCGGCAGTTGCGGTTTTCACTTGCATTTGTACTCTGTAGCAATAACTAGTGGGCCAGTCGCTGCGCAGTGATGTCATATCATATCTTTGAGTCGCGAATGATTTTTTTTAACACTCAATTTAAACACTCACACTCAATCAGTAATATCTTTACAAATCGGAAAATATTTATTTATAGCATTTACTTGTAATACTGAAAAGTTTGTATTATAATCACATAAAAAAATTTTACATTTTTAATCCCTCTCGCGACCCCTTGAAATTATTCCGCGACCCCAAGAGGGGCCCCGACCCCCAGTTTGGGAACCACTGGTCTATACCACTTTATCCTGTACAGGGTCACTGAGGCCTTGAACCTAACTATCCCGAAGTTCAAGAACATCGTCACACTGCAATAGTCAGCTACATCAACCATCAGGGCAGCATGATGCTGCACAGCTCTTTCCAGCTTGTTCGGAGTCACCCGAGGTGGGCCTAGCTATAGTTAGCCTAACTGAGGGTGACTAATCTGCCAGGGCTGTAACACAGTAGCCTATTGACACATCGTGCACTGGCCCATGACTGGTCTTAGTCTCTATTCTACACTTTTTCCTCCTCTATCACTGCTTTTTTTCCTCCCATTGTGAAGATTGAGAAAGTCTTGGTGGCTCTTGGATGTCTAGCTGGCTGGCTGGCATGTGTCCACCACTGCTTCCCCTCTGAACAGATCTGCTGTCTCAAATGGACAGGGAGATTTGGCACCCTCAGCCAGGTCACCCATGCCTTGGTATGAATGAACAACTGATGACTGTGACCTACTGTAGAAGTCTGGGAAACACTCTGAAATGCAATAGCCCTTACTACACAGGTATAGTATGCCAATGTAAGCTGTTCCTGGAAGTGTGTGCACCCATAGGCTAGATAAAATGCATTACCTACAGTACTGTAATTACCAAAATACTTTTAATTCACTGACTCCTAGATGGTGGCAAGTGCTTTTCTCAACTATAAGTTTATGCAGCTGTCTTGTTGGTGCACCAACACACCATGGATGAAGTCTCTATAGGGTCTCATAAGCTTATGGCAATTTTTAATATAGAATTGAGGTACCTTCACCTGCCACATTTAGGTATGAGCCTGGTGTGATTTCTTTTCCCCATTTGGATGTTCCTCAGGGTCCCTCCAGTTCAGTGAACTGCGTGATCTGATGATAATTCCTTTCCATGCTTTGGTGGATTCTTACATAATCTTGTGGTTGTCTGTTGCAGCAATCTAATTTGGCTAATCATTCAATGGCAGTTTTCAACAAAAACTTTTTTTTTTTTGCTGAAACACACTATGGTGATATTTACCTTTGAGAGCGTCCATCTAATCATAGAACCAACTCATCTTCTGTGGAAAGACACAAGGAGCTCTATAACCACAGCTTATAGACAGGCTGCAAACTGAGTTCCTGGAACCACCAATCTTGAAATGTCATTTTACCAGGCGCTACCCTACCAATCTTCTCATCTTGGCTATCATTTAGAGCTCAGCCTCTACAAGGGCTGAGTGTATTTACTATCTCTAATTTCCTTTCGGATTAGTCGGAATGTCAGTATGATTCCTCATGAAACTGTTGCTGTACGTTATCCACCCAAAGGAGGGGGGGGTTACTTGGGGTGATGTGGATCATCGCTAGGGATCCATTTCATTCAGAACCAGCACTACTTTTTGCAAATTCTGCAATGACGTTGTTTTCACACAAATAAGAAGGTATCCAGGTGACTCACACTGCATCTGGCTGCTATTCAGGATAACCACAATTTCACAGGCACATCTGTAACCAATGCTTGATCATACTGTTGAGACAATCTGCTGATATGGCTACCGCAGTCCCAAATGAATGGAGTATGCACTGCTTTGTCAGGGTTTTAACACCAGGTGCAGTATGAATTTAGTTTGCTATTGCAGTCCACTATCATGTTAGCCAGTGGTGGACTGGTAATCTGGCATACGGTAGCATTTTCTGATGGGCAGATGCATCATATTTACTTTTGTCTACTGACCAGGCCGTAAAGCAGTGCCAGCGGCCTATTGGTGTATTTTTTATACTGACACTGGGCTCTTACTAGTCACACTTTTTACACCCTCTGTTCTCACTGTTTTATGTGGTTTTGCAAAAGGTGGATCTGACGATGGCCACTTCCAGTTAGACCAAAAGGCAGAGGAGCTGGTATCTGATTGGGAAGCTAAGGAGTAACAGAGATTGTGTGCAGTCCCATGATGACAATTGATGATGATATGATGATGATGATGATGATGATTAAGCCAATTAATAGCCATACTGTAGTAATCTCAATGCAGTAAGATCTCAATGCAGCATGACCAACTTGGCCATTCACAAACACCACTTGCACATTACAGGAAATCAGGAAAACCCATACGGACCTGACCTCGCTTCAACTCATTTCCCCATATTTGGGGAGTTCTACTGTATCATTTCAGGCCATGAACCAGGCAGTTCGATCCTGGCTCGGGTGTACTAAGAAAACTGAACTGAAAATAATCTGAAGAAACTGGATCAAATCTATTAAATCTTTTAAATTACCAAACACATTTTTTTTTTGTTTATTACAGGTAATGTACTGTTTAAGCTGTCCAGCTTTTATCATTGGCTGGGAATTTCAAAAATGCTCGACGTGAATGTATAATCATGTTAAAGGTACACTGAGTACACCAACATCACATCGTAAGGTATTTTAAGCTGTAACAGAGATCGTTCCAGTGGACACAGGCTGAACTTTACAAAGCCTTCAGGACCACAAATACTAAAGACGTACAGTATTGGGGCTTCAGGATCCATTACAGCCTTTAAAATGTTAACTCCCCAGATGTTTTTCAAGCCTTTAAGCCTTATTTAGTCTACATGACCTAAATATCTCTTAGAGTTTTAAACACCAACTATCAGACACCCTCGAGGCTTGTCTGAATGCCCACTGAACATCATAGCATATTTAAGCGGACAAGGATGGTCCCAGTCCATCCCCGATGCTAGTTCACCCTCTGGATCGGTAGGAAACTCTGTGTTGTTGACCAAGATCACGGAGTTCAGCGCTTGACCAAGGCCTGGGACGTTGTATAAAGGCTGACCCTGCCCTCTTAGCCCAGAGCAACAAAGCTGGGATATGAAAGAATAAACAGTAATGTAGATGTAATGAATAAAGACCCTGGATCCTGCATGAACCTGACCAAGATAAAGCATTTACTGAAGGTAAATGAATAAAGGAATCTCTTGTTTCTCTTGTCTGCCATCATGAATGTTGGTAAGCAACGAAGGATGAGAGTCGAGATTTGATGGTGGTGGTGATGGTGGTGGTGTCCCTGTTCAGAAAATGCTGTTTCATTTATTACTACTACTCCAATTACAGCCATGTACCGAAAAATCTGTTGTCTTACTCGGCTGCATTATACCTGGACTGGAAACCTAAACCGGACCAGCTGTAAAATCTGGAAAGAGTTCTAAGCTTGTGCAAAGTCACAGCCTGTAATTCATCATGGAGCTTTCCTGATGCGTCATGATCTCAGAGCTCCAGTACCATTCTAAATTGGGCCAAAGAAACCAAGCAAATTTGGACCTGAAAGTTAAAACGCTCTTATTTATTGGCATGGGACGGATTTAATTCCCACAGAGTTGTGCTCGTATTACTCATATTAAGTGTGGAGAAATCAAACTCCGTCCTGGCTCTGATGACACTCAATCAGAGTGCCGTTTGGGCTCGGGGCCTATCAGTTTTATAATCAAGGCTTTATTCCCCTGGGCTAACGGCAACGACTTTAAGGGTGATTACAGAAGGATTGTCTTAAGTACCTCAGAGCAAAAAGGCACTGTAAGTTAAATCGTATCCTGGCAGAACGCTCTTAACAAAGAGGGGTGTCGGGTTACAGAGAGTTACAGGAATGACGGTTAAGGATCTAGTTTTAGATATTTGGGATTATTTGTCAGAGGTTCTAGTAATGTACCCAGTCGTACAGTAGGTTACATGTCTAAAAATAGGTGCGTTACAAGAACACACTTCAGTCACTGAATATTTTAAAATCCATGTCCATGAATCGTACACTTTCAGCGATGACAACTACTGTACAGTGCTGGCCAAAAACTAAACCATACACGTTTTTTTAAAAGGAAAGCTGTTTTATAATGACTCTTTTTCAAATCTGGACCCAATTTTTCCATGCGCACCCTGTAAACCTCTCAGTTTTTGTTTTTTTCTGCACTGTCATTACATTCTACTGTATTATTTCCTTCACTGTGAAATATAAGGCGGAGGAGGGTGATTTGTTAATAACCACTTCCTGTGCTTCAACAGGCAATAATAAGTCATCAAGAGCTGTAATAGTTGTAAAAAAAAAAAAAATAATAATAATAATAATGAAACCATGGCCACAACACTAGACAATACAATGAGGTCACGTAAAAGGAGAGAGCATTTGTAGGGATCCAACAGTGCAACAGAATCTATTCCCCTTGGTGTTGGTGTGTCTGCAAAGACAACGTAATCTTGACATACATTGACCGTAGAATCACACAGCACGTTCAGAGATTAATGTACCCCTTTCATTCACTACCAACCAACAAATGTAATTAATTGCATCATATCCTTATCATTCTACAACCATTAAAAGTGTGGTCCATCTCATTCGGGTGCAGCAAATTAAACACCTAAAGGGACCCTTCGCTATACAGAATTCACTTTTTAATTTTTAGACATTCAGATCAGTCACCAGTTCGCATGTTCAGATAAAAAAGTGAAAATGTGCCTGCTTTTTTTTGTTTTCCTGGTTTTAATATGCCTATTATACAGTAATTGTCCCCTAATGTGACCTCATATAATGCCTCTTTTCCACTGCATAGTACGGCACGACACGGTTCAGTTCAACTCACTTCGGTTCGGCTCAGTTCGGCTCGGTTTGCGCTTCCACTGCAGTGTAGTAACGCTTTAGAGTGGGCGGGATTACTCACGTGTCGTTTAGTCGCGGCGCCGCTACTGCCGTGACGTCATCATAAACGCGCCAAAACAAACACACAACAATGGAGCATTTCAATAGCATGGTGTTCTTCATTCTCGGCATGTGGATGTTTTTAACAGCGAGACGAAGGAGTTTGTTTCAAAAGAGGCCGACGGTTAATACAAAAAGGTGCGTGCGATCCTTCTCTGGCTGTTCTGTAAATATAGCGGTTCTGTTGTGTCTCGTGTCGCAAGTTCGGTGACGCAGTAATGACGATTTTCTCCGGCCAATCAGTGACCAGCAGAGTTTACACGTCACGTTTTGGTAACGGTTCGACGCGCTTGCAACCTCGCCTGAGGTGGTACTAAAAAAAGGACCAGGTACCATGTACTGTTCCCAGTGGAAAACCCCCCAAAAGTGAGTAGAACTGAACCGTGTCGTGCCGTACTATGCAGTGGAGAAGCGCCATAAAATGGATACCTCCACCGCTGATGTTATATGGAGGGGCGTGGCTCAACTGTGCCTCATTTACATAGACACTGAAATGGAGTTCTCAGAGGTGGAGTGAAACAGAGGTGTGACATGCTTTAAACTTTAGTAAAAATATGGAACCTTTAACATCGAAACAAGAAAAGTGAAACATTTAATGCATTCTGGATGCTATCGTTATCTTCTGTATGTACAGTATATTTATAGAGAATCTACAGTACAGACCCATCCATCCATCCATCTGGGAACCTCTGTGGTCCCACTGGGGAACGTGGAGGCCAATGGTGGCCATTGTGTTTATTCCCATTTTACGTCCGTGGTACAGGTAGGACCTCCAGTCAAGATTCACACACTACACACTGGGAATGCTAATTAGCCTAATCTGCATGTTTTTGGACTGTGGGAAAAAACAGTTGTTCTTGTAAGAGTTCTTGGAGGAAACCCACCAAGCATGGGGAGAACATGCTAATTCCATGCACACAGACCCCGAGGCGGGAATCAAACCCGGACCCTAGAGGTGCAAGATGACCAACCAAGAGGTGCCCAAACAACTAAGTCACTGTGTCACCATGTTGCAAACCCACTTATATTGATTTTTAACACATTAGCCAATAACATCCAGAATTTTGCTTTATATGTAAATAAAAAACTGCTAAAACTCCTGAGTGGTGCAGCAGCAAAGTGCTAGCCACTATCATCCAGAGAGCAGGAGTTCAACAGCCATAGGTAACGGGAGCCTAGAGAGATCATATTGGCCACAGGCTCTCAGCAAGAAGAATGTTATACTCAGACTCACATACAGTATCCATCATAGCGACACTAGCCAATCATAACCATTTTGGAGCTCACACAAAAGAGTGTGCTATGCCAGTTTGAAAATGTATGGTCAGGGGCCTCAGGTGCATTGGACACGACTAAATTAGGGGAAACACTGGAACAAAAAAAAAAAAAATGTTATAAAAAGTGGAGTTAGACATGTGCAGATGTGGCCCATAAGTGCAAAAACAATACCAAATTTGGAACCATGAGAGCAAAACAAAAAGCTGCACCCACAAATTTGGATGTAAAAGACAGAAAACATAACAGTAAAAAAAAAAAAAAAAACACTTGAATACAAACTCAAAAATGTAAAAAAAAAAAAAGTCTTTAATGAACATCACACGCGTATGTTCTTGCAGTATGGAGTAATTATTTCTCCTGAGTAACCCAAGTGCCTTTTGAAGTGTTTTAAATGTTTACATGCTCATATTAATGCCTTTGATGCATATCTAAAGTAACATCAACTCAACGCCCTTAACAAAAAATGAGCAGGAAAGCATAAAGCATCAGTGGATTCATTCAGGCTCGTATTTCCCATTACTGTACACATGCTTTCCTCTTACTGTAAACATATTCTATTAATTTTCTGTCTCTCATGCATACACATGTAATAACCAATCAGCAACAAGGACGTGACATTTAATAAAGGCAGACCATTTTTGTTTGGAATAATAATATTTCTTTCTGCGTTAACTGTCATGTTTTAGGTTTGTTTTGTTGAGGTATTGTGCATTTACTGTACCCCTGTATGTAGAACATATAAGGCAGAAATCATCTTTAAAAGCCTCAGTGTGTGCGAAGTAGGATTGATCGAGGGAAATACCTGAAAGGGCTTAAGTCAGGGAGTGGAAGTGTTTATTCAGGTGAGGTGTGGCATTTGCTTATTTTTCCCACCTGGACTTTCAACTAGCTTGTAAAATCATACGATTCCTGTAAGTGGTACCACAAACCAGCTTGGCATTCCACATTTTCATTCCTTGATGGATGCAATAACAAGTCCTGGATTTGTGGAGTTTCAACAGGAAGGTCTCTGACGAAACGAGACGTCCAACGGATAATCCAAAATGTTTTTCAAAATGTAAACATTTTTACTTGGTCTTTACACTGAATGAGTTTGGGGAGGGGATGTGTGCCCACTTGGCACACACGGCAGGTCTAAAAACAAATCCCTAGCCGTGCTGGTGTGCCATGTTAAGCATGTGTTGAGCAAATCCGGAATGGCTCGTATAGTGACTTGCAAAAAGAGGCTACTAGTGTGGATATACGGTATAGCGTGTGTTATTAGACAGCATGTGCATTAGATAATGCTATTAGAAGGGTGGGTCTGAGAACATCTGAAACAGGAATCTCCCATGTGAGTGGCCACAGGGAGCTGCAGCCTTCTAAGGCAGCTCATCATTACAGGGCAAATTCGTATTAGATGCAGTCGGGCAGATTTATTCGTAAATTGTTTGAGCAAATATTTACACAAGAAATATGGTACAGTACATATGAAAATTCGTGGAGAGAAAAAAACTTATCCCGTAATGTTTGTCATTTCATACTAATAGCATTAACCAATTTTAAAAATCCCCACAAATATACATAAAGCCATAAATAAAGACACATAAAACCAGATATTTTAATTATAAATGGGCTGCAATTAATCAGTTGTTGCCCTTTGATCATGTTTTAATTCTGTGAACCAAACACTGTATTAGAGCCAGCACTAAGTGACTGATGATTGATCGATCAGGCTGGTCTCAAGTTGCATTGTGCCATATATTCCCAAGTGTGCTGCATGGCGTCCTATGACATATATGATACACATAGGCTGATATACTCGCCATGACACCATACTGCACTGCCAATATACTGTATCATTAAGGGGAGACGCATGGGTAGGTGAAACAAAATAATTATATATTTTTTTTGCTGTCTGCTCATCATTTCAGCACTTTGCCATATATGGAGTTTTGTCTGACTCACATAACATCTTGTTACACCCAAGATATGCCGAACATCATGTCTGATCATTCAACACATTGAATGTCTAAGCAGATTGGCTACAGCAGTGGAAGGCCACATCGAGTGCCAACTCCTGTCAGCTAAGAAAAGGAATCTCAGATTACAGTTTGCATGGGGTCACCAAAACTTGACAACAGAACACTGGAAAAATGTTTCCAGGACACGTTGCCCATGACATTTGCAAGGTACAGTAGGGTCAGAATTTGGCATAAACAAAAAGTAAGCAAGAAAGAATCCATCCTGTTTCGTACCAATGGTTCAGGTTGCTTTTGGTACTGGATAAGGAATATTTTCTTGGCCCACTTTGGGCCACTTATCACCAATTTCATTTAAATGCCTATTGTTGCTGACCATGTCCATCAAGTTTTGACCACAGGATAATGAGCCATGTCACAAAGCAAAAATCATCTCAAACATGACTTCACAGACACCAGATCCCAATCCAACAGAGCACCTTTGGGATGTTGTGGAACGGGAGATTTGCGTCATGGATGTGCCGCAACTGCGGGATGCTATCATGTCACTATGGACCAAAATCTCAGAATGTGGTTCCAGCACCTTGTTAAATCTATGGCATGAATAATTAAGGCAATTCTAAAACCCAATACTAGCAAAGTTTATCTAATAACGTGTCAGAATAATTGTATTTTCTGTCTTTTCCTATAAAGGAGCAGTGAGCTGCTGATCAGAAAGTCATGAGCTCCGGTCCAACATCACCAAGTTGCACCCTTAACTATTCAATTGCTCAGTTATTAGTGACTTTGGCTGAAATTTAGATACAAATCAATGTAAAATAGAAACAGCAATAAAACTGTACTTTTTATTACATAAAACTATTTATTACATAAACTGTACTGTTCAATATATTTATTTTTTTGCTCATTCTAAAACCGGTTTCCTGTAATCCAGTAATAACCAACATTGCTATATCGTAATACAAACCACCGTGCTGTAGAATGGAAAACCACACGCCTTAATCTGACACTGTGCTAATCATCACGGTCTGGAAACGAGAAATGTCAACCACATCCAGCCTGCTGTTTGCCTCTGCTAAGATTTCAGAACCGGTGGCTTATTTGTCCTGACTTGCCCTACGTCTCTCTTTCCTTCTGGACGACAGCTTACACTCATCCTGGAAAATGAGGAAACTCTTGGACCTGCCCTCGACTCGTGTTATTTCTACAGTACACTCCTACCTTTCCATATCACTGAGACAGCACTTTTAAGCATGCAGATTTTCTACCTTTACTGTGTATCTTTTACCTTAAAAGGGGTGTGTATTGTAAATTTAAATCCTTTTTAATCTTAAAACTAATTTAATAAATGGTCCAAATTACAAATGCTAGCTCGAGTTTAAAGGAAACCATGGGTAACAACGCATCGTGAAACTTCGCAAACACCTATCCAGATGCCAGTTGGCAAAACTGGTCAAACTGGTTGGCATCTTTGAGTGCTGGTAAATGGAAACAGTTTCTGGATAAACCACTACTAATGCAGTGAGGTCATTCATAAATCACAAACAAGTATGGATCAATTTAGTGGCTGGAAAATCCATCAGAATTGTCTCATCTCATCATCTATACCGCTTTATACTGTATACAGAGGCAATTTGGGCCAGTTAGGGTTCCTGGAGCCTATCCCAGGAGGCTGTATGAGGCGGGGTACACCCTGGATGGGGTGCCAATCCATAGCAGGGCACACATACACACACTCACACACTACACAATATTTGGGCCAATTAGCACCAATTAAAACCAAGTAGACTAATCAGCATGTCTTTGGACTGTGGGAGGAAACCGGTGCACCCGAAGGAAACCCACCAAGCACGGGGAGAACACAATGCAAACACCATGCAAATTCCACAATTTGGGACTCCAACACGGACCCTTGAGGCACAAGGCAACAGTGCTAACCTTTAAGCCACCATCAGTATCGTGTCGACCAAAACATGGTATCGGTGCTAAAAAAGTGTCTCAACTACTGTACTGTCTGTGACTTTTTTGAATTTGAATCTTTCAAAGATCCTAATTGTCATTGGCTGAATTAGACTTCACATGAAAATATGTCAACCTGAAAAGGTGTATTATTCCAATATGCTAAATTGTTAGAATATTGCAACATTAATTTGACATGGTTACAGACACTACAGATTTTTAGGCTGTTACCAAAAATCTATTTAAGCAACAGTTATTACAGCTCATATGCTTCTAGAAGCGTACACCGATTTAAGTATCAATACTCAACAAGAAATATAAATGATTTGCATTTTAAATTATTATTGCTTCAAGCGAGATTGAAAAAAATGGGCTTTTTTTTGGTGTGTGTGTGTGTGTGTGTGTAAAACAATCTCTCCAGAACGGCAAAGTAACTTGAAAGTTTTAGGGAAGCAAGACTGCCCACTAACATGTTGCTTGAACTTCAGAAGTAATTATTATTATTATTATTATTATTATTATTATAAAATCAGCAGCAATACTGTGTGCATTGTTATTAAAATTGTTTGTCCCAACCAATAGGGAGTTGTACAGTACAAATTAGGAAGCACTGCTATTGGACATCACACACACACACACACATCCATAACACTGAGAGACTCAAATTATTGATTGCACACACACACACACAAAACACAAGAAAGTGTGTCCAGTCTAACAAAGACGCTGCCAAATTAAACACACACACACACACACACACACACACAAACACGCATGCGCTAGCCTGGATGCGCGGCTTGACATAACCTTGATGCTTTTTGAGCGCTTATGTAACGCGCTATTGATCATTTCGGCTCGCGAGAACAATGCGGAGAGGATCCCCGTGCACCTACCTGGAAGAGAAGGGGAAAAAAGAAGAAGAAGAAAAAAAAAAGAAACGACCTATCATCATCATCATCATCATGTTCCTCATCTCTCTCTCTGTTTGATGATGCGCTGTTTATTTCATTTAAACGCCTTTGATCGCGTGTCCTTTGTTTTCTAAAAACAAAGCAAACAAAAAAAAACAAGCAAAAAAAAAAAATAATAATAATATATATATATATATATATATATATATATATATATATACACACACACATGTGCTCAGAATGAACCAAACTGATTACGCTTCATTCATTCATTCGTTCAGGAAGTTTGTGAACCCGAACCTTTTATTCTTCACTTTACTCCAGAAAGAATGACTCGTGCACGCGATCTTATCTCGATCTTCATTTGTGTATAAACGAGTCCGATCGATAGCTCCAGTACTATGCGGGACTGTCCGATCTGAACTATGCGCAGTACATTGTGTGATCCACCAAAATCATGGATATACAAAAGCGGTACCTGAAAGCCGCCGCCGCCGCTGCTGCTGGTCTCGGAGGAGGAGATGGAGATGGAGATGTCCTGGGCGCCTCGCAACGCCTCAGCGTGGTCGCTTTTATTAGGTCAAAGCCCGAGTCCGGAGCAGCGGATCGTCGGCCATGCCTCCCCAGCTCCTGTCTTCTCTTTTTTTTTGGCACAGTGAGCACAGGGCTGCAATCTCACACTGCTCCAGCATGGGGAAACCACGCCCCCTCTGTGCACTGGCTGTCAGTGCCTCCACTGCCATGCTGTGTGTGTGTGTGTGTGTGTGTGTGTGAGGTCAATCCAGTCCTCATCGTGTGTACTGTTTTACTGTATGGTCATCTGCTACAATGTAGCTCTGAGATCATACTGTACACTTAATGTACTATGATGATCACACATTAACTGTACACTCTAAAAGCTGCTGGGTTGTTTCTGTGAACACATTGTTGGGTTGTTCGATAGCCCTATTCGGACGGGACTAGTTTTCCTAACGAGTTAGAATTTTTTTCAGACGACGTCTATCATTTCATGTATGCATTCGGACCGGACTAACATCTCCGTGTTTATTACGAAGGTAGGTGTGTCTGTGTTTTACATGTGGGCGTTGCACAAGACCACATGTCCGCATCTACATCCATTATTGGTGCGCAAACTTGAATACTAGTGCTAGTGATAGTATGGTAGTTCACACTGACCAAAACACAAAAGAAAAAAAAAAATTGGCAATCACGGACATTCGCATTCGGACGGGATTAGGTTTCTCAGAAGTTTGCTGAAAAACAGTAGGTAATTTGCTCTGGAATTTTTACAGAGGTCGTGTGAGAAAAAGACAGACATGGTAGATTCAGACGGGATTAAAATCACAAAGTACGTCTGTGAAACAGAAATTTCTGAAAACTACTGCTGGTTGTGATGTCTCTGCAGTGGTTAAAATAGCGGATTTGTTTCATTTAGTGTATTTCTAAAAGTGAATATTTGGTATAATACGGTTATGGTAGTGAAACCTCGGATTGTGAGTAACGCGGTTTGCGAGTGTTCCGCAAGGTGAGCAAAGATTTTTAATAAAAAATTTTCACGTGATCACAACTAAGTCAATGTTTTTCTTTCTCTTGTGCTGCAGAATTGTGGGTAATTGTCTCCCCTGCTGGGTCTTCGTGCTCGTCTATTACTGGTATAATCAACATCTGTGCACGCGTTTACTGTTTACTATAACACTGTGACCACGTGTGTGTGTAGACCATATTTTATTTTGTGTCTGTATGCGTGTGTGTACAGCACGCGTGTAAAGCAAAAGCAAGTCATATTAGAGAGGTTAAAAATCCATTTTCTCTCTCTGTTCAAAATTTAGCCTGCTCTTTGTGTCTGTGTGCGGGCGTCATTTGACACCGTGCCACACACACACACAGACACTTGTGTTATTTTGTGTTAATAATTTTTATGCATTTATTTTTTTGGGGCTGTGGAACGAATAATTTGAGTTTCCATTATTTCTTATGGGAAAATTCAATTTGGTTGACGAGTGTTTTGGAATACGAGTGCACTTGCGGAACGAATTATGCTCGTAATCCAAGGTTCCACTGTATATCGCGGCTGTGTGACGCATCCTGTATGCTGCGTTCCATTTGTAATATACTCGATGTCCTCAAACCCTCGAGTGTGCACTTCATAGTCAAGTCCATTCTTTGCGTTCTTGGAACCGAGACACAGCATGACAAACTTTCTGGATTCTTCACTTCTGAAGCGAGGGGTACGCCACTTAAAGCTGCCAGTATTTTGAATATTTTAAAAAGTTCATATGAATTTTTACCTAAACTTTAAATGTTGTAGTTGGAACGAGCTCATTTACATGTATATTCGCTTGTCCACCATCGCACTTTGATACGGGGCTGTGGGGAGTTCATGTTTTTATATTCTGTGCCAATAGTCGGCTGTACTGTATTTTTTTTTAGAAAAGTGCATTTGTAGTACACAAAAAAATAAATAACAGTAATAACAGTCTTAATATGTCTTCTGTTTCTGTATGTTATCTTCACGCAGTAGTGGGTTTATTCTTTAGCGTACTTTTTGCATTCTTCACTTCTGACTGGCTCATGCTCAGAGCACTCAGTATTTTATGGTAAGTTAATGTGAATTTTTACTTATTTTTTTAGTATGTTGTGGCAGGAGCAAGCATATTTTATTGTTCAAATGAAATACTTTGATACTGTATGTACGGAGCTCCTAAAGGGACATGGGTTTATCCCACCCATGTCCCTTTAGGGTCTCCGTAGATATGGGGGTGTAGGGTTAATTTTTTTTTTCATTCTGTTTTTTGTTATTTTATTAAAATTTAAATCAGATTTCCAGGGCCTCTTGTTTTTATTGTTTCAAAGAGTGTTCATGTTACATTTATTTTATATTTAACAAATGGTCATCTTGGGATTATATGGTTTTGTCTGACATTTTAGTCAAAATTGAGTTTTTCACATTTTCTTATTCTGTAACAATCTATTTACATTATGTGAAGTTGTGTACATTTTGTACAGTTGTGTACATTAAAAATAAATATCAAATGGAATGTGTCAACCCAGCAAGAGTGTTCATGTTACCCACTGGTTGTGTCAGATGAACAACCCAGAATTCTAGGTTAAATGGTTAAACCCAGCACTTGGGTCAAAGGAATCCAGCATGTGTTCTGTCCAATAGTGACCCAGCAGCTGGGTTATGGTTGGGTTGTTTTTTAACCCGGCAGTTTTTAGAGTGTATGATCTAAGAGTTTTGTTCTAGCAGATGATCATACAGATGTACATTAACTGTAAGATCTTAGAGTTACATATAGCAGATGATCATGCAGCTATATGACCTGCATATCAAAACAGCTTACATTAGAAGATTCGTTGATGGCGCTTAGTATAGAAGGGAACTTTGGTCAGAACTTCCTATTTCAATGATATCTTTATGTTTCATACACTGGAGTTACCTTTAGGTCTGTGTATATGTATATTTGTATGTCTGTATACCTGTATGTCTATTCAGCCAATTTTGTTGTTACATCACGCAAAACTGACTCGACGGAATTTTATTAAACTTTGAAAGGTCTTTAGTATCTGCCTGGAGTTAAATCTGAAAGTTGAGTAGAAGGGAAATTATGAGCAGTTTTGTGCCAGATTATCTCACAGCAGCTTTTGCTTTTGCCTTTAAACTGGGCGTGGCTATACAGTATGCATTCTTCAACAGAGCCATTTATTGTAATCAAACAGAGTTGGTGGAACACCTAGAAATGCCCGTAATAACCCTACACGAAACACAAACAAATCTGTGACACAGCATGGCTTACTCCAAAAAAGGTATGTAACTGAACAATACCTTCGAATACATTCTGTTGGATATAGAAATATTTTATGCGTCTCGTCATGGACTTTTGATTTAAGTATCACTTCATACTTTTATTCATACACACCGAACTGCTGCAGTCAGCTCTTATAAAATCATGTCCCTCAGAGGTATACTCAGCTTCATATCATAAGACTTAACATTCCACCTAAACCAAGCAGAGCCAGCGTTGTGGATAACATTCGGAAACAGGATGTCAAAAATGCAGGGGTGAAATAAATAAATAAATAAATAAAAGAGCACATTCTATATGCAATGGGGCCCCTAGCTGGGCATATTTTTTTGGCATTAAGGAGCACCTAGAGGGCACTTCATCTTATTTTCTTGCATGTGGAGAAGCCTATAGAGTACTATATCTAGTACTTTTTACTGGAAAGTAAGCTATCAGAGCTCTTCATAATGTTTTCTTGCACACAGGGGACCCTTGGATGGCCCAGTACACTTGTTTCGACAGTATATGAACGTTTCCTCTGATTTGTTCATACACTATTATGTGTGGAAATGATTGCTCATGCTCACTGAGCCATGCCTTTACATTTTAAGTCCTGTCCGCTCCCCTTAGGGAAGAAAAACTTCATAGATGTGATAGCCTGATCATACAGGTCATCAGCCGACGTAAGTTTATTGCTACATATTGTTTCTGTCTAGACCGGACCAACTGAAGCAAACCCCAGATCATAACACTGCCTAAAGAGCTTGTACAGTGGGTGCTATGCATGATGGGTGCATCACTTTATATCCTTCCCTGTTTACCCAGATGTGCCCATTGCTCTGGAATACCCTCAAAAGTCCAATATTTATGCTCCCTAGCAAACAATTGGTTTTCTTAAGGACACACAGATGTTTAGTCCCCGTTCTCATCATACTGTATTGGTGGAAATGCTTTAACTTTCAATACTAATCATAGCTTTGATTTCAAATATTCATTTTTATGATGAAACGTCATTAAGCTCTTCAATCACAGTCATTCATGATTTTATGGTATTTGCTGGTTCACCGGATTTTACCCAGGTTATAATGATGGATTGTATGGTTTTAACTCATTTCCACTAATTGTAACGTTATCTTTGCTTCATGCCCACCAATAATCTGATAATTTTGAAATGTCTCCTTTTAATCAGTCATGCCACTGTATTAAACTTGGTTTTATCATTGATGTAATGTACGTATGGATGGATTGTACTTGACTGTACAAATTCATACTTTAACACTGATGCCATCAATATAATCGTCTCATCGGGCTACATCCAAATCCAAAAGACTATTTTTATGCACTTGCACTGTCTCTACTTCTATGGTAAGATCCCTTTGGAGCTTTGTTGATCAGGTGATTACCAGCAAGCACTTACTGTACACATGTAATGAACACCACTGAGATGTATTATTTCTGTCATCACCATTGTGCATTGGTGCTGTTTTTCCACCTAAAGTCCCTCGGGTTCCATTCCTTAGTGTCGTAGGAACTGGGGAGTTCAGCACGACGGAGGTCCTTACTGTATGTGTGGTCCTTGTGCATGAAGGCGTTTATACTGTACTGTAAGAGTAATAGTCCTGCCTGGGTATCCCTTTTTGAGTTGATCCCTGTGGAGATGAAAAATAAATAGACTGTTCCACAATACCCTGCAGTGTCCCATGTATGTCCCTGTACAGGCAGACTCCCTTATGCAAGCAGCAAACACCCCCCACCCCCCCACTGTGGTCCACATTGTAGTGAAGTCAATGGTTACATAACAAAAATAGCGTTGCCTGCTGTTTCCTGCTGGGTGTGAAGGGGACACCACCACAGACATGCGGTTGAAGATTGGATGAACCAAGAGTCTGAGAGACAATAGAAGTGATAAGGGATTTACAAAATAGCATATTAGAGGAAGGGAACTGCACAGATGGGGAAATCGTGGAAGCTATAATACTGCGACATTATATATATAATCTGCGGACAATCGCAGTCATGCACAGCTTACTGATGAAGCTCGCATGTTTCCCAACTAGCAAGAAGCAATCAATAAAACCAGTGTCATTAAAAAGAAGTCTAGAATTTCCATCTTAGTTATCATAAAAAAAAAAAACTGATGTTAAAACAAGCATATATACATGTATAACATTGTGAATTCATTCATTCGTTCGTCTTTTACACTGCTTATACTGTACAAGGTCGCAAAGGCTCAGATCCTATCCCAGGAGGCTTTGCCTCCACGAGTCACATGACTTTGGGCATGAGGCGGGGTACACCCTGGATAGAGTGGCAATCCATCACAAGGGGCGCACACACACTAGGGGAATTTGGGAACGCCATTTAGGAACGGCAAACCAACACAAACACACCAGCGAGTATAAATAGAAGACATTTGTAGACTTTACCATGACTCAATAAACTCACTCACTCACTCATCATCTATACCGCTTTATCCTGTATTCAGGGTCACGGGGACCTGAAGCCTGTCCCAGGAGACTTAGGGCTCAAGGCGGGGCACACCCTGGACAGGGTGCCAATCCATTGCAGGGCACACACACACCCACACACACACACACACTACGGGCAATTTGGGAACACCAATTAGCCTAACATGCATATCTTTGGACTGTGGGAGGAAACCGGAGTACCCGGAGAAAACCTACCAAACAGGGAGAACATGCAAACTCCATGCACACAGAGATGGGAATCAAGCTTGGCCGGGAATTTAACCTGGACCCTGGAGGTGCAAGGCAACAGTGCTAACCACTACATCACCATGCCGCCTACTCAATAAACTATGAAATGTAAAAAATAATAGTAATAAAATTAATGTCCCTCAACAAACTGCTTTGTGTGTTTACACATATCATGTTTTTCCCTAAAAGTATTTTTAATTATAGTATTATATTACAAACACTAAAAGGTGTAAGGACTCCTAACTCTATGACATACGAAAACACAGCCATGAAAAGCATCTAGATTAAAATCACAAACTGTGAGTCCACAGCTATGAAATTCGTTTAAATAGGAAGGAGGCATATGAGTACACAACTTGAATATAACGTTATACAGCACACAGCATATAACCAGCTTCATGTTATATACCAAGTGGTGATCCAGACACATCATGCCACACAGTTCGGCTTGCATGTGAACCATGGATTAATTGCAAACCGTTACAGTGCAAAATAAAAAAAATTTTAATGCATATTTTTTGGGCCTCATTCCTTATTGTAAGAAAACTCGCTCTTTTGTACAGGCACAAATTATACGGTCTGGGTTGCCAGATCACACTGACAAAATCCTGCCAAGACAGGGAATCAATGATTATTTCATCATTACTCGCTCACTCATTCTCTATAACGCTTATCGTTTACAGGGGCATGGAAGGCAGTAAGCGAGGCAGTAAGCGAGGTACACGTTTGAAAGGGTGCCAATCCATCAAAGGGCAAAAGCATACACTTATTTACCAATTACCGGGGAATTTGGAAACGGTAAGTAGTCGTTGTACACTGCATGCCCTTGAACTGTGGGAGCAAAGTGTAGTACCTGGGGGAGAACATGCAAACTCCACATGCACAGACCTATGGTATGAATCAAACCCTTGACCCCTGGAGGTGCGAGGCCACAGTGCTAACCACCATGCCACCATGCCACTACCATTCAAAAGTTTGGGATCACTTGCTCAGATTAGATTTCTACATTCTACACCAATACTGGGGATTTCAAAACTATGAAATAACACACCTAGTATTAGTTAATTAAGCAAAAGCCAGTTCTTATTTTAAGACATTCAAGATTCAAGATTCAAAGAACTTTATTAATCCCAAAGGGAAATTGCTTATGCTCGGTTACAGGTGCTCACAGTTGTTAACTAAGGAAGGTAATAAAGGTAATAAATACCTTGATGGAGGTCAGCCTTTCTCAAACAGTTCTTGCAAGAACAGTATTGTGTCAAGTGCATTTGCAAAACCCATCAAGCACCATGATGAAACTGTCTATCATGAAGACCTTCCCAGGAAACCAAGACCAAAACCTACCTCAGCTGCAGAGAAGTTCACTTAGAGTTACCAGTTACCTCAGAAATCAAAAATTAACAAACTGTACCTCGGATTATAGGCGTTATGAAGGTTTTACAGAGCATAATAATAATAATAGCATCTCAATATCAGCTGTTCAAAGGAGATTATAGCCTTCAGGATTGCTTTACAATGTAGAAAGAACTAAACATCAGGAACAACCAAACATAGATATTCATGATTGACATTTTCATAATAATTCTCATGTAGACTCAGCATTCCAGCGATAAAAAATAAATGAATAAAATTTTAACTACATAGTGAATGGTCACTCTATCAGGCACTCAGTTAACTCAGGGCTGCGAGCATCGAACAATATTTTATTTACTCTCATGCTCGACTGTAAGACAGTGTGAACTGTTTAAAACATAAGGGCTGATTCTGGATCAGCTCACTTCCTGCTCTCCTCCCATGAATGTGGGATTTGTGTTCATGCCAATCTTATGAGGGGGGAAATTACATTCCCTAGAGCAGCTCTTGCCAAGTAGGTGTTCGTGTTTTTGTGTAAGTGAGTGATTAAGTAGGGATTTTCGGTGATTCTGAACTGAGCTGCGATGGTCATGTGACAAAGAAAGGAAGATGAAAGGAAACACCCCGGTCCTATAGTGAAGCTTATTGTAGTGTAATCATTCATGGCTGAGACTTCACAAGACTCCTGGCCTATATACTGTTTCACCATTTCTCTCTCACAAGTACAGCCTTACATGTAGGATTTAAACTACAAAATACTTATAGGAAAATCAGTGCATTTCCCTGATAAAATATTAAAAAAGACAAAATACATTGTGGCTTTAACATGGAAAGCTTTAATATGTAAAATACAAATCAAATCAGTGTAAAAACCCACATTATTGTTCCTTCATAGGTAAAAGTTTGGTATAAAAGCACTTTGGTCACTGTGTACTACAAGAACATCTCTTTACATCAAAATCAACAGAGGAAGATTACAGCAGGTTTGATTTGACATTACTGAACAGATTGAAAACAAAAAGTGCACGATTTTTAAAAAATGAGTTTAAAATGTTGCATGTGATACACGCTATAATTACAGATCGCTTTGCAGATCAACAAAAATAGTGTCCTTCTGAGTGCATCACAGCCTTTTTATAATAATCAAAGACTCATAGAGTTAAAGTATACATGAATATATTAAGACGATACATCTGAGGAAATCACTTTACTGATTTTTATTTTTCATAGATTCTACTTTGGATGGATTTTCTTATAGTACTAGACAAACTCTCACAGAGTACCATACAACAAAGTTGAGTCAATTAGCCTGTAAGTTGAGTATTGTACACAATATCAGTTGTTCAAGATCAGATTAAATGTTTGATTCAGGTGTAGATATAGATTTCTGTCCTTCCTTTTTTTCTCAAAAGCTTTTTTTTTTTTCTTTCTCTCTCTTACACAGATAAGGTGAAACATTCGAAAACAACCAGCAGTGGAGTGACTTCTTCGCTGTCTAATTGAAGTCCCGGTTGGTGAGGATCAGAGGAGCTACAAGAGTCCAGAGGTAAAGTGCCAACGCCAGCCAGCTCGAGCTGATCTTCACCCACACTGCAGGCATAGTACTCTGCATGGACTTGTAGTCTGTGTCAGGCCTTTCACAAACAAAAAGGAATGAGAAATGCGAAAAAGACACACAAAATGAAAGAAAAGGGGGAAAAAATCACAACTCACACAACTTAGTTCTTAGTATTTTAAATCATTTCATTTTAAACTTAGAAATACGTAAATGTCCATCTTGTCTTACGCACCAACCTAGACATCTAACATTACCGCTCATGGGTTTAATATCTCAAATGTTTCTTCTTCATGGTCAGAGCAAAAGATTTAACCATCTAAATGTGGTCTTGTTGATTAACCTAAAAGTAAAATATATCACTTTTCAGATTCTACCTTCACATGTAGATTTAAACAGACTTTAGATTCTCCGGATTCGATTATGTTTAGACGTACAGTACAAGCAGCATTGTGTGATATGCTCTGAGGAACAGAATTAACTACATCCCCAGGGTCTTCTTTACCTTCCTCAGATTTCCAGCTGTCCCGGTTCTGCTAACGCATAAACAGATGTGGTGGACTTCAATCATGGACCTAATGCTTGTACACCACACGTCACTTTACTGACTAAGAGTATCTAGAGTAACTGTAGGGCAAAGCATTTCTCACAGTTCCTCAGAACACTTTTTAAAGTTGAGTCTGATACTCACTGATACCAGTTGGTGAGAGTCATCATGATGTAAAGGGACGCCAGGACGAGGCAGAAGTGGAAGAAAGAGTAATTGTAGGTCACACTCTCCTCTTCATTATCCACAGCACGTCTCACTCCGTCCTCCCCCACTTCGGCGTCCTTGTCCACCGCCAGCTCCTGCCGCTCCTCCGTCTGCATAAGCCTATTCACCTCAGCGTTGTTGGACGATCGGATGCTGCAATAAATAAATAAATAAAGTTGAAGGGTAAAATAACATATGTGAGATTATTTAAAAAATGGAAATATCCTAACTATGCTGACTCCATTAATCAGCTGCTATAAAAAAAACAAAAAAAACATGTACATTCATTTTAGACCTTAAAAGGTATTTCTTTTGTGCTTAATTTGGCTTGTGCTCGTTCTAGGAATGGGAATCACCCGATATGATATTATCGCGATACCTACAGTAAGTGCAGATTTTGCAATTTATATTGTGATTCTGTTGATATTATGATTTTATAAACATCCCGATTCGATATTACTTTTTTTTTCAGATTTTTTTTACAATACTATTACAATATTCAAACAGTTTACATTTACATGTAGGCATTTGGCAAACACCTCAGTCAACCTTATCCGGAGCGACTTACATTTTAATCTCATTATCTCATTATGTACATCTGAGCAGTTAAAGGTTAAGGGCCTTGCTCAAGGGCACAACAGGGACAACCTGGTGGTCGTGGGATTTGAACCTGGGACCTTCCGAACCGTAGTTCAATGCCTTAAGCCACTGAGAGGCACCCGACCCTCTTAGAGTTTAGACCGTGCCACCTGCAGGATTACAGATGAGCTGCAACCATTTACCGCCGCTAATACAAAAACAGATCAAATAAACATGAATAACATTTTTTTTTTAAGTTTGGAGGAAGTTAGTGTTGAGAAACACTTTTGATCCCCTCCCCATCTCTAGTTCGGTCATTGGTTTGTTACCTGATGGTGTAAACCTGTTTTGTGTTAGAGCTTAATTAGTTCAGCTTTATATAGCCTGCTCTTGGCACGATCATGGCACTTGTCAGTAATTTTATCATGTCAAAATGTATTGGTAAGTCAATGCTTAGACTTCCTATAACCAGCATCTGCACCAATGTTTTTGAAACCTAAACCTTTTGACGCCCGTCATTTACACTACCAGTTAAAAATCTGAACTCAACAATATATATATTAGATTTTTTATAATTTAGACTGATACTAGAGATTTCAAAACTAAGAAATAACACATAAGGCATCAGCCATTGTATTAAGTAACAACAATAGCAGTTCGGAAGGTCAGCTGTTCTGGAACACTTCTTGCAAGAACAGTATTGTCAAGTGCATTATCGAAACCCATTAAGCACCATGATGGAACTGGCTCCATCCCAGGAAAACAAGGAGTTAATTTATAGTTTCCAGCCACAGAAATCACCAATTAACAACCAGCACCTCAGATTAGATCCGTTATGAAGCTTTACAGAGCAGAAGTATCAGATATACATCTCAATATCGATGTTCGAATGAGATTATTGCATATTTTGGACGACTTCACTATGTAGATAAAAACAACACTAAAGAAAAGAGACCATGAAATTAGTAGGTGTGTCCAGACTTTTGACTGGTAGTGTACTATATACTATAGATACGACTTTTATTGCTTATACATTAGACTTAGTGTCAGTGAATCACACTCACCTGGCATACAGTGTGCAAAACAGGAAGAGCACCAATCCTACGATTCCTTGCGCATCCCACCACTGGACCTGCCCTGGGGCGAGGGTGGGGGTCGGGGCAGCAGTGCTGGTGGGGGTGTTGGTGACTATCTGTAGCAGGCTGGGGTTACATTTGCGATCTGGAATCAAGTCGATAATGCTTTGTGAGTAATTGAAACAGATCAAAAAAAGTTTTTTTTGAATTTTAAAATCTTTCCTAATTAAAATCAACAAAACAAACATCCCACTGTCTCATGCCTTTATTTATTTATTTCTCCCACTGTACTAACTGTACTCCTGTATCTCAGGCACCTCCAAGTTTAAACAATTCCTAAATAAGAAGCATCTTATTTACTCTGCCCAGTTACAGCACCATCCAAAATAGCTCGAAACCCAGCAACCGTTACTGTCTGCTTAGTAACGGATATTACTATGTGCACCTAGAGAATTCTTCTTGCCTGTGTTTGCGGGGCAAATATGGGTATTTTACTTTTATACTCCTTCTTTTTTTAATAAATCAAGACAAAACAACGTTCCACACATGCAGGTGATTTAGATTAATATTAACATTATTAGCGGTTTGTTCCTGTTGACGTCATTTCACCTGAACTGTCCTGATACAAACAAACTGCACTGTCCTACACCTGTGAGGTAGAGACTGGACGGGTTCGTGCAGGCGTCAACCCACCACCTACGCAAGTGTCACGAGTGTGGATTTCAGCACCACGGCTAGCGATGCAAAACCATATTGGATATTTAGACCAATTAAGCAGAGGAAGAAAGGCATGCTAACCCTAAAATTCATCTCTGCAAATCACATCACAACACAACTACGCTTCTTCACCGGTCTCTCGAAGCGATCCCTTTTCATAATCCAGTTCCTCCACAACTTGTTGCCAAAATGCTTGTATTTATAGCTCGAGTACATACTGTACCATATAACATCTAGCAAAGGAGTTGGAAGTGAAATCGAGTGAGACTTACTGGGGTTGTTGCTCATAGCAGACCAGGTCAGATACATGGTATACAGAGAGATGAGAGAGGACTGCAGCAGACCTGAGCCAGGCTGTGCTTCCTGTTTACATATGAAATATAAACATTACATCAAAGACATTATATTAAAAAATATCTCACTCTAAAGTTTTCCAACATGCAGAATGTGCGGTTATTGGAAAATCATCCTCTCTTTGTGGGGAAGACGTGTAACTCTGTGTTTATTTTCTTACAACAACATGATTCATTGTGTTTAATCAATCAGAGAGAGAGAGAGAGAGAGGGAGAGAGAGCACTACCTGAACTTTAGGGAGAACCGAGACAACAGACACGATGACGCAGAAGATAAAGTTAAGGCTGATGAAGACTTTGTTTTCAGTGCAGTCATCAGGCTGTGTGTAGTAGACGTAAAACAGCACCATCGCAGCGAAAGCGCAGGCGTAATGAATAAATGTGAAGGACAGCAGAGCTGCAGAGAAACAACACAGCATTTTGTCAAGGCAAACATAAGTCATCATATTAATCATCTAATATCTCAATTCTATTGGCATCCCGTGACCACTAATGGACAGCATGCGCTAAATGTCGACTTGTTAAACATCCGGTCAATCCAGCGCCATTATTTCCCATAATACTAGTCTTTTTGAAAGAGTCCTAGAGTGGGACATTCGACCGAACACCATAGAAACACACAGTGTTGGTATAATTCCAGACTAGTGATGGGTCATTCTTGAGCGATTCGTTCATTTTGAAGAAATCTTAAGTGAGACTCTGGAAGAACGAGTCGTCTCAGGGAATGATTCGTTCAGTCGCCCATTTGGAATATCATAGCTTCTGTATAGGAATATTCTAACGTTATATATATTTTATCTTTTTTGTTTTGTGATCAATGTTTGTGTGAGTGGTAAATGTTACATGCAACATTTTATTTACATTTTGCGTAAAAAGAAGAAAAAAGAAGATTTGTTAATTTTCTTGAACGAGACTCAAAGATCTGAGTCGGTAAAATGATCCGAACTTCCTATTACTATTCAAACCACTGATCGACAACGGCAAATATCGGAAACTGTATAAATTATAAAGAGTTAGGTCGATTCACAACTTAGACGTACCATTTAAGTCCACCCCACAAATTAAATCGCAAGCACATGCAAAATATATGTGTGTACAGTCCTTGTCATATTGTCATAGACCTTGTCATGAAGGTTTTCTGTGTTTCATTTAACATTATGGATGGAAAACCTGAAAAAAAGGATGTTCACACAGGAAAAACAACCTTTAAATATGAGGTAAGGAACAGTTTATACACAAAGCACTGCGTAGTCCATCCTGTATGTACTAGGAATCATCAGGGACCAGCCGATACTAGGGCTGTGCAGCAATTAATCAAATTTCGATTTCGGGTCTCAACAATCACAAAAATGGTGTAATCGAAAAAAACGATTATTCACTTTTTTTTTAAAGTTATTTTGACCTGCGTTCTGACGCGCGCGCGTATCCACACTTTCACCCTTCCAGAAGCCCGAACTCTCTCACTCTAAACTGTCAGCGAAGAGGTTGCGTATGTGGTATCTAATCGCATTTAAAAATCAACGCAAGTGAAGATGGCAGAAAAAGAGCAGCCACAGTCTTTGGTCACCAAAAGAGGTAGAAGCAATTCTGTTGTTTGGGAACAGTTTGGATTCCAAGAAGCGGACGTGGATCAAAAACGTATTAGGTGTAAGATTTACTACGCTGTTGTGTCGGCACCGGTTGGTAACATCACAAATCTTTTTAACCATTTAAAATTTAAACAGACCGACATATGACCAACTAATAAAGAAACAGAAAGAACGACGAACAACCCCCACAACATCCTCCGCAACACAGTCATCCATTAAAGACACGCTCTTCCGTGCAACTCCGTATCCATCCAGCTCAGAAAGGCACAAAAAAATAGCAGATGCTGTTGCATACTTTTTATCCAATGTGCCCTATTAGCACGGCTGAGAACGAAGGATTCAGGAAAATGATAAATACTCTGGACAAGGGTATGCTTTGCCATCTCAACACAATTTCACGAGAGTTGCTCTGCCTGCTTTATTTGAAAAATGCCGTTCAGAAGTAATTTATTTTTTTTTTTCAGTTTGTTAAGGCACATACGCGAGCAAATTTATTTTGGACTAATTTATTTATTATTTTATTTAATATTTATATTTGATTTATTACTTGTTTTCAAAAGATTGTAGAAGTGCACTACATTGTTGATCTTGTTTGCCTTTATCTGTTTTATCTGTCTTAATCTGATTTATGGAGAATTCACTGTTCTGTTCAATAAATGCAACATATTTCCAAAGTCAATATCGTGTAAAATAATCGTGATTTCAATCATCACCAAAATAATCGTGATTATGATTTTTTCCATAATCGAGCAGCCCTAGCCGATACCATATGATCACGATCACCATGTGTTGATTCCATTCTGCTTTTAACATTCTGTACAATAATGCGCTCTGTGATTAGTTAATATGTATGCCACCTGCAGGACTATAAAGGAACAGCAAAAGGAGTCAGTGAATTGCCAAACAAAAGAATAGTCATTAGATAACCGTACTGATTTCTCCGCCCATCTCATCATGTAAAGCTCTTGGAACAGATCTGTAGTTGTTATTCTGTAGCTAGAAGTTAAACGAAATCAAAAAACACATTTTGGTCCCCTGTAACAACCGCACAAAAATAATGAACAGTGTCCATTTAATGATTTTCACACTTTCAGAGAGTGATCTACCACAGTTATACATGCCTCTGAACACAAGGGGGCGACAGAGGACATGACTAAAAAGAAAAAAGGACTATGCCTTTTTCAATGCATGGGTTAAAATCAGACTAGAATAGAAGACTTTTCACAAAGTAATGATGTCATTAAGTTTTCTTATGGTTTCACCTAAAATTACTTGAACGCAGTTGTTAAATTATTAATTAGTCACATTGTCTATGTTGTCTATTTATTATTTTCCGCACAGCGATATTATTTAACATCTGGAATGCTAATAAGTGATGCTAATATGTGCTCTAGTTGTCAGAAACAAGCACAGACAGTCATCTAAAACAATAATTACTGTTCATTGTTCATGTCAAATGGTGTGAAGTGGAGACTGCATTAGGCGGTTATTTGCTGATTGCACAAGATCAGCTTTAAAAGAGAGAGAGAGAGAGAGAGAGAGAGAGAGGTGGGGAGGGGCATCTCTAGTTTAAACTAAAAATCTCCTGACTACGGCAAAATTTTTATGTTCCTCCACGTTGCGACAGCTCATTGCTTGTCACAATTTTCCCGAGCCTCATTTTCCCTCCGCCTAGCTTGATGTCAATTAGCATTACAAATGGCTGGCAGTGGCACAAGCAGTCATCTAAATGCTGTCCAAAATAAAAGCTGTTCTTCATGGAACAATAGTGTCTCATCTGACTGCATAAGTGACGTGGATTAAAATTGGATTATCCATATCTGTGTGACATTAACAGCAGCCTGTTGTTTGTCAGAGCAAGAGCAGACTGAGCACTCGGTCCTTCAGGCGATCTTACCTGCATACCAGCACTTGCTGTTGCCGTCTTCGGCGTTTTCTACCCAAGACTGATTCCACGTATGAGCGAAGTCCACCAGCAAAATCAGCTGCATCAGGATGAAGACGAAGGAGCCGACCGCACCGAAATAGTACCACACTGCAAGAACACACTGAACTGAGTTAACGACACTGGTTAAAAATAAAAAAGAAATAACAAAATCGGAAGAACTTGCACCTGTGTTGAACATTCCGTCTGGGATGTAGAAAGCTCCTACGGTTATTCCAATCAGTATTAGAAACTTAAAGAACCAGAATCTAAAAGAGACGCGACACACATACAATAAATGCACATGAGTTGAAATACATACATTTTAAATATGGATTTCTTTAAACAATTGCAAAAAAAATTTATCAAACTGTACGTGTGCTTGTAAAATACAAGCTTAAGATTAAACCTGAGCCACAGACCCGTTCTGGATGGAGGCCCGTGGGTCCTTGCTGCTGCGCACGCGGATCATGATGATGAGGAAAAGGAAGAAAAAGCAGGCCAAAGCAAAACACATCCTGTATACGGATTTATAGCCGACGATAACCTCGCAGTTTACCTTTCCCTGAATGCCAGGTATGGACGAGCCCTGTTCACAAAATCCAGGTATCTGTGGAGCACGGATAGTGATCAGATCGAACACAGCTAAAGACTTATTTTTTATTGAGTGTAATGTGATTTTAGATTTCCATTGTAAGCTTTGAACATTTCAATCAGAATCAGAATCAGAAAGAGTTTTATTGCCAAGTACGCTTGCACGTACAAGGAATTTGTTTTAGTGACGGAGCTTCCAGAACAAAAAATACAAATGACAAGACAAAAACATCCTGTTTGTAGGGTTTATACGGAATAATCATGGCAAAAAAACAACACATTTATTTTTTTTATCAATCCAAACAGGGACAGGATTACATCAAGGTCAAAATATCTGAAAGGCTTTTTCTTTGTTAGTTTCTTTTCTGTCTTGAGTGTCATATTTCAGTCATATTTCAGCCATATGAATTAGTAACAAAAAGGATTAAAACTTTAAAATGTAAAATTTTACTACTAGTACTACATAATAATATTAATAATAATAATAATAGCAATAATAATAATAATAATCATTCTGTGTATGTGCTCCCCATAGGTCTATCATCTAATCTCTGGGTCTACCATGACCCTGACCAGTACAGAACATTTACAAAAGACAAATTATTTTATATATTGTTATTATATTAATATGGGGACAGGGTTAAGATGTAGGACGACTCACGAAGCAGCCGCTGTTGAACTCCTAAGCAAGGCCCTTAACCTTCAACTGCTGGGATGTACAGGATAATGAAATAAACATAACTCGCTTTGGATAAGGGCGTTGGCTAAAGGAAGAACTGCTGGTCTGATGCAATTGCGAAATGTTTTAAATTCCATCATCAGACTATTATTCCGACACCAGTATGCAGCTGTGGCATGACCCACACCATACCACGGTACTCGAATAATGTTCTGTATTGTGTAACATTGTTATAACTCAGTTTATTACCATTTTTGTTATGATTAATAATCTTTGGGTGAATAATTGCAAGCTTTATATTATTATTATTATTATTACTTGTGACTTACAGTATATGCTTTATATATTTTGTACCATTTTTCATTTAACAGGTGGTCATCTTGAACTCCCTGTCTACTCAAAAACAAACCAGGCACGGAGCGTGGGGTGCGTACCTGTTCCAGGTGAGCCTCCATGCCGGGCATGATCATGATGATGGACACGAGGGTGCCGAGCAGCAGGAAGAAGGAGAACGCGAGTCGTGTCACAGTGGAGTTGTAAGTGGAGGGGCAACATCCTGACAACATGCATGGAGCAGAGCCACACAGACAGGATGCCTACAGAGATCAGGATCAAGATCAACAAGTCAATCACTAAAAATATTGGTTAGTGCTATCCATCTTAAGTGTACCATGGGAAATGATCTGGCTTTAAAGTTCATCTTTTTTTATTAGTCAACATCAAGTGACTTGGGAAGTTTTATGGGAGCATATAAAACGTCATAACAAACATTATGTGAGATTTTTATGATTTAAGATCTGAACAAATAATACCTTGTTTGTTTGTTTTTTATTAAGTAAAAAATTTATCTAAATACAACAAAATTACATTAATTAGTACACAAAAACAGGGGGGGCCATTTTAAACAATTTTATAATAGGAAGAAATATTTTAGATCATCTCTAAATATAATAAACAAAGGAGGAGATTTAAAAATGTTTTAATAATTTTAAATACTTTATTTCTTTATTTGATAGGGTTAGCATGACTAGTAGCATGATAGTTTGTGTTATATATTTGTTACTGCAATTTTAATTTTTTTCTATTTTAATATCACCAACATATAATGATGGAAGGCATTACTACATTAAGAGAGGGAACATCTCATTACCATTTTCTACCTAAGTGTATTGCATTACCAACAGTTTTTTTTTAAATGAAAGAATACCTTGTTCACTTTTTGTGATACTAATTACGTCATAATCATGCGCCGTGCCGTATGTCAAAGACAGCTCTTCACTGAATCACTTTAAAATGAAGAATTACACAAACACGGAACATTTTCACTTTATCTCTGACTTGACCTACTGTACGCTGAGACCGTGATTACAAACTGAAAAAAACATATATGTGTATATATTTACCTCTTTTTAAAAGTTGTTTATCCAACTACATCGAACCCGGAAAAACATTGAACTATTCTCTGACGTATTAAACGAAAAACGCACAAAAACTTTATCTAAAGTTACAACTATCAACACGATCATTTACAATACCTGACACTAGGGATGTACATCAAGCAAAAATGTCAAAATGTGTTTTTACACTACTTACGCAGCTTGCCAGAGAGCACAACGCCATACAAGCTCCCATTTTCAAAGCGTCAAGAACAGGAACGCTGCAAAGTGCGGAAGTTTTCTCGTTTCAGCGACAGATGATGTCAAAGTCAACAGACACAGCAGTGATTGGTCAGAAGTACTCAGCGCTTTAAAAATCAGAGCAATCAGAGCTTAGCGCGCGTACACTGAAGCAACCTGAGAAGCGTAATGTTTATAATATGGAAAAATTATGTAGAAATTATTTTTAAAACATATATAATGTAAGACATTTGATCAAAATTAGTGTATTATTTAGGTGAAATAATAATAAAAACAAAACGTTCTTACCGGATGGTTTGTTTTGTACTGTATTCGGATTGGCCTCTTGCCAGTCGTGTTATAGACACGCCCCCTTTACATCCTCATGAATCACTGCACTCACTCAACTGGTCCAGGCAGTTCTAACTTAAAGGAGTGTTTTGAACTTTGTGTATTGATAAGATCTCCAGTACCCACTGATCACATTTAATCGAAACTCCTGAAATGTCAGTGGTGACATCACAACATGAAAAAAATACATCATAATCATAATTAAACATCATAATAATTTCATTCGGGAATGCTTTAGTCCAACAACGTTCGATGAAATCGATGACTGTTGTAAGAACTAGGGAGAGCAGAAGGCAACGTTAAGAGTCTTTTAGAATGGGTAGTCACTGAGATCAGGGAAGGAGGGAAGGAAGCACTTAATGTTGTTTTTGAGAAAGACAGGCCTGGAAAGTCAGCTTTAAAGGACAGCGAAGTTGAGGAGTGTGAGATCTGTCGGTGGCAGTGATGCAACCTACAGAACTCCCAACTAGATGCTGAGTGGTACACTGTAAACCCTAATGTTCAAAGTAATTTTAAACATATTGAGTACTGTTAACTTAAATAATTACAATTAGTTCAAATTATAGTTTTTCAAGTTAGCTGAACAAATTTGATATTTTAAATATCTGCAAGTACTGTACTTAAGTAACAGTAACTGTCACCTTAAAGTTCCACCAATTTAAAATCTTTCAGACTAACGATTTTGTGTCTGACATCATGAGGGTAATAGGGCACTGGTGGCTCAGTGGTAGGTGTTTCGCCTGTAATGCAAAAGGCCCGGGTTTGATTCTCACCAACTGGATGAAGTGCCTGTCCCAAGCACAGATAAAATGGGAAGGTTGTGTCAGGAAGGGCATCTGTTTTAAAACCTGCGCCATGCTTGTTTGTGGATATGAGTTAGGCTACTCATTAATGCAAATAAAGGATGATTATGTAACTGATTTTGCCAACTATTCGGGTTTACTTGTACACTTTGAACATTCTCAGGTGCTTTTATTCAACAACATTGTTAATAATAGTTCATCGTTCGCCATATTGAATGGTAATTCTAACCAAAATTATACAGCTGGTCAACATTTGGTAAGATCTTACGAGAGTAGTGCAAAGGTACGACCGGTCCAAGTACATGCAATGGCTTTCAAGCATCTGGATGGTGCTTGCTAATATTAATGTTAACTCAGGATACAAAACTCTCTGACCAGTTTTCTGCCATGTCTTGAAAATAGTTATTGTGTACTTTTATGAAGCATTTACTCTTCTGAAACATTTTTCCTAGTTATAAGTGAAAACTTTCAGATACAGTGCTGAGATTCTTACAGCCCATCCAAAGAAATGTGCCCTAGGAGCATGGTCACTCCCTGGTGGACCACAAACCTGTGTTCTGGGTGTGTGCGACATGACCACGTGACCCAAAGTGTATTCTGAAACCTTTTCACCTGCTGTGAACATTGTTCCCATTGTCTCTCTAGAATGGATGAAAATAGGCTGGTACAGCCCAGTATTCTAAACATGCTGTCAAGCTTTCGCCAACATGCTGTAGCTGACTGATATCCAGTGCTGGGGTTTTGGTAGGCACAGTTTACAAAATCTTTCAAGTAAAATGTGTCCTAACAAAATAATTTATGATAGTTTGGTGCAGACAGCAGTTCAGACAAGCTGAGGTGATGAACAGGGATTCTCAGTAAATGGTACCCAACAGTTTTGTCTAATTTTACATATGCATTTTACCCATAAAACCCAAGCGGCACAGCTCTGATATCAGACAGCAGGGATTGATCTTCAGCCATACTGGAAGGTTCAATATAAAATGAAGGTTATGATAGTAGAATTGGCAAGAAGTTTAAAATACTTTCACTCCTGGCCTCCCATGGTTTGGCCCAACTTGACCCACCATCCCTCAAAATACCAGCTTGGCCTGACCAACTTTAGGATGAGCAGAGCAGATATTATAATGGTCCCGATGCATTAGCTAAACTAGTTAACTTTATGGAAAAAACATCAGTATCTAAGCAACATGCAGACTCTCCAGCTCCATGATGTACAGTATACGAGATCCAATGTAGACTATAAAGTACAGTATAAAGCCATGTATTAACTGGATAAACACTTAATTACGCTTTTAATTTTTGTTCTGTTGATCTTTGTTGATTGCAGCCCATACATGTTTAACATTCTCAGGTGTTATGCTGGTTAAGTTAAGTTACGAAAACATCTAAACATTGAAATTGTAGTGTATTTTGCTATAAGTTTATTGTCTATTTTCAATACTTACTTGTTTCGTCTTTACAATTTAAAAGCAGTTTGCTCGTGCAATAATAAAGGACCTTTTGTCCCCCAGGATTTATACTTCTTCTTTTCTTTTTTTAAGGCCCATCTAATGTGTTAATTAGTGTACAGTGCATCCGGAAAGTATTCATAGCACATCATTTTTTCCAAATTTTGTTATGTTATTCCAAAATGGATTAAATTCATTATTTTCCTCAAAATTCTACAAACAATCTACAGACAATGTGAAATCCTTGCAAATGTAATAAAAATAAAAAAGGAAAAATCATGTGTACATAAGTATTAGTTCCTGTACCCACTGATCATCCTTGAGATGTTTCTACAACTCAGTTGGAGTCCACCTGTGATAAATTCAGTTTACTGGACATGATTTTGAAAGGCACAACATCTATTAAAGTTCCCACAGGTAACAGTGCAAATCAGAGCACAAACCAAGCAGTGAAGGCACAGGTCTGGAAACATCTCCGCAGCATTGACGGTCCAGATGAGCACAGTGGCCTCCATCGTCCATAAATAGAAGTTTGGAACCACCACTCTTCCTAAAGCGGGCCACCCGGCCAAACTGAGCGACTGGTGGAGAATGGCATTAGTCAGGGAGGTGACCAAGAACTCGATGGTCACTCTGACGGAGCTCCAGTGTTTCTCTGTGGAGAGAGAGGAGAACCTTCCAGAAGAACAATCTTTTTATAGTATCATTTTCAAAAAGGCTTGAGGCTGTAATTGGTGCCAAACATGGTTTCTCATGGTCTGAGAGTCCTCCAGGTGCTTTTTTTGGCAAACTCCAGGTGGGCTCTCAAGTGCCTTTTACTAAGAAATGGCTTCCGTCTGGATGATCTCCCAGGGATGCTTAGTGGAGAGCTGCTTTCAGATTTCAAACAAATTCCTTTCACAAGGTATTGTTCGTAGAATTTAAATGTAAAATAATACCTTTTGGAATAAGGCTGAAACAGAACAAAATGTGAAAAAAGTGAAGCGCTGTGAATACTTCCCAGATGCACTGTACTTTTATTGACTAGTATAGTACAAGTTTACTGTCTGGAAATCTAGGAAGAGTGTGGGTTGTACTAGAGGCTTTGAGGATGGTCGTCCAACTTTTGTTGACCCTTTAGACATCATAGAGACATTTTTAAAACGTCAACCTGACAACTGTTGTGCACTTGAATTGGCTAAACAGTTTACATCACTGGATATATTGATTCAGACAGCAGGATCATTTGGTGTTAGAATTTTAATATTGAGGTTTATACCATGATAAATAAGGGCAATGCAAATATAAGCATTTTCAAATTAATTCATAAATACACAATAAGGTATATAAGCTTTCTTTTCTCCTTTTCTTTCTTTCTTTCTTCTCTCTCTCTTTCTCTCTCTCATGCGTCATGATTCCCCCACAGAACCCTGACACACTGAGCAGAGCATGGATCACACACACTCAATGCTTTCTTTCCCCTCACTTCACTCTAGCATGTGCACCTTTTTGCTTGGGATTTAATTGTGATAGGGTTTTTTTTTTACTGCCTGAAGAAATGGCAGTCTGGGATATCTGAGGATGCCTGCTGTGCGTGAGATTGAGTGCATATGCGTCAGACATTTCACACAAAATGTGCGCTTGTTTCTTGGTTAACATGACTGCTGATTAAAAGAGAAGAAAAGGAAAAAAGAGCAACACGTTCCCTTTACACGAGGACTGCAGGCTCACCGTTGGGTAAGTGCGAATCTTAAACATCACACACATCACCTTTATACTGCTACATCACCTGTATACATTCTTAATGGCATGCGGACAGGGCACTAACAGGGCATGTGATAGTAAGAATGTGTATGTGATACACTGACTGTTTCACCTGTAGTCATGATCACTAACCAACAAATATGGACTTGCTTACTTAGAGACACACAATACTTTGCTAAAGACCATACTTTGCTTATGCACCATACTGTACTACCTGTAGTATAAAGTTGTTATATTTGTTTTATCATATCTGCATTATTATATACAAAACCATTGTTTTACTGATAAAAAGGCACAAATGTTTTTAAAACTACTGGTTATTTTCAAGCAAAAATAATTCTCATCAGATATTGACTTTTTAGGGAATTCAAAAGTGTTTGCTCTTATGGCATTTTTTTGTACAGTACTGTAAGTAAAACAGCTGTTAGGTTTTACTGAGCATGCTGGAGAATATGAGTTTTTCTGGTAACTTTGTGGCGCTTGTTCCTTTCTGTTTTCATGCAAAGCCCAAGAACCCTGTGTACAGGGTTATGGGGGGGACCTGCGGTCTCTCCTGGTAAACTTGGGGCACGAGGTGGGGTACACCCTGGACAAGGTGCCAATCCATCCCAGAGCGCACAAACACACTACAAATTAACCAAATCTGCATGTCTTTGGAGCTGTGGGAGGAAACCGGAGTACCTGTAGAAAAACCCACCAAGCACAGGAGAGAAACATGCAAACTCCATGCAACATAATAAAAAAAAAATGTTAAAGTTGAAAATTTCATCAGCAAATCTTCTGTTTTTAGGTATGAAGCCATATTCTGTCTGACATTAAATGAAAAAGACATAATTTCATATTAGGAAAAGATATATTCAAAATTAAATATTAAAAATTCTAAATGAAATATTAAATATACCCAATTGGTGTTTATGTACAGTTCTGTGAACAGTCTTGACCATCCCTCATTTCTTCATATTGTGCTTGTTAATAGTCTTCAGGAACAGTTCTCTAGACCTTCTGAAGAACTTTTTTGTCTCTCATTTTCAGTCCAGTCTCTGTACCTGAACAGTTTCAGAGGAATGTTTTTTGTTTGTTGAGCCACACAGTGATATATGAATCATTCAAACCTAAAATACCATTTAACTTAAGAAACTGGTGCAGATGATGACAGACGATCGGGCGGGTGATTAGTATCCTGGTGATGCTGAATGCTGAGTGGTTGGAACAGACGAGAGGAGAAATGAGGTTGCTGCTGAAATTGCTACACATACTGTACTGTTCAACCAGTTATTTAGTCATTTATTTGTCAGCATCTGAGATAAAGAACTTACAGGGGCGCAGCCGCTCCTCACCTATTCTCTCTATTCTCATAAATAAATAAAAAATACCTGATCATATGAATTATTTAAATATAAAAGTAACTTTACACCTGAATTTGTTTTCTTTCTCTTCTCTTTCACGACAGTTAGCAAAGTGAATATAGTGAACATGTATTTTTTAAGTGACTACTAGTGTCACTAGTGTCACCAAGGCAGAAATTCTTCTCAGTATGGTCTGCGTTAAAAGTAAAACGCTAGCCTCCAAGGAGTTCCTTTAAAGGCCCAAACAAGTGGAAATGGCTTGGAACGAGTCTAAGTCCTCAGAAGAACTACAAACTGTTTTTTATTTTTAATTTTTAATTTAAATAATGTAAAAAAAAATCTTAGTGGTATTATTTTCTATTTCTTCTTATGATAATTTTTTTCTCTTTTATGTAAAGCACTTTAAATTACCATTATGTATGAAATGTACAATACAAATAAACTTGCCTTGCCTTGGTTCTACAGGATGCTCAGTAAAGCTAATAGCTAATTTTCTTATAAAACTGCATAAACTGTACCTGGTTTTTGCCACAACAAATATTGACTTTGTTTCATTCATTACTGTT
The DNA here is from genome assembly GCA_030522415.1 of Channallabes apus. Taxonomy (NCBI): domain Eukaryota; kingdom Metazoa; phylum Chordata; class Actinopteri; order Siluriformes; family Clariidae; genus Channallabes; species Channallabes apus. Next base: position 24,369,096 of record CM060105.1, on the reverse strand, counting down.
TACTGGGCTTTATATATATATATATATATATATATATATATATATATATATATATATATATATATATATTTCATATTTTTTTGTATTTTGTATTATGTATTTGCATGTGCGACTTTTGCACAGTATGTCATGAGTTTAAACATTTTTTTCTTTTGTTCCTGCTGGTATCTCTTCTTCCGCTTTTTCAAATTTTGTAACAAGAAAGTGTTTCATGCCCCTGGGCAAGCAATCCTACTGCCCTGCTTTCTCTGCCTCTTTCATGCTAAGAGACGTGCCAGATGGCCGTAGTTGCTTGCTGTAAATATGCTAATACACTGGGGGTGTGTTCAGTTGTGTCCTCTAAACGTGTACAACTTTTTTAATTTATTTTTTGCTGCCACTTACTTTTTGATAAGTAAAAGTCCTTCACTCCCAGTAATGCATGCTGCTTGTTGAGATTGTGAACATGAGTGTGTATGAATACACACAATGACACAAAGTTTTGATGATTTGCTAGGATTCCTATTCAAGTATCAGACAAAAGCTTAATTACAGGCCTCATTTATATATTTTTTTAGTAAAGATGGGCATCAGTATTTGTGTTCTGTTTGTTCTGTCAGATTTCAAGAAGTTTCGGTAATGTGAATTTTCTTTATTCTGTAGTTACTGTAGGTAAGTCAGTTAGTCATGGGATTAGTGCAACCTCAAAACCATCTCTCCTTCAAATTTTATTCTAATTCTAAATTCTAATTAGAGATGTTTTAACAGTTAGCTTACCATTGTCCCCTTACATCTCCAGGATCTGGGTTTGATTCCTGCCTCGGGTCTGTGTGTATGAAGTTTACATGTTCTCCCCCTGCTTGTTTGGTTTCCTCCAGGTACTTTGGTTTCCTCCCACAGTCCAAAGGCATGCAGATTAGGTTAGGTCATGCAGATGAGAATGGGTGTGAGAGTGGGTGTGTGTGCTGTGATGAATTAGCACTCCTTCCAGGGTGTACCCCACCTCGTGCCCTAAGTCAACCGGGAATGGCTGTGATGAATTAGCACTCCTTCCAGGGTGTACCCCACCTCGTGCCCTAAGTCAACCGGGAATGGCTCCAGGCCTCCTGTGACCGTGTACACAGGATAAAGCAGCATACTGTAGATAATGAGTGAGTGAGTGAGTGAGTGAGTGAGTGATTGAAACCTCCTGCATAATGAATAAAAAAAATACATGTATACTGAAATACATGTATACTGAATAATCAATGCAAATTCATCAGAAAGATGGTACCAAATAACATCTAAAATATATCTGTTTCTTGGGTATTTGGGTTAACACCCTTAACTACTGTAAAGGGGGGAAAAAATGTTTTACTGATGGTACTTCTATTCATTAACCTAATGAACCAGTGTAAAAATATATTTATTTATGGAAACTTCAAAGAACATATGTAAATTGTTCTGGATAAAGCTGCCTGCCATCTGCTCTAAATGTAAATGTAGGAATGATAAAAGAAGAGTATAAAATGGGAAATGAACTGCACATGATCCACCCCATATTATGGCATGGACAAGCTTGGCTGCCAGATGAACTGGTTCCTTCTTATCTATTGATCACATGACTGCTGACTAATGCAGCTGGATGAATTTTAATGTTTACAGGGTTAGATTTAAATGGAAATGCTTCCAAAATCACACTTATAGGGTAAAATGGAAAGCTAGTGCACTGGCGGTACAGTACAGTCCCTTGTTCCACACACCAAGTAGTGCAGTTAAAGAAGGATTTGGGATTCCACCTTGTGTTAGAAGCTACAGTAGTTGTCCTGTCCAATCCTGTCCAATCAGGATTACGCAATCAGAACTGTTGTGTAAAATTCCCGTTTGCCCGATTTGAATGTAAATATCCTCGAATTAAAGTCATAAAGTCTGCACTTTGAGCTCAGTTAATTTCAACACCAGGATACTCTATTAGGCAGCTAATAACTTTAGCAATAGCTTTGCACTTTACATTAAAGGACAAAATAATCAAAACAATCATGTTAATTTGTTATTTTTTTTAATTAAACTTCTCAGCAGACTGTTTTTTAATTTTTAATCCAGGGTAAAGATAACACATTTCTCTCAGTGTGATGGGACGAGTTAATGTAACCTGGTTGAGATCAAGATATTTTAAGTGAAATCTCAAAGGTCGAATATATATAGAGTTAGGTATTTATTTATTTAATTTGTTTCCCTTTTCCCATTTTTTCCCTTTCCGCTCTTCCCCTCGACTGCGTTAAAAACAATAATTGCTTTGAAAAGATTGTTCTCAGCTCCTGCCGATTTAAAAACCTGTTATTATCTGAATCATCTGCCTTAATCTTATACCAATTAACATGTAAAAATGGGGGATGCAGAAGGTTTAAGATGGAGCAAGAGAGAGAGAATGTGCAAAAACTAGGCAAGCTTGAAAACACACAAGAACATAAAGTACTGTACATTTAAAAATGCTAAACAGGTGCATGTGATCTAATGTGATCGGTAACATATTCCAGTGCATATTCCATATTGCATGTTCTCCCCGTGCTTATCTGGAAAAGAAAATTACAGACAATTGGATGGTATGATGTAAAACAGTAGATTGTTACCATACTGATGATTATTTTCCAATAACAGCAGGCTTTCCTTCTTTTACACCCTAGCAGTGTGCCTTAAAAAGGTTTTCGTTACATTCAATGTTGTAGAACGTCCTCAAGAAAAGTTAGTTCTGGTTATCAAATACATTATAATAACTATATGCCACTCTTGATTTACTTTTTGAAGCGAAACATGCAAGCGGCACTTCACAAAATTTTGACACTGGACATTCTTCAACAAAATGTTAAATTAGCAGACTTTTACAGAATGCTTCATTATATCAACTATAATGAAGCATTCTACTGTAAAACTATAATTATACACTATTCTTTCTTAAATAAGATCACAGATTTTGTTTCATGTATTATTAGATTTAAATTTGATAAAGCGCATGCCGATCAATTTCCTTTAAATTATCTGTCGCTATGGAAACGATAACAATTGTATCAGAATGAACGTATTAATACCTGTGAGTTACCCCAAACTCAGCACTATTGTCAGAGCTGCTATTAGAGAAATTGAATCAACACCTTCTGACCAATCAGATTCAAGGAATTTAAATATAGTGTCTATGCATGAAACATAATAAGCATTCATCTAATTATTTAGAAGTAATATATTTTTCCAAAATACAGTACATGTTGAACCAATGACAGTTGAGTCCAGATCATATGAGGTCATCCTGAATGTCTAACTTGTCAGCGGCCTTAAGAATGGTAAGTAGACGATTAAATTCAATTAAATTTTATTTGAATAGTGCTTTTAACAATTGACATTGTCGCAAAGCAGCATTACACAATCAAAAGAATTATTTAAGTTTGTATGAGATGTGTATGAATCAAAATGACAAGACTGTCCCTGATGAGCAAGCTGAGGACGCCGGTGACAGTGGCAAGGAAAAACTCCCTGAGATGGTAATAAGAAGAAACCTTGAGAGGAACCAGACTCAACAGAGAACCCATTCTCATCTGGGTAATAATGTATAGCAGGGATTGATCTGCATCATACTGTGCGAGACTGGATGTTCAGTATAACAGGAGATGTGTTTAAGTTAAAGACCCACAGATTAAAGCAGACCAACATCCCAATCCCATACAGTGTTCGGCTCGCCTTGGCCCTGATCTGTCACCCAAACAGCGCGAGACTAATAACAGCATGCTAATTGCAGTCTGCTGCCTTGGACAGGCGAGACAAAGAGAAGATGTGACATGCAGAGCTGAGCTGTGCTTCCTGGAACGCCCCAAGCAATCGACTAAAAATAGGACGAACACATACGCCAGCTTTTCTCTCTGGAAGTGAGCAGTTTGGTTTGAACTGTACGGGTATTTATTGACTAGAACAAAAAAAGAAAAAGGTGAAAGGGAAATGTGTTTGTACTTGCATAAAGGATGAACAGATGCACAGAAAGTGCATCAACGTACCAGCCAAGCATCCACTCCCCCCAAAAAACATATGTTCCAGGTGATACATTTCTAAAATGTCACATTGATGGATTTTATTTCGAGTTATGTATGTCAGTTATGTGTTCTCTTTTTTTCTTTAAACAATGCAGATTTTTTTTTCTGTTCCAAAGGGAGAATTACAGGAGAATAAGACAGTGCCATAACTTATTTCTTTAGCTGTTACCATAGAAACAGCAGTTCCTCTTGACTTTATTGCACTTTCTCTCATTTACCACTGAAAAGTGGTTTTAAGTAACTCTAGTTGGTATGATTTGTATGTAAAGTTGATACCCGCTGAGACCATTCATTATAATAAAGACTAGGCACAGTAATCTTATAAAATGATTATTTTCGTGAATATCGACGCTTGTCAGTCATTTCTTTTGAAGCCTTTCATTTAAATTATCCAGCATCCACTGTATCCATGACTACAGACACTCTTTTCATAACAGCTGTCTTTCCATGCTTTTTGAAAGATGGAATATCATTTACATTTACAACAATTAATTTGCTAATTTTATCCCAAGCTAGTAAAAATTAATTATAACAATCCAGACTCAAAGGTATACACTGGCATTACAGTATATGCTTTATACATGACAAAATGGCAGGATGATTGCTTAGTGACTCCACACATAGACAGAATAAAAAGTCTGATTGATGGCAAAAATTCTGACCCATAAAAATGATTATATTACCCAGCACCCAGAGGTACTAAATACTTTTACTAATTAAGTACATATTTTCTGTATCAGTACTTTAATTGAGTAATTTTATTAATGGATACTTTTTACTTTAACTCCACTCTATCCTACAAAAAATATTTGTACATTCTACTTCACTACATTTTTGCGTGGCATTGCATTACATAACCAGATTATTGCATAGTACAGGTAGTCCCAACGCGATTTACAGGTGCAGAGACAACATTTCAATGTGAGATTAATTTCCTTAGACAAGATTACCGTTTTTGGCCACAGTATGGCATTGTGGGGAAAAGGACATATATATATACACACACACACACACACACACACACACACACACACACACACACACACACACACACACACACACACACAAATTATATGTAAAAAGTGTATACTGTAAGACTCACTGTAAGAAGTTTGTCAGACTTACAAACAAATCAGACTTACAAATATGCTCCTGGATCAGAACTCGGGGACTACCTGTTTTTGAAACCTCCTGCTGGCTATTACTGTATGTATAACTGCGTGTTTTGCCTTTCCGTAATCATGTGGGAGGTGTTTGATCTCAGAAGTGGAGATGGTTGCAGATAGCAACGGCATGCTCACAGGCGAAAAGCACAAAGAAAGAGAAAAGAAAGAGAGAGAGAGAGAGAGAGAGAGAGAGTCTTTTACTGTGCATCAAGACTGCTCTAATCTAATACAAATTCAGTACCTTTGATTTTTAAGAACATTTTAAGGTACATACTTTTGTACTTTTGCTCAAGTAGAAATGTAAATGGAGGACTTCTACTTTTACTTGAGCAATATTTAACCTAGGGTATCTCTACATTTACTTAAGAACAAGATTTGTGTACTTTGCCCACCTCTGCCAACAACCAAGGGTTACAGCCATCACATTACATATCATGTTATTATTATCATTATTAATGCTAATAATAATTGGATAGAGATCGAAAACATATACCTTTAAATAAAGCACTCATTATGATCATTATGAAGTTTCATTACTATATGTACTGGCATTGCATTCTGTTTAATTTTTGGTCTATGGCACTACAAAAGATAGACCAGTAATATTGATGTGTCTGTACAGAACAACACCTACATATACTGTAGGTATAAATGCATCCATTAAATATAAAAAGAATAACTCAAAATCAGTAGTGATCTCTGTCTGTCTGTCTCTCTGTCTGTTTGTCTGTCTCCCCCCCCCCCTCTCTCTCTCTCTTTTCCTTTCAGAGGTGAGATGACAGAGGTGCAGCCGGTTTTGGACTTTGCCTCGTCAGGAAGGTCCGGACGACGGAATGCCCTGCCTGACATTTTAGGCTCACCAGCAGGGGTTAACCCATCTGACCTCCCCCTGAAATTGACAGAGCTGTCTCTCACAGGTTAGTTTGATGAGACTTGACAGTCTGAGCCTGTGGTTTTCTTCTTAATTCAATTCCTATAAATTCCCATCTCTCTGTGATATCGACTGCACTGGGACTTTGTGCTGACAGGCCAAAATGTCACTACTTTTTGTGTTAAAAATGAAGAGCTTACCAGCCATCATCACACACAATTTTCTCAGTTTGAAATCAAGCTCCTAATTCATCGTCATCAATCAGCCACCCAACATAATTAGCCTTCCTCTTTAGGTTGGAAAATCTATACTGAGCCCAACCACAATTCAACAAAATTAGCCCCATCCCTCCCTGTACAGAATTTACTCCTAATAAACAAATTATTGCAAGGCAATGTAACATGGGCTCCCCCTGCTGTGCCTTGGTTTTTATCAAGGTTATTTCCTCCTCTTTCAGTCCAGAAAAGTTTGTCCTTGCCTCCAGGCTCCATCAGGAACAATTCCATCGCGGAAGTACGTTTTCCACCTCCTGTGACCATGTTGATGCATCTGTCCTCACCACCACTTCCATAAGTCCCTTTTGCTCCCCACATGGATCTAACAGATGGACCCTTTGTCTATGCTCTACTTTGTTCACGTCACTTACTGTAGTTGCGGTTGGGGTTATCACTCCAAGAATGGACCCAATGGGTTCCTTTATCTTTCCCTAACATAGCGTCATTAGTCGAAGCCCGGCTATCTGGAATACAACGGTAGCTTCCCAGGTCAGGAAAGAAATGACCATGATACAGTATACCCCCATTTCACTCAGCCGTATTTTCTACCAAATGCTGGCTGAGCGGAATGTGGGTATTAGGGATGAGGTGCGACATGATCTGAGCTGGTATGTTGATTGCAGTGAAGGAGGCCCAGTGCTAGGATTGGATTAAGACATAGAAGCTTTCCAGCATTGTTGTCTTCTTCATCCAGTGTTCTGTACTGAGGATACCTTCCACCTGACATCAAATGAGGTTTGATGTGCTTGGGCTCATTTCATCTAGGGATATACACCGATCAGCCATAACATTATCAGCACAGACTGGTGAACTGAACCCAATTGATCACTAAATATATACCAGTAAACTAGCAACAAGACCATGGGCACCCAAGGCTCACTTATGTCCGTGGGGACCAAAGTCCATTCAGTCCAATTCAACAGAAAAGACAATGCAGCAGAAATTGCTGGAAATAATCAATGCTGGCCATGATAGAAAAGCAGGACACCCAGTTCAAATTGGCCTGCTGTGCTCTGAGCCCATCAAGCTGGTCTTCAAGCTCTCCAGATCACAATCCAACACACAAGGAAGCTCCATCCCACAACCCAGGGCACCCAAAGGATCTGCTGTCAACGTCCTGGTGCCAGATGGCACAACACACCCCCACTGGTTGTACGCTGCACTTGGTGCAGTTTAGTATAAATGTTAATGTTTATAATGTTATGGCTGGTCTTTGTTGCTTGTCAGTGGTACTACATGTATGTCCTGAATGAGTAAGATATATACAGTATAAATCATAAAGTATATGCCACATACAGATGGGTATTTAAATTAAAGGAAAAACAAACTTCAGTTTGCATAATGTCTTAGTAGGATTCTGGACAATGCAACCACAAGCAACTTAACAATGATGTAATGCAATGTAATATAATTTACATAATAAAATCTCTCTCTGTCTCGATCAGCAGATGGTCCAGGAGTAGTTCAGTCACCAACATCAGAAGAAGCCTGCCTGCCTGCAGAGAGCTCTGAGGGGAATGACAAATCCTAAACACCTCCCAACTCCCCTATGACAGTCCCTGAAATAACAGGACTAATAGAAGTCAAGAAGACAAGACAAAGGAAGGCCGAAAGTGGAAGTAGCTAAGAAGTTTGGGATTGGGCCTGCGTATCATCATGTTTAAACATTTTAAAATAAGATGAATGAACAACAGGGGGCATGGTGGTGTAGTGGTTAGCACTGTGGCCTTGCAACTACATGGTCGAGGATTTGATTCCCAGGTTGGGTCTGTGTGCATGGAGCTGGCATGTTCTCCCTGTGTTTGGTGTGTTTCCTCCCACAGTCCAAAGACATGCAGATTAGGTTAATTGGCGTTCCGAAATTGCCTGTAGTGTGTGTGTGCACCCTGGATTGGTACCCCGCCTCGTACCCCAAGTCTTCTGGCACAGGATAAGCGGTATAGAAGGTGAATGAATGGTGACTAGAGACTGTTTTCTTGTAAATTTTCTATTATCTATGAATACTGTTAGTGTCTCTAATACATGCAAAAGTTGTGTCCCTTTACCTTTGAATGATTAACTTTAGCGAGGCTCATACAGACATGGTTATTATAAGAGTCTCATGTATTATTTGAAAGAACAGTATAGATTCCAGTTAAGCATTTAAACCAAGTGTGGTGTAATATCTATCTTTGCCATGGTTTTTAAGTGGGTCCGAAACTGTGTTACTGCTAGGAGAAATCTTTAAGCTTCCCTTATGAATATACATAAAGTCTTTAATAGATTTAACAAACAAAAAGAAATACATAGATGATGCGTTAATCACCAACACTTGGGCATTTCAGTCCTTGTCAGCTGTGTCAGGGGCACATTAGTGAAAGGAAAACTCGAGCGCATGCCCTTGTTTCACTTGCATGATTAGAGGAATACAAATTAGATGAACATATTCTCTATGGGTTTCTATGCACTTATTTATAATCATAATCTGTCTATTCATAATCATGATGAAACCTGTATATATTCGTAGTGTATTTTATTATTATTATTTTTATTAATTTTCATTCATCTTTAGTCAACACTTTATATATTTATAGTATAAGCTATAATCTGAAACGATGAGGAGCGTTCAAGTCAAACCGGGACTCCTGACAAAATTTCTTGTGAATAACGACGTAAAACTGATAGACTTCAGGGACAATACGGTTATAAGGAATTGGCTTCTTGGCTTAATTGAATGGCACGAATGTTTTAAAGAAGGCCACATGTCCATGAATGATGATCCAAGCCGGGGAGCCCACTGCAGTCGTTCCCGTGAACATTCGGTGAGTAGATCCTTAAAAATCGCTGGATAACTTTCCACCAACTTTTTTTTATAACTTTTTTTTGTTATTGCCACATTTCATGTATAGTCCTAACCTCGCTCCAAGCCATTTCCACATGTTCGAGCCATTAAAGGAGATCCTGGGAGGCCAGAGTTTCAGACGTGAATCATGACGTGATCATGGCTGAGAAAACTTTATACCCTGATGGTATCTAAGCACTAGTAAAAAAAAAAAAAAACTAGTCCCGGTTTGACTTGGACACCCCTCATATATGTAGCACAGTTATATTACAATTACACTGTTGTTGGCAATGACAATAAAGACAAACGCTAATACTGCTGGAAAAAAATAATGGCATAGATAAGAGTACAGTATTTTATTTTAATATTCAGAAATACATAAATCGTGCAATTTTTACATATTCAGTGTTTGAGTTCTTGCCTCGGTAACTCTCGACAGCACAGTATCTGTGCATAACTGCCCTTTGTTTTTATTTTTTTCTCTCTCTCGATGGATATGAATCTGATTCTGCCTGTTTGGTAGCTTGAAGCCATAATACATGCACAGAATTAATAAGCTATGTGTTTGCCTCATATTCATCACAAATGGATCTTTCTGTAAATAAATCACCAACCAGGACTGTTTGTACTAATGAACACTGGTGCTGTTAATAAATGAATTTCTACTAAATATCTGTTTCCCTGTCAAATACTGTACTTCCGAATGTTATTATGGCTAAATGAGTTGATTTTGCTGGTGTATTCTGCCTTCTTTACTCAGCTTTAGATCAGCATGTAAGTTGTACTATTGTAAGTACAATGGTGGCCAAAGGTATTAACACAATATAATATACCATGATGTGCCAAAAAAAACAGGTGATTTTTTAAGGTGATAATTAGTTCTAGTCTGTCTGGTTGAAGAGTTGTTTTAATTAACTGAACAAATATTTTTAAAATCGTGTGATAATGGTGTTCAACATCTAGAGCCATTGCCTGGTTCCTAAACCCAGTAGAAAACTGTTGGACAATGGTCAAGAAACCATCTTCTGTACATAGATCTTCAGGAAGTGAGACACTTGTGAGAATATTGCAGACGTCTTTTTGATTCCAACATGTTTTGAAGGAATGGAAACACAATGTCTTAAAAGACATTTGGAAGGAAGCTGGGGTTATAACGAATAGTCATTCATTGTACGGCCCCCCTGGAGCAGACAGCATTAAGGGCCACGCTCAAGAGCCCAACGGAGTGAGGTTTGGTGGAACTGAGGCTTAAGATTCTGACCTTATGATCAGAAACCCATAGTCTCAACATGCTGAGCTACCACTACCCCTGTATATCACATAGTTTATTACATAGCTCTGTTTTTATTAGTCCTGGATACTGTTTTAATGCAAATACATAATCAGAAATATTGCATTGGAATTCTAAATCTAATTACAAAACTAAAAATTAAAAAGTTTGTTTGCATTTGTTATAAATAACTTCTTTGTTTTTGTAAATTATGTTGTGGTTTATGGTTTTGCAAAAGCATTATGATTTGCATAGGTTTGTGACATAATAAGGAATTTGCCATTTCTGAACACTAGGTGGAGACAAAGACTCTAAAGACCATGTGGAGGATAAAAGTTCACTGTAACAAAATGTAAACTTTTTCTTGTTCTTGAGAAGATTTTTTATTTTTTTTTTACTTTTTAAACTTTTTTTTATTACATTTGATTTATTTTTACATTGCTGTGATGTATTTAATTGATTTAATAAGTTTTAATGATTTTTACACTCACTTACTCATCGTCTAGACTGCTTTATTCTGTATACACAGTCACAGAGGCCTTGAGCCTATCCCAGGCACACATACACAAATTCTTATTCACAAACTATAGACACTTTGAAAACTCCAGTTAACCTAATCTGCATGTCTTTGGGAGGAAACCAGAGTACTTTGAGGAAACCAACCAAGCACGGGAAGAACGTGCAAACTCCATACACACAGACTCTGAAGCGGGAATCAAACCCTCGACCCTGAAGGTGCAAGGTGACCGTGGTGGCACCCATAATTTTTACAAGATTTGATTTTTTTCTTTTTACTTGTGATTTTACACAGTTCATTTGATTTCATGTAATGTTACAGGATCAAATTTTTGTTCACATGATTTTACTATAGATTTATTTTATTTTTGCAAGTTTGTTTTTTGTTATTGTTTACTTGAACATAAGTTGAACACAATTTACTTGCTTAATTTAATTTTCCTTCTTACATGAACAATTCTTTTCATGTATAATAACTAAAAACATTCTCAGGTGATATCCCATGTGTTTAAATGTTCAGGATATACTAATTTATAATGCACCTTTACATGTTCTTCATTCATTCAGTAATTCTCTATACTGCTTATACAGGAGTTTATTCCAAAAGACTTTGAGCATGAGGCGGTGTTCATCCTGGACACACTCACGCACACATACACACACTGATGGGCAATTTGGGAATACCCATTAGCCTAATTTGCATGTCTTTCGACTGGGAGGAAACAGTTCAGTTGATCTAATATATGTAACAGCTTTTATGTCAACAGAACAGATGAAGTATAATTTAAGGCATTACGCATGCTGTATTTCATTCATTCTCTCCCCCTCACTCATCTCTCTTTCGTCCTTCCCCTAAGTGCCCCACCGTCTTGCTGATGACATCATGGTCTCTGAGGTATGATGTAATGGTAACGTAGTCTGATTCAGCAAGCGGTAAAAGAACCGTACCACCTACATTTATCCGATTTACCCCTTATATTCAGGATTAATTAAATTAGCTGTTATTTAACCCTTACATTTGAAAAGATATATTGACTTCAAGGAGGTTAGGGGAGATGTGGCAAGAATGATATTAGATCAAGAAGCAGGGGTCACGTCAATACTGGTGGAGTTGAAGTAAGGACAGGGTTTACACAACCGCAAGGCTTGAATATGATGAGAAGGGATCTTGTACATGTGATAAAAAAACTCATCTGAATTTAGAATCAATCCCAGAGCTTTTATTTTAACTATCCCTTTCAATTAACTGACTGAATCACAACCTGTAAATACAATAGAACCAAAGCAAATCAAAGCCCTCCTTATGAATTTTCTCCTTAAGAATAGAAATTGCACTGAAAAAAATTTATCTGCATATAAAGCATTTTTTGGCATACGAACTAACAAACTGAATCGAATCAAATGCTGGCTAAGTTGCGTGTACATCCAGGAGCCGTTCAAAACTTGTTTGCATAAGTGGAAAGCCAAACAAAGTGAGTTTATTAATTTTCCAAATTGTACATGATTATTTGTAATATTGGTAATATATGGTTAAAGAATAGCATTTCAGGCGTAACTTAGTGGTTAACGTAATGGATGACAGTTTGGAAGGTCCCAAGTTCAAACCCCATGACCACAAAGTGGCCCCTGTGTGCCCCTTGAGTATGAAGGTGCTCAATAGAAGCACCTTCATACTCAAATGCTCAAATGTATAATGAGACAAATAAAAAAGTTATTCCTTATAGTTACATTATTCCTTATAGAAAAAATGCGAGCGCATAAAATATAGAGGAAACTTTTGCTTTTGCTTTGGTAACTTTGACATTTGATTTAAAACTGTATTTCTAAAGTTTCCAAAGTAAAAGTTGCTCTTTAGGTTTCATGCACAAAATGGACAAAAAATAAAGTCGCCCCTTAAAAGTCACAGAGATAGTAACAAGTTACAGGACTACATAGATCCCAAGGCCTATGAAACAAGCCCACAATGCTGTACTTGTAAAGCCAGTCTTTGGTAGCTGTTCAGACTGGTTTGAGGCATGGTTGCCAAGTCTTGTGAGACAAATAAGCAACCACAGCTTCATTAACAAGCCCAAAACAAGCCTAATATTAATATAGTATGTTATGGCCAGAATGTTACGATTAACATGTTAACAACTAATGAAACATATACAGTATATATATATAGTTTTTTTTTTTTTTTTTTGGAAGGGCAGGCACTTCTATCACAAACCAGCAGAATGTAAGGTGGAAAAGGACCATGTAAGCTAATATGAGGCATATATTAGTATACGAGGACGTTATGCTTGTTTTTGCCACCGGCAAAATGTATTACTGGCCTACATTATAAAAACGTATACAAAAGATCTATTTTTCCTTTACCCAATATTTGTTATATTTTTCCATACATTAATTCTTGAGTAATATGAGACTGTAAAAGAGACAGAGCTTAACCCTCTATGGCATGCTGAATTTTTTTATTTTATTTTAGAAGGAAGAAATATTTCACAATAGTCTTTGGGAGCTTTGGGGTCCCTGATAATATATCAATCATAAAATGTGTCTCCCCACAAGCCCCCCACCAGATTTTGGTTTGTTGCCTCAGGACAACAACATGCTATGATGCTACTAAAACACCAAGGTTTTCTATCTTATATAATAAGTGGATTGAGGAACAAGTCAAGCAATGAATACATTAGAAGTTTTATTTCAACAATTTAAACATCAGCCACAGATGGTTCATCAATCAGTGGCTTAAAGATTAACTGAGGTGTGTTTTAGTGTTTCTGAATGTGTGCTCCCAAGGAGTTCTGGTTAAATTGGTGTGTCTATTTTACGAAGCACAGTCTGTATTATTCTGTATGGAACCTCAGGAAACAGTGGCTGGTGGAAGTGAGAGATTTTACATTTTTTGGCTCTTGGCTTTACAGTAGGTGGACAAACTTTCTATGATATACAACTTGAAAGTATATAGCCTCATCCGTTACTTCTTTTTTTCATCCCAATGCTGCTGCAATCTTGCTTGTAAAGCAGACAAGCAGTCATGATAGTCATGTCGTTGGTATTGTACCACTTCTTTGACCTGATTTTGGTGCGGTACAGTGCAATGAGATTTTGGTGCGGTACAGTGCAATGTTGTGGTACTTTCTTACCACAACAGGACTGGGGATGTTGATGTTTTCCCACCTTTCATTCTCGGTGGGAGGGTGTGCTCCAATGTAATTACTGGAAAGAATGACTGAACCATTATACCAAAAATAAAACCACTTTACAGCATGCGAGGTGATTTCTCCAACCATGGCCAGCATTTTCTCTGTGTGCAAAACACACAATCAACGACCACCAATGGATTCACATTTTCGCCATAGACAATGCTGCCCACTGTTACATTTGGTGGGAAACGCATTCACAGAATGACACAGCCATTCAAATCAGGGGGGAACACCTATGAACTACCTGCGCAAATACACAATATGTACATAATGTACAGTATATATATATATATATATATATATATATATATATATATATATATATATATATATATATATATATATATATATATATAATGTGTATGCAGCATCCCAGCACATTACCATCTGCATGTTATTGTTTAAACAAAAGAGGTCTAACTGCATAATGTAGCAATACAAATAAAAAACTACAATTTTAATATATAAATATAGGGGGGAAAAGCATCTCTACTCAATCAAACATGCTTCTTCACATGTTCATGCACATTGCAGATATTATATGCAAGTTTTTTTTTTAAACATTTAAAAGTGTGTCTCAAGCCAGCTATGGTCCCAAAAAGGACTGTTTCACCCTCAGACGAAAGGTCAAACCCACACCCACTTAAATTTCATTGGTCACAGATTTATCATTAGGATTTTAGTGTGATAAAACTAAGTGTGGGGGGAAAATAGCGGTTTGTTGTCTGGGGAAACGAAGTCGCTTGTTAGATTTTCTAATATTACTCAACCATATTAAAAAATAATAATAATAATAATAATAATACAAGCCCCCACCAAAAAATGCAACCCGCGACCGGGAATTTTTTCAAGCGACTTCAAAGAAAAAGATGCCTAATCCGCGTATTATAAGCGGAACTGGCAACTATGGATTGAGGAACTGAACTAGAACTACACTTTCCAAAAGCCCGCGGCATCAACAGAAGCAGCCAATAGGATACGCGCTGGGTTATGACGACATTAGATTTGGTCTTCTTATGCGCGAACTAGTGTCACGTGGAGCAAGAAGTCGGCGCGAAAGCCAAAGGTGTGAGAGGTACATAAGGTAGGTGCTTCTCTGGTAAAAGATTTAAAAAAAAAAAAAAAAAAAAAGTGCGTATTTCATTTTTAACTACATGAAGTCTCATTGAGGATTTTCTGGATGATGAGTGAAACTTGGTGTATGATGCATAGTGTATATAATATGTAGTTTATTTTAAATATGTTTTTTTTTACTTGGTGTGTTTTGAATGGAAAATGTCATGCAGATATTTTCTTTTCACCGTGCATAAACGACCAAAGTGCTTGTTTACCCTGTCGAACTTTGCCGTGAGTTAATCAAACGTGTGTGTTTTGTTCCATGCTCCCTTTTCTTTTGTGCATTTCAAAATGCAAAAATATGAATGCAGATTTCATGCACCTAATATTTTTTTTTTCGTTCATGCAACAAGCTGTGTTCAGAATGAACTTGACCCACTCGGATAAGACGTGGGGGAGTCGGGGCACGCGCCACCGTTTCTGTGTCTTTGTTTGCATGAAAAGCTGCTCACCATGTGGCGCTTTCCTGGTGGTGTTCGTATGTGTGTGTGTAGCGCTTTGCACTCGCGACTAAAATCACCTCAAGCTTTTGGATTAAGAAGTATAATGCACAATATAATCATAATTCTCTCATGGAAAACTTATTGTGCTTTCAAATTTGCGCGCGTGTTGTTAAAAACATAACAAAAAAAAAACCCATCCATGGCATGTCTCGCGCGCGTACTTAATTTCTTGACTTTGTTTTGATGTGTGCGTGTGACGTGTTCGGGCGGAAGACGACGTGCGCAAGCGCGCCTTTTCATTCTCGAGCGCCGTGGGACCTTTTTTTTTTTTTTTTTTTTTTATCTTAACATTTGCGCGCCAAATTTCACAGCGGTTACACACTTGTGCTGAAAAAAAGAAGCAAATTTAAAGGCACTATATTTGACAAGTTTTTTTCAGTCATGGCATAAAAACAAACATGTGAGCCAGAAAAGTATTCAAATAAAACACGACAGCCTATACACTTAAATGCCTGGAAATATAACATTATCTTAAAACCTAAAGAATTAAACTGCAAATGTGGAGCCATCTGACCAACAAAAATTTACAATGGTTGAGTTTTGACTTTAAATGAGAGCATGTGTATACTGTATGGCTTGACCTTTGGGGAAATAGCCTTCAGATCTATTGGTGCTATCTCACCTAGGTTAAAAATAATTCAACCCTTCAGATCTTCATTTTTGTTTATCCAGTTTAAAATCAATGTCTGTGAAACACCTGTTTGTGTTTAAACATTTTACCTTTACACAATTTCATTTGACATGTCTATACGAGGGTCACCACAGGCTCCATTAGGTCCGAATACAAGCAGTTTGGTTGAATGTTCATTAAAACGTGTGGGGAAGAAAAAAAATCACCGATATCCTGAAGACGGTTGGTCCAACATTTTTATTTTTTTATTTATTTTTTGTCCACCTAGTTTTATCCTCCCACTTACGAGCAAGATAAATGTCTTTATTGGATTTAAATATCAAATTTCCTAATAACAGTATGTAAGGAGATGATAACAAAGGCCTTAGAACAGACCCTTGACCCCCCCCCCCCCATGTGAGATGCTGAGGCGGATATGAAGTCAGAAATCTCAACAAAAAGCAAAACAAATTTGTGTTGCAACCAGTAAATGAGGGGGTAGTGATGTAAAGAATCAAATTCGGCTGGAAGATCTTAGAAGCTTTAAAACCGGACTGAAACGCATTAAGAAAACCAATGTATCTAAATAAAACTACAGCTATACAACCCCATGGTAATTTAAAAAAAATTGAGACACGTTCAGTAGTGTCAAAAACCTCTCGAAGTTTGGTCGCTCTTTACTGGCTCATTTTTCTCATCACTTCTGTCTTTGTTTCTGTCTCGTCTCTTTCTGCCCTTGTCATTCTTTCTTTGTGTCACTATCTGAGATATTACCATACCGGTTTTCCCTATAAGCTCTCCGTTTAGGAAAACTAAAACATTTATTAACAAATTGCACATCTGTGTGCCAACACGTACATACAACTCTTCTTTATCTGTTGAATTCTGATTATTTTCCTTTCTCTTCCCTCCTTTTACCTCAGGTGTACGACTCATCAAAGGCATCTTGATACAATGGCATCGGATAGTAAGAATTTTTTTGCATCTTTTATTATTATTTTTATTTTAAATATACTAACCCTTTAATTTATTTCTTTATTTTGCTCTCAGATATTAAAGTAAAGGAGCTGGATAAGCGAGCCTCAGGCCAGGCATTTGAGGTTATCCTGGCTGATCCTGCCCCTGAGGTGAAGGCAGACTTCCCACTTTCTCCTCAGAAGAAAAAAGATTGGTCACTGGATGAAATCAAGAAGAAGCTGGAAGCAGCTGATGAAAGACGTAGGGTACGTCTCGACACCCATGTTTTAGGTTTGTTTAGATGAGCCAATGTCTAAAGATGTAAGAGACCAGTGCAGTTCTGCTCATTTTCTTTAAAGCCAGTGGTCAGACTTAACACATTCTCCATGAAGAAGGCTGAGAGGAAAGGATGTGGTTCATGAGAAAACTTCTATAAAATTGTTTCTAGTAGCGCTTGCTTTGATTTAATCTGTCAGTTTGAATTTTATAATTTGTTAGCTTTGGTACTGTGAGCCAGTATAAAGTTAAATGTTGGGTCAGGTGGTTTTGGTCAGTAAAGACATGGGGGAGCTAACGATTAATAAAACCAGTTTGTCTCTGCTATTTACAACTTTGTGGACGGTAATGTTTTGGTAGTCCTACTAGGCCCTTGTAATCAATGTTTGGGTCTTCTACATTACATGAAAGGATAGACTTGTACTTGGACTTTTTTTGTGTGTGTTTTTGTCTTTGCTAGCATGACCACAATGGTGGTAATCAACAAATGTTGCTTCATGACTTGTGACCTAATTACATTTTTTTTGACGTTCAGCCTAGTCTAGTGTGTTTCCACTAGACGCTTCTTTTGAACAAACGGAACGCTACTGATTTTCAATATGTCTTAACACCTCTTGGTCTTTTAATGCCCGTCAATGGCCCTAAGGCATCACTGAACCCCAAAGCTAATCCCTAATTATCAGGTTGTCATTCCTTTGTAGTCCCATGAAGCTGTAGTTCTGAAGCACTTGGCTGAAAAGCATGAGCATGCAAAAGAGGTGCTCCAAAAGGCTCTGGAGGAGAACGACAATTTCAGCAAGATGGCTGAGGAGAAACTTAACCAGAAGATGGAGGCCACTAAAGAGAACCGTACGGCGATAATGGCAGCCATGAATGAGAAGTTCAAAGAAAAGGTGAGATGCGGCTTCTTGATTTTAACCTTGGTTTAAAAAAAAAAAATTGTAGATCTTTTTCAGCTCATTTTTATGTTTTGTGTTCCAGGATAAGAAGCTGGAAGAAGTTCGTAAGAACAAGGAGAACAAGGAGGCAGTGATCTGACCTGTTCACCCAGGATTATTATTTTTTTTAAATGTATCCAAAGATTTTTCACTTCTTTACCGTATGGGTTCACAGCCTTTATTTTGTGTGTAAATTGGAAAAGTGAATCATTCCACCTATAATTTCTACTGTTTAATGCAAAATTTTATAGCATATGCATTAATGTGCCCCCCCATGTGCATTGGCGTTTTGAAGGAAGCATGTTGCTTTTGTGCATTTAAGGTCCTATTGTTACAGCCTGCACTCTTGTGCTCATACATTTGATCTGTGTTCGCACTTAGGAAATGTTAGAACACTGTCTTGCTGTTTTTGATTTTTTTTTTTTTTTTTTTTTTAGGGGCAGCTATTGATCCTCACTGTTTGGCATTATTTGTTTTATTACTGGAACTGCTAGTATTGCTGTGTCAAAGCCGCCCCCCCCCCCTCTCCTTCCTCATAGGGAGAAGGTTCTACTGTATATGCAAAAGAGCAATAATTGACTGACTGTTGTCTTCAGTGTTGGGGGTGGGGGGAAATAAACATTTCTAGACCAAGCTACTGTTATTTCTCTAAAGAAATTCAACTTAAAGTAATTACTGTGTGGTACCTCAGGTTTAAACTGTTAATTAAATAAAAATTAATAGAATTCTTAAAGCAGTTTTTTTTTTTCATGGCCTGACCCAAGTAGCATTATGATTGTGCAAATTAATAATTGCATCTAAGCCCAAATGATTATTATTTTTTTTTTTTTACTTATTGACCTTGTAGATATTTAGTATTTTCTTAGTGCTATAGGCTGCATTGTTCATTATCGAGAGTTTTGATTAAATGTTACAGAACCTCATGATCTGCAGTAGATATTGTTGGTGAATGTCAATGTTTCAGGTGGACAGAGTTGGGTTTCTGGGTTGTTAAAGAAATTAAGTTCACACTTTTAATTGTATTATTAAACCCTGGAATAACTAAATTCAAATGTGTCCATGTGTTTATTAACAATACAATATATTAACAAGTACGTGTCCAAGACTGTTAACTGTTGATTTCAGGTCTTTCAATCAGGCCCCTTATCCCCAGTGAAGGGTAATATTGCTTTAGCATACCACGAAAGCTAGGGTGATCCAATGCTTTAAACTTTTGTGACAACAGTTTAGGGAAGGTCTTTCTGTTCCAACATGACTGTGCCCCAGTGCACAAAGCAAGGACTATAGTAACATGGTTTGGTGTGGAAGAACTTGATTGGCCCGCACAAAGCCCTGACTTAAACCCCATTGAGCACCTTTGGGATGAACTTGAACGGAGGTTGTGAGCCATGCTTACAGATCCAAAATCAGTGTCTGACCTCATAAATGCTCTACAGAATGAATGGGTATGAATTCTCACAGAAACACTCCAACATCTTGTGGACAGCCTTAAATGTGGAAGCTGTTATAGCTGGGACCAACTCCTTGTTGAAGTATATATTTGGACACTGTCATTTAGGCTTGGCCAAATACATTTGTCCATATGGTGTATCTTGCACTGATTAATTTGTTGATGCCCTTCCACTATAGGAAAAAGAAAAAAACACTGGTCATTGAAGTAACTTGAACTTGATGATGGGGGGGAGTAAATAATTTGCCATTGCTTAGGAATTGATTTAAAAAAAAAAAAACCCTAATGAAACTGGCTTGGACAAAACTTATGGCTCCCTTAACTTAATATTTTGTTGCACAAACCCCTGCACCAAACAATTTGTGTACACTCTAAAAAATGCTGGGTTGTTTTTTCTACCCAAACGCTGGGTTGCCGCTGTTGGGTCATTTTTCTGGGTTATTTACAGAGAGTTGGGTAGTTTTTGTGTAACCCAGCGGCTGGGTTAAAGTTTGCTTGGCCCCTCCCCCAAAGTTCACCGGTGGATTCAGCGGCTGTGACTCAGCTTCGTGTCTCTTGAGCTCCCACACCGCTGATGACGGTTCATCCTCCTCGGACATTTAAGGGGAAATGGCGTTAAATACAAGGTCTGTATACACATGTTCAACATGTATATTTATTACTGTTCCCGTGTTAAGGTTACACACAACCTTTCCGACTGGTCTGAGGTACTGGATGATAATTTATCTGAGAATAGCTGCTAGTTAGCCAAACAACCCCATCTGTGTATGAAAGAAACGGCTAAGATGTCTGAGCTTTTTAGCTTTCTCTGTAGAATGTTTGCAGGGTTACGAAGATGGTGAAGTGATGAATGAACGCTAAACTGTTAACTGTATTGTTAGCATGACGGCGGCATTTAGTTAGTTTGCTAGCATTAGCAACCACTTTAGAACTTTATTAACCTCACTGCTTGAGACAATAAAATGCTGGTGTTTAACAAAACACTGACCCTCTCACAAATATACAGACCTGCTAACCCTCCCGTTTTTCACTAGCTAGTAATTTACTCTGCGGTCAAATTTCTCCTGCGTTTCTCCCGAGTTATAACAATATTTTACACCTTTCCCCCTTTGGCAAGTATGCAAATGTATCACCAGTAATAGCATGTAAGCTAACCAGGTAGCTCTCTTTAACCAAAGTTAAATTAACTATCAGTCAGTGCGCCAGCTACAGGAAAAAGTACCACAGCCAGTATAAATACAGATAACTACTAGATGGAAGTATTAATATTTTGGTGATTGTAATGTACCAGTATGACACCAACTATGACATTTTTTCGGTAATTAGCTTAAAATCAATGCAGACTACAATATCAACTAGTCTGACATAAAGAGCTGTATCCTAAAAGCCATGCTTATTTTGCTGTTTTATTTTTGGTAGTAGCTGTCTCCATGTTTTTGTTTTAGGTTACCTATATCCTATCTTAATAGGCAGCATTATCAATTTCGTGTGAAATTCGATTGATACTAAAAAATTACAGTCTTATTCAGTTTAATCTTTGCTATTCAACAAAATTTTAACTTTTTCATTTCTTTCTTTCTAAGGTTGGCACCAACATGGTGGAATACCTTCAGCAGGCTGAAGTGTCGAGGCCGTACCCCTACATCCTGACGTTGGGAGATAATGACCAGCGCTGCTCTCAGTAATGTTGTAACGTTGCTATGAAATAGCGAGGCCTACCTGAAAAGTCATAGACAGTGTTTGTATGTTAAAATGAGACCAGGGCTGGATAGTTTTGATCCTGCTCTGTAGAAGTTGCTTCAGCCTATTTGTTCAATTTCTCCATTCTGCCCTTGTCAGTAATAGTATAGTAATGATGTCACTGTTGATTATCTGTTCTTGTGCTTTTGAAAAATAAATGTTTTTTCTAAGAACATTTAATAGGATGTTGTTTATTGCATACATGTATGTTTTTTGTAATAGACCAGTATATCAAAGTAATTTAACTGTTTAATAGACATGGGTGTTTTTTTTTTGTGTTTTTTTTACAGATTCACTGTAAAACATGAAAATAATAATAACCTATTTGTGAGGTAGAATTAACCCAATTCTACCTCACAAATAGACCAATTTATGTGGTAGAATTAACCTAGCATTATAGTTAAATATGACCTAGCATTTGGATTGAATATTTAACCCATCTTGTTGGGTTAAACAAATAACCCATCTTGCTGGGTTAAATTAACCCAGCATTTAGTTAGTCCTATATTTACCCAGCAGCTGGGTTAAAAACAACCCAGATTGGGTTGTTTTTAACCCAGCATTTTTTAGGGTGTAGCTCTCATTGAGCCTTCTGCACCTGCATGTCAAACGGTAGTTCGGCCCACTTGTCATGAGCAAACTGCTTAAGCTGTCTCTGATCCAAAGGGTACCCTCTCCAGACTGTTTCAGCTCTTAAGAAATGTTTCATATGGTTTAGATCAGAGCTCAAGGCTACCTCAAAATAGTAAAATTTATGTTCTTGGTCATGCTTGGGTGTTTTTTTTTTTTTGTGTGTGTTTTGGGATGTTATCCAATTGGAGGACCTATGACCTGCAACTCAGACTAATCTTTCTGACACTTGGTGGTAACTTGCACAGATTCAAGACACACTGTGCCAGACACAGAAAAACATTCTAATAACATAACCAAGCCACCTTGGTGGCACAGTAGTGTTTTTTCTTTGAAAGCTTAATTTTTTTGTGGCTGTGAAAACACAGTTGATGTGGAGAAGCTCCAGTTTTGTCTCATCTGTCCAAAGGAGGTTCTTCCAGAAGCATTGTGGCGTGTGCATTTTGACAAATTCCAGTCTGGCTTAATGTTTTGGGCTCAGATTATCCGATCCAACACTGATATACCTTGAATAAAGTTCACTTAGAATATCTTTAGAAGTTGTCTTTGGCTATTTGGTTGACATTCGTATCATTCTTCTGTTCAATTTTATGCCATTGTTCCTCTTGCGGCCACATAATTATCAATTACAGAACACACCTTATTTTAACATGGCACAATGGTCTGGCCTTTGGGTGCCCATGGTCCTGTCACAAGTTTACTCATATATAATTGATAATGTTAATGTGGTAATGTTATTGTAATGGCTGATCAATGAATATTTTACCTTCATAAGAGCTTCAAGCTCATGTTCATGATCTAATCACCCAATTATGTGCAACTACAGCTCAAGAGCTTCAGCTAATGTTAAATAATAATAAAAAAAAAAACATCAGAATGGGTGGGGTGTGATTTTAACCTCAGCATGAATGTTGTTGCAAAAATGGGTTGGGTTGAGTTTTTCAGATGTCGCTTATATGGGGTTTTCCTGTATGTAGTTAACAGTGTTATAAAGACAATAATGAGTGGTGGCATCTTGGTAGCAGGAAATGGCTTAGTAAGAGAGTTCAGAGGTGAAAACGCCTGACTGATTCAAGGTGGAAGAAAAGTCTAAGGTAACTCAAATAGCCACTTTTTTTTTTTACAAACACAGAGAGCAGAAAAGCATCAACACATTGATGTCATGAACCTCAAGCATTCTGATGGTTGATATGAGCATAAACATAAGCTCAGGGCCTATATCAGCATGCTGATGGGAATAATCACAGGAATGAGCAGGTGTACATGTCTTCCTAATAAAGTAGACAGTGGAAAAGTGTACAGCTTATATTCCAAATGAAAGATCTTGAAAGGTCCCAAATTTTACTGTCTTCAACAAGTTAACACAGGTCTCCAAAGTTAACGTCCCCAAAGTATGTCTGTCAATGCTCCAGCTGAAATAGCCTTCAGATGCGCATTTTCTTTTCAATTCGCTTTATTTTACCTCTCGAAAACAAATGCACCATTTCATTGTCTATGTAAATAAGCCCCTGCTGAGCCTGGCCATGTCCTTCTTATGTGAGGTCACAGTAGGAGGAAAATCTAATTGGCTTGTTTAAACCCTGATCAATACAAAGACCTGTCTAAATGCCTAAAATTGAATAATAATAAAAAAGTAAATTTTGCATAACAGATGACCTTTTTGTGTCTAATAATATTTGTTTCCCTCTAGTGGTAGCAAGGTCCTGTTGCTCTCTCTACCCCCTGACAGGCTTGAAGCAACACTTACTTCAATATGAATCCAGTCCAAAATGGTACCTTAGGCCCTCTTGCCCTTGGCACAATGTTGTCAATTAATCAAACTGTAATGACAGATGTGCAGATGTATCACTTTTGGAGCGTACAGTTTAAACCAGCATTTTTGTTTTATTGGCATTTTTTTTTTACAAGAACGTTAAGAATTTTGCTAAATATGCCAAAATCGATGACGTCAGATGTTTTGCTTTCATGTCAGATAGAAGAACATGATCCTTTAATGCCTCCTGGGCTTGTGTGCCAATGTGGTTGACATGTTTGTACCAGACTTTGACAATGGCATTCGAACCAAGCGAACCTGTCTCTTCATGTGAAAGTAAACAGCTCCAGTGATTTTCCACACTTTTTTACTTGCGTGCTCTGTGGAGCTCTTGCTGTCGACTGTATTTCTTTGAGAGCTAGCAGACAATGTGGCACTTTCCAGTTTCTCAAACGCTTTAGGTGACATTCATGTGATCGCTTTTCCATTTTAAATTGCTCGACAGTGTTCATGTTACACATGGTTGTTTGTACACATTTCTATTCATATGCATCTATGAATATAAAACAGTAAATCTATTTAGATGCTGCATCATATTGTTCTTTTGTCTTGTCTAGTTAGCATGCACTGTGTGGTGTCAATTCAAGTCAAGTGTTTTTTATTTATTTTTTATTATTCCTTCATATTTTTTAGCTTCTTCATTATGGATAAGAAATTTCCTTTCTCTAGGACCATGGTGCAACACATGAGTTGAGAGTCTGAAGACGTGTATGTACTTGCCATTAAAGGCATTCAGTATACTTCTGTAGACCTTCATTGCTGCTGCCTGCCAGCCCTCAGCAGATACAGTCATGGTTTAAAAAAATTAAAAATAAAATAAGAATAATCTAATTGTAGCTGGTCAAACACAACCTCAGACAACAACCACATGTGACTTTTACTTCTTACAGTGCCATTATTTATTTAACAACAAGGAAGCCAAAAAGAACATGCAGACAATACTAAGTACCCCTTATTGTTCCATAGGATGTACAAGGGTAAGTTGATTCCAGGTGCTGCTAATCATCAGCAGGTGTGCAGACCTCTATAAAAGCAGCCTTTTTGGCAGTTTGCATGCAGGTCTGGAGAATTCAGGTGTGTGTTAGCACAATGCCAAAAGGGAAGTATCTTAGAGAAGCAATTGTTGCTGCACGTCAATCTGGAAAGGGTTATAAAATGATTTCCAAACAATTTCAACGTTCTACAATCAATGAGAAAGATTATTCATAAATGTAAAGAAATTCAAGACAGTTGCCAATAGATGTTCTAGCACCTTCAACCCAAGGTTGGACTGTGCAATGCTCAGACAAATACACAAAACCTACAGCATATAGAGAGCTACATCTCCAATCCTTCAGGCCTCACTGAGCATATTGAATGTTAAGGACCATGTGAGCACTGAAGAAGACTGAATGAGTATGGTTTGTTTTGAAGGGCTGCCAGGAGAAAACCTCTCCTGTCTAAAAAGAACATGGAAGCATGACTGAGGTTTGCAAAACTGCATTTGAACAAACCACAAGGCTTCTGGAACAATGTCCTATGAGAAGATGAAACTGAAGTCGTGATGTCCAGCACAATTTTTGGCAACAACGAAATAACATTTTTTATTTTTATTTTCTCCCTAATTTAGTTGTATCCAATTCCTCTTTGTGACTAGGGGGCTCCCACATTAAGGCTACTTCCAGTCAGTCGAAGACTATCATGTCTTTCCTCTGAACCACATGATGCCATCCAATCTCATCTTTTTGAACTGCTTGCTCACGCACCATTGTGGGTGGCATAACACACTTGGAGGACAGCGCTATCTACTCCTTTTGCTTGTTTTTTTTTCTTTTCTTTTTTAAAAGAAGAGTAAAAGATACTAAGACCTGGTAAGATCAGATGATTTTATGTGCTTACATGAAAACGCACTGAATTTAAAGAGGGGTACTAACTTTTACACATTATTTTTATTAATTTTTTATAGGTAATTTGCACTATTTTCTCTCAAACTGTAAACACTCTTAAGGCAAGTAAAACTAAGATTTAGTTACACTGTGTAAAGATTAATGATTAAATTGGTTAGGGTTAGGGCATGTTTCTGGGAGAAACTGTAATACCATGTTAAATCACACACATACTGTACATGCAAAACCCCAAAAGCAAAAGTAGTGCAAAATGTTACAAGGTATCAAAGGGGATGGAAAAGAATCAGACAAGAACAAGGTTCTCCTGAAATTCTCAGGAACATAAAGCATGTAATAATTAATGATGAAAAAGGAGTTGACATCTATAGGAAACATGGTGTTGTGTAATTCTATGAATTTTCTATGTATCTTCAAGTAGGCGGCAAGGTGGCTTAGTAGTTCGTACTGTCACCTTGCACCTGTTCCGGTGTTCCAGGTTCGATTCCCGCCTTGGTTCTGCGTGCATGGAGTTTGCAAGTTCCTCTCCGTGCTTGGTTGGTTTCCTCTGGACACTCTGGTTTCCTTCCACAGTCCAAAGATATGCAGATTAGACTGATTGGCGTTCCCAAATTGCCCGTAGTGTGTGAAAGTGAGACCTTAAGTCTTCTGGAATAGGTCCCAGATGACCCTGTATACAGGATAAAGCTGTATAGATGATGAGTGAGTGACAGTGAGTTATCCTTTAGTCATTAAAAAACAATTGGAAGAGAATGAGCCTGACTGCATTTGATCACTCCAAAGACACCAGTTGAGGGCAGCATTGTATAAGAAACAGAGATTAACTGAACGGATGTGTTGCACTAACCACTGACTGATTAAACCACTTGTAAAGCATTCGCTGTTTTGAAAACTTTGGTCAGACTGTACAGAACTGAATACACACCGAAGGGTTTGCAAATTGGACTCGTAATATTCAAATGCAGAAAAATCGAGAATATTCCATTCCAAATAGTAAGGACTAAACCAGGATTGAATGCGTTAACATTCTATGCTCTGAAAATGGCAACATTTGTTAAAGTTTGCAAGAATTTCTAAAAATATTGTATGACTTTTTTGCTTTGCCTTATAAATGATCGTGAATAAATCTAAAGCATTATAAAGTGCACGATAAAGTAGCACTTTATTACTTTAAGTACATCAGCAATTAAATCAGTAAATTATGGAACAGCTTTGAGTTTGAGTCACCGTAGCCCTCCAGTCAGCTTGAATCAGTCGGACTACTCTCCTCTGTGTTCTCTCTCATTAACAGTATGTTTCTGCTTGCAGAACTTTAGCTCACAGGATTTTTTTTTGCACCACTCTGTGTAAACCCTAGCAACTCTTATGCAGGAAAACCTCAAGAGATCAGCGTACTCAAACCATCCTGTCTGACACCATCAAACATGTGATGTAAACTCGAACTTCTAGTCTTTATTTTATACATTGCTCTGCTGCTACATGATTTTCACTTTATACTTTATCCTGTACATGATCACAGGAGACCTGGAGCTTATCCCAGGGGACTCGTGGCATAAGTCGGGGTACATCCTAAACAGCGTGCCACTACAGGGAATTTGCAAATAGCAATTATTTTATAATTTGTAGACCTATTGTACTTGTCAGTGGGAGGAAACCTGGAGGAGCGAGGCCACGGCACTAACCAATACACCACTGTGCTCCCGCTACAGTACATGATTGCCCAAATGGATAAGTGTGCATATGCTCATGCATGTGGGTGTTTCTAATAAACTGGCCAGGTAGTGTACCTTAACATATTATGTAGGCTAGATCTGTTTTGCCATATCTAGGGATTAGCCAGGAGATATATCTCTTCATCTCCATCCATCTAGGAACCTCTGTAGTCCAACTAAGGACTGTTGAGACCAATAGTGGAGAATATTGTATTATCTTCCATTTTTAGGGACCTTTTAGGGAACTTTTACATACACATTCACACACTACAGGTAATTTGGGAACACCAATCAGCCTAATCTGCATGGCTTTGGACTGTTGGAGGAAACCGGAGTACCTGGAGGAAACCCACCAAGCACTAAGAGAACACGCAAACTCAATGCATGCAGACCCTAAGGTGGGAATCGAACCTCAACCCTGGAGGTGTAACCACTACACCACCATGCTGGTAGCCAGGATATACTGTATATGTGGTGTATGGTTACATCATATAAAAGGGTTTTTATGGGTCCATGTTCACCATGTTCATTGTTTTTCTTTGACATAAATCAGGTATTAATGGCGGCACGGTGGTGTAGTGGTTGCACCTCCAGGGTCGGGGTTCGATTCTCGGCCAGCCTCAATGCCCGCCTCTGTGTACATGGAGTTTGCATGGTTTCCCTGTGCTTGGTGAGTTTCCTCTGGGTACTCCGGTTTCCTCCCACAGTCTAAAGACACTCGCGACCATGTATGCAGGTTAAAGCGGTATACAGGTAGACGGTGAATGATTGAGTGAGTGAGTGATAAATCAGCTATTGTACAGCCATAAACCTTTAATTCCCTCTTTTTTGGGAATTAAAGACAGCATTAGTATTTTTTTTATTAGGTGCCACATTTCATACCAGCAGGGCTACTTCCATATTAACATAAGATAAACAAAAATCATGGAAATTAACAAAACATTTAAATAATAATAATAAAAACACATTATGACATTTCTTGAGTGTAAACATTGCAAACAGGCTACATTAACAGCAGTTTGCTGGCCTCCTGCTTGCTTGTTTGCTTCTGTAGCCATCTTTATTAATTGCTTAATTTGTTTGATTTTGAGGGGGGGGGAGGACTATACGTCAGTAGTCTCTGTAAGAAGTCACAAAACAGCTTGTTCTCCTACTGAACAACAAAAAAAGTCGTCACATGTAATTTTCTCTCACTCTAAGCTTTATTGATCACATTTCCAGGAGGGTTTTCGTTCATGTGTGAAAAATCCTGACTCTGCATTCCTGGGGTTGAGTTAACTAATTGCAATTTATTTCTTTGAATTGAAATTCTGCAAGAGGACACACCATCTCGTTGTTGTGGTTACCTTAAACATGATCATTTATATAGAAATAATAATCTTGAAGGCTTTTTGTGCGTTCCCAGCTTCAGTCTTAAAATGAATTATGTTCCAATTATATGCCTTAAATCTTATTCAAGGGTCCACTATGCTGCATCTGTGTTGTTGTACAGAAGACTACTTTACAAAGTGTAAAGAAAAGTTACAGTTTAATACTGACTTTTGTCATCTCAGTGTTCGAGATTGAGATCTCTAGGCTTTTTCACTGAATGCACTGGCAAAGCGAACCTTCTACTTAGCACTTGGTATGTACAGTAAGTACCATCTGGACTTACATAAACACCATAAGTGTTTAATTACTGATCGAGATTTTGTTTAGAGTAATTGGTTAAATTTTATGCCAGACAAGTTACCCTTTCGTGCTTAAGAACAGTGTGTAGGAGTGATTGGAGAGAGATTCAGATGTTGCTGGAGCAACAGGATACGAGCGAGCGGTGCCATGGAAAAAGAGCATGGGCTGTTCATGCCAGTTCACCCTATACTGACAGCAGCAGCCTGCGCCACTAGTCACCCCTTTCACGATTTGACTAGCCAACTGCAACAATAGGCGTAGGCTGCAGCTCCGTTGTGTACAAGACTCCATAATCATGGTGCTTGTTGACCCCATGGGCTTACTGTGCACTGCACTGCTATTTCAGACCCACTCAGCTCAGACTTAGCTCAAATAATAAGCCTGTAGCATTACCGTCAGTGTATAAATGTTTGATAAAATCATATGCAACAGCACTTTTAATTCATGCTTTAAAAGTTGCCTTAATGATAATAATGCATGCTGTTGCTGTGATTACACACATTGTAGTATGACCCACTCCACACCTACATTTTCATGCAGCCACCAAATCAACCGAGCAGGTAGCCGCAGTACAGTGCATTAAATAAGGCAGATACAGGCCACATCATAAGAACAGAAAAAAAGTGCTCTCCTTGACTTTAACCTTGGCATGGTTGAATGTGCCAGATGGGGTGGTTTAAGTATTTCAGAAACTAGTGATTACCATAAGACATTTAGCTATTGTAAAGGTATGTACTATATTTCACTATGGTAAACTATAGTACAGTACCATAGAATGATTATGACACTAGGTACTATAGCACATCACTAGGTACTGTCATAGTACCTAGTGTCATGGCAATACTATGGTAAACTATAGTATGGAACATACCATAATATACCATAGTAATACTATGACACTAGGTACTATGGCACATCACTAGGTACTATCATTGTTCAAATTCAAATTTTATTTGTCACATACACAGTCATACACAGTATAATATGCAGTGAAATGCTTACACGACCGCCAGTGACCTTAAAAAGAAAATAAAAGCTTGTACGTAAAATAAATAATCAATAAAAAGGAAATACTAAAGAAATAAATTTAACTAGTAAAATTAACTGTACAATAAGGGCATAATAAAAAATAAATAAATAAATAAAAAAGACGCTAGCGATGTACCTAGATGAACCATTGTACCATTGTACCTAGAGTCATGGGAATACCATGGTAAATTATAGTACAGGACATACCATACAGTATCCCATAGTATTACCATGAGAATAGGTACTATGGCACTTCCACAGTACTTTAGTGAATATCATGAAACTTATTGAATTTGTTCAGCAGGTATCTAATATGGTTTGTTTGTCCATACTGTACCATATGAGATGTGATATTACATACCTGTTATGACCAAACTGGTATGGTTTAGTCTTTATGTCCGTCCGTCCATCCATCCATCGTACTAAAGTATGTAACATGGTGGAACCATGTACCACAGTGTATTATGTCAACAAATACGTTCCATGGTACTGTCAAAAATATGATTGGACTACCATGCTACCTACGTCAGGGTCAAATCTCTTAGGGGTTTTAATGCACAAGTCTTGGGTTTGATGCACCAGAAAAAAAACAAAAACAAGAAACAGTCAGTGAGTTGAAGTGCTGTTGACAGAAACATCTTGTTCATGAGACAGTCACAAAATAAATGATAGATTCTGACGGATAGTCTAAGGCAGTGGTTCCCAAACTTTTTGCTGTGTGCACCCCTTTCTAATATTTGACACCGTTCAAGCACCCCTTCGATTAAACTCCACATTTTCTGACTACAATAACTAAATACACATATTTTCTGTATATTAGAAAATATCAAAACCCGAAACCAATGTAACTGTCGTTATATTTGCGTTTCTTACTGACATTTTCTCACTTTCTAGCGTAGGCTTAATTCTCTTCATCAGTACATCTCTGCTGGATTTCTCTGTTCCCGGCTGCGCCTCTTCACCTCGTTTGTTATCCTCCGAGTCCATATATTCAAGGCCGCTGCACATGTCCATAGAAGAGGCCGATGTAGATGGTTCATCCCTACTGTCACTTGACTTCTTTAAAGTGCCAGTTTTTAACCAGGTGTCCATTTTGATGAATTTAGTAAGCGAAAAAAAAATTACGAATGTACTATCACTTAGCGCCTAATGTGAAATTGTGACGCAAACGTGAAACCGCGAGATGAGTAATGCATAAGTTGTAAATTACAATTTGTAATGTGATTTTCTTTTTTTCTTTCTCTCAGTGAATTTCTTTTCTCTCAAAAATATGACATGTTAAGTTTGCCCAAGATAAATACATAAAAATAATAAAATATATATTTTTCCGCCATTACAAACATTCTCTCGTGCACCCCTGATGGTCAGACTGCGCACCCCAGTTTGGGAACCGCTGGTCTAAGGTAACTCACTAACAACTCAAGGTAACATCAACACTGTGAACCTTCCGGTAGATGGGAAGTTTACTTGAACTTAGTGCTGTCCAAGGTGCAGTTGCTTGCGATGCAGGGTGTGTTTGGAGTGTGCTTCATGATGGGTCATTAAGTGAATACTTGTAAAGAGTTAAGTATAGGCTAGGTAGTGGCTTAGGTATGCACCAGATGGTTGACGTTTGGTGCATAAGTGACTTGTAATTTGTAGAAACGCTATACAAATAAAATTGAATTGAATTGAACTAAGTTACCTACAGCAGGGCTGGGGAAGTGCCATCTTATGGACTGTCCTTGTCTAAGTCTAGGGTGGTTTAATCTGGTTGCCTAGAGACTTTCAAGGAATTGAATTCCAACAGTACTTATAATGTGGACGGCCTTGATATGGAGATCAACACTTAGACTTGAACCAGTTTGTCAGCTGTGTATGTCAAAGCAACTTTTATTTGAGAGAGAATACAATAGAAACACTTGACGGAGTAGGTTGGCTTGCTCACTTAAGCCTCCTCTTATGGCATGGTAGAAAAACTAAATTCGTTTTACCTCTTCTTTTTTTTCTGTAGTGATTTTTGTGCCTTTGGCAGAACTGTTCTAAATGACTATAATAGAGTGACTTGCAGAAGTATACCCCCTTGAACTTTTCCACGGTTTGTACAGTTAAAAACCTGGATTTGAAAGGAACTTAATTGGGATTATGCAGGTCATAAAATGAAAGTGTGAAGGCACATCCTCACGGCTATAAAACCCCTAATTTAGTTCTTAAACAACTAGTCATCACAGATAGTGGAATATGTCCACTTGTGTGGCTCTGTGCTTTGTAAAGCAATGGAGAGAAGGAAGACATGAAACAAAAGATGTGGAAAAAAATGTTGCCTGAGATGAGAATAGAATTTTTTTGTCATCAGCACTGGGGATGGGGAAACTGGTCAGGCTCAAGGAAAAGATGGTGGTAGAGCTACAGACATCAACCCTACACATGTTACATACTGTAGATACACTTGAATGTGTTACGGTGGCCTGGTTTCAAGCACAAACTTTACTCTGACAAAGAAGACTTGAAAAATGCGGTTCACCAATCGTCTTCTTCCATTCAGACAGTGCTTGAGCAATTTAGAGGGCCAAGAATGTACAGTACATGTCCATAGTCTCTCATCTCACTTGTCTTTACACTGTTTCAGCTGTTCCTTATTTATTTGACTGTATCGTGATATATGTCAAAAGATTTTAGCGAACACAACACACTAAAGCAAATGGCATAAACACCCGGCATGTTTCTGAATCTTTTATTAGACACTGGATCAAACTATATGAAACGCAGCAGATACTGTAGGTGTTGACTCCAACTAGCGTTTAATCATGTTACACTATGTTACAGGTCTGGTGTTAATTCTATGTATAGAAAAAATGTTGAATGTTAAACTATGGGCTGTTTCAACATTTTATGTAAGATTGCACAGGCTGAATGAAATGAGGCAGCGAGCTGTGCTTGGCCTCCAGGTCTTGAGTTTAAGACACATTCTAATTTTGAGAATTCAGGTAATGGGATTACTTCCCTAGCACATAATTGTGATTTCAATTACAGCGCAGTGTAATAAGAAGTCATTTTTGAGTTTCCTGCATCAATATCTTGTACACTCCCCAACCAAAAAAATTAATAAAATAATAATAATAATAATAATAATAATAATAATAATAATAATAATAATCACACACTCTAATACTATGTGGTGCATTGTCTTTGACATTGGTTATGAAATGCCTTCAACATGGTATTGTTGGTCAATAATTTTATTTAATGCCATACCAATTATTTCCTTCCTTCCTAGTTCCATTAAATATGTCTAAAATTCTGTATTGATGAAGGTAGAGTCAACTAACTAAGCCACTAGTGCTAACCACTAAGCCACCAATCTTGGTGTTGTCAACCTGCAATATGCCCATGCCTCACTTTATGCACTTCCTTTCTCACGCTGATGTACCCATTACTGTGGAATATGGACACTGGACTCATCTGGACTCATCAGACCACATGACATTTTTCCATTACTCCAAATCCAATCTTTATGCTCCCTTGCAAATTGAAGCCTTTTTTCTGATTAGCTTCACTAAGTGCTTTTCTTATTGACACACAGCTGTTTAGCACCGACCTGTGAATTCTTCTTGCATTGTGCTTGCGTGTGTGGAAATGCTCTTGCCAATTTTCGACAATGTATCTTTACCACGCGTTTACCTGATCTCCCATCACAATATCTTTCAGGCTGCATTTCTTTCCCAAGGTTGATGGTTCAACACTCTCCTTTCAGGGCTTAACAGTTCTTAAATGAATTCGTGTCATTTCAGCAATCTCCTTATTTATTCTCTTTGTTTGATGCGGGTCAAATAAGTTGACCCTTCTGAAACACAGTAACAGCGTTTTTTTTTTTTTTTTTTTTTTTTTGCCCATGCGATAGGTTTTCTGTTTTGCTTATTTAAAAAAAAAAATAGAGAAGCTAATCCCTGAATCAGATAGGGTTAAAAGACTTGTTCCCAGCTGAAAGATATTAATCATTGCAATAATTATGAATAGAACATTAAAAAAATGTAAATCCTAATGGCAACTTTTTTTGTCCACAGGTATATTCTTTAAAATAACGCATCAGTACAAACCTGTGTCAAGGTACTTGCTATAAACCTATTCAATTATTTAAGCTTGCTCATTACACATGATATCTAATGATCAGTATCACTGAATAGCCTAGCTATTTACATTTGCAAGGAAGTTGTGCTATCAGCAAATTATCATAGATTCATACATTGTCCCCTAATAGAGTGGAAAAGTCATGTTCGCACAGCTCAGATAAGAAACGGTACTATTGATCTCATTGTCTGCCCACTGAGCTTTATTTTCCTTTATCAAACAATACATTAAAATAGAGCAAGGATTTGAACAGAAAAATATGACTCAGTACCAATATGCATGTGTAAACAAAGTGCTAAATGTCTGCAGGCTATCATGACACCATCTTAATGGAAGTGTCATGGAGCGAGCAACAAATGGGGACCCAATCATGCCAGTGCATTAATGAGAAGGTGAAAGCAAGAGAGAGCAGAGGAGAAAAGAGGGCACGGTACTAAAAAGAAAGAATGCATGGACGGGTCAGGAAGTCTCCGAATGTTCTCTAAAGAGAAGTTTGGTTCCCACCTACGCAAACACCTTTACCATCATCTAAAGGTGTCGGTGTAGGTGGAGGTAAAACAAATTGCTTGGAGGGAGGTGAGAATGTGAATGTTGCACAAGGAAAGGTTATTTTAGATGTGTGTGTGTGTTTTTTTTTTTTTCGAGTGAAAGTTATGTTTCTCATCCTTGCTCAGGGGTTCTTGTTTATTCTGAGGTCCCTTTAAAAGCGGTTTGTAACGCAGCAGGATAATTTACCCACTTTTTCGCAAGGAAGGCTATTCCAGTAAGAAATCCATGTTTACATTTCTATTAAAGGGGACGTATTATTCATTTTAGTCATTCATAGATGTTCAGATGGGTCTCTGGGCTAATGACAAACAACAACCATCATAATGAAAACAGAAGCAATTCCTGATTTCTGCTCGTTTTTCCATTTTGTTGTTGTTCTTGTTTTATGGCAGTTGGCATCCAGTTAGTTGCATTCCTAACCTCGCTTTTGGTTCATTATGGCACTGTTGTTGCCTTTTCTCCACACTATACAGTACCTTTCCCATCTGATTTTGATAATTTGATATTATGTTACAATGCTTACTTTTTTGGTTGCTTCTTTTGCCAGTTCCCTGGATATCTCAATGGGCTAGAGCTTTAACAAGGCAATTAGATACGACATCTATTGTGACATCATATAAGAAGATACGCTCATACAGCTTTCTGTTGTCCTCTAGTGAGGGTGAGCTCTGCAGCAGCTCATTTAGACACTTAAACAGTGTGTTCAGAAGATAAATGAAACTGTTTGAGGAATGACTGTATGAAAAATGAATGATCTGAGAGCTATCAGCTGGAGGATTAACAAACACACTTTAGGTGACCTTTGAGTCTTACATTATATGGATACATTTTTTTTTACCAAACCTGCAATGACATTGTATCCAAAGATTCAATTCAACTCTATTTTATTTACTGTATATAGCACTTTTAACAATAGTCATTGTCTCAAAGTGGATTAACTAAAAATGAAAAGAAAATTTATGGTATTAGAAACATGTGTATGTGTGAGAAACATGTGTCTAGATATGATGAGAATAATGAGATTGTCCAGATGAGCAAACCAAGGGTACCGGCGACACCAGTAAATGCATATACAAATACAAATACATAGAGTTGGTCCCCCTTTTGCAGCTACTGTATAACAGCTTCCACTTTTCTTCATTCTGTCCACAAGATTTTGGGTTTTTTCTGGTGGAATTCATACCCATTCATTCATCATTTATGAGGTCAGGCACTGAGGTTGGATGAGAAGGCCTGACTCGCCAACTCAATTCCAGTTCATCCCAAAGATGCTTGTTGGGGTTGAGGTCAGGGCTCTGTGTTAGGGCCATTCAAGTTCTTCCACACCATATCTTTATAGTCTTTGCTTTGTGCACTGGTGCACAGTCAGGTTGGAATAGAAAAGGGTCTTCCGCAAACTGTTAGCTGGCAAAAGTTCCAACAGAATCATAGCATTATCCAAGATGCCTTGGAATGCTGAAGCAGTAAGATCGCCCTTCACTGGGTATAAAAAAACCCCAGAATGGATTGAAAGACCTGAATTCAATAATTAACATGATTGTCCATATATTGTATTTTAAATTGTTAAAGAAATGGCTGAATTTTGGACCTACTGTAAAATGTTCATTTTTTTGTTTAAAACTAATCTGGACACTTCACACTGCATTAAAAAAGGAAAGGGGGAAAAAACACTATAAAACAACCAGTCCTTGTGGTTTGAGTAGTCTGCCTTTATGGTGCATAAAAAAAAGATGTGTCTGTGTGTCCCACAGCTTAAACATTCATCAAATTCATTGCCTTACTGAGGACAGTGGTTCTGTTTTACATGGAGCACATGGAGCCGGAGACAGCTCAGTGTCTTGAGTTCTGAAATGTCATTTCTCTGTCTGCCTTCTGAGACATGATATGAATATTGGAATTGATTGCTTGCGGTGGATGGACAGCATCAAAAACAGTGCTGCTGTGCCATGTTAGCTGAGAAATACTGATCTTTATTTATTAATATTTTACCACTTTTTTTAATTGCCTAATAACCAGGAATAAACAGTCTATACCACTTGGGGTTTTAATAAATTCAGCTTAATGGTCTTTTTATCTGGCTTGGATAATGCCCTTGATAATACTGGACAACACTGAAGAAAAGAAATTATGTAGTAAAACTGACAGTTCCTCAGCTTAATATCAATAGAGAATGTGTGGATATTGTGTCGGTTGTGTTTCGTTAGTTTGTATCTAAAAGTGTGCCGCTTTTTTGTATCTATATCTTAATCCATTTGGAATGCCTAATTTAATCATATTCATCCACATTCCTACCTCAAAAATACAGACTATATCGCTTCTGTTGCCACAAACCATTTGCATGCCCTCCACACCCACATACATCATCATCCACATGGAACTGAGCACCGTAGGATCACTGCTGTGCCAGTGTAATGTGGGTGGTAGATAGCTCTCAGCTCAGGAGTGTTACAGACATGGCAGTGGTATGTTAATGGTACAAGTGGATCAGCTGTGTCAGTCTTATAGGAATGTACTTATCAATGCAGTATCACTATTGGGGTTGAGAATAATCTAGTATCCAGATACTATTTGATCAGGAGTAATAGTACCCCAGTTATTAGGGCAGTAGGAATACATATCTGATATAATGTAATGGTTGGTATATGATGTGAGCCTGGTTAATGTTGTCGCATTAATTAACAAGATGTCATAATACTTGCTGCTTCAGAAGCGTCAAAGTATGGGCTGTATCAAGCACAGAAGGATTAATTACACACTGGAATTGGGTTTAGAACTGTCCACAGCATCATTACAACCTGCAAGGATAGCGCTGATCCACCAACTTTATGGAAGAAGTGGTTAAGGGATTGGACTATGGCTCGGAAGGTGCAAGGTTCAAATCTCAAAACAGTTGTCCCTGTTGGGCCCCTGAGCAAGGGCTTTAACCTTGAACTGCCTATTTAATGCGACAACATTAACCAGGCTCACATCATGCTCCCTAACAAGGTTCCCAGGGCCTTTGGAAGAGAAACAGGCCCACAGCATCACTGATCCTCCACCATACTTTTTTGATGCAGTTCTCTAACAGTGAGGCTTGGAGATTTCTTTTACTTCTCTTCCCATCCTCCTCACTAGGCGTGGTGGCAATATAAACTCGTGTCCTCGTCCAGCCTTATTTGTCACTGTTCCAGTTGTTTTAAACTTCTTAATGTTTCCTCTGACTGTAGATATGGGCAAGTTTAGGCGAGTGGCTATTTTCTTGTAACCATTGCCTGACTTACAGTATGAAGGTTGACACACATCCTTACATGAATTGGGTGTTCTCTTGTCTTTCCCATGTTGAAGAGTGGAAAAGGGAAATAGGCTTCTGAGTCATGTCATATTTATACCACAGGGAAACAGGGAGTCATGAATTATTAATTAAAAGTTCCTAGATACTCTGATCAACTTACTACAGTAGAAATGATTATCAGTCTAATCCAAATCGCTCTCTGTCTCATCACCTGTGGTAAAAGCCACTTTTGGCTTTCAAGGAATTCAAGGAATCAGAGCCTCATTGTTGTCTCTTCCCTCAACTGATCACAGTGCAATGAACAAATAACCACTGATTAATTTAATCTATTCTATTCTGACGGCTACATAATCATCTAACGCTTTAACATCTATACTAAGAAAAATGTAATAGAAATTTTTCCTTTGAATGGTTTTTCCTTAAAATTGCACAATACTAACCATCAGCATTTACTTTTTATAACAGACCCCAGTATAGGTCTCTTCCAAATGGTTGAGATGTTGCTTCATGGTAAAGTTATCAGTATATTTACAAATATATATTTATGAATATAATATACATTATATGTACTTTATTTCTCCTCATATGTCATGAAGCAATTAATACAATGATTATTATTGTTTTTAGAAGAGGATGCTTCAACCAAATGGTAGATATGGCACAATCAAGTTAGGTTCAACACATTCTTCAATATGATAGTGACTGAAAATGTGATATGTTTTAAAATACGGAGCAGCATCTTAAAGGGTTAAACTTTTATAACTTTTTACACTGTCATATTCTGACAAGCATTTTGATCACAAACTAATATGATTCACTTTAACATGAACTTTGACATGGAGCTATGTTTAAAACATAATTAATTCACACTTAGCTAGCAAAGTTTTGCGCATTTTTAGATTTATTTGCCAGAAAGTTATCTACATAAATGACTTGTCTGCATTATCTTTTGTAAATATCGATTCATGTATTCTTTAAGTGGATATAAAAAAAGTATGTTATTGACAGAAAAGACACTTAAAAAAAAATGTTCTTGGCTGTTTTCCAGAACTCAGCATCAGTAACTTGGATGGATTTTTCCAGACCGCCTCACATATGGCTACAGTACTAAAACTTCAGATGTTATCTTAAGGGGGATTGAGAAAATTAAATCTCAGTGAGGGGTATCGGATCGGAGTGGGCAAGAAATTACCTCAGCACACACTGCACAGTCATTTCAGTTGTATTCGATTGGAACAGGGCATATGTTTTGTTTTCACATGGCTTCAACGTGTAGTTGATGTTGTAGTCTACTCACAACAATTTAATACTGTGTAAAATAGAAGGAACTCCTGCTCATTAAACCCGTAAGACTTACATATGATAAACTTTTATTCATCCTCATATATATATATATATATATATATATATATATATGAGAGAGAGAGAGACTATTTTAATATTGCATTTACTAAGGATGTCACTAAGGGTTTGTCTTCTCAGGTATTGTTAAAAAAATCTCTTAGGAGTAAGTCAGAGTTTAATATTTTAATATTTATAGAAGCTGTGGAGACTTATGAGGAAGGCAGAAGTTTTCAGTCTGTGCTGACAGGTTGCTGAAACCTTTCCAGATTGGAATATATATATATATATATATATATGTATACACAGTGGTGTGAAAAACTATTTGCCCCCTTCCTGATTTCTTATTCTTTTGCATGTTTGTCACACTTAAATGTTTCTGCTCATCAAAAACCGTTAACTATTAGTCAAAGATAACATAATTGAACACAAAATGCAGTTTTTAAATGAAGGTTTACGTTATTAAGGGAGAAAAAAAAACTCCAAATCTACATGGCCCTGTGTGAAAAAGTGATTGCTCCCCTTGTTAAAAAAGAACTTAACTGTGGTTTATCACACCTGAGTTCAATTTCTGTAGTCACCCCCAGGCCTGATTACTGCCACACCTGTTTCAATCAAGAAATCACTTAAATAGGAGCTACCTGACACAGAGAAGTAGACCAAAAGCACCTCAAAAGCTAGACATCATGCCAAGATCCAAAGAAATTCAGGAACAAATGAGAACAAAAGTAATTGAGATTTATCAGTCTGGTAAAGGTTATAAAGCCATTTCTAAAGCTTTGGGACTCCAGCGAACCACAGTGAGAGCCATTATCCACAAATGGCAAAAACATGGAACAGTGGTGAACCTTCCCAGGAGTGGCCGGCCGTCCAAAATTACCCCAAGAGCGCAGAGACAACTCATCCGAGAAGCCACAAAAGACCCCAGGACAACATCTAAAGAACTGCAGGCCTCACTTGCCTCAATTAAGGTCAGTGTTCACGACTCCACCATAAGAAAGAGACTGGGCAAAAACGGCCTGCATGGCAGATTTTCA
This sequence comes from Channallabes apus, assembly GCA_030522415.1. Taxonomy (NCBI): domain Eukaryota; kingdom Metazoa; phylum Chordata; class Actinopteri; order Siluriformes; family Clariidae; genus Channallabes; species Channallabes apus. The sequence goes on along the minus strand of CM060105.1, from coordinate 24,328,322 downwards.
AGGCGCAAACCACTTTTAAGCAAAAAGAACATTAAGGCTCGTCTCAATTTTGCTAAAAAACATCTCAATAATTGGCAAGACTTTTGGGAAAATACCTTGTGGACCGACGAGACAAAAGTTTAACTTTTTGGAAGGTGCGTGTCCTGTTACATCTGGCGTAAAAGTAACGCAGCATTTCAGAAAAACAACATCATACCAACAGTAAAATATGGTGGTGGTAGTGTGATGGTCTGGGGTTGTTTTGCTGCTTCAGGACCTGGAAGGCTTGCTGTGATGGATGGAACCATGAATTCTACCGTCTACCAAGAAATCCTGAAGGAGAATGTCTGGCCATCTGTTCGTCAACTCAAGCTGAAGCGATCTTGGGTGCTGCAGCAGGACAATGACCCAAAACACACCAGCAAATCCACCTCTAATTGGCTGAAGAAAAACAAAATGAAGACTTTGGAGTGGCCTAGTCAAAGTCCTGACCTGAATCCTATTGAGATGTTGTGGCATGACCTTAAAAAAGCGGTTCATGCTAGAAAACCCTCAAATAAAGCTGAATTACAACAATTCTGCAAAGATGAGTGGGCCAAAATTCCTCCAGAGCGCTGTAAAAGACTCGTTGCAAGTTATCGCAAACGCTTGATTGCAGTTATTGCTGCTAAGGGTGGCCCAACCAGTTATTAGGTTCAGGGGGCAATTACTTTTTCACACAGAGCCATGTAGGTTTGGATTTTTTTCTCCCTAAATAATAAAACCCCTCATTTAAAAACTGCATTTTGTGTTTACTTGTGTTATCTTTGACTAATAATTAAATGTGTTTGATGATCAGAAACATTTTGTGTGACAAACATGCAAAAGAATAAGAAATCAGGAGGTGGGCTCATAGTTTTTCACACCACTGTGTATGTATATATATATATATATATATATATATATATATATATATATATATATATATATATATATACACACACACACACTTACTGTAGTTCTTCAATACACCACGAGGTGCTACTTGGACACATCATCAGTGATCGATGTTTCGGGTCTTTGATCATCAAACACCCTCGCTCGGGTGACCCAGCCCGAGGGTTATCAGCCCCCACGGATCCCCCCTCCGGATCCATAACCATCTTGAGGCCTTCTCAGCAGCCTCTATGATGGTTTTGATGGCTCTTCTGCACAGCTGCCCTTTTACTCCAAGGAGTTTAAGCATGCTGGATAATGATTGTCCCGCAAAGCCCCGGCACCCAACCTCCACTGGCTCGCAGTGAGCTTTCCAGCCTTTGTTACGGCATTCCACCACTATCTCAGCGTATTTGGCCCTCTTACGCTCATGGGCCTCGTCCAATCTGTCTTCCCAGGGGACAGTAAGCTCAACCAGGACCACTTGCTTTGATGCGTCTGATGCTAACACCATGTTTGGGCGCAATGAAGTGGTCAAGATGTATTCTGGGAACTTGAGCTGTCTCCCCAGGTCGGCTTGGAGTTTCCAATCTCGAGCAGTATTGAGAAGCCCTCCAGGTGGACTTGGCCGTTGTTGTACCTTCTCGCCAGCTCTGACGAAGGTGATGGACTGCTTGGAGGTATGGTGGTGTTTGCAGTTGGTAATTGCCACGCTGACTATGTCTGCCAGAGCCCTAAGTACCTGGTCGTGACGCCAGTGGTACCGCCCTTCCCCCAAGGCCTTCGGACAGCAGCTGAGGATGTGCTCCAATGTGCCCCTCTTTTTGCATAACTGACATGCAGCAGTGTCTGATAAGCCCCACCGCAGTAAATTGGTTGGACTTGGAAGAACATCGTACACTGATTGTATTAGGAACTTGATATGCTGGGGTTCGCATCTCCAGAGCTCCGACCAGGTGATTTTACGCTGTTCGGCGTGCTCCCACCTTGTCCAGGCGCCTTGCTGGTACATGGCCACCATCTTGATCCTGCGAACTTCTTCCACCTCTGCTCTTACCTCGTCTTGCACCATTTGGCGTTTCTCCCTTCCTCTCGCCTTATCTTACTACACTATACTATATATACTATATATTCGAAGTGGATAAATGGTTTCATTTATCCACTTCGAATTTACTGTCAGAAAATCACCTTAATACTTGGATCTCTGCACAGGCAGTAATTGGAGCTCAGGATCAAATCTCTTAGATGTAAGGTTATAACAGGAAATTAGTTAATTAAATAATTTTTAAATATGTTAAAACATGGTGGCATGGTGGTGTAGTGGTTAGCACTGTCGCCTTGCACCTCCAGGGTCCAGGGTTCGATTCCCCGGCCAGGCTCGATTCCCGTCTCTGTGTGCATGGAGTTTGCATGTTCTCCCCGTGCTTGGTGGGTTTCCTCCGGGTACTCCGGTTTCCTCCCACAGTCCAAAGACATGCAGATTAGGCTAATTGGCATTCCAAAATTGACCATAGTATGTGAATGAGTGTGTGTGTGTGTGTGTGTGTGTGTGTGTGCTCTGCGATGGATTGGCACGCTGTCCAGGGTGTACCCTGCCTCGTGCTCAGAGTCTCCTGGGATAGGCTCCAGGTCCCCGCGACCCTAAATACAGGATAAAGCGGTATAGAAGATGAATGAATGAATGTTAAAACATTTTAAAAACCTAATGCATGGATTTAAGCAGTAACCCAACATTTTTTTGCTTTTATTAAAAAATTTTTTTTAAGGACATACGTTAAATTTTTCTGTCATCACAGTAACCATAATGACTTAATGATCACCCTGGGGTGCTTGCGCTCCAATGTCTAAGCACTGATAACCCTCTCTCTGCTCCAGGTGTGTTCAACCAACTCTGACCTTATGCTCTCATTCCAGTCTAACAAGTTAGGATATGTGAGGGAATTCATTTCACTTGAATTTCGACAAGTAAATGTAATTTTTCACACTTTTGCTTATTTTGGCAAAAAAAAAGTTCTGGCACAAAAGGTTGTCTTGTGTTTAAAGTTTGTCAAATGTTTCATTTGAAATTTACTACATACTGTGGGCCTTTTTTTTTTTTTTTTTAAGAAGTTTTGATATTCCATGTTTTAAACGAACCACAACACAGAGTGACCACATTTTTTATGTTTTTTTTTTTTAATTTTTATTTTTGGTGAAATTACAATTTCACCAAAAGGCATTGCTTGACATCAGTGAAATGTTCCACATCACTTCCAAAGCCCTACTTCTCGTTTTTCTCCTGCAATCACTAGCACTGTCTTTTCTGTACTTCAGACTCATGATGAACTTCTAAAGAAAATGAATATTACGACAGTTGGAAGACATGCAAACTTCACTGTACAAGAGACTTGAGATACTTGTGTGTTAAAAGTCGTTGTGTTTGCTATGTCTGGTTCTATCATCTTTGACCTGTCTTCCATTTAGATTTCTGAACTGTGATTCAACCTTAGGGTACCCCAGGAGTTTATACAGTCAAATAATGCAGGAATAGGCATTCTACACTATGTGTACTACAGTGGTGTGAAAAACTATTTGCCCCCCTCCTGATTTCTTATTCTTTTGCATGTTTGTCACACGAAATGTTTCTGATCATCAAACACATTTAACTATTAGTCAAAGATAACACAAGTAAACACAAAATGCAGTTTTTAAATGAGGGGTTTTATTATTTAGGGAGGAAAAAAATCCAAACCTACATGGCCCTGTGTGAAAAAGTAATTGCCCCCTGAACCTAATAACTGGTTGGGCCACCCTTAGCAGCAATAACTGCAATCAAGCGTTTGCGATAACTTGCAACGAGTCTTTTACAGCGCTCTGGAGGAATTTTGGCCCACTCATCTTTGCAGAATTATTGTAATTCAGCTTTATTTGAGGGTTTTCTAGCATGAACCGCCTTTTTAAGGTCATGCCACAACATCTCAATAGGATTCAGGTCAGGACTTTGACTAGGCCACTCCAAAGTCTTCATTTTGTTTTTCTTCAGCCATTCAGAGGTGGATTTGCTGGTGTGTTTTGGGTCATTGTCCTGCTGCAGCACCCAAGATCGCTTCAGCTGGAGTTGACGAACAGATGGCCGGACATTCTCCTTCAGGATTTTTTGGTAAACAGTAGAATTCATGGTTCCATCTATCACAGCAAGCCTTCCAGGTCCTGAAGCAGCAAAACAACCCCAGACCATCACACTACCACCACCATATTTTACTGTTGGTATGATGTTCTTTTTCGAAATGCTGTGTTACTTTTACGCCACATGTAACGGGACACGCACCTTCCAAAAAGTTCAACTTCTGTCTCGTCGGTCCACAAGGTATTTTCCCAAAAGTCTTGGCAATCATTGAGATGTTTTTTTAGCAAAATTGAGACGAGCCTCAATGTTCTTTTTGCTTAAAAGTGGTTTGCACCTTGGAAATCTGCCATGCAGGCCGTTTTTGCCCAGTCTCTTTCTTATGGTGGAGTCGTGAACACTGACCTTAATTGAGGCAAGTGAGGCCTGCAGTTCTTTAGATGTTGTCCTGGGGTCTTTTGTGGCCTCTCGGATGAGTCGTCTCTGTGCTCTTGGGGTAATTTTGGTCAGTCGGCCACTCCTGGGAAGGTTCACCACTGTTCCATGTTTTTGCCATTTGTGGATAATGGCTCTCACTGTGGTTCGCTGGAGTCCCAAAGCTTTAGAAATGGCTTTATAACCTTTACCAGACTGATAGATCTCAATTACTTTTGTTCTCATTTGTTCCTGAATTTCTTTGGATCTTGGCATGATGTCTAGCTTTTGAGGTGCTTTTGGTCTACTTCTCTGTGTCAGGTAGCTCCTATTTAAGTGATTTCTTGATTGAAACAGGTGTGGCAGTAATCAGGCCTGGGGGTGACTACAGAAATTGAACTCAGGTGTGATAAACCACAGTTAAGTTATTTTTTAACAAGGGGGGCAATCACTTTTTCACACAGGGCCATGTAGATTTGGAGTTTTTTTTCTCCGTTAATAACGTAAACCTTCATTTAAAAACTGCATTTTGTGTTCAATTATGTTATCTTTGACTAATAGTTAACGGTTTTTGATGAGCAGAAACATTTAAGTGTGACAAACATGCAAAAGAATAAGAAATCAGGAAGGGGGCAAATAGTTTTTCACACCACTGTATAATAAGGGGCTGTCATCAACTACCAAAGTGAAACTAAAACTGTTACAAATATTTCTAACGCTGTAAACTGCTTCTTTTTTGTATTGTTTATAGTGTCTCATGAAACTCAACAATCTTTGTAATTAAAAATGTTTGTGAATAACTTAACTCAACACCTTTTTACTTGATCTAATTTGCTGCAGTTGTGTCAAAACTGCAAGTGAACTGTGGAGTTACGTATGTCATTTTGCTACCAAACTGTTCACCTGTTTAATGTTTATTCAGACAATAAAAAGCTGATTTCATTAATTTATTTATTCATTAATTTCATATACCACTTATCCAGTTCAGGGTCCGGGAGGACTGGAGACTTTGGGCACGAGGCGAGGTATACCCTGGACTAAATGCCAATCCATCGCATGGCACACATACACACTACAGACAATCTGGGAATATGCAAATTCCATGCGCACAGACCACAAGGCAGGAATCGAACCCCAACACTGGAGTGCTAACCACCAAGCCAAAGTGCTGTTGCTGATCTTGTAGATATTAAACAGTAGATATGAAACAATCTGATCAGGGTTTGAATATGTCTTTCTTGTCTCTTTATGGCTAGATAAGTGGATAAGGATGTTACTTCAGCCAGTCTTTTGTAGGAGCTAATGGGCACCACATCATTAGCCTACTGCAGATCTGAACACAAGGCTCATTGGTGGGAGCGATGCAGGGATCTTACTAAGCTGTCTCAGAATAAGGGAGGCCAATGAGCTGCAAAGTTCGACTTTTTTATGCGATTTTTATGTCCTGCATTACATTTGGGCACTTTAGTGAAAATTCATCTAAAGAAGGAAGAGATATGCTATATAGTATGGCATCACAAAGGTATGACATGGGAATCAGAGGTGACTAAAGTTCTGCATTTTGTTATGCTTCCAGTAGCTGAAGTACAGTATTATTACTGGTTATCAGCTGTCAGGGTTGTGTGCATGTGGCAAACTTTAGTCACAAACCACTAGATAAGTTTCGAATTTTGATCATAGAATGAAGTTGTTCTACAATAACTTGAATTCCTCTTCCAGAAACAGAAAAACAATTCAGCTAAATCAGTAAAGGGTACGAAATCAGTAAAAAGCTCAGCCATACAAGAGAAGCTGTGAAGTAAATGGTATGGTATTATATAGCATGAATAATGTACCAATCAAAAAATTTAACCTTCTGGAACAATACTGGATTTTTCAAAACTATGAAATAACATGTATGGCATTGGATAATTCAGACAAAAGGATCAACTGTTCTGGAACACTTCTTCCAAGAACAGTATTGGTGAATGTATTTGCAAAACCCATCAAGCACCATGATGAAAGGCTCTAATGACCTTCCCAGGAAAGCAAGACCAAAACCTACCTCTGCTGGAGAAGAAGTTAATTTAGCGTTACCAGCCTCAGAAATCACCAATTAAAAACCATCACCTCAGATTAGAGGATGGATGGATGGAGTACTTTAACCCTAAAGAGAAATTGTATTGTTGTAGCAATCAGTTCACAGATTATACAACCAATCAGCAACAAGCAAAAATCACAATGAAAAAGGTTAAACTAACTAACTAAATAAATAAATATGATACACTGTTTACAATTTACCCTGTGATGGATTGGCACCCTGCTCAGAGTGTAACCAGCCTCATGCCCAAAGCATCCTGGGATAGGCTTCAGACAACATGCGACCCTGAATACAGGATCGAGCTGTATAGACGATAAGTGAGTGAGTCAGTGTTTACAATTTACGGTGCATTAATGATGTAGAAATATGGTGCAAAATGATAAGCATATACTGTTTCCTTGTATATGTACATGGTGATTATATATAAAGGTAGGAACTCAAGTAACTGTGCATACAGAAGGTGCACCAGCAAGTTGAAATATTAATACACGAGAGAATGAAAGAACATGATTATATCAGTGCAATGAAAACAGAATGTATGTCAGCCTATTTATAGTGATATTAGAGAAGGAGATCCCTCTTCTGACACCAAGCAGAGTTATTAAGTCTAATTGCAGACTTCCTGTAGCGTTCTTTGTCACAGGGTAGCTGAAGCATTCATTTGCTCAAAGTACTCCGCTGTTTAGCCAGTAGGTTGTCGAAGGATTGTGAGGTGTTCTCCCTGGTGGTGTAGCATCCTTGTCACCACTACCAACTCCAAACATTTTAGGGAATAACCCAGTAATGAGCTAGTCTTCCTGATTAGCTTGTCGAACTCTTGTCGTAGAGTTGCTGGTTCTGATGTTGTTGCCCCAGCAGATATCAGCAAATACTATTGCACTTTCCACAACAGACTGATAAAAGATCTGCAACATTCTGCATTCAAGGATCATTAAAGGAGACATGAAAGGATCTGAGTTTCTTCAAGAAGTAGAGTCTGCTCTGTCCTTTCCTGTAGACAGCGTTTGTATTTCATTTCCTTCTGCAAATGCCAGGTTTCAGAGTTGTACTAGAAATCTGGAAAGTGTCATGTAAACAGGAAAGATGAGAGTACCATCTCCTGCGGTGCTCCAGTGGACTGCTGACCACTTTCACAGACATGGATCCTCGCAGCCTCTCAAACTGTGGTCTGTCCATGAGATAGTTAGTGATCCAGGAGGTTGTGAAGGAGTCCACCTGCATCTTCTCGAGATTCTCCTGCAGCAGTGCTGGTTGAATAATTTTAAAGGCAATGGAGAAATCAAAGAACATGATCCTCACAGTGCTGACTAGAGTTTGTTGAAGAAAGAAAATTATAGCATTATCCACACCAGCCTGAGGGTGGTAGGCAAACTGCAGTTGGTCTAGAAAGATGATAACTTGAGGTCTCAGATGAGCCATCATTATATGGGAATATACAGTATAATGTACTGTACAGCTTACTGATGCTTTATTTGTAGTAAATTGTAAACTGAATAAAAAATTCAGTTTTTTATCATATTTATACAGTGGTGTGAAAATCTATTTGCCCCCTCCTGATTTCTTATTCTTTTGCATGTTTGTCACACAAAATGTTTCTGATCATCAAACACATTTAACTATTAGTCAAAGATAACACAAGTAAACACAAAATGCAGTTTTTAAATGAGGGGTTTTATTATTTACTGAGAAAAAAAATCCAAACCTACGTTGGCCCTGTGTGAAAAAGTAATTGCCCCCTGAACCTAATAACTGGTTGGGCCACCCTTAGCAGCAATAACTGCAATCAAGCGTTTGCGATAACTTGCAACGAGTCTTTTACAGCGCTCTGGAGGAATTTTGGCCCACTCATCTTTGCAGAATTGTTGTAATTCAGCTTTATTTGAGGGTTTTCTAGCATGAACCGCCTTTTTAAGGTCATGCCACAACATCTCAATAGGATTCAGGTCAGGACTTTGACTAGGCCACTCCAAAGTCTTCATTTTGTTTTTCTTCAGCCATTCATAGGTGGATTTGCTGGTGTGTTTTGGGTCATTGTCCTGCTGCAGCACCCAAGATCGCTTCAGCTTGAGTTGACGAACAGATGGCCGGACATTCACCTTCAGGATTTTTTGGTAGACAGTAGAATTCATGGTTCCATCTATCACAGCAAGCCTTCCAGGTCCTGAAACAGCAAAACAACCCCAGACCATCACACTACCACCACCATATTTTACTGTTGGTATGATGTTCTTTTTCTGAAATGCTGTGTTACTTTTACGCCAGATGTAACGGGACACGCACCTTCCAAAAAGTTCAACTTTTGTCTCGTCGGTCCACAAGGTATTTTCCCAAAAGTCTTGGCAATCATTGAGATGTTTTTTAGCAAAATTGAGACGAGCCTTAATGCTCTTTTTGCTTAAAAGTGGTTTGGCCTTGGAAATCTGCCATGCAGGCCGTTTTTGCCCAGTCTCTTTCTTATGGTGGAGTCGTGAACACTGACCTTAATTGAGGCAAGTGAGGCCTGCAGTTCTTTAGATGTTGTCCTGGGGTCTTTTGTGGCCTCTCGGATGAGTTGTCTCTGCGCTCTTGGGGTAATTTTGGTCGGTCGGCCACTCCTGGGAAGGTTCACCACTGTTCCATGTTTTTGCCATTTGTGGATAATGGCTCTCACTGTGGTTCGCTGGAGTCCCAAAGCTTTAGAAACGGCTTTATAACCTTTACCAGACTGATAGATCTCAATTACTTTTGTTCTCATTTGTTCCTGAATTTCTTTGGATCTTGGCACGATGTATAGCTTTTGAGGTGCTTTTGGTCTACTCCTCTGTGTCAGGTAGCTCCTATTTAAGTGATTTCTTGATTGAAACAGGTGTGGCAGTAATCAGGCCTGGGGGTGACTACAGAAATTGAACTCAGGTGTGATAAACCACAGGTAAGTTATTTTTTAACAAGGGGGGCAATCACTTTTTCACACAGGGCCATGTAGATTTGGAGTTTTTTTTCTCCCTTAATAACGTAAACCTTCATTTAAAAACTGCATTTTGTGTTCAATTATGTTATCTTTGACTAATAGTTAACGGTTTTTGATGAGCAGAAACATTTAAGTGTGACAAACATGCAAAAGAATAAGAAATCAGGAAGGGGGCAAATAGTTTTTCACACCACTGTATATATATATATATATATATATATATATATATATATATATATATATTAGGAACATTACAGTATATCTTATGGTTTACTCCAGTAATCTGATGTAAACACTTCTATCAGCTTTCCAGTCAGCCTTACTGACATCCATTTGTAGAAATATATCGAAGACAACAATACTGATAAAAATATATCCAGTTAATTTCATATTTATGATTTTAGCTAACAAGTGTTCAGCACATAAGGGAAAACTATTTTCATATGCCTCATAAAGGTGGTTGAAAAAATGCCAAGATTGTTTAAGCACCAAAGCAAATGGTGCTTTTTTGTTTAGTTTTTTGGTATTTTGGTCAATCCACACACTATCTGGCACATCAGGCTATAGATACTCCCCACCCTGGAGATACTATACTATAGTTACTATACTATACTCATAATCCCCACCCTCCCCATCCGTTGTCTCTTTGACAGTTACTTAAGGGGTCGAGTTGCCATGCACAATCAGGGTCAAGGTAAACTTTATTGTCATTTCACCGTATACAAGTATACGGGGAGACGAAATGGCGAGAGCTCTGGATCTACAGTACAGACATACAATAGTGCAATACTTTAAAAAATTATATGTATAGAATATATAAATAAAAATAGACAAAGACAAGAACAAGAACAGTGCAATCAGACAATATGTAGTGATGTAAATCTATTTTTATGTGCAAACATTGGTATGTAAGTCCATAGTATGTGCAAATATTTGATTAGCAGCATGTTTACTGTTGAAGAAGAACAGTCTTTGTGAAAGTAACTATGTATTTAGGCAGACAGGCTGTTAAGGAGGGGTAGAGTTAGTGTTGGAGATTTCTTGGTGGCAGCGTGCTGTTTAGAAGCCCGACAGCCTAGGGGTAAAAACTATCTCGCAACCTGGTAGATCTGGCTCTGATGCTGCAGAATCTCCTCTTTGATGGCAGGAGGGAGAAGAGTCTGTGTGAGGGGTGAGAAGGGTCTTTCACAATGTTGCAGGCCCTGCGAACACTGTACTTGTGAAATGTGTCCTGGAGTGAGGGGAGAGGCACCCCAATAATGTTCTCTGCTGTCTTCACTATCCTCTGCAGGCGCTTGTGGTCGGATGCATTGCGGTTTCCATACCAGGTAGTGATGCAGCTGCTCAGAACACTTTCAATGGTGCCTCTGTAGAATGTGATGAAGATATGAAGGAGAAGGCTCTCTCTTTTCAGCCACCACAGGAAGTGTAGTCTCTGCTGGGCTTTCTTGATTAGGGAGGTGGTGTTTTCTGACCATGTAAGTTCCTCAGTTATGTGCACACCAAGGAACTTTGTACTCTTTAGATCTCCACAGCTGACCTGATTGATTCTGAGTGGGAGGTGGGTAGGGCAGGGTGTCCTCCTGAAGTCCACTATTATCTCTTTTGTCTCGTCAACGTTAAGAGATAAGTTGTTTTCTCTGCACCAGTCAGACAGTCATTCCACCTCTTCTCTGTAGGCAGACTCCCAGACTGCTAATCAGTCCCAGCACAGTCGTGTCATCTGCAAACTTGATGATGTGATTTGTGTTGTATACGGCTGTGCAGTCATGAGTTAGCAGGGTGAAGAGCAGAGGACTGAGTACGCAGCCCTGCGGCGCTCCTGTACTTAGCGTGATGGTGTTGAAGGTGTTGCATCCTATCCGAACTGAATGGGACCTCTCTGTCAGGAAATTCAGAATCCAGTTGCAGAGAGTGGTGTTCAGACCTAACTTGTTCAGTTTCACAACCAGCTTTTGCGGGTGATCGTATTGAAAGTGTAGCTAAAGTCTATGAATAACATCCTGACATAAGAGTCTCTTTTGTCCAGATGTGTCAGTGAAAGGTGGAAAGCAGAGGATGATGACATCCTCCGTTGACCTGTTTGACCGGTATGCAAATTGAGGGGGGTCTAGAGATGTAGGGAAATTTGTCTTTATGTGCGCCATGACCAGACGTTCAAAGCACTTCATGATTATTGGTGTGAGTGCGATGGGTCGGTAGTCGTTTAGGCACGTGACTAATGACTTTTTCAGCACTGGAACAATGATGGAGGACTTCAAGCACGCTGGCTCAGACGACTGGCTCAGAGATGAGTTGAAGATGTCCGTTAGGACATCAACCAGTTGTTCGGCGCACTCTCTGAGTACTCGGCCTGGAATGAGGTGGGGTCCTGCAGCCTTAAGTGAATTGACCCTAGAGAGGGTCCTCTTCACATCAGCTACATACAGTAAATAAAATTTAACTGTAGAGAGACGGAGTACATGGTCGCTAGAAGCGGGTGTTGCTTTCCTCGTAGGCTCTTTGTTTTGTGCATCAAACCGTGCAAAGAAGTTGTTGAGCTCGTCTGGTAAGGAGGACCATGAACACACTGTTATTTGTTGCCCAGATGGGGATGGGGGAAGGCCCTGTAAGCCTCACGAACGTTGGAATAGACAATGTCCAAGCAGTTTCCCCCTCTCGTAGCAAAATTCACATGCTGGTAGAACTTTAGTAGAACTGACTTCAGGTTAGTGTGGCAATTATGAAAAATGCCTCTGGGTGCGCAGTTTCTAGCTTGCTAATGATTTTGTGCAGCTCGGCTAGCGCCTGGTTAGCATTTGAGCTAGGCGGGAGGTACACGGCTATGTAAGCCGCAGCCTGCGCGGGCGCCGCCATCTTGGATGCGTCTAATTGGATTAGGCTAATTGGGTACGCCAACTAGTCTAATCTGCATGTCTTTGGAATGTGGAAGAAAACCGGAGTACCTGGAGGAAAACCACCAAGCTCAGGGAGAACATGCAAACAGACCCAGAGGTGGGAATCAAACCCAGATCCTGAAGGTGCAAATGCGACAGTGCTAACCACTAAGCCACCCGCATTTTTATTAAATGAGAAATTAAAGGTAAAATTAGACTTTGCTTTGAAATCATAAATTCACAATACTAGAATGAATGGCTAGCATCCCATTTCGACTAGCTTCTCAGTAGGTTCTGAGAGCATGTCCAGCAAACTTTTCGGATCTTCCTGGAGTGCAACAGACCCCAAAACTAAAGTAAATAATCGATGCTAAATTATTTCTAAAATAAACGTTGGTTGGTATTCTTCTCAGTGATAAACATTAGCTCCCTGATTTGGGACTTCACTGTTTTGAAAGATGGTTATCTTCCTCTGTCAAATTAGAAAGCCTGGCAGAAATCCCACAGGGGTATCTCGAGACCAATTATAAATGCAAGTGAAGTAGCTGCAGTACTGTTGAAGTTCAGGAGTTGAATAAAGTTATGCTCTCTGAATTGCTATTTGCGGTTATGCTGTATTTTAACAATAAAGAAACTACTTCTTTTTGCAGCAGCCCTATGGGTCTTGTTTCAGTGTTCTTGGGGCATGATGACAAGTTCAGGCCTAGATAAAGTTCTGGACCGAATCTAAATATACAGTACATACATATATTTAGAGCACTATATATACGGATGCAAATAAATAGGTTGTTTAGCAAAGCATGGTTTATTTATAATATTAGGTTGATTCTTAGACAGTGTATACTGTAAAACTTAACCAGCATCATCATCTTTCAGCAAGTGATTGACAGGTACAAGCTTGCTCTTTCTGAAAAAGATGATCATCAATGCAGACACTTTAAATGCATATTGAAAGACCATCTGCATCAAGTTATGGCTGTCAGCTTGGCTTTGCTGATTAAAAGAAGTTGACAGGGCAGACAACCATCTGTAGGTTGTGTCTCATTTTGCAAAAAAAAAAAAAAAAAAAGAACAAGCAAATGAGTCCTATACAAGTATTAACTCTTCCTTCCTTCCTTCCTTCCTTCTTCCCTCCCTCCCTCCCTCCCTCCCTCTAAGACAAATTAATCGCTTAAGCTTGTGAGCTAGTTACTGTGCTCCTCTGGCAAACTCCATGATCCTTGTCTGTCTTTATTTTTGATAAGGTGCGGCCTCAATTTTAGTGGCGCGTCAGTGTGTGGATGGCTCATGTTTCCCAAGCGTTAATAATAATTTCGCTGATGATTGTGTGGCATTTCCTACTGGCTCTAGTGTCTATCAACTTTTCAGGAATCTTCTTGGGGTGCTTTCACACCTACAGCATTTGGTGCGCACCAAACGTGTTTGGTCCCTTGGTTCAGTTCGTTTGCGTTGATGTGAATGCAATCTCGGTACTTTGGTGCGCACCAAATCAATCGATCCGAGACCTGCCTGAAGGGGTGGTCTTGGACCGCTTTATCCGCTCTACTTTGGTACAGTTCGTCTGGTGTGAAAGCAATCAAACCAAATCTGATGAAATGGTATAGTTTAATGCACTTTGGGGTTGCGGGTAAAATTATTTTCCCTTCCTGATGACTCGATTACATTTTTCAAGCTCGACTCGCGATGAAATCAAACCGCGGAGAAACGTGGAGTGCCGAAGAAATTAAGTGCCTCTCTGTATTCACATTAAAGATGAAAAAATGTGTGGCTGGGCTGTTTCGATCGGCCAACGGATTACCTGATGGATCTGCAGGAAAATCGCCAGGTAATAACAAAGTGATCATTCAGGAGGACGGCACGTGTCTCCCTGAAGTGGCGCGCGATGCGCCATCGGCGACATGAATAAACCAGGGAACTGGTTTGGAGTCGCAGCCGTGAATCGTATTCGAAATTAATTATCTGAAAATAAAGATTTGCACGTACAATGCAGTGCGCGAGGATCAGCATCATGAGCGCAAAGCAACGCTGTTCCTCCATTATTGAAAGTGGCGCGATTTTCCGAAAATAGTCTGTTTCCGGTGCCGATGGGCTTCACGGTCTATTTTGGTTCGTTTAGAACTCTGCATATGTGAAAGAAAACCGTACCAACGTCTGTTTACTACATTGTAACATTTTTCTGACTGGTGCGGACTAAAGCAATCGAACTATAGGTGTGAAAGCACCCTTGGATCATACTAGCTCTTATGCTTTATCTTGGTAGACTGCTGTATTTCAGGCATGAAATAAGTGTGTAGGATAAAAATATGAGATGTCTAAGATGTTTGCAAAGAATTCAAAGACATAATAAGTCTCCTTCATCGGTTTCCCAAAACCCCCAAACAGTAAAAGAGGAAACTGAAGTGCAGCAGATAAAAAGAGAAAAGCAGGATTGTCTTTGAGTAGTTTATCGAATCAAATGCCACCAAACGATATCTAACTGTGCCCACCATCTCACTTTTTCTTGGCTTGCAAGCTTTTCAGCATACGCCTGCGTGCTTGAAGTGTAAATGTTTATTTCAAATGCATATTGCCTGGTTAGAATGCAAAATTAAACTATAAAGATTATTTATTATCTCTGGAAGTTGGCAAGCTAATCTATTCACATCATTAGTATTTGTAAGCGTGTTTCCATTTACGTCAAGGGCATAAAGAAAGGACATGCTAGCTGATTTTACACTGGTGCAACTGAAGATCAGATTTATTTTCATAATCAATCAAATCAAATCAAATTGATATAAAAGTTTTTATGTGTTTGTCTTTGAACCCAACAAATTTAACAAGAAAATTTGAAAAGCCAATGTTAGACAAAGACAAAGAAAAACATCAAGTTAGATTTTTCCACAGATGGCTGATTCATGCTGGTTAGGACAACTGTGTTAATTGATTATACAAGGAGCGTTCAAGTCAAACAGGGACTTGGGTTGACATTTCTCATAAATAAAGGTGAAAAACTGACATTGACAAAAGACTTAAAGTACAGTACAGGTTTGGAACTCTAAGCTGCAGTAAAGCATTTGAAAATCCACGATGAGGTTGGGGGTGGTGGTGGGGGGTTGGGGGGGGGGTCCAATGAACATTCATTCAGCATGTGGAACACCTGATCCTTGAAAACTGACAGATAACTTGTCGCCAACTTGCTGAAGAGACGAATCTGTCTGTGGGAACTGAACTGGCTATTAAAGGACTTCCTGTGAACTAGACAGTCCAAAAATAGCTGAGAAATCTTTATACCTTGATGATATCCAAGCATTAGTGAAATACTGGGATAAGTGCATTAGTATGTAAAAGGGGATTATATAGAGAAATAAAGGTAGTATTTATTCTTATACCTGTGTTCTGTTATGCTGCACAATCAAAAGTCCCAGTTTGATTTGAACATTCCACAATATCAATATGGTTATCAAAATAATAGGAACAGTTGTTATTACAATTTAATACAGTTTAACAGCATCATAGACTATATCCTATGTTACTCAGGAGCTGAAGTAACCAAAAGGAGTTGAGTGTGAGAATGTAACCACAGCCTCCTGATGTCGCGCCTTCAATACTGATGGCGTTTACCTTTACTGGAGGAATGCACTGTAACACCACAGGTCTCATGGCAGGCAGATCCATAGGCAGCTATGCCACGGAATTCTGAACGGGCAGATCTGCAGGCAACCACACGTTCGGTTGCTAGGCAACACCTTAATAGAGGCAATCAGAAGAGATGCACAGCACCTGAGCGCACTCCTATATAAGCCCCTTAAACTCAGCACTTTGGTGTATGGACATTTAGGTGCTCTGGTGTAAGAGGTTTTTATGAAAGTGAAAAAGGAAAGGGAAAAGAATAGAAAATACATGTTAAAAAAACTAAAGAAAATAGATGTTGAAAAAAAAGAAAAGACAAAAGAAAATGTTTAAAAAGAAAAGAAAAAATATATGTTGAAAAGAAAATATATGTTGAAAAGAAAATATGTAGAAAAGAAAAAAGAATATATATATTGAATGGAAAAAATATGTATGTTGAAAAGAAAAGAAAATACATGTTAAAAAAACAAAAGGAAATGTGTTGAATAAAGAGAAGACACAAGAAAATATGTAGAAAAGGAAAAATAATATATATTGAATAGAAAAAAGAAATATATGTTGAAAAGAAAAAAGAAAATATATATTAAAAAGGAAATATGTAAAATAAGAATAATTATATAATATAATTTCTATTTAATATATATAAGAATATATATTAAATTGAAAAAACAGAAAGTATGATGAAAAGAAAAAATGTCATGGAAAATATATGTTGAAAAAAAGAGGAAAGGAAAGAAAATATAGAGAAAATAAAATACATCTTGAAAAGAGAACAACAAAAAAAGAGTGTATATGTTGAATAGAAAAAAGAAAATGTGTTGAAAAGAAAAAGACATGGTGAAAAATGAAAAAGAAAAGAAAATATTTGTTAAAGTAGAAAGAAAGGTTTAAGGCTTTTTCTTAACAAAATTCTTCTAAGACTTCGAAGAAATTTAAGAAGTAGCCTTATTTATGGAATGGGAAAGAATCTTCCTAAAGAGTACGTTCAGGCATTCTCGCACTCCTTTTCCCCAGCACTTTACACCAAGCGTCTTTAATACATACCATCCATCTCCTTCACCAGTGGTCTGCTCTGAGCTTTCAGTGCTGCTTCCACCTGAACCAGTTCTTCTTTTCTGCCCCAACCAGTTCTACTCCACCTGGCCCTCATAGTTAACTAGTGCTGAGTTGGCTTCTGTTACTACCCTCCTACCATCCTACCAAGAAGATCAGGGTCCGGTTTCTCGATAAAGCGCACTATTTGCGCGCTAAGAAGACTCTTAAGATATATCTTACGTTAAGTGATAATTTTTCTAAGTGTATTTCTCGAACTGTCTCTTAGGAGTCTTCTTAAGTCGCTGCCTCTTACGTCCGACGTTACGCGGCGCTGTCTACAGTGAAGGTCCTGAATTAGCGGACATCGGTGGCTCAGGGATCGATTTTTAAGAATTGCGTTAAGAAAGACGGCACTTTCTATGCAAATTAAACATTGCACTAAATTATTTTAATAGCGTTTATTTCGACATGGGTTAACTTAACAATAACATTCCATAATAGAAAAATATATAAATTAATTTACCAAACTGTCGCTAATATTTTCATGTAACATGTGGCCATGAAACGAACCGGGTATACAATCATAGTTGATTGACAAACAGCTGATAACATTCTTCACCAGCTTCAGAAACAATGTCAGTTGTTGGGGTTGTATAGCGCACTTATGGAATGAATACGATGAGATGACAGAGTGGAGGTTTAATACCCCTATCTCACCTACGCGGGGCCGTAAGTGCGGTTCATTATGATTCGGCGCGAGTTTTAGTGCTGTTATTACGTTTCCATTTTACCACGCAAAAAATAAACATGTTTAACATGTGGAAGCTCGCGGATCTTGCAGATCTTCGCGGACCGTCGGGCGGCCACTCGAGGCGGATCACGGTGCCTAATACCGCTCTCTCACCTGTGTGGCCTGACTCATCTCTGTGAGCTGCCGTGATTGCCCACAACGTTCCTTTAACGTTCCGCAAAGTTCTGCAAGGTCTGCAAGCTTCCGCGAGGACCAGCAAAAAATTAAACGTTCAATTTTTCACACGGAAAGATGGAAACGTAATCACAGCGCAAAAACTCGGGGTGAATCATGATGAACACTACTTATGGCCACAGCACGAGACTGTGCAGGTGAGATAGGGGTATAATCTCATAACGAGTCAAACCGCATAGGTGAATACTGTAGGGGTATTACACATTACAATCACCCAGAAAAATTAATGGATGCGGGGTTTGAAACTCCCATTTTCTCATTTAACTAAATCAAATTTCATAAAATTAAAACGTGTCAAAAGAAAAACCCATAAAGTTATGGATAATGGCTAATGATCAATGAAACATATTGTAGCGTTTTTCGACGCTAGCAGGGATCTTGGAGTACGAGTGAGCTTACTTGCTCCCCAATGCAAATGGCTGGGGAGTAGTTTATTACTCTCAGCACAAGCACACATACACAGATCAAGCACACACACATAAACGCACCCAACTTGGCCGAAGCCACTAACCCAAACACCCTTCTCTCTCATGGTAGAGACAGAGAAAACCCCCGCAAAGCATGACGGTCTTCAGCCGCCGACCCGCCCACGCCACACTGCCCCCACCCGAGCTGTGACCGTCCCCGGTCACCATGACTCTCAGTCTTGGAGGCGTGAAGGCGGTCGGGGCTGTGCACGCCGGGGTCCTTTTGTAGTGCACATTGTCCCGGAGGCGGTCCGGCCTCCGCAGAGTTTGATGTCTCGCCGGCGTGCGGCTG
Organism: Channallabes apus; assembly: GCA_030522415.1. Taxonomy (NCBI): domain Eukaryota; kingdom Metazoa; phylum Chordata; class Actinopteri; order Siluriformes; family Clariidae; genus Channallabes; species Channallabes apus. The sequence goes on along the minus strand of CM060105.1, from coordinate 24,309,620 downwards.
GTAAGGCGCAAGACGGTCTCAGTGGAGCAACACTCGCGCCCGCCCCACCAGCCGCACCCGGTAGATGAAATCAGAGAGCCGCGCGAGTACCGTACAGGGGCCCACCCAGTGAGACATGAGCTTGGGTGAACGCCCTCTCTTCCTTCCGGAACACACCCACACCTGCTCACCAGGAGCAAAGCCTCGCCCCCGGCTGTGAGTGTCCACGCCCACACGCTCCACAGGCGCCCCCACCCGAAAGTCCAGCAGCGATGCTCGCGAGCGCTGGGTGGGGCCCTTCTTTGCCATGTAGTGGACAAAGCGTTCACTGACTAGCGGCGGAGCAGGTGAAACGACTGCGGGCGATGCTCTCGGCGAAGGAGTAACTCTGCACACGCGCTCTTCACCTCGCTCGCAGTACCGACGACGCGCTTTGCTGCCCGGAGGTTCACCTGGCGCTCGTCCGACGGCTGCTGGGGTACGCTGTCCCTCAGACCCAGGAGCGTTGCCCCGGCATCGCCGCGAAACCCCAGAGACTATTCCGTTGTCTAGCCGTGACGGGTAGCCCTGTCCCCGGCTAGATTCACCTACCGAGTGCCCCCGAGCTGCGGGCGATCGCTCGGCTCTTTCGCCGTGATGCACCGCAGTTATGGGTTCAGCGCGCTGTGCTGCACGTAGCGCCTCGGTGAGGGAAGCTGGTGCTGCTAACCTGATGTGCTCCCCGAGCGGCGGCGGTCGAAGCCCACGAAGAAAAGCGCGATACGCTAGCTCTTCCTGTTTAGTCGGCTCACACTCTGGATAGCCCCGGCGCGCCAGGCCTCTTAAGTCCATGGCGAACGCGTCCAGTGGCTCAGATGCACGCCGCTCGCGGACTGCCAGCTCCTCGCACGCTGCTTCTTGATGGTCACCGGCGCCGAACCGGAGGTGAAGCGACTCTCGGAGCTTTGCCCAGTCCTTCCGCTCATCGGCCCGGAGGTCTTCCAGTGCCCGGAGCGCGGCGCCCTTCAGCGAGAGAGCAACCCTTACGGTCGTTTCCGCCGGAGACCAGCATGCGAAGTCGGGGGCTAGCTCCACTTGGGCGAAGAACGCGTAGGGCTCGACGGCGCCGTTGTAGGAAGGAAGGCGCAACTGCAGAGCACATCGCCGGCACGGAGCTGTAGCTTGCTCCGGCACTTGCACAGTGTCACCGTTGGGCTCCGTTCCGAGATCCAGTGCCGGGATCCTCATCTCGCCGGTCCATTTTCGTCGTGCCGCTTTGCTGGCACTGGTTCCATCCGGGAGATGCTTCTTCCGGAGTCGTGCTGCAACTCGGCGGCCCTTCTGAATCTTTCGCAGGTCCTCCGCCGTTCGCTCAAACTCAAAATTCTCCATCCCACTTCTGACACCAATGTAGCGTTTTTCGACGCTAGCAGAAAAACTTGGATCTTGGAGTACGAGTGAGCTTACTTGCTCCCCAATGCAAATGGCTGGGGAGTAGTTTATTACTCTCAGCACAAGCACACATACACAGATCAAGCACACACACGTAAACGCACCCAACTTGGCCGAAGGCACTAACCCAAACACCCTTCTCTCTCATGGTAGAGACAGAGAAAACCCCCGCAAAGCATGACGGTCTTCAGCCGCCGGCCCGCCCACGCCACAATATTTTAAATAAAAAGCAGCGAGCAGCTGGACATCGGGACGGGGAGTGTAAGTACGATGCGTTGGTCTGGCACACGCAGGTCTGAGCAGCTCAAGAAGCTCCATAATCTGTTGCCTTGGAAGGCAAAATCTTTTTTTTTTTTTTTAATAACGACCACGGGGAGAATATGAAAAGTGCTGAAGTTTTGTCTAAAGGAAACATTTACATGACCCACACCCATTCTTAAACAGGTCTACAGTATATTCCATCATTAATACGACTTTGATACAGTAACGTGCCATAATGTGTTTGCATACTGCTGATTTATAAAGACTGCTGCTCAGTGGCGGCCACTAGCTTCTTGAGCTGAAACTACGCTAAGTATGAGTTAAGGTTGGTCCAGACCAACCTTACGAACGTGTGACTTACATGTAGCTAAGAGATACTTAGCGTAAGAACGTTTCAGGAAATGCGCCATAACGTTAAGAGAGAGGTTAAGGTACAACTTAAGAACTACTTAGCGATAAGAAGCTTTCGAGAAACCGGGCCCTGGTCATTAAAACTTTAGACTTTTTCAGGGGGAAAAAAACAGCCAGATAGGAGGAAACATGGAGAAAGAGAACAGCCATTTGTATAAATTTTTTGAGTCAATCTTAATAATACAAAAACTGGTAGCTACAGTATACCAAGGCTCTTTCTTTCTGTCTGTCTTTCTTTCTTTCTTTCTCATGAATTTAGCAATTTGTTGGCTAGTTAAGGGATATTATATTTTATACATGCTTGTTTATTTTTTTCATAATCATTTAAAATAAAATTTACATTTAGGCATTTGGCAGATGCAGAGTGACTTACAAATCCAGATCCAAAGTGATTTACAAAAGTGCTTTAAAGTTTCTGTCATTGGAATGATACTTACACTGGGTTACTATATTACTAATTAAGTGCCATCAGTCAAACACAGTTGGAAAGGGGATTTAAAATTTGTATTTTTTTTTATATAATTAAAAAAAATAATTTTTAGTTTTTCTCAATATTTTGTGGAAAATGTCTAATAAAATATACAATAATAATAATAATTATATAATAATAATAATTATTATTATTATTGTATATTTTATTAGACCAAGAACACATGGATACTTATTACACTTATTTTCTTTTTCTTTACATGTACCTATGTGTGTCACCTATAGTACATTATATATAATGATGCTCTTGCAACCTGTTGTGCCTCTGCTCAGGAGCTGAAATTAGGGCATTTTTTTCCTTCCTTGCAGATGTCATCCCTTCTGCCACATGGCATCTCATGGTGGGCTCAAACATAGTTTCATTCATAATGTCTCCCACTCTGTAGGTAAAAGGGAAACCTTGGGGACAATCGACTGATTCATTGGCAAAGTCTGAGGGAATATAGCTCTCCACCAGGTCTTAATCTTGCCAAATGAGGTCTTGCTCTTGAATGGTGTCCGTTGGTGTGTGCTTGGATTGGCCAATGGAATTGCTCACTTTATAGTGCGATGATAGTAATTAGTTTGTCAATGCAAGAATATTCTCCATAAACAAAGAATGTGATCAGCAGTTCGATATACTGTAGAGAACTTTTGGAACGGAATGTTCTGGAGTTAGACATAAAATCTGAAAGCGTTCAGGTGTACTCTAATGTGGTATAAAATTCACTGGCCGTTAAGGAGCCTGACTCAACTCCTCCTAGTGCCAAGAGGATACTGTAAAGAAAAAGGGGGTGATTTGAGACATTTCAAATGTATTGATGCCCAAGTGTCATATGAATGTGATTTGCAATTTTATGTTGTGTTAGAAAGTTGTATTGTTTAATTTGCTAATATTATTGGCTTAATCGAGCGTATCTTGAATTGCTCCCTGATTTTATGTGCATGTTTATTTCTGTTCACAGATTTTAAAGTCAGCAGTCTGCCTGATGGTAACACAACCCTGCATTACAGACACATTTATTTATTTATTTATTTATTTATTTATTTTGTCATTTATCCATTCATTTTTTTCAGACTCTGTACAAGGTTGTTTGCACTCAGTCTGTAGATTTTATGCAAGCTTTTGGGAAACCTAGGAAAGTTGTATTGATACTGCTGAAAAAAAAAGTAATTATTATTTTTTTTTTTTTTCAATCTCAATGTCATGTGTCTAGATGATTAGCTGCTATTACAGCAGTTGTTTTACACTTTGCATTTGTTAAATAACGGTAAGATATTTATAGTAATCAGTATGTTGTATTTTTGTGTATGTGTTTATTAAAATAAATTAAACTTTACTTCATGTTATACTATAATTTAAACTTCATATGAGTTCAGTTTTACCTCCTGTAAAAAAGGGTTACACATGCGTGATCAAATGTAATTGGAATAAACTCAAGCCAAGTTCAGAATCCCGGCACCTGACCCAGAGTAACCACAAAAGTCCAGTGTGGCCACAGATAGCTTGCAGTACAGCTGGCAAAATCTTCACACACAGCCTTACTTTTCTCCTTTGTTCCTGGAAGCCCCAGGGTCTTCATATCTTCCCTGGTGGAACAGCACACAGTATTCTTGGCCATGGAAAAACCTCTGTAGAGAGCCCAGTGTGATGTTCCACAAACCAACCAGAAGAGGAAGAGAAGACAAAATTAATAGATCTTCATGCAGAATTGGCTGGAGCATGTTTATGGAGTAAGGGGAACGACGGTCATAGAACTGGCACAGTGGGATTAATGAGGATGTAGGATTTGGGTTTCACATGTTAAAACTGATTGAAGATTTGGAAACCCTACGTAAAAGTACATAAGTATTAGCAGCAATAAAATGTTGAAATTATATATATATATATATATATATATATATATATATATATATATATATATATATATATATATATGGTTTCCTCCGGGTACTCCGGTTTCCTCCCACAATCCAAAGACATGTAGGTTAGGCTAATTGACATTCCAAATTGCCCGTAGTGTGTGAATGAGTGTGTGTATGTGAGTATGTGTGTGCCCTGCGATGGATTGGCACCCTGTCCAGGGTGTACCCCGCCTAGTGCCCTAAGTTTCCTGGGATAGGCTCCAGGCCCCCGCGACCCTGTATATAAGGATAAAGCGGTACAGAAAATGAATGAATGAATGAATATATATATATATATATATATTGTTTCATTCATTATTATCAAGGATAACATCTTCTTCGTCTTTCGGCTGTTCCCTTTCAGGGGTCGCCACAGTGAACCATCTGCCTCCATCTAACCCTATCCTCTTCTCTCACACCAACTAACTTCATGTCCTCTCTCACTGCATCCATAAATCTCTTTGGTCTTCCTCTAGACCTCCTGCCTGGCAGTTCCAACCTCAGCATCCTTCTACCGATATATTCACACTCTCTCCTCTGAACATGTCCAAATCACCTCAATCTGGCCTCTCTGACTTTATCTCCAAAATATCTAACATGGGTTGTCCCTCTGATGAACTCATTCTTGATCCTATCCATCCTTGTCACTCCCAAAGAGATCCTCAACATCTTCAGCTCTGCTACCTCTAGCTTTGCCTCCTGTCTTCTCTTCAGTGCCACTGTCTCTAAGCCGTAGAGCATTGCTGGTCTCACCACTGTCCTGTACACCTTTCCTTTCATTCTCGCTGATACTCTTTTATCGCACAACACACCTGACACTTTTCTCCACCCATTCCAACCTGCCTGTACTCGTCTCTTCACCTCCTATGAACAGGTCTTCTGTCGCACCTACAGCACATCTTACCACTGTCTTACAGCTCTCATACATGTCCTCATACATGTCCTGCACCACTCTAACATACTTCTCTGCCACTCCAGACTTCCTCATACAACACCACAGCTCCTCTCTCGGCACCCTGTCGTACGCTTTCTCTAAATCTACAAAGACACAATGCAACTCTTTAGTACCTTCTCTGTACTTCTCCACCAGCATCCTCAAACCAAATACTGCATCTGATGTACTCTTTCTAGGCATAAAACTATATTGCTTGTCACAAATTCTCACCTCTGCACTTAACCTAGCTTCCACTACTCTTTCCCACAGCTTCATTGTATGGCTCATTAGCTTTATACCTCTGTAATTGCCACAGCTCTGCACATCTCCCTTGTTCTTAAAAATTGGCACCAATACACTTCTCCTCCATTCCTCTGGAATCCTCTCACTCTCCAAGATCTCGTTAAACAAACTAGTCAGAAACTCTATTGCCACCTCTCCTAAGCACTTCCATACCTCCACAGGTATGTCATCAGGACCAACAGCCTTTCCACTCTTCATCCTCTTCAACGCCCTTCTCACCTCACTTTTACTAATATTTGCTACTTCCTGCTCCACAACAGTCACCTCTTCTACTCTTTGTTCTCTTTCGTTTTCCTCATTCATCAACTCCTCAAAGTTCTCCTTCCATCTTCCCATCACCCTCCTGGCATCTGTCAGTACATTTCCATCTCTATCTTTAATCACTCTAACCTGCGGCACATCCTTCCCATCTCTATCTCTTTGCCTCGCCAACCTGTACAGATCCATCTCACCCTCCTTACTGTCCAGCCTAGCATACAAGTCCTCATATGCTCTTTGTTTGGCCTTTGCCACTTCTACCTTCACCTTACGGTGCATCTCCCTGTACTCCTGTCTACTCTCTTCAGTCCTCTCAGAGTCCCACTTCTTCTTAGCTAGCCTCTTTCCCTGTATACACTCCTGGACTTCCTCATTCCACCACCAAGTCTCCTTGTCCCCTTTTCCCTTACCTGATGATACACCAAGTACCCTCTTACCTGTCTCCCTGATCACATTGGCTGTAGTTGTCCAGTCAACTGAAAGCACCTCCTGAATACCCATAGCTTGTCTCAACTCCTCCCTGAAGACTACACAACATTCTTCCTTTCTCAGCTTCCACCACTTTGTCCTCTGCTCTGCCTTTGTCCTCTTCACCTTCCTCACCACCAGGGTTATTTTACACACCACCCTTCTGTGTTGTCTGGCTACACTCTCCCCTACCAACACCTTGCAGTCACTGATCTCTTTCAGATTACAACGTCGTTATCAAGGATAACATAATTTTATAAATAAGGTACTGTGGTGGAAATTCTGAAACCAATATAAAGACAAGTAATCCATACACTGGGTAAGAGCAAAGTAACAAAGGTTTTATCTTAAACTTCTGCAGAAGGACCAGTCTCATACAGCAAACAGTTGCAGCATAGAGAAAGGTGATCTCTTTCTCTAGCTGACCTATTTTATACACAAACATCTCTGTTAACATAATCAACGCCCCGTACGTGAAGTTCCTACATTCAAACTCATGACTCTTTATCTGCCCCAGACTAGATGTCCATACCTTATCATTTATTCAGGGACAACTACAATCAGGTTGTTTCTATTCTGTTCTCGGCCTTGTGTCTCTAAGCTTCGACAAACAAGTTCAAACTTCTAAGGCCTACGTTACACACTTACTACAAGAATCAAATAGGATTAATACATAATTAAAATATGATTTTTCCATTACAGTACACACACTGTATATTTTAAATTATTATTAATAGTAAATAGTCTAGTAATGTGCACATAATCTGTATAATATTGGTCTCTTTAGAAATGAACTGTACATATTGCAAATTATTCAAAACATTTTTATTGATAACCTCTACACATTGCAATATGAAGTACAGAACAGGTAGTCCCCTATTTAGAAACATTATGGTTATGAACTTCAGGAGATACGAACGGACCGCGGTTCTACGTTCATTCACAGATGCGAACAAATGATGGAAGTAGCTCACGTGTACTCTACAAAAAAGACACTGCAGTGCACCAGATGCTAATATTTACAGTCATGCACAGTGACTAAAATCAGTGTATATTGTATGTGTGTGCATGGTGAATAATCTTAATTTTGGAAATTCATTTGGTAGTTCACAGTCCAATTCAGTGGAAAATGGCTCCACTGTATTGGATGGCTGAGATAAAATGGCGTCCAGGATTCCCCTCATGATTTAAAGGCGCAGAGACAACACTGTTACATTTCCTGATTCATTTCCTTAGGCACGTTTATGGTTTTTTGCCTTATGGTGGCAGTATAGTGAAAGGGGACAGAGATTTAGTCAAGTGGATTGGTATGCTTTACATTGTATATTCGTGTCAAAGGCGTATAAGACTTACAGAGGTGGAAAGAGTAATAAAATTTTGTACTCAAGTACAAGTACTGTTACTTCAGTGAAATTTTACTTAAGTGCAAGTAAAGTTACCCTTATAAAAATCTACTCAAGTAAAAGTAAAAATTAGCTCATTAAAAATTTACTCAGAATAAAAGTTACCGAGTTACTTTTTTATTTTTATTTGTTAACAGCGGGGGTGGGATGAGGCATTCTAGCGTAGTTCAAAAAAGATGAGCAGATATAAATCTCAAACTATTATATTGTATTAAAGGAACACCTTTGAATAATAAAGCTGTTGTCTTTGTTGTGCTTGAAAATCAAAGTGGTCACTTAAATATGGTGTTACGTCCCAGTCTAGGGCCAAACAGCAAAAGAATGGTTCAGGGTTCTATTTTAAACTGTATGGAAATGGTGGTATATGGCAGAAAGAACTAGATCCAATCATTAACTGATGAAATAATGAGGTTTGTATATACAAAACACACACACACACACACACACACACACACACACACACACACACACACACACACACACACACACACACAACAGGAGGCGGAGGATCAGATTCAGGGTGGACCCAGGCCAAAATGTAGTAGGTCTTTCGGCTGCTCCCGGCAAGGGGTCGCCACAGCGGAATATCCAGTCCGCACTACAACTTGGCACAGGTTTTACGCCGGATGTCCTTCCTGACGCAACCCTCCCATTTTATCCGGGCTAGGGACCGGCACTGTATCCAGTGGCTGGGGTGTGGGCACTGGCTGGAATCGAACCCGGGCCGTCCGCATGGCAGGCGAAACACCTACAAAATGGTATTTATATTTAGTAGCTAGATTACCTGCAAAAAAAAAAAAAAAACACAAACAAAAATGCAGGTACCTTCCTGTACTCCCTAAACCAAAAACAGTGAAATATATACAAAAAATATATACAAAGACCAACCAAACCAAAGGGACAAAGCAATAATCAAAGTCAATGGGAGGCAAAAAGTCAAAACCGGAATACACAACCAAATATCAAAACGCCAAAATCACAATCTCTTTCCTCTTTCCTGCGACTCTCTTCGGTTTATCTATGGTCGCGCTAGTCGATGACGTCACTCTCAGGGCAGAAGCGACCATGTGGAATGTCAGGTAGATGCCGATGTCAGAAAACCTGGAGTGGAGTCTGGAGCGGCGCGACCAGGACATGATACACACACGCGGTGCAACGAAGCATTTATACAAAGCATAATATATTTATTATTTTAGCATTTTCATTCATTTATTTTTTACTCAGTAGCGAATATGATTCAAAATGTAGCGAATTACAATACTTCAAACAAAACGTACTTAAGTAAAAGTAAAATTACAACTTTTAAAAACTACTTTAAAAAGTAGAAATACACAAAAAAACAACTCAATTACAGTAACGCGAGTAAATGCAATTCGTTACTTTCCACCTCCGAAGACTCACTTTGTCAGACTTAAGAACAAATCTGAGTAGAACTCGTTTGTAAGTTGGGGACAATTTTTTATGTTAGTAGTAACAAATGTTTAGCATGAAGTAAGAAGAATTGTTTATGTACACTGTGAAATAGAACACAGCTGTGCTAAGTAAGGCTATACTTTGGGGTCAACATTGGTAAGTTGAGAACTCCACCCATGTCAGGAGGTGTCCGAGATAAATAAAAAAAAAAAAATCACTTTAGAAAGTGAATATAAAGTTTAAGTAATTACTTCATTATACTACCCCACCCTGATACTGTATACTTAAAGTGTAACCCTGCTACGATACTTTCTTTACTTATCAAAGAAATTCTTTACTTGCCAATTCTCTGAGAAAGTCAACCACTTTATCATATTTTACAACAATAATTAGTAAACTCATCATTATGATATGATATTTGAAGGACTGTATTGACTGGTTTTCATTATTGTAGAATGGTTTACAATTCCCAATCCCCCTCCACCCCCATGTAAATTACGCATATAGTGATAAAGGTTTTTCCACAGAAATTACTTCACTGCAAATTATCTGACACTTGCCATGATTTAAAATCTGACTTTCAGACATGATAGATAATTTGCCTTGTTTTAAAAATTACTTACTTGTTTTTAATACTTGATTTTATATCATAATCTTAAACTGAGCATGAGTATATCATTTTGTCTTTATTAGTCCAGAAATCCTAAATTGGATAGAATAGCTCTTAAAATAAGCTAAATTAGTTATTTCACCAGACGTCTCACAAAATAAAACTTCTTTTAAGATTCTTTGACAAACTCAGTTTGCTTGATTTAAAAATCTTATTTCAAGATTTTTTATCAAGTAAAATTTACTTGCTGCATGGACACATAATTTCACTAGTTTTTTTTAAATCAAATGTAGTAATTGTTTCTTATTTTTAGACTAACAATTTTTGCAGTGTTGGTAGAAGGTTATGAGTTTAAATCCCAGCCCGGACTGAACAAAAAGCTGCCATTTTTTTTATGCACATTTTAATATATGCACATTTTAGTTGAATCATTTTAAATGTTACATCACTTGTGATTTTAAATAACTTTTAAGTCCAACAATTTTGGACTCTTCCGAGACAAGAAGATGTTCTCTGCTGCATTCCAACAGGCTCTTTTGACCACTGACCACTGAGAACACCTGGAAATCCAGCTCCTGCTAGTTCATCATCAGAGAATGAATACATTCATTCTGAGCTGACTCTGGCTTGGAGAATTTAATGCTTAAACAGTTACTTATTGGGGATAGCTTTTTATAATAAGCCCAGTCATTGGCACTCAGCCTATGGTACAATCCGTGAACAATTCTAAGGTAGTTCTAACCCATCAGGAGGTCACCACAAGCAGTTTTCAGCTTTTTTTGTAGGTAATGATATTTAAATATATCTTCAGTGTGCCTGAAAAGCACCTTAATACAGATACTGCTTTTCTAATGTATTTTAATCTAACGTTTTTCTTCTTTGTGGCTTGTGCTTAAAATTACAAGTACGCTATTTATCTTAAAGTAGATGGGCCTTGTAGACTTTTATGTGAGGAAAATGAACACATTTTAACTTCTGCATTAAATATTGAGATTAAAAAGAAAAGTTTGTGTTCTACAGAGAGGGGAAATACGTTTTCAGACATTGTTGTTTTAGTTTACCATGCTTCCTCTGCAGTTATCCTTGGTTCTACAAAAATTGCTCTACAGCAATGTTGTACAAAAATTGTTCTTGTCCAAGTTGTACCAAGTGTCCTTGGGGAATTTTCTCATGTAGCAAGTAGCAATTACAGTAAAGTTAAAGAAATTTTATAAAGTGTATAGGGTCAACATTTATCCAGCATCCCTTCCTGCTAAAGAGGATTGAAATTTTATGAAGTAGAAATGGCCAAAGCAAGCGTTGTACAATAACCTCAATTCCAATTATGTTCACAAGAATGCCATAGCATTGAATTGAAACATGGGGATGGGAGCATAAAGACATGGTACTGAATCGCAGCAAAGAGTTAACTGAATATAATGAGAAAAAAGGGCATTTCATTAAGACTAATTAAAACTCCCTGAGATGGCAATATGAAGAATCCTTGAGAGAAACCAGACTCAACCCATCCTCATTTGGGTGATATCAGATTAGATATAGAAAGGATTGATTTGTGGCCATGCATAGAAAAAGTCCCAGATGCTGGAGAAAAAGCATCACACTACGGTGTCACTGAACGTGATGTTACTCAATATGATTAAGTTTAAGGCACCGTCACAGCTGACCTTTTTGAGATATTAAAAATCCCTCTACAATTTTGCACCCTCAATGTCTTTAGGCTCAGTTTGGTAGTAATCATATAAATTCCCTAGGAGGAGCATGTCAAATTCAAGTGCATTTTGGCAAAAGGCACAAAATAACTGACTTTCTGTTGAGTTGAGCCAATGACATGCAATTTGCAAGTTGTTCCTCTCAGTGAGCTCTAAATGTGAACCAGGTTTCACATGAATACGGTCGTGTGTATGAGCTATGCAGCAAAATCTTGTGTGAGGGCCCAGAGCCATGCCTCAATTTTATGCCTGATATTTACACTTTTATTATTAAAAAAGTTCATGAAGTCCTCACTATTGCATGATGTTGTTGTGGAGATTTCTGTAGTGGTCTTATTTCTGGTTAATTTCGCTACAGTATTAAATAAACATCTAGGATTATTTTTATTTTCTTCTATAAGAGTGGAGAGATACGTTGATCTAGCTACACTAAGAGCTTTCCTATAGTTCAGGATGCTCTCTTTCCATGCTATTTGAAATACTAACAATTTAGTTTGACGCCATTTACGCTCTAATTTCTGAGCGGTCTGTTTTAAAGTGCGCGTGTGATCGTTATACCAGGGAGCGAGTTTCTTATCTTGAATAATTTTTCTTTTAACTGGAGCTACATTATCTAAGGTACAACGAAATGTCGATTCTAAATATTCATTCGCCTGATCGAGTCCTGTGGGGTCAGACAGTGACCTAATCAAAGTTGGTAACTCTGGGAGATTACTGATAAAACTCTGTGTGGTGGTTGATGTGAATGTACGTTTAATACGGTAGCGCGGTGCTGTGCGTACATTATCACTGTGACACACTTGAATGGAGACAAGATAGTGATCTGAGATAATTTCAGACAGTGGAATTGTGAATAAATTTCTTATACTTAATCCGAAGAATATTATTAAGTCTAAAGTGTGACCTGCTTTATGAGTGGGTCCTACTACACACTGATTTACGCCTACGGAGTCCAGTATGGACATAAATGCTGTTCTCAGAGGGTCTTCTGGATTCTCAAAATGAATATTAAAATCTCCAGCAATTAACACTTTGTCTACAGAAACGACTAGGTTTGAGATGAAATCTGAAAATTCATTAAGAAATTCAGAATACGGCCCTGGAGGTCTGTAAATTATAATTAGTGGAATCGACTGAGCTGACTTAATATACTTAAATACACTTATGTTACTATGAAGAATTTCAAATGAGTTAAATTTGTGTCCGTGTTTTGTACGATAGACAGATTATCATTATGAATAACTGCGACGCCTCCTCCTCTACCAGTTAACCGAGGCTGGTGTATGTAGCTGTACCCAGGAGGACTAGCTTCATTTAGAGCTACATACTCTTCCTGTTTAACCCATGTTTCAGTTAAACAGAGTATATCAAACACCTGATCTGTGATCATTTCATTAACAATAACCGCTTTTGATGTGAGAGATCTAATATTTAACAGTCCTAACTTCAGATCAGAGGTGCCGGCTGCGCGTTCAGTATGATCTGAGTTTGTGGTCTTTATGTTAATTAAATAATTGAAACAGACTTTCTGAGTCTTTCTACATTTTTGTTTAGATCGGGGAACAGACACAGTCTCAATATGGTGAACACTAAGTGACGACTCTGTGCAGCTAGCAGACGGTTGGTTTAGCCTGTCTGTCTGCTCCCTGGCCTGGGCTTTGGATTGTCACTGATTAACTAGACCTCTACTGAGACTATGAGCTATACTACAGGAAATGAGAGCAGCACCTTCCCGAGTGGGATGGACACCGTCCCGCCCTAACAGGCCAGCTTTGCCCTCAAAGGTCTTCCAATTGTCTATGAAGCCCACATTATTTTCCGAGCACCACCTGGACATCCATAATAGGGCATAATAGGGCATCCGGCGTAAAACCTGTGCCAAGTTGTAGTGCAGACTGGATATTCCGCTGTGGCGACCCCTTGTCGGGAGCAGCCGAAAGACCAACAATAATAATAATAATAATAATAATAATAATAATAATTGTGACGGTTGACCCCTAGAGGGCGCCTAACGCCCGTTTTTGGTTTCGTTTGTAGTTTTGTTTGTGTTTTGTATTTAACTTCGTTTCCCAGTTTGCACCTCGGTCAGGTGACGTAGAAGCTCACCTGAACCGAGGTAAGCCAATTCTTAGTTGATTAGTTTATGGATAAATAGCCTGACTGAATAGCAGTCAGGCATCTAGCTTTTGTTGTAGTTAAGTTCAGTTTGTGTTTGGTGTATTGTTTCCTTTTAATGATTAATAAAAAGAAACTAAAGAACCGTCAGCTCGCCTCCTCCGCATTCATGCCGCGCACACACTCCAGATGCAAACACCGAAAGAAACATGACAATAATAATAATAATAATAATAATAATAATAATAATAATTCCTGTACTCAAAGTTGCACAAAGTTGCAAAGATGATGTCCATGACCTGTTCTATTTGTTTTGTTTTTTATTATGTATTTATAGATTTTTTTAGGCAATTACCAACCAACCAAGCAAAACAATCAAAAAAGTCATTTGTATTTAGTATGGTTTCAGTAAATATTTAATTACAAAAGTCATCAACTCCAGTGAAATATTCAGAGAACAAAACACACTACCAGCCAGAGAAAACAGTAGGGGGTCATGCAGCGAAATCATCCACCATATATAATTGTTCAAACACTCACATTAATGCTGACATTAAGGCTATACAGTTGACTCAGTAAAGAGGCAAAGCCATTTGAATGAGGGATAAAGGTTGAACATAGATAGAAGACATAAATAAGGCTGGAGAATGGGTTATAGTTGAGGTATTAGATCACTTCTAGTGGAGAAAGGAGAATGCCTGGGGCTGAGTGAAATGGCTGACTCTAAAAGCTCTATGGAGAGCCATGAATGATGGCAGTGAGCAAGGTTCCACCCTAAAGCACACTGTGCTACACTGCTATAACTCTGCCATTGCTAGAAAGAAGAGGGCTAGACTGGATACAAACACTTCTGGGGTTTTAAACAGTAGTGATCCCTCATGGCAGTCTCTGCAGTTGACACCATTGTGTGTAGGTGTGGGTTTTTATTTCTTAATTTTTATTTATTTACGTTACTTCAAAATGTCACATATCAGTGGGCTAAGCGATAAAACAAATTAGAACTGCTTGTTATTACTATTTATCACTTGCCGAATTTATTTGATAAATGTACTTATTATAGTTCTGCTTCAGCATCATGTACCGCCATAACTTTAAGCAAAACATCTTGAGCAGATGTTACAGGCACTGACTGCTCCCCAGAAAACGAACGTGGCATAAATACAGAGCGAGAACAAAATTAAGCAAAATATGTTATGTTGTGATTGGGTCTGCTAGCTGGCCTTGGGTGATGTAATGTTATCGATCAATAAATGATAACATTTCTAGGCATATGAGTTCATGTTTTGCTAGATAAATGATCGAAATCTGTTAAGAAAATATGAATTGGACTTGACTGACTTGACAGTCACTGACTGTGGCTGATTTGCTTCGAGAATTTTTTTTGTTTAAGAGGAAAGGAAATTTTTTAAGTTAAGAGAAACATAGAACTTACATTTATGATTTTGGATTTTACACTTAGTAAAATAGTATATATACTTATAGTATATATAGTATATGTAACATTTTTAGAGAAGCTTAGCTTATGATAAAAGGGTCTTCATATGACAACATATACTTATTGTTCTGTATATGTATGTCATACTGTGTCTGCATATTGCAATGCCTGACCACTGTACAAAATCCACTCTAATATATTTTAAGCATAATCTTATTTAAGGAAAATTCCTTCATCAACCAAATGAGGGTGGGTTCCCTGTTGAGTCTGGTTCCTCTCAAGGTTTCTTCCTACTATTGCCATCTCAGGGAGGTTCTCCTTGCCACTGTCGCCATCGTCCTCAGCTTGCTCTTATCATGTTGATTCATACACATTCACATTTCATACAAACTTTAATAATTCTTTTGATTGTGTAAAGCTGTCTTGCGACAATGTCAATTGTTAGAAGCTCTATACAAATAAAATTTAATTGAATTGAAAATCAAATAATTTCAATGTGGCCACACAAGGGCTTTGTGAAACTTTAGCTACATTTACATGGACAATATTTCCTCAACTCACTTAAAACCATTTTGATTAAAGATTATAATTAACTGTTTTACATGGAGACTGATCTGAAAAGATGTGATTAAATGCTCAAAGCATTAAATCTGAATATAATCACAGAAAATTAATAAATAATTTAATTGTATGTTACTGCATCATGGGGCAAATCTGCACAGATAGAATATATTTATTTCAACAAGAGAGAAACGATCAGATCAAGTGTTTGCATGGCTGATATTTGCTTACTGAACGGGTTGAAGGTTTACACATAACCCCTCTCATTCTGATTAGAAATTAATTCTGGATCAGGTCAGAATGTTCCAATTGATGTGTTTACCTATTGCAGTTTTATCTCAATTTGGCTTGTATTATCATAATTATAACTGGAATCTCAGGCTCCTACTGGCTACTGTCTGACTGGTAAATCATACTGTGTTAATTATAGAGTTGATGAATATCCTGGGTAAATATTTGCTGCTATTGAATGTAGTGTCTGATGTATCTATGTTATTTTTAGCTGGTTGATGAGCACCATAAAAGTTGTCTACTGTATTTACGTTGGCAATTAACTTGATGCTTGCTCTGTTGTCTGGTTTTTGAGTCTGAGTGAAAACATCTGTGATGGACAATATTTGTTTTTGACATTGCAGCTTGTAATGAAATTTCCCATAAAGCAAAACATGTATTTATATTATGCAGTAGACTGGCATCCATCAAGGGTGTTTTTCCTGCTTTGTGGGCTGTATTCCCATAATTGGCTCTGGTTCCACTATCAATTTTACCATTTTGAATTACGGGGCATTTTTCTATTGTACATGGTCATCAAATAGTTTCCTCCCAGCTTTAAATAGATTGCTTTTTTTTTATTTAATTTTTTTTACATTGCTGTCACCATAAACCATGTTGCATAGATGGAGAGAGAAAGCATAGTCTTTCAGGTCGCAGTTCAAAGTAACTACATGATGGACAAATTTGAAAGTGAACGTAACATGCATTTTCATTGGATGACTTTAGGTGTGTTTGACTGATGTAACTAATAATTCTGGTGATGCCTGAAGAACAGGTTGAATGGTGTTATTATTAGGAATATTGTGTTTTCAGTTGTGTTTTTTAATGTTTTTTCCCCCTGAAACTTTCTTCTTTAAATTCTTTTTTTTTTTTAGTTAGTTTTCTCTTTAATTATTGTTCTTTCAAACAGGGGCATTATGTGATCCCTGAATAAATAGAGTTACAGTAAATTAATGCTCAATTGAATAGTCAAGAATCACAGTATATTCATCTCAACACGGACCTGGTAGAAGGCTTTTTATCCATTTCTCAGATCACTTTTGATTGTGTTTTTTAGATGGTTGACAACATGAAAAATGTAAATTAAATTAGAGTGGGTTTAGAGCTTGAAACCGTATGGCACATCGTCATATTCACCTCCCATTTATCAGTAAACCATGGCTTCAGCCACTTAGCCATTCATCACCCTCCTGGCCTCAGCAAACATTCAGGGAGTGACTGATGAGCTGGGAATATATTGGGCTAGGTGTACACTCTAGTTATGGCTTGCTGAATGAAGCAAAACAGGTGTTTGCATGTGCATGCATGCTTCATGAACATTTTCAAATTAATGAAATTATAGTGAGACCTAAAGCGTTTTTTCATCAACTATTTTTAAAATCAAATTCAGTCCTAATTTTTAAATATCATTTAAATCATTCAAATCATTGTGGCACCAGTGGAGGGGTCACCTGTCTCAATAGTAATGTGCTGTGTTTTTAAAATGAATCAAACTAAAATATGTAGAGTTGACTCTAGTGTTTTGGCTCTATTAAATTAATTAAAAAATACTAATTGTAATAATAATAAAAAAATAACTTTGTTAATTTTCTCTTACAAGGAAATAAATGCATGCATTCTTGGATAATTATGTTTTTTACTAAATGTTCAGTTTTTCAGGGTTACATCTATGAGGTGCCATATGAAAATCCCATTGTTATTCATCATAATAATTATTAAGCAACACAAGGGTAATGATTTATATGTTTATACGCTGCCTGGCTAATGAAAGACTTGTACCACATAATGTTATTAAGCCTAGACCTGACCAACTGAAGCAACTTCATAACATAATACTGCCTCATTACTATGTTATTGTACTAAAGTATGTACAGTATTTCACATATCTGCACTTTACTTGAATGTTTTTATTAGATGATAGCTTTTCCTTTTACTCCACTTCATAGTACAGAAAATATCTGAACTGCTACTTAACTACATTGCTGCATGGTGTTGGCTTACATAACTACATTGGTGTGTAGAATTTAAAGCAGGAACTTTGCCACCTGCTTACTATTATGTGAAATTTTATGTCTTGCTTTTCCTATTGACATGCCTTTAGAAATCAGAAGCTGGGATGGTTGCAGACGGCACGAAAACAGCAAATTTATAATCAGAGAGAGAGAGAGAGAGAGAGAGAGAGAGAGAGAGAGAGAGATTTTACTATGAAAAATGCTACTGTGAGCTACTACAAACCGTATACTTTTGATACGGAAATAAATGTAAAGGTCAATACTTGTGCTTTTACTCAAGTACACATGTATATGGAGGACTTCTACTTTTATTCAAGTATAGGATTTGTGTATTTTACCTACTTCTTTTTTTTGTGGCCAGGCATAGTGCTAAACTATGTAACTACCACGAAAAATCTAGAATAATTTAACATTTCCCAGAAATTTTTATTTTCACCACCGTACCCAGCAAAATAAAAACATACAAAAACCACATTTACAGATTTCCACAGTTACTGGACATTATGTTTTCACTAAATATTTGATATTTATATAAATCAAGCCAATATCAATTATGTACTGTACCATTGTACCAAAGTATATACCATGGTAGAACCATGTACTGTATCAGTAATGGTTGTAGTGTGGTACATGTATTAGTACAGTATCAGCAAATAATCAACCTGGTACAGTCAAAAATACCAAGGTACTATATACAGTACCTTACACTCAAAAAAAAATTAAACGTTGGGTTTAATTAATTTTTTCTTGTCAACAGGTTCCACGAAAATGAATTCTGAAAGTTGAAAAGATTTATTTTAAGTTCATCAAATATGCTGGAGTTATTTTAGGGAGAACTAATCTTTTTAAGTCAAGCCAAATATTATCAATAACTTGCTCAACAAAAGAAAATTGAGTTTAACTAACAAGAGTCAGTAAATTGCATATTACATATTTGTTTATTAAAAGTAAAATAATTATTTTTTACAACAAATCATTTAATTTAAGCTTAATCAATCAATCAATTAAGAATGCTTTCACCAAATAAAATTTTTTATTAGTTAGGTTAAATTAACTTTAAATTTGTCAACAGGTTCCACACAAATGACTTTAGTAAACTCAACTAACATTTGTAAGGGTCTTTTATTCACAACAACATTACTATCACACACATTTTAATAACAGTTGGCACCATTTGAAATGCAGCGCAGAAATCGAGTAATTGAGAATATTATGGTCCAACAATACAAAAGACATACTGTACACAAAATGCAACATATTCTAACATGTTTTTTCCCCAACTTTCTCAAATTTACTGTCACATTAAAGGGTGGGGGGGGGGGGGGGGATGTGTGTTTAACAAAGAAACAACATCAAAGTTGGTTATCTTCAACTTTTCTTTTAACAGTATTCTAGACATGTTTTACATAAGTAAAAAAAATCATGTCACCCCCAAAAATTGAAGAAAAAAAAGGTTCTCATTGTATGAATCTTAAAATTGAAAAGGAAAATGCACAACCTTGTCCTTAAGGTCAATAATACTAACTAATAATGTGTTAATTTGCCATAAAATCAGCATAATTTACCCATTTTTTGCTATCAAATACAAACAGTTTTTTCCCCAAGTTTCTGCAAAGCTTAAATATACTGCATCCAAAACAACTTTTTCGGGTGTTGACCTCCCTCTGTCAAAACGGACTAAACTGCAGGGGGTAACGGGTGTAGTTTGAAGCGTCTTGCTCTTCTGTTTCTTTAGCGGTTCATGACAGCTGGCGTCTCCCTACTGCATCCCCCCCACCCCCACCCCCTGTATGTATGAAATGTTGACTTAACAAGAATGGTTTGTGATTAGACAACGTATTAGGAATTTGTACTTTGTCAAGTTGAGACATAATTACGTGAACCTTAATCGAAAAAAAAAAAATTTAAGTCAACAAATACAATTACTATGAGTATACTGAAAATAATTATATTATGTAAAGTGAACAACCTTCCTTGTTCATTATTTTTAAGTATAGTATGGATACCATCAGACTATAATGCTATATGTATTTCTTAAGGCATAAGGACATATAAAAGGTGGAAAGTAACGAATTACATTTACTCGCATTACTGTAATTGAGTAGTTTTTTGTGTATTTCTACTTTTTAAAGTACTTTTTAAAATCTGTAATTTTACTTTTACTTAAGTATGTTTTGTATGAAGTATTGTAATTCGCTATATTTTAAATCATATTTGCTACTGAGTAAAAAACTAAATGAATGAAAATGCTAAAATAATACAAATATTATGCTTTTGCGCTCGTGTGTGTGTATCATGTCCTGGTCGCGCGCCGCTCCAGACTCCACTCCAGGTTTTCTGACATCGGCATCTTCCTCACCTTCCACACGGTCGCTTCTACCCTGAGAGTGACGTCATCGACTACGTAACCGTATATAAACCGAATAGAGAGACGCAGGAAAGAGATTGTGATTTTGGCGTTTTTATATTTGGTTGTGTATTCCGGTTTTGACTTTTTGCCTCCCATTGACTTTGGTTTGGTTGGTCTTTGCATATATTTGTAGATAATTTCACTGTTTTTGGTTTAGGGAGTACGGGTAGGTACCTGTATTTTTGTTTGTGTGTGTGTTTTTTTTTTTCAGGTAATCTAGTTACTAAATATAAATACCATTTTGTTTATTATTTTGGCCTGGGTCCACCCTGAATCTGATCCTCCTTCTCCTGTTGTGTAGGTGTGTGTGTTTTTGTATATTCAGGTCTTTCTCAAAAAATTAGCATATTGTGATAATGTTCATTATTTTCTGTAATGTACTGATAAACATTAGACTTTCATATATTTTAGATTCATTACACACAAACTGAAATAGTTCAAGTCTTTTATTGTTTTAATATTGATGATTGTGGCATACAGCTCATGAAAACCCAAAATCTCAAAAAATTTGCATATTTCATCCGACCAATAAAAGAAAAGTGTTTTTAATACAAAAAAAGTCAACCTTCAAATAATTATGTTCAGTTATGCACTCAATACTTGGTCGGGAATCCTTTTGCAGATTCTTGTGTCTTGTGTCTCTCAACTTTCTCTTCACAATATCCCACAGATTCTCTATGAGGTTCAGGTCAGGAGAGTTGGCAGGCCAATTGAGCACAGTAATACCATGGTCAGTAAACCATTTACCAGTGGTTTTGGCACTGTGAGCAGGTGCCAGGTCGTGCTGAAAAATTAAATCTTCATCTCCATAAAGCTTTTCAGCAGATGGAAGCACGAAGTGCTCCAAAATCTCCTGATAGCTAGCTGCATTGACCCTGCCCTTGATAAAACACAGTGGACCAACACCAGCAGCTGACATGGCACCCCAGACCATCACTGACTATGGGTACTTGACACTGGACTTCAGGCATTTTGGCATTTCCCTCTCCCCAGTCTTCCTCCAGACTTTGGCACCTTGATATCTGAATGACATGCAAAATTTGCAACTTGTAGCCCATTTCCTGCACACGCTTGTACACGGTGGCTCTGGATGTTTCTACTCCAGACTCAGTCCACTGCTTCCACAGGTCCCCCGAGGTCTGGAATCGGTCCTTCTCCACAATCTTCCTCAGGGCCCGGTCACCTCTTCTCGTTGTGCAGCGTTTTCTGCCACACTTTTTCCTTCCCACAGACTTCCCACTGAGGTGCCTTGATACAGCACTCTGGGAACAGCCTATTCGTTCAGAAATTTCTTTCTGTGTCTTACCCTCTTGCTTGAGGGTGTCAATTATGGCCTTCTGGACAGCAGTCAGGTCGGCAGTCTTACCCATGATTGCGGTTTTGAGTAATGAACCAGGCTGGGAGTTTTTAAAAGCCTCAGGAATCTTTTGCAGGTGTTTAGAGTTAATTAGTTGATTCAGATGATTAGGTTAATAGCTCGTTTAGAGAACCTTTTCATGATATCCTAATTTTTTGAGATAGGGATTTTGGGATCATAAATATTAAAACAATAAAAGGCTTGAACTACTTCAGTTGTGTGTAATGAATCTAAAATATATGAAAGTCTAATGTTTATCAGTACATTACAGAAAATAATGAACATTATCACAATATGCTAATTTTTTGAGAAGGACCTGTACAAACCTCATCATTTCATCAGTTAATAACTGGATCTAGTTCTTTCTGCCATATACCACCATTTCCATACAGTTTAAAATAGAACCCTGAACCATTCTTTTGCTGTATGGCCCTAGACTGGGACGTAACACCATATTTAAGTGACCACTTTGATTTTCAAGCACAAGAAAGACAACAGCTTTATTATGCAAAGGTGTTCCTTCAGTTAAAAACAACTAGTTTGAGATTTATATCTGCTCATCTTTTTTGAATTATGCTAGAATGTCTCATCCCACTCCTGCTATTAAAAAAATGTAAATAAAAAAAGTAACTCTGTAAATTTTACTCTGAGTAAATCTTTTAATGAGCTACTTTTACTTTTACTTGAGTAGATTTTTTTTATGGTAACTTTACTTGTACTTAACTAAAATTTCACTGAAGTAACAGTACTTCTACTTGAGTACAAAATGTTATTACTCTTTCCACCTCTGCATATAAGCTTATGAGGAGTCCATTAATACAGTATTCAAAGATCCTGGTCAGCCATTCTCAAGCTTGCTTCTCCTACAAGATAAGGCCGACATACAGTATCCACTGCCAATTGTAGTAAAAAAGAACACATCCAATTACTTTGGCTTACTTAGAGCTTTTCGACACTATGACCGAAAGGAATTGTAGTCTTTTGACTTTTGTCAGCCTGATGCTACTCATGTGTGTGAAAACTAATCACACTATCCATTCTCTCATTCTGTTGACTAGCCCCATCTCAAGCACATACCGTTTCTAATGTAAAAGTAATGACATTTACTCCTGGCAATACACCCAGAAAAAACTTTTTTTCACGACATCAAAAACACAAAGCACAACACATTCGAGATACAATATTTCTGTTTTTGCATAATGCTATCCCATAATAAATGATGGCATCTATAAATCCCAATCCCACAAAAAGCAAGTCATGAATTTATTTAAAATATATCACCTTATTAATAAATTATTTCTTAACATTTTACTACCTCTTCCACATGCAACCTTCTCATCGTCTGTCCAATTTGCCTTTTGTTTTGATTAGATCATGACAGTCTTGCACAGCTCTATTACTGGGGTTTGAAACAGTTGTTAATGAAGCAGTGTGATTACAATAATGTCATGCAGCCAAGTCACGCATTTGTAAGTTTTGTCCATGTGCATAAAGCTTTCACACAACTGGAGCTGATTTCACCATTTCACCAAAGAAAACGATATTAAAAAACTGCCAAAACTACAACATAGACTATAATGCGTAGCCTACTTTGTAGATCTCAGTGTCATAAATAGTGATGTCACGTGCTTTCCTAGGAGCAGAGCTACTCCTGATTGAAAGTAAGAGCAAGAAGCTTTATAAATAAACTTTATGTCCTACACTGAAGCAGGAGTATTTCTTAGTCGTAAATGAACTCTCAGCATTATTCCTAGGAGTGATTCTTACATGTTTAGTAAATATGGGCCCAGGTTTTTATTCAGTTGTTATCCAGTGATTATCTACACATCTTGAAACACATAGGTAAAATTTGTAATGTATGAAGGAATTTTTATTAAGGAAAATGATAGAGCACATAGGCAAGACTGATGGGAAAGTTACTAAACTCATATATTAGTTTTAAAATAATAGAATAGAATAATAATTTTCTTAACATTACTAGGTAAAATTGGTGGCGGGGTGGTGTAGTGGTTAGCACTGTCGCCTTGCACCTCCAGGGTCTGGGTTCGATTCCCCGGCCAGGCTCGATTTCCATCTCTGTGTGCATGGAGTTTGCATTTTCTCCCCGTGCTTGGTGGGTTTCCTCCGGGTACTCCGGTTTCCTCCCACAGTCCAAAGATATGCAGGTTAGGCTAATTGGCGTTCCTAAATTGCCCGTAGTGTGTGAGTGTGTGTATGTGTGTGTGCCCTGCGATGGATTGGCACCCTGTCCAGGGTGTACGCCGCCTAGTGCCCGAAGTCTCCTGGGATAGGCTCCAGGTCCCCCGCGACCCTGAACACAGGATTAAGCGGTATAGAAAATGAATGAATGAATGAATGAATACTAGGTAAAATTCTGTATATGTTCGGAGGTACATGGCTGTAAATATTTACTAGTCAACCAGGAAAGAGTAGTGGCTTGATCAATGAGTTTTGTGGCAATCACTAATTTTCCAAAGCAAGGAAAATTGGTCGAAGGAGAGGAGGAAGGTGTGTTCGAAAACAGAGAGAGAAAAGGAAAGGCAAGAGTTTAGGAGTGAGAGTAGGGACTTTGAATGTTGGGACCATGACAGAGAAGGGAAGCGAGTTGGTTGATATGATGCAGAGAAGGAAGGTGAATATACTGTGTGTCCAGGAGACTACGTAGGTGGAAAGGTAGCAAGGACAGAAGCTTAGTAGCAGGGTTCAAATTGTTTTACCATGGTGTGGATAGGAAAAGAAATGGAGTAGGAGTTATTCTGAAAGAGGAGTTTATAAGGAATGTCCTAGAGGTGAAGAGAGTATCAGATAGGGTGATGAGTCTGAAGCTGGAAATGGAAGGGATAATGTTCAATGTTGTTAGTGGTTATGCCCCACAGGTAGGATGTGAGTTAGAAGAGAAAGAGAGATTCTGGAGTGAGTTAGATGAAGTGATGCAGAGCATCCCCAGAGGTGAGAGAGTGGTGATTGGTGCAGACTTCAATGGACATGTTGGGGAAGGGAACAGAGGTGATGAAAATGTGATGGGCAGGTTTGGTCTTCAGGACAGGAATGTGGAAGGACAGATGGTGGTGGACTTTGCAAAGAGGATGGAAATGGCAGTAGTAAATACTTTCTTCCAGAAGAGGCAGGAACATAGGGTGACATATAAGAGTGGAGGCATTAGTACTCAGGTGGACTACATCTTGTGTCGACGTTGTAATCTGAAAGAGATCAGTGACTGCAAGGGGAGATTGTAACCAGACAACACAGAAGGGTGGTGTGTAAAATAGCCCTGGTGGTGAGGAAGGTGAAGAGGACAAAAGCAGAGCAGAGGACAAAGTGGTTGAAGCTGAGAAAGGAAAAATGTTGTGAGTTGAGACAGGCTATGGGTGGTCAGGAGGTGCTTTCAGTTGACTGGATAACTACAGCCAATGTGATCAGGGAGACAGGTAAGAGGGTATCATCAGGTGTATCATCAGGTAAGGGAAAAGTGGACAAGGAGACTTTGTTGTGGAATAAGGAAGTCCAGGAGTGTATACAGGGAAAGAGGCTAGCTAAGAAGAAGTGAGACACTGAGAGGACTGAAGAGAGTAGACAGGAGTACAGGGAGATGCGGCATAAGGTGAAGGTAGAGGTGGCAAAGGCCAAACAAAGAGCATATGAGGACTTGTATGCTAGGCTGGACAGTAAGGAGGGAGAGGTGGATCTGTACAGGTTGACGAGGCAGAGAGATAGAGATGGGAAGGATGTGCCGCAGGTTAGAGTGATTAAAGAAAGAGATGGAAATCTACTGACAGATACTTTGGTTGATGAATGAGGAAAACGAAAGAGAACAAAGAGTAGAAGAGGTGACTGTTGTGGAGCAGGAAGTAGCAAATATTAGTAAAAGTGAGGTGAGAAGGGCATTCAAGAGGATGAAGAGTGGAAAGGCTGTTGGTCCTGATTACATACCTGTGGAGGTATGGAAGTGCTTAGGAGAGGTGGCAGAAGACTTTCTGACTAGTTTGTTTAACAAGATCTTGGAGAGTGAGAGAATTCCAGAGGAATGGAGGAGAAGTGTATTGGTGCCAATTTTTAAGAACAAGGGAGATGTGCAGAGCTACAAAGACAAAGAAGAAGACTAATTTTCCAAAGCATGTCTGCGAGTACATAGATTAATTAGTTTAGTGCCATCAAATCTCATGCTGAAAGAGCCAGTGTAGGTGCAGAGTTTCATCCCATTAAAGCAGAAGCTAAAACTATTGTCTCACTACTATTCATCATCCATTTTGATAAGGTTGTAGGTATGTCAAAGACAACTCAGTGATGAAGCCCCATAGTGGCGCACCATCATCTGAAGATCACAAGTTTGAAACCCAGGCAATGTTATAACCTCAAGGGATGAGGGATTGGAGGCGCTTGTGGTGTGTGAGCAAGTTTTAAAGGATATGGTTGGCTGGTGTCGTATGGCTTGAAGGAAACATGTGACCATCTTCAACCTTCCTTGACTTGTAGTAGTAGCCTTTGTTTGAGAGTGCCCTAATGAAGACAGGTGGGAATTAGATATGACTGAATTAGGAAGAAATTTAGGAGAAATAAAAAACCTCTGCAATGATTGTGGCTCTTGTGAGTTGCTTCCGCGTTAAGGGCAACAGATGCAGTGTGCATCTACTGTATGTGTTACTGTGATTTGGTTCAAAATAATACATGCTGGGACAAATTCCTCTTTTGTACAAAGAAGCTTTTCTTGCAGCTGTGTGAGAGGTGGAGGGTCTCATAGCACTGCTACAAAGCCACAGAGAACTATTATTATACGGCATTGTATTCCGTGGCACTTAGTGGGTAGATGTGTGATCAGGCTGGAGTGGTGCCTGACAGCATCTCAATGGCACATGGCTTGTGTGGATGTACCATGCACACACTGGAATATACTAACCACTTCATTGAAGTCAGCATAGCATTTGTGGTTTATAATTTATTGGGTGGGAGCACTAGGCAAATTCTCATTACAGTGAGAGGCCAAGCTTTTTGTCTTTTTTTAATTCTATGCAATTCTTGGTTTGTAGAGTTGGAGTCTGGGTAAACTGTGCACCATGGGGTTAATAAGGCATTTCATGAGCAGAAATTAGATGTTATATGTACAGGACACTGGTATGAATTCATGACTGACAAATGCATTGATTTTCCATCTAATACAATGGCTCTCATCCCATCTCATTCTGGGGAACCCTGTACATTTTGGTTAGGAACCTCTGTAGTCCAACTTGTGACCATGGAAACCAATGGTGACCATTGTATTTATTTCTTTTTTTTTTTTTTAATTTTTTTAATTATTATTATTATTTTTTAAACAATTGTGGTAGGACCTCCTATCAAAATTCACATGCATATTCACACTTTCCCTAATCTGCATGTCTTTGGACTGTGGGAGGAAACTGGAGTACCCCGAGGGAACATGCATGGGAGCTTGGGATCCTTGAGACCCTGAATCTGCAAGAGTCTGGGATTGCTCTGTGGTTAAAGCATTGGACTACAGTTCAGAAGGTCTCTGGTTCAAATTCCATGATTGTCAAGTTATCCCTGTTGGGCCCTTGAGCAAGGCTCTTAACCCTCAACTGCTCACACGTATAATGAAATTTGCATTTAGGTCTTTTTTGGACATGGAGAGATGATGTCTGCATGTTTACCATGAACGAAAATCTTAATGTTTGCGTAAAATGTGACAGAGTGTATTGTCCTTACTGTATACTGCCTCCAGATCACTGTGCCTACTTTGTGTAGGAATTTTTATGGGCTCTGGTGCTTGATGCATCAGGACAAACTTGCCACCTTGGACAGAATGACGATTCAATCTATTTTATTTAAATCTTTGCAGCAGACAAACAAGGGGCTGAAAAATATGCAGAAATAAATAGCAAACGGTCATATTAATGACAATGAGATATAAACTAGGTAAGGCAAAATCTGGAAACATCAATCAGGCTATGCTCCAAGACATTTGGATTACAAGCTTGGAATCTTCAAAAACACAATGCTGAAGCAAGAATGTACAAAGATGTTCAAAAGGAGCACTTGGTTAAAAATAGACGTTCTGTTAGAAATCAGATGACTTTAAGTGTGGATGTTCTTGACTGAAAGTTATGTGATGAAGTTGGATGATTGGAGTGAATGATGAAACATTTGTAGGCAGGAGAGGATAATTTTTTTATTACACTGTTACCTTTCGGTCACACTATTGTGCACATTTGCACTTGCACTTTATGTTGTCTCTTCTGTATAAAAACATAGATAGTTCCCAGCTAGCCTGCTAATTAGGCTTCTTACCAAGCTAGTTAGTTTGTCTGTCAATTTATGCTGTAAATGTATGTTGCATGTAGCATCTTGGTCCTGGAGGAAGTCGTTCCGTTTTACATTGTACTAACTGTATATGGTTAAAGTGACAATAAAGCCTATTTGACTTGACGTGGGACATACTGTACAGTGATATATATGACGTATATCTAAATAAGAAACATGGACAGGAAGTTCCACAAGGGGGCTCCACTGTGGGCTTCACAGGGTCGCAGAGTGATGTCGATCCAGTGACACAAACAAGAGGGTCAGAATATTTGCATACAAAGAGGACAGGAAGGTCGGAAAGGGAGGAAAGCAGCTAGCTACTGTAGGAGTGGCTCAGCAGATCAGGCTGAAGGAATAGGAAAAAAAATATATATATATTTTACTGTTGCTTGCATTAGAGCTTACAAGTTGGCGCCTTAAGATCACAAAGCTCCGGACTTCTGGTAGTTCCCAGAATTTCAAAATCTACAAAAGGGGGTAGGGTTTCATATTTAGCTCCAAAGCTTTGGAATAGCCTTCCAGACAGTGTTCGGGGAGCAGACACGGTTTCTCAGTTCAAAAGTAGACTCAAGACGCATCTTTTTAATCTGGCATACACATAACTCATCCCATAATCTCATACTCCAGTACACCTATACTGAATGGCAACTACGCTAATTCTCCCCATCTGTTCTGTATTTCTCTACCCATCCCGAGGCATCGGGAGATTTTGCCAGCTTCAGTAGACAAAGGCCGACCCTGCGAGGTTCCTGAGGCATCCAGAGAAGGACCAGCTCCAGCTGGATTCAGCTTTATGATGGTTGGAGCTACACATGCTGCTCCTGTGCTTCCAGTGATCCAGACCTCATCTGCCCTCTGCACCTACTGACTCGTCCCTATGCTGAACTGGTCTTCATGTCAATTTAAATCATTTCTGTCATATTGAATTTTCACCTGCACAACACACAAGATGTTATATCATTTCTATCTGTTATCGCCCAAAATGAGGATGGGTTCCCTGTTGAGTCTGGTTTCTCTCAAGGTTTCTTCCTAATGCCATCTCAGGGAGTTTTTCCTTGCCACCGTCGCCGTCACCCTTGGCTTGCTCATCAGAGAAATTTCATTCATTCGTTTCATTATTATTATCTGCACATTTTTCTCACACATACACACTTCCAATTACTTTCTTTTCTATAATAATAATTATTATTATTTATTTATTTATTTATTTATTCATTTATTTTGTATTATTATTATTATTTATTTATTTATTTTTTTTTGTTAAATTTCTTTAATTTTTGTGAAGCTGCTTTGAGACAATGACCATTGTTAAAAGCGCTATATAAATAAAATTGAATTGAATTGAATTGAATTGAATTGGTGGCAAGGCGAGCAGGACACATCTCTTGTAATCGTCTTGATAAGGAGATCATGCATCAAAACTAACAAGCACAGTTGCCTCTGAGATTGGTAGCTGGGACCCCACATTGACCTACGTACATTTACATTCATGGCATTTGGCAGACACCCCTATTCAGAGCAAATTACTGTATGCTTATCTCATTTATACATATATTCAATCTTTAAGGGCTTTGCTCAAGGCCCCAACAGTGAGCAGTTGGCAGTGGTGAGGTTGGAATGCATGATGTCCTAATCAGTAGTCCAACATATTTACTCACTGAGCTACCACTTGCTGATGCATGTTTGATTCAAAGCCAGTGAAGCAGACTGGCTTAAAAATCAATGAAATCAAGCTGGAGGAAACAACTGAACAAAACGATCAATTATCTGCAGACCTACAATTTACCTACAGTATTTTGAACATTTATTCACTTCTGGTGAAAAAGATTATTAAAGCTGTATCTTTGAAAAGTCTATAAATCACAATCTGCAAATTGAATGAACCTTTTAAGCCTTGAGAGATGTATCAGTTCTGTATGCCTGCTAAATCCTGACCTCAGAAAATGGTGCCTAATAAAATGTGAGGGGTGTTCAAGTTAAACCGGGCCTTTGTAGGATTGTACAAAACTATTAGTGCACTTATCCCAATTTTTCACTAGTGCTTGGATACCATCAAGATAAAAAGATTTCTCAGTACGTCTAAGCCATGATCGGACTTCCTGCTTCACATCTGAAATGCTGGCCTCTCAGGAACTCCCTTAATGGCTCAGACATGTGGACTGAGGTCGGGACTGGACAGGGGATGTCACAATAACTCTCAGCCGAGTTCCTGTAATGTGCAGGTGGTGATGGTGAATGATTGTGTGTACAGTTCCCATAGATAGATGCATCTCTTTTACGAGTTGGCAACAAGTGTGTTCCATCAGGTGTTCCACTTGCTGAATGTTAATAGGAACAACTACACTAGCATACGGCTTTCTTTAAAATGTTTACACCATTTGAATGTTTTACTGCGGCCAAGGGTCTCATCACCGTACTGGGCTTGACGCTTGAAATTTCAATGCTTGATTTGTCTTGCTTTTCTCAACATTTACATAGATTTTTCTTTTATATCATTCAACTTTCCTAGCAGTTTGAAGGTTTGAGGTTTGCTGTTCCCAGTACATCTGAGCCCACCAGAATTCACTGTCATTGTCCATTCTCTCCAAAATGTTTTCAGAATTTTTTTTTTATTTTGTTATTTCCACTCTCTGCATTATCTCAAACGTTTATCACGATTCTAGTTAGACTGCTATTACTACAAACTACACAAGTAAATGAAATGCTTTTTGAAGAGAGACAGACAGTAAAAAAAAAAAAAGTCTTCCCCAATGATTGTTTCCATGCTGAATGACCTTTGGGAAAATATTTCTCTAATAGTAGAGTAGTAAGGGTGGATTAATTTAACACCAATAACGAGAGCCAGGCTGCCAGTTTGATGTTTAGAAAGGCGAGCTCTATATTCTTCCTTTTCTTCTGTGAGGCGATGCCTTTGTGTCAGAGGAAATCTCTTCTTCCACAGGGGACCTCTGGCACCTCTGCTAACTCCGCCGTCAGCAGACTGTCGACTGCTTTGAAAGCTCGGCGCATCAAAGTGCAATTTCAGGCGAGACGTCAACTGCTGAACGGAATTGAGATCGTGTAATTTAGACTATGTCTTTTTTTTCTTTCGTAACCTTTTGTTTTTGGCTAGTGAAAACACACTGAACGGTGTGGGTTGTGTTCTTGACTGTTGATAAATGGGATTAGATACACGAACACATACAGTATGCTGTTTTATTGGGGTACATTGTGTTTGGGAGTTAATTGTCATTTCTCAAGATAATGAATTAGTCTGCACATGTAAGTTGTTTTTCTTTTTTTTTTTTTCTTTTTTGTCGTTCAATGTTAATTGCTTGTTGTCATGACTGGCTTCCTTCCATGAAATTAAAAAAGATGCAATGCTCTTAATTAGCACCCAAAGCACCACAAAAGCAACTGCTATCTGCACATGAAGCAGGTTTTATGAAAAGGCAGCAGTGGCTCAAGAAATCCAAATGCCCTTTTGTCATTTTGCTGTTATATTAACTGTGAGTCAGAATAGGTGATTACATTTCAATGTCTGAATGATAAAAGTTTTTACAGAAAAAAATTCTAAGTAAGCAAAGTACCATTTTTACCATTTCATTTTAATGCTTTATCCCAGCAGCAGGAAACAGAACACAATAGAATAATTATAATCTTCATTATTTCAGTCATTAAAACACTGATTACAGTATGTATATCTCCACTGAGTAATATACTGTTATTATAAGCAAGCACATGTAGTGCATTCAACTAGCCTTTAGATCAGGACAATTAAATAGCAGTACAGTATAATCACAAAAAGCTGAAGGACAAATAATAAAACATGCTTGGCCTTGCGCAAGATGATGCATGTTGTTGTTATTGTTGTTATCTCTTAATGCCAAGCAAATTGCATTTTCTCACCGGTATGATATATATTGCTGTTCATTTTCGACTAAACTGAACCACCCCCGCAAATAGTGTCTACACTTTTCATCAAATATTAATTAACTGATTGATTACTTAAGCCACATAATCCTTAATCCTTAAGTTAATCCTTTGAAATGAGCTGCTAGTGTGCACTTTCACTGATATTTCAAACTCTAGTTTGGTTTTCTTCACTCATGGATCAGTGCCAGGTAACTTCCAACTGCAAAAGGACAGTTAAATATTTTTATTCTTTGATAATCCAAGAAATGTCCTTGGCAGTAAGTTATTACTGTCTCACGGAACAGGAATATTTTAACCTTCACAGTAGACCCTGAGATTGTGATAGCAATTATGGTCATTGAAGTAAAGATGAAGGAAAAAAATTATGCTTGAACATGTCTGCTTTTATGCTGCCGTATTTGTAAGGAAGCATTCGCTCGGTGGTGTTTTTATTTACCCTATAGTTTTTGTTCATCCAACGGAGAAAGATACAATAAGAGCAAGAAAAATACCTGCTTTCAAGAAAATGTCCAGTCCTTTGGTGGACATGTACTTATTTTATAGGCAGCGGATATGCTGGAATTGTTTATGTCTCTTTGAAGTTGCAACAAGCAGAGCAAGAACATATTAAAAGCCAATACAAGACAAAAAAAGCCAAAGTTAATTTCCATCCGTTTCAATGTTTGTGATGTTTATTTGACTAGATATGGCACTTTAAGAGGCAGCTCTGTGGCTTAGTGGTTAGCACAATCACCTTGCACTTCCAGGGTCCAGTTTGCATGTTCTCCCCGTGCTTGATGAGTTTCCTCCCAAAAATCCAAAAACAGGCAGATTAGGCTAACTGGCATTCCCAAATAATCCTTTTTGTGTGTGTGCGCGTGCCCAGCAATGTATTGGCACCTCCTCCAGGGTGTACCCCACCTCCTGCCCCAAGTCTCCTGGGATAGGCTCTAGGCCCTCCGTGACCCAGTATACTGGATAAAGCGTTATAGGTAATGAGTGAGTGATTGGCACTATAAGAAATATTTAAGGCACAAGGGACCCTGTAGAGCCAGACACAAGTGTGTGGGACCTGGTGTATGTAATTAATTCACTGTGTGATAGTCCACACTATAATCAGGAATTGAAATGTTTAAGAAAGTAAATAAAATCCAATGACATTTTTATGAAATCAGGGTCTCAGCTTGGATTAATAACATATCATTCCATCAGAGAGACATTTTCAAAAAGTCATAGTGCTCCGACGACCAAGTGTATTTAACAATATTCTGGAACATTCTATTGACTAATTTAGCAGTAATGCATCCATATACTGTACATAGACCATTTAGAAGCACAGGGTGTTATGCAATTTTAAGATGCATTGTGATCTAAGCACTCAAACATTCAGAAATTGTCATGTCTCAGATAAATATGATCACAAAACTCAAGTGTGTCTGATGGTCTCTTGGACTGTAACAAAGCACCAAATAATCATTGATTTAGATTGGAATCCGGGCAGTTTAATGGTGATGCCACCAAGACATCAAACCCTTGACCCCGAGGATGTGAGGCCATAGTGCCCACCATTACAACACCATTCCACCAATTAATTAAACTATAATATAATATATTTTCACTCACTCACTATACCGCTTTATTCTGTATTCAGGGTCGCGGGAGGGCCTGAAGCCTATCCCAGGACACTTACATGTAGGGCATGAGGTGGGGCACACCCTGGACAGGGGACCAATCGCTCCATTGCAGGGCACACACGTATACCCACCACACACACTCAATCACACACTATGGGAAATTTGGGAATGTCAGTTGGCCTAATCTGCATGTCTTTGGAATGTGGGAGGAAACCAGAGTACCCGGATGAAACCCACCAAGCAATCATGAGGAGAACATGCAAACTTCATGCACACAGAGATGGAAGCCCGGCGGGGAATCGACAGTGCTATCCTCTAATCTCTACACTGTGCTGCCTATAATAATATATTATTAAATAAAATATAATATAAAATATTATTCACTTCACCTGGAAGTGTTAATGTTATGGCTGATTGGTGTTTATCAACAGAAATAAAAGCAGCTGCTTTTCATGGCTTCATTCCAGCCCGGAATTTTGGCTGAATGTGAAATGGCATTTCAGCTTTTTTTTGGCTTAAATGACAAAAAAAATAGGCTCACATGTTTTGAAAAGGGGGGAAAAAACATGAAAAACGCCTGAAAATCAGTGAATGAAAATGCTGTTTGTTTGCTCTCCTGGACTGCAGTTACTCCAGCTAATGAAAAAAAAAGTGTGGCTGTTGGGGGGGAAAAGTGTGAATACATTTTCTCTAAGACCCTGTGAGACTTTGAATCCCAGGCGTCTGTGAGGGGCAGCAAGAATCACCTGAGTACCTCTCTGTGTAAGCACATGCATGCTGAGCCCTTCCAAGAAAGTCAGGAAGTGATGCATTATATAGAATTACCAGTAAATATTGTTGTCTTGCTGTCTTTTTTTTTTTGCTTGGGATCATGTTGCAGAATTATCCATTGCACTGTGGTAGACATTACTCAGGCCAAATGTGTACCTAGCACAGCAAGGTATGCTCTGCAGGGTTGTCTTCATGGAATACCGCAAGGTCGATTAATTAATTTTACAAAATTGAGTGATATGACCTTAGGCATCATTTGGCCACCACTGAATCTAAGGAAAGCTTATCCCCAGAGTAGGCAGTCCTCCCACTGCTTTGGATAAAGTAATTGCTAATGAACAGGCGGTTTTCAGAGATCTTTATTACAGAGCAGCATCTGGAGCCCTACAAAATGTGGATATCTTATGCTGGGTTTAAGGAGGACTAATGAATAGAGGAACTGTTACCATGGAGATATACTGCACTTTATGCTGTGATTTGTGTGAAGATATGGAAAGCACATATACCTATATAATATATAACAAAAAGCTAGTATTTTTGGATCAATGGGTACCTCTTTAAAGAAAATCTTTACGCCCTAGCCTAAGTGGCATTCCGCTGTGGCTGATGTTAACACTGTTAACTAGGTAAACTTTAACAGGGGCTGATTTCACAGATGGTCAAGCATCGTAATTTGGTCTGTGCAAACTTCTCAAAAAGTACCTGTCTAACACCCATAAAAATATCCCAGATGTAACTGTAGACACGGCAACCACTAGGTCATTAATTTGACCAGAAATGTATCCATATTGCATCCTGGACTTCTTATAATGCTTATGAATCACTGACAGGCATGTGGATTTGTGACAAGCAAGCTGTTTGGACTGAGGCATTGTCTGCATCAGTGTCTAGATCGGTATCACCATGTAGTCAGTCAAGGGGATGTCTAAGCCAGACACTGCACCCTTAAGCTGGTTAATGACATACAGTAGCTGTGCACTTTTCCTAGCATCTAAGGAATGTTTGGTCAGTTGCATAACCAGCTTGGTTTAGATGGTGAATGAGTTAGCAATAAATAGTTGTTAGTCAGCTAGATAGCCGGGAAGCTAACGAAACACTCAACAATATAGAAAGTATAGTACTTTAAGGGGGAAAAAGGCCGCTGCGTGTTAAGGAACTACTGCCTGAGGTCGCACCCTAAAGAGAGCTGGGAGGGGCCAGTTGGAAGAGTTGTTATGGGAGCATGCAGAAGCCGCTTCCAACGCAGGCACACTCTGCCCACCGGCATTGCTCGACAGCCTCGTGCCCGCATGCCAGTTCGACACTGCCTCCAGACCTGCACGTGCACACACCTTCACTATTTTGCTTCCGTTTTTTCCGTCCTCCCTCCTTAAACCCTTTCCTTTCCAATTTTTCTAAATAAATTTCCCTTCATGCAGTATTTGTAACATTATATATATATATATATATATTTTTACAGTATATTGTACATTATAGTGATATAGTACATTTATACTATTATATAATATAATAAACTATAACACAGACTATAACAAAATTTCTCATGGGTTGTCTTTGGTTTATGAAGCTTTATAGACAGTGAGAGAGTGAGGCAAATGTACTAAGCGAGTTTTATCAAGTAACAGCATGCTTCTACAGCAACATGCCCGTCTTTTATTTATATATATATATATATATATATATATATATATATATATATACATATATATATATATATACAGTGGTGTGAAAAAGTATTTGCCCCCCTCCTGATTTCTTATTCTTTTGCATGTTTGTCACACAAAATGTTTCTGATCAACAAACACATTTAACTATTAGTCAAAGATAACACAAGTAAACACAAAATGCAGTTTTTAAATGAGGGGTTTTATTATTTAGAAAGAAAAAAAATCCAAAACTACATGGCCCTGTGTGAAAAAGTAATTGCCCCCTAAACCTAATAACTGGTTGGGCCACCCTTAGCAGCAATAACTGCAATCAAGCATTTGCGATAACTTGCAACGAGTCTTTTATAGCGCTCTGGAGGAATTTTGGCCCACTCATCTTTGCAGAATTGTTGTAATTCAGCTTTATTTGAGGGTTTTCTAGCATGAACCACCTTTTTAAGGTCATGCCACAACATCTCAATAGGATTCAGGTCAGGACTTTGACTAGGCCACTCCAAAGTCTTCATTTAGTTTTTCTTCAGCCATTCAGAGGTGGATTTGCTGGTGTGTTTTGGGTCATTGTCCTGCTGCAGCACCCAAGATCGCTTCAGCTTGAGTTGACGAACAGATGGCCGGACATTCTCCTTCAGGATTTTTTGGTAGACAGTAGAATTCATGGTTCCATCTATCACAGCAAGCCTTCCAGGTCCTGAAGCAGCAAAACAACCCCAGACCATCACACTACCACCACCATATTTTACTGTTGGTATGATGTTCTTTTTCTGAAATGCTGTGTTACTTTTACGCCAGATGTAACGGGACACGCACCTTCCAAAAAGTTCAACTTTTGTCTCGTCGGTCCACAAGGTATTTTCCCAAAGGTTTTGGCAATCATTGAGATGTTTTTTAGCAAAATTGAGACGAGCCTTGATGTTCTTTTTGCTTAGTGGTTTGCGCCTTGGAAATCTGCCATGCAGGCCGTTTTTGCCCAGTCTCTATCTTATGGTGGAGTCGTGAACACTGACCTTAATTGAGGCAAGTGAGGCCTGCAGTTCTTTAGATGTTGTCCTGGGGTCTTTTGTGGCCTCTCGGATGAGTCGTCTCTGCGCTAGTGGGGTAATTTTGGTCGGCCGGCCACTCCTGGGAACGTTCACCACTGTTCCATGTTTTTGCCATTTGTGGATAATGGCTCTCACTGTGGTTCGCTGGAGTCCCAAAGCTTTAGAAATGGCTTTATAACCTTTACCAGACTGATAGATCTCAATTACTTTTGTTCTCATTTGTTCCTGAATTTCTTTGGATCTTGGCATGATGTCTAACTTTTGAGGTGCTTTTGGTCTACTTCTCTGTGTCAGGTAGCTCCTATTTAAGTGATTTCTTATTTGAAACAGGTGTGGCAGTAATCAAGCCTGGGGGTGACTACAGAAATTGAACTCAGGTGTGATAAACCACAGTTAAGTTATTTTTTAACAAGGGGGGCAATCACTTTTTCACACAGAGCCTTGTAGATTTTGAGTTTTTTTTTCTCCCTTAATAACGTAAACCTTCATTTAAAAACTGCGTTTTGTGTTCAATTGTGTTATCTTTGACTAATAGTTAACGGTTTTTGATGAGCAGAAACATTTAAGTGTGACAAACATGCAAAAGAATAAGAAATCAGGAAGGGGGCAAATAGTTTTTCACACCACTGTATATATATATATATATATATATATATATATATATAAAAGCCTATATATAACTCATGCATCTTTCTGTGGTCTACAGCTTGTTGGAGTCATCTCGGTTATCATTATTTTAACACCCACGCATGCTGAGCTTAAGTAACAGGCTTACTGAAAGCTAAATGATTGTGATTCAGGCTCACCAGTCTTAATAATCACTTCGTGTGCAAGAGGTGGTTCATTAGGATAGAAGGATAGAAGGGAACGGACCCTCATTACTACTGGCACGACAATGAAAGTAAGATCAATACATTAGGTAATAGATTCTGTGAGACTGAGAATGCTTGATTTGAGAAAATTGGGGGTTCAATAAAGCACCAAAGGAGTCCAGCATGAAACAAACTGAAGTCTTCGGTCTCTCAGAAGGCTGCAAATCTCTCCCTCCCATATATGCGTGAACCATATTAAGTAAAATGGGAAAGAAAATCTGTAGTAGGTATATAATGCCAAATGAACCTAATGTGGTAATTTAAAAGTGTCAGTGACAAATGTCTCTGGTGCACCTGAGTTGTGTAAGTAATTACAACCAA
The DNA here is from genome assembly GCA_030522415.1 of Channallabes apus. Taxonomy (NCBI): domain Eukaryota; kingdom Metazoa; phylum Chordata; class Actinopteri; order Siluriformes; family Clariidae; genus Channallabes; species Channallabes apus. Next base: position 24,271,408 of record CM060105.1, on the reverse strand, counting down.
ATGAAGCTGTCAACATGTTTTGAGGGCCTGTCAATTTGGGCTGAATTTAGCCTGACCCTGGAGTAAAGCGAGGACAAATTCACCAACAAAAATTAAAGTTTAAAAGATGTTGTTTTTTTGCTGTCAAAAAACAGATGTGACACTAAAAGCTAAGGACTTGTGGTGTATTTAAGTCCATAGTGTAGCATGTTATGCACTAGGGGCCAGGGTGGTTTGGTGGTTAAGGTGTTGGATTGCTGATCAGGAGGTCCCTGGTTTGAGCCCCAATGCCGCTCACCAAGATCTTTCACCCCAAGTAATCAGATCAGGCCTCAAGCGGGCAACCCGACCCCATAAGTAAACGCCACAGAAATAACACATAGGTGTCAGGGTGGTGAGTAACTGTCACCGATGTGCCTGGATGTGTGTGTGTGTGTATATATATATATATATATATATGGCTATCCCTAAAATGCTAATGTATAAAAAAAAGAGAAAAGCACATGTTGCCATGTACAGCACATAATCTGTGTGTTTATACACATACACCAGTTTGTATATCCTGTAGCACGCCAGCTATTTTACATAGAAATGAGCCTTAAAACAAAAGAAAAAAGCTTAATACATCTGGCAATAAGCAACCTTCCAATACTGGTAATTTTCCCTAATCTGGGTGCTGAGGAAGACCCCAGGCATATGTAGGGAGAGTTGTGAGCTATTCAGGGATTAGATTGATCCCCCCCCCCCCCCCCCCCCCCCTGCCATTCATTGCAGGCCTCTGGCAGTCTGTTGACAGCAGCGTATTGAAAGTGGTTCCAGTGAGCTGAATTACTGGGGCTGTCTCCATCTTACCTGCAGCTGAAGAATGCTATCTCTTGGTTCATTTGGATTGCTTGTGAAAAAAAAAGAAAAGAAAGCACTATGACGTGATTCAGTTATTTTTGAATGCTGGTAAAATTCATGAACCTTTCTATCCAAAGCAAAAAAAATGTTTAATATGATTTAATACTAACAATATAAATTAGGTAACATAATTTAAAGTACAATAAACCATTATCTTGAAATCAAATAAATATGCACAAATTACTGTAGCCATAACATTAACCCCATAACAATAGCAAATTAATTAACACTCATGGCTCATCTATGACCTTGGTGACCAAAGGCAAGCCCATCCTACAGAAAAGTCAATGTCGCACAACTCGCTAAAAAATGTCAATGCTGGCCATGAAAGAAAAGCGCCAGAACATCCAGTGCACCACAGTCTGGCACATATACTGTAGGGCTTAGCAGGCCCAAGACCCCCAGACCACTGACCTGGCTTCCAAACCCACCAGATCCCAATCTGATCAAGCACCCATGGGATGCGCCAAAACCAACAAGTTCAATACATGGAATCCAATCCCAACTGTCTAGTGCCAGAAACCATAGAGGTTAGCACGGATCAGTGTAACAGTTTTAAAATCATCGAAGAATACCCTTCTTTTTTTTTTTTTTTAAACTGAGAAGAAAATCTCATCACGTTAAGATGTGTAATGAATCTTGGTAAACCTGAAAAGGTTTAATCCATTATATAGTCTTTTAATGTTGTAGAACTCCAACTCATTTACAAGGTTTGGGTTCTTGAGTTACAGTAGTAATTGTAGCAATATCTCGTAATAATGTTGCTTGACATTTGTTTCTGAAGTCCACTTAAAAATGCATGAAATAATATGAATTAAATGAACAGCAATAAGCTCAGCTTAAATGCTTTCCCTGAAAACTAATGAGACAGGGACAGAAAAAAAATCAGGCAGGTTGATAATTCGAGGTCTGCTTCCTAGTCAATCAGGAGTAGAATAAATGCGGATGGTGCTTCCCCGGGATAACATACAGGGATGATTTAATAGAGGATTTAAGAAGGAAGAACATTCTACACCTTCTTTCTTTCTCCTCCCAGCCTAGGCGAATGTGATAAGAGCAACTAAGTGCTGGAATGCTCACATCCAATAGTGCCTTTGTGAAAAGTGTCTATCTATTCGCTCTTCTTAGAGTAAGATACTTCAGGTCGTGCTTCTCAATGGACTGAGAATAATTGACTGCTAATGTGCAGAATGTGAGCCATTTGTGTTTTCTGTTTGTGTGAGGGTGCTTGATTAGATCTCCGGAGGACCAGCTGGTTGTAAATTTGAAAAAAAAAATCTCAATCAAGCATCATGATTGTTGAACTTAACCTTTCTGACCTTACTTGAATGAGCTGCTGATGCAGATGATATCTCTGGAGGCTGTTTCTATGTGAGAATGCTCACCTACATTCTGAATGTGAAGTCAACCATAGCAATATGTGAAAGGCGAAGCTAAAACACACACACACACACATACACACACACCAAATCAGCTGGGTCTGCCATCACCCATAAAGTTTTCCAGTGTGAATAACGTGATCATACAACCGGATATGAAATCTGCATACATTGATATTCGGACTTCAGAATTATTTAGCATGAGTTAGGAATAGTTAGCTACGATTTTTATGGAAATAATTCTGCTACGTTTGACAGCAATCAAATCTGGCCGACATTCACTCAGCATCCAATTCATTAGGTACACTCGTTCAACTGCTTGTTAACACCAATATCTAATCAGCCGATCACATGGCAGTGACTCAGCGAATTTAAGCATGGATGAGACTAAATCCATTAAGTTGCTAAAGTTCAAACTGAATATCAGAATGATTATGATGATGTAAATGACTTTAAAATGTGTCAACTTTGTTGGCGCCAAAGGGGCTGATTTGAGTATTTCCGAAACTGCTGATCTACTGGGATTTTCAATCAGAACCATCTCTAGGGATTACAGAGGATGGCCTGAAAAAGAGAAAATATCCAGTAAGTGGAAGTTCTCTGGGTGAAAATGCCTTGTTGCTTGCAGGGGTCAGAGGAAAATGGACAGACTGATTTGAGGTGATAGAAAGGCAGTAGTAACTCAAATAACAACTCAAATAATCTTGTTACAACCGATATATGCCGAAGAGCATCTATGAACACACTACCTTGAAGCACATGTGTTATGGCAGGGAAAACCACACCTCTCAAATAAAAACAGGAAACTGAGGCTAAAATTGGGCAAATTTGGTGAAATTGGAAAAAAGTTGTCTGGTCTGATGAGTCTTGATTTCAGCCGCAATATTCAGATGTCAGGGTCAGAATTTGGCGTAAACAACATGAAAGCATGAGTCCATCCTGCCTTGTATCAACAGCTCAGGCTGTGTCCAACCCTTTATGTGCACCATATCACAAAGCTAAAATCATCTCAAACTGGTCTCTTGAACATGACAGTGAGTCGACTGTAGTCAAATTACAATATGTTGATTGTATTTACTCTATTAAAGTCTTGTGTACAGGGTATTTACTTTACCCAGCAAAAAAAAACATGCTTAAATTTTTTTTTTTTTTTTACTTTTTATTTTTTTATTTTACCCAATTGGTCACGCTTACCGTATTAGTTTTTAACTGAAGTTCATATTGACAGATTTCAAAGGCAAATGCTTCACTAGTCACCTCTAGACTTTCTTACTATCTCTCAATTATTTTTTATACCGCTTATCCTGTATGAGGTCACAGGAAGCCTGGAGCCTATCCCAAAGCATTCAGGGCCACTAGGCAGCATACACCATGGATAGGTGCCAATCCATTACCATTCACAAGCACACACTCATACAGTACACTCACTCACACATTACGGCCAATTTGGAAACACCAGTTATCCTAATCTGCATGTTTTTTGACTGTGGGAGGAAACCCACCAAGCCCGGGCGATGGGAACTCCATGCACACAGACCTGATGGGGAGACTCTTGACCCATGCACTTAAAATGCGATATTTAAAAGAAAATAAATATCACACTTCTTTAATTTTAACAGCTTACCAATATCCCCTTGTATCAACTGTAACTGTTAGTTATCTACAGTAGATTATGTTGCTGTAAACTCTTTTACCTCTTGGTTATTCCTTAATAACCTTTATCCTTACATTTTTTCATCCTTACATCTTTTTATTTAGAATCTTTAAATGTGTCCCATTGTAACATCCGATCCGCCTCAGCCCCGGAGATCCGGTTCACCGGATTACTGAGCTGTAGCTTTGTCTCCCCCTAGTGTGTCTACGTCATTGTCTCTCGTTAACAATAGATAGTAATCACCTGTGTCTACCTCCTGTGTCTCACTATTTAACCCAGACAGATGACCAGACCGCGTTCCAGAATGCAGCAGGAACACCCCTGCCCGGCCGATGATGGATTACATCCGGAGGCAGCAGGGGCAAATGGACAGTCTCGCCAGGGCAATTAACGACCTAGCACACAGTGACCCCGACATTGCGACAGGTCAGTCGCCCTCGTCCTCGGTGCCGAGACGCCCCTCACGGTCCCCCCCTCGGGCGGCCCCCCGGAAAGATATGCTGGTGACCCAGAAGGCTGCAAGAAGTTCCTCCTGGCCTATGAGTTGTACCTGGCAGATTTCCCCGACCTAGATGAAAGACAGAAAATCAGTTTCGTTACACAACAGCTCACAGGCGCGGCAATGGACTGGGCCGCCGCCATGTGGAGTGCGGGTGGCCGGGACATGACCAACTTCAGGCGATTCCTCCTCGCCATTCGCGCCGTGTTTGACCACCCGGATCAGGGCAGGACAGGAGAACAGCGGCTTCTGAGGCTGAAACAGGGGCAAGCCACCGTCGCGGAATACGCGGTGAAATTCAAAATCCTGGCCGCGGAGAGTGACTGGTGTGAGAAGAGCCTCCTCGCACGCTTCTGAGATGGTCTTCAGCCGGAAATACAGCTCGAACTGGCTTGCCGAGATGGATCTCGACGAGACCATACAGCTCGCCATCAAGCTGGACCAGCACCTCCGCGGTCAGAAACGGCTGCCCCCCGCAAAAGGGGCGGGAGGCAGATTCGAACCGCGCTGACGCCCCAGCCTCAGTAAAAGCCCGCCGGACCCACACGAGACCCAGCCGACTGAGCCCATGGACGTAGGCACATCCCGGCTGTCCGCACAGGAAAAGCGACGCTGACTCACGGCCGGACTGTGCTTGTACTGTGGAGGGGGGGAGCATCTCATCAGAGAATGCCCGTTGCTACAAGTAACTCCGAACACACCCCCACGACCTATCCGTTCATTTTGTATTGATGCTACGTTGTCATATAATAATCATGTGATTTCTGTTTCCCCCCTAATAGATTCTGGGTCGGCTGGGAATTTCATTTCATCCTCTCTACTTTCCTCGCTGCACGCTCCAGTGTCGAAGCTTCCAAACCCGATCGTGATTAAAGCTCTCGATGGCAACCCATTAGGTCAATCGCCAGTTAACATGATATCCGTGCCCCTACGATTAAGTTTCCCGAATCACACTGAGGAATTAAAATTTTATGGGATCTCTCAGGTGAGTCAATCCGTCGTGCTCGGCCTCCCTTGGCTCTGCTCTCACAACCCAAATTTCGATTGGGCAGGCGTCCGCATCCTTTCATGGTCCCCCCGATGCGCAAAATTTTGTATGCCATCCTCATTGATGGCCCAAATGACCACAGTTGAAAGTCCTAGCGCCCTAGTCTCTACCCTCGTGCCATCAGAGTACGTAAAATTTTAAGACGTATTTAGTGTTAGGGCTGCAGCACGACTTCCCGCTCACCGCCCGTGGGATTGCGCTATTGACCTCCTGCCGGGGAAAACACCGCCCTGCTCGCAGATTTACTCATTGTCTGTGTCTGAGACCCGGGCAATGGAGGAATACGTGAGAGAGGCTCTCCAGCAGGGACTCATTAGTCGCTCCACGTCACCCGCTTCGGCAGGTTTCTTTTTTATCGAGAAAAAAGGCGGGGGCCTTCGGCCTTGTATTGATTATCGAGGGCTCAATACAATCACAGTAAAATATAAGAACCCACTGCCCCTGGTTCGGGCCGCGATCGACCTGCTCTGCGGCGCGTCCATCTTTACTAAACTTGACCTCCGCAGCGCTTATAACCTCGTTCGTGTTCGCAAGGGCGATGAGTGGAAGACGGCGTTTAGCACGACATCAGGTCATTATCAGTATAATGTGATGGCTTATGGACTGGTAAACGCGCCTGCGGTGTTTCAGGGGTTCATGAATGACGTGCTCCGACATGTGTTAAACCGGTTTGTGATAGTATATTTAGATGACATCCTAATATACTCTCGGTCATACAAGGAGCACGTTCGTCATGTGACCGCCGTCCTCCGTCGGCTGAGGGAACATGGGCTCTATGTGAAGGCAGAGAAGTGTGAATTTCACAAAACGCATACAGTAGGGCCACTGGGGGTCAAGATGGACGCCGCCAAGGTCAGAGCGGTACTACAATGGCCGGAGCCCACTTCAGTGAAGGCGCTACAGAGCTTCCTTGGGTTTGCCAATTTCTACAGGCGCTTTATTAGGGGCTATAGTACGTTGGCAGCGCCGCTCACTAGCTTTTTAAAAGGTAAGCCACAGCGACTACACAAGTTCACGCCGGAGGCGCGCATCGCATTCCAGCGTCTAAAACGAGCTTTTACCTCCGCGCCTATATTAAGACTTCCCGATCCTAACAAGCCCTTCGTAGTTGAGGTCGACGCGTCGGAGGTAGGACTCAGAGCGGTGCTGTCACAGCGCCATGGCCACCCAGAGAAGCTGTACCCTTGTGCTTTCTTTTCGCGAAAATTGACACCTGCCGAATGCAATTATGATATCGGGAATCGCGAACTGCTAGCAATAAAAGCGGCATTAGAGGAGTGGAGGCATTGGTTGGAGGGATCAGAACACCCATTTACGGTACTCACGGATCACAAGAACCTAGAACCTCCAACAAGCTAAAAAAGACTAAACCCTCGACAAGCCCGCTGGGCACTGTTTTTCATTCATTTTCACTTTAATATTACATACCGCCCCGGCTCTAAAAATCTGAAAGCGGACGCGCTATCCCGCTGTTTTGCAACGCAGGACCAAACCATGGTTCCCATTTTGCCCACGTCGCTCGTGGTGGCCCCGATCACGTGGGACCTCGATGCGGAGATAGCCCTGGCGACACGGTACGAACCCGTGCCGCCGGACTGTCCTCCGGACCGAACCTATGTGCTGGGTCCACTACGGGAACGAGTGACGATTGAGGCGCACACTAACCTCTCATCAGGACATCCCGGCGAATTAAGAACATGTAAACTACTGGAACCGAGGTTCTGGTGGCCAAATATGCGGGAAACAGTGAAAACAGTGGTTTTGTCTTGTGCTACCTGTGCAACCACTAAAAGCCCCCGAGGGTTGCCAGTTGGTAAATTAATGCCCTTGCCCACACCTAACAGACCGTGGTCCCACCTAGCGGTGGACTTTGTGACGGACCTGCCAGTGTCTAAAGGGTACACGACAGTCCTAGTAGTAGTGGATCGCTTCTCAAAAGGCTGCCGGTTTATTCCGTTCTGCGCTCTCCCAACCGCCTCCCAGGTGACGGAAACCCTATTCAACACAGTGTTTCGCTACTACGGTATTCCGGAGGACATCGTTTCTGATCGTGGTCCCCAATTTGTCGCTAAGGTCTGGAAAGCTTTTTTCCAGAAATTGGGGACCACTGTTAGTCTAACATCAGGCTATCACCCGGAGTCTAATGGGCAGGCAGAGCGGACTGTTCAGGATCTCGGGAGATTCCTCCGCGCATTTTGTGGTAGTCGACAACATGAGTGGGCAGACTGTTTATTCTGGGCGGAATATGCGCAAAACTCTTTAAAACACTCCTCAAGTGGCCTAACGCCGTTTCAATGTGTGCTCGGACATCAGCCGCCGCTCTATCCCTGGGATGCCACTCCCACCAATATCCCCATGGTTGATGAGTGGTTTAAGAAAGCGGAAAAAGTATGGGAGGGGGCGCATGCCAATATCTCCCAAGCAGTTTGCCGCTTCAAAAAATTTGCCGATAGTCGGCAAAGGGAAAATCCTCCGCTCCAGGTAGGAGATCGGGTTTGGCTCTCGACAAAGGACCTCTCTCTCAACCTCCCCTGTCGTAAGCTTTCCCCCCGGTTCATCGGTCCCTTTCCTATAGTTTCTCAAATTAACTCTGTTTCTTTTAAATTACAACTCCCCACACATATGCGCATTAATCCCGTCTTTCACATCTCTCTTCTCAGGCCAGTGATGCGGGGACTGCTGGACGGAGGCGTCGTAGACCATTCGCTCCCCGGGGCTGTGGAGATCGAGGGCGCTAAAGCGTTTAGAGTCCAGCAACTGCTGGACTCCCGAAGGCGAGGGGGCTCCCTCCAGTACCTGGTGGAGTGGGAGGGGTACGGGCCGGAGGAACGCAGCTGGGTTCCGGCAAAGGACATCCTGAGCCCAGAACTCATTTTCGAGTTCCATCGAGCTCGACCGGATCGTCCTGCGCCACGACCTCCAGGCCAACCCGCCCGCCGGCAATTCCATCAGGCCGGTGGGTCCCGACCCCCTTTGGTAACGCAGGGGGGGGGGGCCCATCTCCCCTTCAGGAAGCCGGTCCTGGGGGGGGGGGGTAATGTAACATCCGATCCGCCTCAGCCCGGAGATCCGGTTCACCGGATTACTGAGCTGTAGCTTTGTCTCCCCCTAGTGTGTCTACGTATGTCATTGTCTCTCGTTAACAATAGATAGTAATCACCTGTGTCTACCTCCTGTGTCTCACTATTTAACCCAGCCGAACCCACACCACAACGTCTGGTCACCGTTATGCAAGCAAACACTCTAACCGTGCTGTTTCCTTTCTCTCTCCCAGGTTTAAGCGGTATCTGCAGGCGAGGTGGCGTGAAGCAGGGCAGCTTCGCACTTTTGGACTTATCCCCCCATGGAACTGTTGCAGTCAAAGTTTGTCTCCAGTGTGTTTATTTCTAAAGTATCAAGCTCTTTGTGTTTCCGCCTGCAGACCGCGCCTGGTGAAGGCCCCACGGGTCTTACTTTATGTTTTGTCGGTTTTCGATTTGTTCAAGTCAAAAAGGGACTCAGAAAATAAAGACTGTTATTTCCTGCACCTGCGTTCCTGTGTGTGTGTGTGTGTGTATCACTAGGGGAAGCCATGACACCCATATCTTTACTGAAAAAAAAAATTTAAAGGCCTGGCTTAAATCTAAAAATGCAGTATAGGCACAAATTCAGCAATCAAGTATGACTGCTAACTGGTTCCAGGAGGTTTGCCATGTGGTTGGGGATTCAACTGGGAAGTCATTAGCAGCAAATGATCAGTGGCCTGAAGACAAACAAAAGTGCTATGAGACTTGAACTTGAACTATGAGGTTAGAACAGATATTTGAGAAAGATTGCAGGGTTGCCATGGGTCACCATGTTGTTGTTTTTTTGGCTTCCACATCAAGAAGCCAGTTCCAGGCCTTTTCATGAACATAACCAAAGTTCATTAAAACCTTTAAAGGTCTGGCCAGGCTAAAATAATTAGCCAGAGGTATTATTGTCAGTTGCAAGACCAGTTGGAAGAATAGTGTGTACTTATAACTGATTTTGGTTAAAATGGTGAATTGTGTTTTTGTATGCCTTATAATTAATTGACATTTCCTAAGGTTTAGGCTTCTTTAGCTGCATATTAATGCAAAGAGAATATTAGCCACTAGAACCACACATTGCTTGTTCATCTACTTCTTATCAACCATTTCACTACATTCTCCTTCTTGCTAAACTGTTCTCCGTGCTTGAATTGTGAAATGATCAGTCTTGCACCAATACAATACATATTTCCAATGATGAATCCTTTGTCTGCCAGAACTTCATTTCCAGCCTCCAACAGATTCAAAAACGCCAGACTGCTTTATAATTTCTTTGTCAGAAACCAAACCTCATGCTGAAAATGAATGTCACTGCACCACATGGAGCTACTCCAAGAATAAATTTAAATGTAGTGGTGTTTTGTAGTTGCAAAAGGTTTCACGGAGTGAAATGTCATTGGAATGCCAGTAAGGTCATGATTTTGCTAACTGTAGTGGCGCATACGCCACAGTTCGCAATTACCTTCTCCTTAAGGACAGTAGCTACCTGGCAGCAACAGACAAGAAAAAAATTAATTGATGAGCTGGCCTTTATGTGAGGAAATGGAAAATCTTGTTCTCTCATTACTTGTGTTTTGATCCAGCAGACAAGATCAGTGGCAGATGGAGCAATCGACATCAGAAACACCTGCTGAGTATAATACCTCATGGTCTCATCTAAAACCCCAAACCTTTTCTGCATGTTTGATGATTCAGTTAAATATTCTGCAGTTCTAGCTTCCAGCGTGCTGCAGAACATCAATTTTGTGCATCTCTAAAAATGTAAAGATTGCTTTAATGCATTACATTGTATTACAGGCTGTGGTCCAAGTATCAGCATGTATGAAGGGTGTTCAAGTCAACCTGGAACTTTTGATTATGCAGAATAACAGAACACAGTTATATGAGTAAAAACTACAGTGTAAAAAATAAATAGTACATTTTACGGTAAAAAAAAACGGCAGCTGTGGTTGCCAGAATTCTACCGTAAAAAATACTGTTATTGCACTGTGAAAAAAAATAAACTGTAAATTTTACAGTAAAAAAAATTTCAGCTGTGGTTGCCAGAAATTTACCATAAAAAATATGGTAGCAATGCTTTTGGTTGTACGGGATTGCACTCATTATACTGTAAATTTTACAGATTTTAACGGTATTTTTTTTTTTTACAGATACAGTTTATAACTTTCTAATTAACATGTTTATGTTGTTATAAAAACAGTTTATTCCAGGGTTTATATTTTAAAAAAATACGGATCATAACCATGTTTTTTTCAGCTCAGAAGTGTCTAATTTAAAGATTTATGTTGTAATAATAATGGTTTATTTCCATCTTTTCTACAGCTCAGAACGAACTCACTCTCACTCATCATCTATACAACTTTATCCTGTAGACGGGAATCAAGCCTGGCCAGGAATCAAACCCGGACCATGGAGGTGCTAACCACTACACTACCATACTTGCTACACAATTTCTATCGTTATTGGACTATTTTTTAAATTATGAATAACCACAGTGAATTCATTCAGCAATTAATTCTGTGAAAGCATCATTTTATCACACTAGCTGGAGCTAAAAGAGATAGAAGTTACAGTACATTGCTAAGCATTCGGGTTTTACTGTTTTAAGAAACTATTAAGAGTACTTTTATACTAACTGATGAATACAAACCTAAATCAAATTATCAAAACCCATCAAAATTTATTCAAGACTCGGACATCAGCATGGCCCCATGTATATTTTAATAAAGACAGCAAAACAATATTTAAATTTTCAACATCTAATATACAAATGTCAGGGTGGGCATTTTTTTGGGCAGACAATCTAAGTATATAATTTTATAGAAGGGCTTTTATTACAACTTTACACAAAAAATTATTTTATCACACACATGTTAAAATTGTTTATGTCCTCTGTCCTGCATTGTGGTTTTTAAGTGCACACTGCACTGGGGTGTTAAATATGGCCATGTATTTTGTAATGGGTTTGGCACAAGGGGGGTAACAACCAACGCGGATGAGGTCTTATGGGAAAAGGGGTAATTTTACATGGGGAAGGAAAGGGTTAAAGCAGGGAGGAAGGGAAAAAGGGAAGGAAAGTTGTGCACGTGCAGGTCTGGTAAATTTCTGGCAACCACAGCTGCCAGTTTTTTACCCGTAAAATTTACGGTTTATTTATAAACCGTAGAAAAAACTATTAAAATCCGTAAAATATACAGTATAATGAGTGCAATCCCGTACAACCAATAATGTTGCTACCGTTTTTTTTTTTTGTGGTAAATTTCTGGCAACCACAGCTGCCATTTTTTTACCGTAAAATTTATGGTTTATTTATAAACCGTAGAAAAAAGAAAAAAAAATCCGTAAAACAGTACTGTATAATGAGTTCAATCTTGTACAACCAATAACGTTGCTACCGTATTTTTTATGGTAGATTTCGCTGCCAGTTTTTTACCATAAAATTTACGGTTTATTTTTTACAGAGCAGATATTTTTCAGATTTTTAAACTCTATCAACAAAGGTTTAGTAAAATATAAACTGATGCTTCATGATATTCATCCCAGTGTTTCACTAGTGCTCGAGGTAGAAACTTCTCAATCTCGCCAGAGCCATGATCAGAGTGGCTACTTGTCTGAAACTCCTTTAATAGCCCAAACGTGTGGAAATGACTTGGAGTGAGGTGAGGATTATACAGGAGGTGCGGCAATAACTCACAACCAAGTTTCTGCAGTGTTCGTGAGTAATTCTGTATACAGTTCACACTGACAGATGAGTCTCTTCCACAAATTGGTCACAAGTTATCCGTCACTTTTTAAGTTTGGTCGAAGATTTTCAATTGGCTTTGAGCCAGCTCATCCAGGATCGTAATTCACACAGACATACTGTACGGCCTTCTCAAAATTTTTTGCACCATTCAAATGTTTTACTGAGGCTAAGAATCGCATCTCCGTACTGTGCTTCTGTAAATATCAGCAGGTATCTCTCATCAGGAGACAATATCAATCAATCTATTTGTCACTGTTGCAGTGCTGACAACAGACCAATGTACTTTCTTTGCATATTACCAAATACCAACTCTTTTCATGAGTTTCCGCAAATCAACTAATGATCCCTAGGGTAACATCATTAGAAGACATGGGATTAGTTTCCATTGTTATGCTGATGATAACCAATTATATATCTCAACTAAACCAGACGAAATACCTAAATTGCCTAGACTAACTGAGTGTGTCCAGGACATAAAAGATTGGATGACCAATAACTTTCTTTTACTAAATTCAGATAAGACAGAGATATTACTTATTAGCCCAAAAAACAGCTTTCACAATTCAGCCTGCGTATAGAAGGATGACCAGGGCGTAATATTAGTAATTTGTCCTTTGAAAATCATATTTCAAATATCACAAAAACAGCCTTTTTCCATCTTAGAAATATTGCCAAACTTCGGAGCGTCTGATCCGTATCTGATGCAGAAAAGCTAGTTCATGCATTCATGACCTCCAGACTGGACTTTTGTAATGCATTACTAGGTGGTTGTCCTGCATCCTCAATAAACAAGCTTCAGTTAGTCCAAAATGCAGCTGCCAGGGTTCAAACTAAATGCTGTTCTTCATCATGTGGAAAGATGCAACACTATTTTTTTTAGCGACACAATAATCAGGTGACTTTGAGGGGTAGGTGTGTGACTAGAGATAAATTGACAAGTTTATGGGAACTGTTGTCTACACCATTAAGTGTTGCACACTTGGGTATGGAATGTACACTGTTGCACAATCTGTCACTGTCACACAAATTGCAAACTGTGAAATATGCCTGCGTTTAGCTTTGATCATGGTGTGCAATGGCATGTCCAGTTCACTATATACTGTATATAGTAGCTCAGAGTCTGTTGGAAGACTGGACTTTACTACACGGTGTGTGTGTTAGTGTGTGTACACTAACTGATAATTAATTTTAAAAAATCATATTTAAAAATATATTCACAATATACAGAATAATATAGTGTATTAATATATTACAATATATTGAAAATATAAAAATACACAAGGAATTGAAGCTTTTTATATATCGAGAAATATATTTTAATTTATTTAAAAGTATATCTTAAAGTATGTAATTTTATATTCAACAATATGTTAATGTAGTTTGAACAAAACTGACTTGATAGGCATTAATCACACAAACAAAGTAAAAGTGTAATTCTTATACAGTACATGAAAAAAGTTTCAATAATGTTTCAATAAACCAATTATAAGTATAAAAATAATGTTTTTTTTGTCTTCATTGCAATATATAGTGCTGTATATCCATACATGGTCCATTCATATATTGCAATATATTAATAAATACTGTATAAGCTCGGGTTTCCTATATATGGAAATGTTTTATTTAATATATTAAATAAACTTTTTATATTTTACAATATATTGCCATATATTTTTTCCCATAAGGGATCATTTGTGAGGTCAGACACTTGGATGAGTAGGCATACTGTAGCTCACAGTCTTTGTTCTAATTTATCCCAAAGGTGTTCTGTTGAGTAAGGCAGGCGAGCGAATACTTTTGGCAATATATCCAATCATTGCTGAAATCTTCATGCCTTGTAACTGACAGAGAAGTGTTACAAAACATGCCTGGTTGTGATTAGAATTCGAACATTTTTTTTACTTTCATGATGACGAAGGTTGGCTTGAATTTTTGTACAGCTTGGCCTCTAAAATATTGTTTTTGAAAAGCAAAAAAAATGAATCGATCGGTGCCAAGGTTTTCGACAAATCAAGTGTGATGAATTGTTTTTTCAGCTCAAGCTTCTCAGGGCTGCTGACGAGATATTTGCTTGCTCACTCACTCGGTTGAATGCATGTTTGCAGGTCAGGAGGTTGCGATGCTGTACTCGTAATGCATTAATGCAATGTATTTCGATGGCTTTGTAAACATGTTGTGTTTTGTAAGACAGAAAGAAATGTTTTCTGCATTAGGATAAAAAAATTATAAATTAAATAATCCTGAAAATTATTAAAGGGTTTAAGTCACCAATGGGGAACCCTAGGTCTGGGGTGGACAAGTTCCAAGCCCAGGTAGAACAGTGTCAAGCAAGGATGTTAGAGGGGTCTTTTGACTAGAGACTCTTTAGATTAAAATGACCTTTATTTCACTTCATAATCCCCCCTACACTACACTAACGTTTCACTAGTGCTTGGATGCCATCAAGGTAGAATGGATCCGATGAATTCCCAGTACATCGGAGCCATGATCGAACTGCCTGCTTCACATATGAAATTCTGGACTCCCAGAATTCATGGGTCATTCATGGATGAAAAGCCTTCTTTAAAATACTTAAGCCATCCAAATGTTTTACTGTGTCTAAGGTTCTCATCACCATACTGTGTTTTGAAGTCTTCTGTAAATTTCAATCTGTTTAATGCCATTATTCACAAGAAATTTCATCCAGGTTTGACTGGAACATACACAGCTATATACAGGTACAGCACTTTAAGTGTACAACGTACTTGATTGTCCAGTTTAGCAAGAGAATGTAAAAATTTGGGAATTCTTTTGTACAATTTTGTTTACAATTTAAGTAACAAAGTACTGTACAACCTTACAACATGAATTTCTCTATATTCTATTTCTTATTTTATTCCATAATGTATTTTTGTAACCTCTTTATTTTAAGGTCACATGCGATAGTTCAAGTATTTCACTGAATATCGTACTGTGCATAACTGTATTTGTGACACATAAAATGTTAATTATAATTTATTTATTCAAACATATAAAACGTTGAGCATGTTACTCATAATACAGCTACTGTACAGATGCACTTTAGTATACTTTGGCATGTTAAGATTCAATACACTTAGCATACTTAGGCTAGATTTTTTTTAATATATTGTTTTTTTCCAGATTTTCTCCCTAATTTAGTCGTGTCCAATTCCTACCCGTCACTAGGGGGCTCCCACATTAAGGCTACTACTACCACCCAGTCGGGAGGGCCGAAGCCTATCACGTGTTTCCTCTGAACCACGTGATGCCAGCCAATCGCATCTTTTTGAACTTCTTGCTCACGCACCGTTGGGAGCGGCGTAACACACTCAGAGGACAGCACTATCCGCTCCCTCCGCGTGTGCGAGCTCACAGATGCCCCTGATTGGCTGTAGAGCCATGATTAATGTGGGAGCATTAAGTACCTCTCATCCCTCCCCGCTGAGAGAGCTTGGCCAATCAGCTCTCTCTAGACCTCTGGCTGTGAGAAGTTATAGCATCACCCAGGAACCGAACCAGCGATCTCCGGATGATAGGGCGAGCACTTTACCACTGCGCCACTCGGGAAAGGATTTTGGCAAAAATAAAAAAAAAATGCAGTTTAAGAATTCGCCATTTCCAGGGTCCAGGTTCAATTCCTGCCACGGGTCTGCATGCATGGAGTTTGCATGTTCTCTCCGTGCTCGGTGAGTTTCCTCCAGGTCCTCCGATTTCCTCCCACATCCCAGGTGTACCCTGCCTCGTGACATAATAGGCTCCAGGCCCCCCCCCCCCGCAACCCTGTATACAGAATAAAGTGGTATATGTACAGTGGTGTGAAAAACTATTTGCCCCCCTCCTGATTTCTTATTCTTTTGCATGTTTGTCACACAAAATGTTTCTGATCATCAAACACATTTAACTATTAGTCAAAGATAACACAAGCAAACACAAAATGCAGTTTTTAAATGAGGGGTTTTATTATTTAGGGAGAAAAAATAATCCAAACCTACATGGCCCTGTGTGAAAAAGTAATTGCCCCCTGAAACTAATAACTGGTTGGGCCACCCTTAGCAGCAATAACTGCAATCAAGCGTTTGTGATAACTTGCAACGAGTCTTTTACAGCGCTCTGGAGGAATTTTGGCCCACTCATCTTTGCAGAATTGTTGTAATTCAGCTTTATTTGAGGGTTTTCTAGCATGAACCGCCTTTTTAAGGTCATGCCACTACATCTCAATAGGATTCAGGTCAGGACTTTGACTAGGCCACTCCAAAGTCTTCATTTTGCTCTTCTTCAGCCATTCAGAGGTGGATTTGCTGGTGTGTTTTGGGTCATTGTCCTGCTGCAGCACCCAAGATCGCTTCAGCTTGAGTTGACGAACAGACAGCCGGACATTCTCCTTCAGGATTTTTTGGTAGACAGTAGAATTCATGGTTCCATCTATCACAGCAAGCCTTCCAGGTCCTGAAGCAGCAAAACAACCCCAGACCATCACACTACCACCACCATATTTTACTGTTGGTATGGTGTTCTTTTTCTGAAATGCTGTGTTACTTTTACGCCAGATGTAACGGGACACGCACCTTCCAAAAAGTTCAACTTTTGTCTCGTCGGTCCACAAGGTATTTTCCCAAAAGTCTTGGCAATCATTGAGATGTTTTTTAGCAAAATTGAGACGAGCCTTAATGTTCTTTTTGCTTAAAAGTGGTTTGCGCCTTGGAAATCTGCCATTCAGGCCGTTTTTGCCCAGTCTCTTTCTTATGGTGGAGTCGTGAACACTGACCTTAATTGAGGCAAGTGAGGCCTGCAGTTCTTTAGATGTTGTCCTGGGGTCTTTTGTGGCCTCTCGGATGAGTTGTCTCTGCGCTCTTGGGGTAATTTTGCAGCCGGCCACTCCTGGGAAGGTTCACCACTGTTCCATGTTTTTGCCATTTGTGGATAATGGCTCTCACTGTGGTTCACTGGAGTCCCAAAGCTTTAGAAATGGCTTTATAACCTTTACCAGACTGATAGATCTGAATTACTTTTGTTCTCATTTGTTCCTGAATTTCTTTGGATCTTGGCATGATCTTTTGAGGTGCTTTTGGTCTACTTCTCTGTGTCAGGTAGCTCCTATTTAAGTGATTTCTTGATTGAAACAGGTGTGGCAGTAATCAGGCCTGGGGGTGACTACAGAAATTGAACTCAGGTGTGATAAACCACAGTTAAGTAGTTTTTTTTTAACAAGGGGGGCAATCACTTTTTCACACAGGGCCATGTAGATTTGGAGTTTTTTTTCTCCCTTAATAACGTAAACCTTCATTTAAAAACTGCATCTTGTGTTCAATTATGTTATCTTTGACTAATAGTTAACGGTTTTTGATGAGCAGAAACATTTAAGTGTGGCAAACATTCAAAAGAATAAGAAATCAGGAAGGGGGCAAATAGTTTTTCACACCACTGTAGATGGTGAGTGAGTGAGTGAATGAGTTTAAGAGTTCCTCATTAATAGCTTGTTTTTTAATCATACTCTTGGTAAAAATAGCATTCTAGTTGTAAATGCATCTCTTATGTGTGTGGGTGTTGAATTCCTGCAGGCTACATCTAAAAGAGTGTTAACTGATTCCCATGAAAAAAAAAGGAATCTCAATATTATTGAGATAATCTGCTCTATATATTGTATGTATGCATATCCTCTTTTTTTTCATTGCAATCCAGTCTACTGGATCATCGTCTGAAGCCCCTTATCATCTTACTCCCTTAAATCCCTCCATTCCGCCCTCATCCATGCATGCCTTTCTCAGTCCACATCCTCTCAATGATAGCAGGCACACGGTGATTTGCTGGCCTCTTCCTCCTCTCATTAGTGACAATGAGGGGAACAGACTCCCATGGCGATATGCCTTTTGTGCCATGTCATCTCACATGCATCAAGCTATAGCCCCCGCCGAGGCTCTTTCTGCAAGAGAGTGGAGAGCTGGTAATTCTCTCCCCAGCCCTATCTGTCATGAGACCACTACCATCAAGTACAGGCTTGTGGTTCTGAAGTGGCTCTGGCACACTATTAGACAAGATGGGCTGAAATTGAAGGGGGAATATAGCACTCTGATTTCACTCCAGGTGTGTTTGAGAGAGGCTTCAGCGGGCTCCGAGCGTTTGGAGAAGTTTCTGCTTTATGTCGGGATGCAGATGAGATTAATGAGCATACAGGAGCAGAATATGCATTCGATTCATCTCGGGCACGGTTCTTTTAGGGAATTACCATAACACATGAGAGATGTGATGTATTATACTGTTCCGGAGTCTCACCACAAGAACTGATTACGTTGTACTTTTGCCAAGTAAAAGCCCCATACATCAGTACTTTCACATTTATTTAAATATTGTAGGAAGGTTGCGTCTTGTGCTTTGTAATGTAAAGTTTCAGAATTAAGAAAATATGCACTATTGCAATACTAGTTTGTGGCATCTCTCTCACTACAGGATGTCTTTACCCGCTGATTATCCCTCGCAATCTTCTTTGCAAGACTTTGTTGAGTAAGGTCTATATGATTCACACGAATGACAATGAGATTCATTTGACCTAATGAGAGAGAGAGAGAGAGAGAGAGAGAGAGAGAGAGACCCCACTACTGCAGAGCTCAGCATTCAGTCTGATTTTAATACCCACAGCAGTAACCGATGCCAAAGTGTATATGGAAAGTAACAAGGTTACACTACGTAGGGACGATTTTTTATTTTTTTTTGCAATCAACAAGGTTGCCAGGTCAAATTCTTCTGGTGTGTGTAAAGTCACTGTGCTAAGCATATATACAGTGGTGTGAAAAACTATTTGTCCCCCACGTGATTTCTTATTATTTTGCATGTTTGTCACACAAAATGTTTCTGATCATCAAACACATTTAACTATTAGTCAAAATAACACAAGTAAACACAAAATGCAGTTTTTAAATGAGGGGTTTTATTATTTAGGGAGAAAAAAAAATCCAAACCTACATGGCCCTGTGTGAAAAAGTAATTGCCCCCTGAACCTAATAACCGGTTGGGCCACCCTTAGCAGCAATAACTGCAATCAAGCGTTTGCGATAACTTGCAACGAGTCTCTTACAGCGCTCTGGAGGAATTTTGGCCCACTCATCTTTGCAGAATTGCTGTAATTCAACTTTATTTGAGGGTTTTCTAGCATGAACCACCTTTTTAAGGTCATGCCACAACATCTCAATAGGATTCAGGTCAGGACTTTGACTAGGCCACTCCAAAGTCTTCATTTTGTTTTTCTTCAGCCATTCAGAGGTGGATTTGCTGGTGTGTTTTGGGTCATTGTCCTGCTGCAGCACCGAAGATCGCTTCAGCTTGAGTTGATGAACAGATGGCCGGACATTCTTCTTCAGGATTTTTTGGTAGACAGTAGAATTCATGGTTCCATCCATCACAGCAAGCCTTCCAGGTCCTGAAGCAGCAAAACAACCCCAGACCATCACACTACCACCACCATATTTTACTGTTGGTATGATGTTCTTTTTCTGAAATGCTGTGTTACTTTTACGCCAGATGTAACGGGACATGCACCTTCCAAAAAGTTCAACTTTTGTCTCGTCGGTCCACAAGGTATTTTCCCAAAAGTCTTGGCAATCATTGAGATGTTTTTTTAGCAAAATTGAGACGAGCCTTAATGTTCTTTTTGCTTAAAAGTGGTTTGCGCCTTGGAAATCTGCCATGCAGGCCGTTTTTGCCCAGTCTCTTTCTTATGGTGGAGTCGTGAACACTGACCTTAATTGAGGCAAGTGAGGCCTGCAGTTCTTTAGATGTTGTCCTGGGATCTTTTGTGGCCTCTCGGATGAGATGTCTCTGCGCTCTTGGGGTAATTTTGGTCGGCCGGCCATTCCTGGGAAGGTTCACCACTGCTCCATGTTTTTGCCATTTGTGGATAATGGCTCTCACTGTGGTTCGCTGGAGTCCCAAAGCTTTAGAAATGGCTTTATAACCTTTACCAGACTGATAGATCTCAATTACTTTTGTTCCCATTTGTTCCTGAATTTCTTTGGGTCTTGGCATGATGTCTAGCTTTTGAGGTGCTTTTGGTCTTCTTCTCTGTGTCAGGTAGCTCCTATTTAAGTGATTTCTTGATTGAAACAGGTGTGGCAGTAATCAGGCCTGGGGGTGACTACAGAAATTAAGCTCAGGTGTGATAAACCACAGTTAAGTTATTTTTTAACAAGGGGGGCAATCACTTTTTCACACAGGGCCATGTAGATTTGGAGTTTTTTTTCTCCCTTAATAACGTAAACCTTCATTTAAAAACTGCATTTTGTGTTCAATTATGTTATCTTTAACTAATAGTTAATGGTTTTTGATGAGCAGAAACATTTAAGTGTGACAAACATGCAAAAGAATAAGAAATCAGGAAGGGGGCAAATAGTTTTTCACACCACTGTATCTGAGTATCACCAGTACACCAGTACATTCCTTATGCATTCCACAATCATGCTTTTCCTCTACCCAAGCTTTCAGTGATGTGAAGAGTAGCCAAAAAATTTACTCAAGTAAGAGTAGCTGTACTTTAAAATAATATTACTCAAGTAAGTTTAAAAAAGTATTCAGTGAAAAGATACTCAAGTACTGAGCAACTGTTTCAATCGTAATGTCCGATTTTTTTTTTTACAATAATTATATATTACTATTTACACATCACATTTGTATTATTATATTATAATATAATATAATATAATATAATATAATATAATATAATATAATATAATATAATTATATTATATTATATTATACACTCACCTACAGTAAAGAATTATTAGGAACACCTGTTCAATTTCTCAATAATGCAATTATCTAATGAACTAATCACATGGCAGTTGCTTTAATGTATTTAGGGGTGTGGTCCTGGTCAAGACAATCTCCTGAACTCCAAACTGAATGTCATAATTGGAAAGAAAGGTGATTTAAGCAATTTTGAGCGTTGCATGGTTGTTGGTGCCATACGTGCCAGTCTGAGTATTTCACAATCTGCTCAGTTACTGGGATTTTCACGCACAACCATTTCTAGGGTTTACAAAGAATGGTGTGAAAAGGGAAAAACATCCAGTATGCGGCAGTCCTGTGGGCGAAAATGCCTTGTTGATGCTAGAGGTCAGAGGACAATGGGCCGACTGATTCAAGCTGATAGAAGAGCAACTTTCACTGAAATAACCACTTGTTACACCCGAGGTATGCAGCAAAGCATTTGTGAAGCCACAACACGCACAACCTTGAGGCAGATGGGCTACAACAGCAGAAGACCCCACCGGGTACCACTCATCTCCACTACAAACAGGAAAAAGAGGCTACAATTTGCATGAGCTCACCAAAATTGGACAGTTGAAGACTAGAAAAATGTTGTCTCGATTTCTGTTGAGACTTTCAAATGCTAGAGTCAGAATTTGGTGTAAACAGAATGAACCCATCCTCTGATACTTCCAGCAGGATAATGCACCATGTCACAAAGCTCGAATCATTTCAAATTGGTTTCTTGAACATGACAATGAGTTCACTGTACAAAAATGGCCCCCACAGTCACCAGATCTCAACTCAATAGAGCATCTTTGGGATGTGGTGGAAACGGGTGCCTTGAGCCCTGGATGTGCATCCCACAAATCTCCATCAACTGCAAGATGCTATCCTATCAATATGGGCCAACATTTCTAAAGAATGTTTTCAGCACCTCGTTGAATCAACGCCGCATAGAATTAAGGCAGTTCTGAAGGCGAAAGGGGGTCAAACACCGTATTAGTATGGTGTTCCTAATAATCCTTTAGGTGAGTCTATTATATGCAGAGGTGGGTAGTATATCACACCTTCGTGACAGGTACAGGATGGCCACAACAACTGCCCAAGTCACACCAGGAACACACAATCCCTCCATCTCACAGCAAGAACTAACAAATCTGGTCCAGTCCATGAGGAAGAGATGCACTGCAGTACTTCAAGCAGCCGGTGTCCACAACAGATACTTACTGGTACTGACTGATTTTGAGCCTCCCTTCATTCAGGGACACATTGTGAAACATTTTTAGTTTATGTCTTATGGTGTTAACTCTTTTAGTGTTCATACAAATATTTACACATTAAGTTTACTGAAAGTAAAAACAGTTGAAAGTCAGAGGATGTTTCTTTTTTTGATATATATATATATATATATATATATATATATATATATATATATATATATAGAGAGAGAGAGAGAGAGAGAGAGAGAGAGAGAGAAAGTCGCGGTCTATATATATATATATATATATATATATATATATATATATATATACTCGGATTATGAGTAACGTGGTTTACGAGTGTTCCGCAAGACGAGCAAAGATTTTATCATACATTTTGACTTGAAAAACGAGCATTGTCTTGGTTTATGAGCACCGAGTATCATGTATCAAGCATCCACTTCTTGTTTTGACACCGACGTCATGTCATCACAACTGAGCCAACGGTTTTTCTCTCTTGCGCTGCGGAATTGTAGGTAATTGTCTCCCCTGGTGGGTGAATACACACACACACACGCGCACACACACACACACACACACACACACACACATTAACGGAGAGAATGTTTTTTAAACCATTTAAAAATTAGCAATGAATCACTGCTGTAAAGTCAAACAACAACAACAACAAAAACAAATTAACCAGCACCTTACTTTTGATAATAATCGGGGGGCTGGGGGTGTGAATGAAATCGGCCAATAAGATCAAATAACACCAAGTTCTAAACAGATAAAATACACTTGCAATTGTTGTAACAGGCTTTCTTTTTCACTAGAGCTTTCTTTCAAAGAAGTTGAGTGGCTTATTAACGTGACTGGGGCTTGTTGTCTCTAAGTCTTCCTAATTTGTCTCATGCTGTCTGCTGCTAGCGGTTTAAGACACCAAACACACATGGGTCTCTCCTCTGCCCCCACCATCCCCACCATGAATCCAAGCTCTACATAGGCTTCATCATGTTTTCCTTTCAGCTGGCTTTTTGGTTGAGTAGGCTGATGATGCTGAATCACCTGCTTTTTTGTGGTCCGTGCAACAAATGTATCCATTGACGTTATTATGCCCACTACATACAGTACAGTACGATACTGACACGGTTTGTTTCCGAATTCAATAGCTGCGTAAATAAACCCGCAAATAAGATACCCACATATATTTCCTTTGTACATTGTCTTTAAGCTACACCCACCTTAAATTATACATGTTTAAAAGCATAAACACCGTTATTCTCTATGGCGCAACGAATTATTGGATCATCACAAATTGCCGCACACCAACAAAAAGCGTAGAACGATATTGATCTTCCCTTCTGTTCAGCGCCTGAAGGATCAAAAAGCAACTTTGTTGCCACACAGGAAACTAGAAATGCCAGACTAGTACTGCCTGATAAAATATTAATTTTAAACAAAAATACAGAAACATCAGCATGGAATAAATGAAATTACATACAGTATATAATACCAAATGTTTCCTTATATATTGTTCCTCTGCAATTAACATGCCGACGTTAAACCGTTACTGTTGCACTATGGTTCCACCTTTTTTCTGATGTTATTTTACTTTACTTGATCTTGATGATCCATTTCTTTGCGTGTGATTGTTTAGTTTCGAGTGTCCGATCTTTATTGTCAATAAAGAAAAGCATGAATTAGAATAGGTACTTTCCTATTATTTTCCTCTAATTCCCTCCCGTTCATTGCGCCCCACCTGTCATGGCTGTATTCGCCCCACACTTTGAGAACCACGGACTTAAACCAACACACACACAAACACTCTCTCTCTCTCTCTCTCTCTCTCTTTTTTTTCTCTTTACAGTCGAATACTTTTTTACTCTTACTTGAGTAATATTTTGAATGACTACTTTTTACTTCTACTTGAGTAATATTATTTTAGTACAACTACTCTTACTTGAGTAAATTTTTTGGCTACTCTACCCACCTCTGATTAAATTTATATACTGTATATTATAGTATAATTCTAATAATTATATATGCTAACATTGCAACATTCAATAAAACAGCTAAACTTAGCGTGACATGTTTACCCAGATTATAAATAGAGATTTTATATGTTGAAATGTCTGTTTCATTTCATGTATGTGGTCATGTGACTACATGTGGTTATTTTTACTGTGGCTGATTGGACAAACGAAGTCATGTGATTATTGTTACTGCATCTGATTGGTGAAACAGTCAGGCGGTAGATCTACTGGCTGATTGTGTAGAATAAATGGTTAGAAAAGTAAGTCGAGTGTAGTCGAATGTAGTGGAGTAAGAGTAGCGTTATTTCCTCACAAATCTACTCATGTAAAAGTAAAAAGTATGGTACAGTAGAACTACTCATAGTTTTTTTTTCTTTTTTACAAAATGTTACTCAAGTAAAGGTAACTCATTACTACCCACCTCTGTGAGCTTTACAATATTTTCTTCCATATTTCCTGACAGTAAATTAAAAGAAATGCATAGGGTGAAGTGTAGAATCTTGCTGTGCCATTTGATCTTTGACATGATGATGCAACTAGCCTACATACTGTACACTACAACAGCTACAGTGTGCATTCTAATCTGTGCATTATACAGTAGCCACATTTACAGTACACCTTCCATTTGTTTGCATCGCCCTTAAGGGAAATAAGTATGGTTCTGGATCATATATTTCTTTTTTAACTACTTATATATTTATTTATTTATTTATTACTATTTTTAAACGTGTACTTTTGCCACCAGCAACCTACTTTTAAAAAATTAGCTCAATATGAAACAATAAAAGGCACCCTTGCAACCCTGGCTCTTAGTGTTTCTTTTTACATTAAGTGAATAAACAATATACCAAAACCAGTACCAGTGAGTAATGAAATACAGATACTTCTTTTTATCTGGGCAAACATAGTAATTTTGACTTTTTACACAACTGTAAAATAGCTTGGATTGGGTCACATACAGTACATCACCTCATTTGTCTCCGCTGCCATTTTCTCTGATGGTTTCTTCCACGTTACCATCATTAAGCCTGGAAATATGGAAATATTAAAAAGTTAAAGGTGGTCACTTTTCTCTTGTCTTGACTTGAAAATGTAATATAAAACAAAAGAGACAATAGAGACAAAAATAAATGAACAAGAATGATTCCTAGAAGTGTCACCTTCTAATATTTTCTTGGACCACCTTCAGCTTTGATTATGGCACACATTCATCATGGCATTATGCAATGTCACAACATTTATTTCCATCCAGAGCTGCATTGATTTTGGCAAAGATCTTGTATTGGTGATTGGAAAATTGAATCACTCTCCAGTACATCCCAAAGACTTGCAATTATGTTAAGGTCAGGACTCTGTGGTGGTCATGCCATGTGCGAAAATGATTCCTTGTGCTCCCAGAATCACTCTTTCATTTCAGGGAAGAACTAATTCACTGCTGTGCAGTACATTCAGGTCGGCAGCTGACTTAATTTTATTGCTGAGCCTAGACCTGACCAAATTAGATTATAAGATTGTTTTCAGAGGCTTATGCAGTGGCCACTATGCATGATGGGTGCATCACGTACAGTACTGTCCTTCTTACTCTTACGCATCCATCGTACTGAAATAGGGTCTGGACCCATTAGACAACATAACCTTTTTCCATTACTTTCCATTGCAAGTCCAATAGTTATGCTCCCCAGGAAATTGAAGCCTTTTTAAAATTCAATTCAATTTTATTTGTATAGCGCTTTTAACAATTGTCATTGTCGCAAAGCAGCTTTATACAATCAAAAGAATTATTTAAGTTTGTATGAAATGTGAATGTGTATGAATCAGAATGATCAGATTGTTCCTGG
This sequence comes from Channallabes apus, assembly GCA_030522415.1. Lineage (NCBI taxonomy): Eukaryota > Metazoa > Chordata > Actinopteri > Siluriformes > Clariidae > Channallabes > Channallabes apus. The sequence goes on along the minus strand of CM060105.1, from coordinate 24,245,339 downwards.
TGAGCAAGACTAGGGCGATGGTGGCAAGGAAAAACTCGCTGAGATGGTAATAGGAAGAAACCTTGAGAGGAACCGGACTCAATAGGGAACCCATCGTCATTTGGGTGAAACAGGAAGCAGGAATTGATTTGCATTTATACTGTGTGTTAGGTGGCAGCCAGTTCAGCTATAACAGTTGATGTTAATTGATGTTAATATGGAGTCCAGATGGCGGCACGTGGTGTAGTGGTTAGCACTGTCGCCTTGCACCTCTAGGGTCCGGGATCGATTCCCGGCCAGGCTTGATTCCCATCTCTGTGTGCATGGAGTTTGCATGTTCTCCCCGTGCTTGGTGGGTTTCCTCCGGGTACTCCGGTTTCCTCCCACAGTCCAAAGACATGCAGATTAGGTTAATTGGCGTTCCCAAATTGACCATAGTGTATGAATGAGTGTGTGTGTGTGCGCTCTGCGATGGATGGCATGCTGTCCAGGGTGTACCCTGCCTTGTGCCCAGAGTCTCCTGGGATAGGCTCCAGGTCCCCGAGACCCTAATACAGGATAAAGAGGTATAGAAGATGAATGAATGAATGAATGAATGAATGGATTCCAGATAGTTATTGGAGACTCAGGTAGACTTGTAGGAAATTCCAGTCTTGAACTGTCAAGCAACTGCAGCCAAGTCAAGTCCTCAGAGAAACAGCTGTCAACACCAGTCGAGGCCGGAACCATCTTCATAGTAGAGTGAAACCACCCCAGACACCAGACGCATCCCAAAGAGACACATAGGGCATCCATGCGACGAGATCTGCAACCAGAAGCGGGTCACCAGGATGGGTCAGACATGTCCGGAGGGCAGAGGGAGGCTGGATCACTGGCAGCTCAGGATCGACATGTGTAACTCGACAGAGAGGGGGAGAGAGGGAAGAGAGAGAGGGGGAGAGAAAACTGGAGAGGGGAGAGCAGAAGAGGAGAGAATAGTTAGGTATGGTCGCAGTCACATAATGTATAATATGAACGAATAGTTGGTGTAGTGTGCAAGCAGAGACTCCAGCAGGACTAACTAGGACAGGATAACTAAAAGGGAGAGCCAGATGGAAACACATACATGATGGCTCCCTGAGATGTAAAGCAAACAATCACCTCACCGTCAACAAACCTGAGTGATCAATGAGAGTGGGGAAGACAGCATCTAAACATACCAGTTCACCTAATACTCTACAGTACTGTATGTCCATGAGTCCCCTAGATCTGCTCCTTTACCTAAGGCAAATCTATTTATAAAAATGCTTGATTAAATAAATAGGTTTTTAGCCTGGACTTAAACACTGAGACTTTGTCTTAGTCCCGAACACTATTTGGAAGACTATTCCAGAATTTTGGGGCTTTGTAAGAAAAAGCACCCAGCTGTAGTTTTCATAATACGCTGTACTGACAAGCAGCCTGCATCCTTTGATCGAAGTAGGCGAGGTTCAAATGAAAGGATGGAATCTATAATCACACCAAGGTCTTTTACTGTTGCACTTCATGGAACATAAAGGCCATCTAAAGTTACAATGTGATCTAAAATCTTACTTCTAGCTGAATGTGGTCCTATGACTAAAACTTCTGTCTTATCAGGATTAAGCAGAAGGAAGTTAATTAGCATCCAATCTCTTATATCCTGCACACATTGCTCAACTTTAGTGAGCTGGTTTTTCTCATCTGGTTTTGCTGAGTCATATAACTGTGTGTCATCAGCATAACAATGAAAACTAATACCATGTTTACGGATTACTGTATGTTGCCCAGAGGAAGCATGGAAAGGGAAAAAAGCAGTGGGCCTAAAACTGAACCTTGTGGAACACCAAACTCCACTAATGAGCACGCAGAATATTCACCATACTGATAACATACTGATAGCGATCGGTCAAAAAGGATCTGGGCCAGGAGAGGGCTGTACCCTTAATTCCTACTAGTCTCACTGACAAATGTTTTCTCATGGCCACAGAGCTGCTTAATTCCAATCCTGTGAGATGTGTGTGAGTGGAAATGCTCTTACTGTATATTTATTAGTAAACATGGTTGTGGGTTCAACTGTCAGTTTTTTTTTAATGATGCAACAAAATACCAAGCGTTTAAATGATCTCTGATCACAGTCAATCTGTTTTCACAGTCATAGTTATTATTATTATTATTATTATTTATAGATCACTATTTATTAAATCTTTCTCAATGGTCTTACATAAAAGATAAAAAACTATTAGTAAGTACCTAATTAATTGCCTTATTAAACATGTACTGTATGTTGTAATAATATGGCTTTCATCCTTATTTTTTAAAACCCTACAAAACGGCACTAGATCTAGCACCTAATCTTTTTTTATTTTATTGGTTTTATTGTTGTATTAGATGTACCCATGACTTCATTCATGTGGAATCACACACTGAAATGTACTTTAAAAAATGTACAATGCCATCTGTTAAATTTTATTGTATTTCTTTACTGTGAAGTGTGCGTAATGATGGTGTGATCGCATTTATTAAGTAGATTTTTGAACACTCATAAGCGTGTATGAAAAAAATTACCGCGCCATCTTTTGAATTTTGAGATGTGTAAGGACGTTCCCTTTCAAAGGCTTCACTCGATCCTGCGTGAAAACGCTATGGGAAACATCTTGTCATGTTGCCGGTTGGGAAGCATGTGTGTATACAGTAAACACGCCAAATTATGGCCTATATAACCTCGGTCAGGTGATGTCATCTGATGAGACGCACCTGGAGGGTTATAAATAGGTGTGAGCCGGAAACATTCCTCAGATTCTTTGACTTCACCTTGTTGTGAGCGTGTCTCTGTTTAAACCAGCAAAATAAGAAAGTGTTTAACTCACCAATATGGCGGAGTTTAAACTAAATATCCCTCAGTGTGTGATAATCCATAACGGAGGGCGATCTCTACACTTTATTGCTTCGATTAAGTGCTGCGCGCGCCTCGCATTCCTTGAGAAGCTTCGAGCAGCCGTGCATTCCTGGCTTAAAATTTGTGCATCTGACAGAGCTGTGAGAGACGGAGGTAAGCTCCTTTCTTTCACGTTCTCATCACGGGAATTCCTCTCTTGCTTTCGCGGAGATGGAAATATCCTTAAGCACTAAAAAAAACATTAGACGGCAGGTTCTGTTGGGTGGCCAGGGGGCGGAGCCTCAACGACGCTTTCTCCCCTTTCTTAGCTATCTCCATATGAGTTAACCCCTTCATGGAGTAAGCTGTATTCATCCCGTGTTTTCCTGCCATCAACTTATTTATTTATTTAGATATAGTTGATGTGGAAGCGCAGAGTTATATGATGATGCCCAGATAGAAGAGATGCTTCACAGGCTATCTCTCTCCTGGGACATCATCCTTCCTGGAAAGCTTAAACTTCCTTTATAGCTGTGTAGACTTTCATCTTCCCTGGAGGGAAAAGCTTTTCGGGCAGCAGGTCAGCTTGGTGCTCCTCTGCACACCATGGCGGTTTTGCAGCCTACCAGGCTGGTCTGCTGAGAGACTTGAGTACTGGCGGGGCTCTTCAAGATAAGGCATATTGGAATTACCCCGAGCTGCAGACTTGTCTATTTGTGCAACAAAGCAGACGGCTCGTGCTATCAGCCGTTTTATGGCTGCTATGGTTTTCGCAGGAGGCACCTGTGGCTAAATCTCAGGCGCATCAAGGATAGGATTGTACATTCCTCCTTAATGCCCCTATCTTGCCTTCCGGCCTGTTTAGCGATGTCATTAACTCCGTCGCCACTAGGGTCTGAGGCGAAGTTATACATACAAGCTTTTGGAAAATTCCCTCCCCGCCATGCTCAAGAGTCGGCCACCCAGTCTTGACCGGGTCTGACTCTTGCGAGGAGCAAAACACAAGGAGGGTGTTTTTTGGAGCCGGGCACCTCCTCGTAAAGATTGGGGTGCGCCGCGTTGCACTATCCGCCTCAAAGAGGTCAGACTGATAAAAAAAATGGGGGTGGCCCACCCAATAGGGAGAGGCACCCAGAATTCCTTTTAAACGAATGAAGTGTTCTCCCTGGCACCTCCAGGAGGTCGGTGTTCTTGCTACACCACCACTGGTGTTTCGGGCAACACCAGTCTTGAGTCAAGAGTCGGCCACCCAGTCTTGACCGGGTCTGACTCTTGCGAGGAGCAAAACACAAGGAGGGTGTTTTTTGGAGCCGGGCACCTCCTCGTAAAGATTGGGGTGCGCCGCGTTGCACTATCCGCCTCAAAGAGGTCAGACTGATAAAAAAAATGGGGGTGGCCCCCCCAATAGGGAGAGGCACCCAGAATTCCTTTTAAACGAATGAAGTGTTCTCCCTGGCACCTCCAGGAGGTCGGTGTTCTTGCTACACCACCACTGGTGTTTCGGGCAACACCAGTCTTGAGTCAAGAGTCGGCCACCCAGTCTTGACCGGGTCTGACTCTTGCGAGGAGCAAAACACAAGGAGGGTGTTTTTTGGAGCCGGGCACCTCCTCGTAAAGATTGGGGTGCGCCGCGTTGCACTATCCGCCTCAAAGAGGTCAGACTGATAAAAAAAATGGGGGTGGCCCCCCCAATAGGGAGAGGCACCCAGAATTCCTTTTAAACGAATGAAGTGTTCTCCCTGGCACCTCCAGGAGGTCGGTGTTCTTGCTACACCACCACTGGTGTTTCGGGCAACACCAGTCTCCAATAGGCTGTTAGTTCTTCGTTTTTTTCCTGCCATGTTTCAGGATGCCGAACATCTAACATCCCCCCCGTTTAACCAAGCCGCCGAGACTTTTGCCCTTTTCTGAGAAACTGGCAGCGTTGAAGCTACTGCCAAGTATATCTCCCTGGGTACTAAGCACTGAAGAGAGAAACTACAGGATTCAGTTCTCACTTCACCCTCCGTGTTTTCAATGGCGTGGTCTCCACTTCTATGAAACCGGAAAGTGCCCATCTGCTGGCAGAAGCTGCTGGGGAATGTGGCCATGGAACATGTTCCCCTACCAGACAGTGAGTCAGGCTACTACAGTTGGTATTTCTTGGTTCCCAAGAGGAACGGGGGCTGCGTCCAATTTTTCAGATTTTGCGGGCTCTTCCGCTATCTGAAAATCAATAAATACAGCTTCAAATGTTGACTGTCAAAGTGTTTGCTCTCAAATCATACAGTACCAAGCGATTGATTTCTGACAATCGATTTAAGGACGCTTACTTTCATATAGAAATATTGCCACAACACAGGAAGTTCCTGAGGTTAGCTTTCGGGGGCGAAGCTTAACAGTATCGGGTCCTTCCATTGGTCTAGCTCACCCGCACATATACAAAATGCATGGATTTAGTCCTGGCTCTTACGAGAGTCCCAGGGCATCCGGTAGCTAGCGCTTCGACGTCAGCATGTCGTCCTAGCTCATCTCTGTTTCTCAGGATTGAGACCCAACGCCACGAAAGCATGCTCTTTCCTGTTCAGAGGACAACACATTGGTTGCGATATGGGATTCGATCATAAGCGGGCACAGCTGTCTCTTGCTCGTGTCAAACCCATTCTCAACACCCTCAAGGAAAACAAGCTAGACCAGAAAATGACCATCACTTTCAGAGATCCTAGCTCTCATGGCAGCTGTATTCACGGTGACACCTTTGGGCCTTCTGCACATGAGAGCATTTCAAGTTGTGACTAAGAACCAGGGGATTTCACTAGGGCCAATCCCCAATAAAGGTTACGCGCCAGGTGCTTCGTACCCTTTCTATGTGGTTCAGACCCCGGTTTCTACTCTGGGTCCCACTTTGACAAACAAGACTGACAAACAAGTTCGTCTTGTCGTCGCTGATGCTAACGACAGGTGCTTCCCTCACAGGCTGGGATGCGGTCTTAGATGACCGTCCAGCCCAAGGGAGCTGGAGAGGCCATCTTCTCGCGCAGCAAATCAATTGCCTCGAGAAGATGGCTCTATTTCTGGCCCTAAAGCACTTCCTCCAGCAGTTGAGAGGCTGTCATGTCCTAGTGCGGGTGGACAACACTATGGCAGTCTCATATATTATTGCCAGGGCAGACTGTGCTTGCGCTGCTAATAGCTAGCGCACCAGGTTCCTGTCCCTTAGGGCGATTTACATTCCAGCATGAATGTAGGAGCAGTAGTACTGTCCAGTCTATCTCTGACACATGGGGAACGGAAACCCCACTCCGAAGTAGTCAGAGAGAGATTTCATGTAGCAGAGGTGGACCTATTGCATTGCAAGATATACTGTACTTCGCCTTTTACTGCTCTTCAGATTTACGTCCACCACATCAGCTAGTGGCGTAGGTCAGAGCAGCTTTTACATGTTTTGGATGAGAGATGCTATTGCCCTCTCCTATGAGGCGCGTGGGCTCACTTCACCTCTAGGAATCAGGGCTCATTCAACCAGGGGGCTTGCCTTATCTATTGCACTAGCAAGTGGTATTCCCCTGCAGCAAGTGTCTACTAAGCAGGTAAACCCAGTCCACTGCCTAATTGCTTCAGTGCTGGAGTTTCTGTCCTCGGGATTGTGCCCTAGTACTCTCAGGACGTACGTAACTGCATCCTCTCTCAACTATCTTCCGAAAGCTCCATAAACCCAACATGCACCCTATTGTTTTTGAAGCCTTCTGTCCTCCTTCTGACCGCCCCTACACCTATGGCACTTTTCCACTGCATAGTACGACACGACACGGTTCAGTTCTACTCACTTTTGGGGGGTTTTCCACTGGGACCAGTACATAGTACCTGTTCCTTTTTTTAGTACCACCTCGCCCGAGGTTCCAAGCGCGCCGAACGGTTACCAAAACGTGACGTGTAAACACGCTGGTCACTGATTAGCTGGAGAAAATCGTCATTACTGCGTCACCGAACTTGCGACACAAGACACAACAGAACCGCTATATTTAGAAACAGCCAGAGAAGGATCGCACGCACCTTTTTGTATTAACCGTCGGCCTCTTTTGAAACAAACTCCTTCGTCTCGCTGTTAAAAACATCCACATGCCGAGAATGAAGAACACCATGCCGTCGATATGCTCCATTGTTGTGTGTGTGCTTGTGGCGCGCTTACGATGACGTCACGGCAGTAGCGGCGCCGCACACGTGAGTAATCCTGCCCACGCTAAAGTGTTACTACACTGCAGTGGAAGAGCAAACTGCGCCGAACCGAAGTGAGTTGAACTGAACTGTGTCGTGTCGTTCTATGCAGTGGAAAAGAGGCACTAGTAGATGCTTTGCCCTCTCCTATGAGGCGCGTGGGCTCACTTCGCCTCTAGGAATCAGGGCTCATTCAACCAGGGGATCGCCTCATCTATTGGATTAGCAAGAGGTATTCCCCTGCAGCAAGTGTGTGCCAAGCAGGTACAGTAGACCCAGTCCACTGCCGAAATGTTTCAGTGCTGGAGCTTCTGCAGAAAAAGCTTGTCTTTGGGATTGTGCCCTAGTACCCTCAGGATGTACTTAACTGCATTGTTTTGAAGCCTTCTGTCCTCCGCCTTTTACAGCCTCGGAGCAGGAGAAACTTCACTTACTGTCCAGTACGTGCTCTTCAGATTTACGTTCACCGCACCAGCCAGTGGCATAAGTCAGAGCGCCACTATACTGGGTGAGAGATGCATATTTCCCTCTCCTATGATGCGCGTGGGTTCACTTCGCCTCTAGGAAGCAGGGCTCATCCAACTAGAGTGATCGTCCCAGTTTGCACCAGCAGGTGCTATTCCCGTGCAGCAATTGTGTGGCGCAGATGGTTGGTCCTCCCCACACACATTCTTACATTTATAATCTGGATGTTCAGGCTACTCCAAGTACAGCCCGAGTTAGCTGCCCAGGCATAGTTCTGAGACCTTCTCGGCCTTGTGCGCACACGCTACACAACCTTGGGGTCCAGACACTTGCAGTGCGGCGGCGGCGGTATTCTCGTTCCCATAGCGTTTTCACGCAGCATCGAGTGAAGCCTTTGAAAAGGAACGTCTCGGGTTACTTTACTGTAACCCTGTTCACTGAAAAGGCGGGAACGAGATGCTGCGTCCCAATGCTCATCTGCCTACGTGACCGGATGTCCGTTCAGACAAATCAATCTGAGAAATGTTTCCGGCTCACTCCTATGTATAACCCTCCAGGTGCGTCTCATGAGATGACATCACCTGACCGAGGTTATATAGGCCAAAGTTTGCCATGTTTATACACACATGCTTCACAACCGGCAAAATGACAAGATGTTTCCCATAGTGTTTTCACGCAGCATCTCGTTCCCGCCTTTTCAGGGAACAGGGTTACAGCAACTAACCCGAGACGTTTTCCATTAAAATGGAAACTAGCATATCTTTTCTTCCCGTAGGCCTATGGCGATGAAACAAAGCCTGTATGTTACCTTAAGCTTGGCCAATACATCTGTGAAAACCCCATTAAAATTAATTTAGTGCACAAACAGACAAAAATTCCCAAAACCATCTTAATGTGTTCTATTAATCATTTTATGTCCCCACAAATAATTTTCTTTATATTCTATTGTACTGTATATAGATATGCATATTAAATTTATTTGAAAGTCTTGCCATTGGTATGAAAAGATTATAAAAGCTTTATTGAAAAGTATATTGTTTCATCTTTAGCAGAAATTATATATAACAGGTTCAATCAGGTACAAGAAATTATTTGTTAATTGTTCTAACAAGCAATTGTTTAAATTAGTTTAAAAAATATGTTTTTCTGAAATATGTTAATGAAAACAATACTTACAGACTGTGCTTGTTATAATATTTTAAATATGATGTTTGATTCTTGAAGTTTTTTTATTATTGTTCTCACCAGACATGGACTTTAAAGATATTACAGTAGATTCATTGCATGTTTTATATTGGCGGCATGATGGAGTGGTTTAGCATTGTTTCCTTGCACCTCCAGGTTCTGGATTCGATTCTCACCTCTGTGTGCATGGAGTTTGCATGTTCTCTAGGATACAGGATAAACAGTATAGACAATGAGACATTTTATATTATTGACCCCTAATGGCAATCCATTGGGTTTCTTTAAGCCTTTTTCAGACATGTGTCATGGTTCTCTTAAGGCAACAGCTTTTGTGTCAATCAGATGTAGGTCACTTTTACCTTAATGCTCATAGTGGCTACATTCAGACATTTCCATGACAGTACAAAATTACACAGTACATCAACTGATGAAAAGTAAACTATATGTTGGCAAAGTTTTCTGGAGGATAATGAGGATGTCTCCTCCCATGTACAATACTGTCCCAATAATTTCTCATTCTCAGCATAAAGAGAGAGAGCTCTCTGATCATGGTGTTTGTTTTTCCTTAAGAGTCCAATTGCAGTCGAACCAGCAGCTTCTGAATAATGTCTAGGATTGGGTTGTTGTTTTTAAAGATTTTTAAAGAAGTTTAGAGATTAATAAGGTCGAGGATTGGGTTGTTGTTTTTAGACTGTTGTGACTGGTGGACTTCTATACTTAACGTTTATCCTACTTCTCTACATAATAATTTTGTGTGAGAATGGCTATAATTTAATGCGACTGCATGCGGTTCAGACTTGTGCCATGTTGGAAGTGATACGCAAATGTTACTACTGTAGGTCCGATTTAATAAGATTGCCTTAGAGAAATGTGGCCGTCCAGACATGTAGCTGTCGCAATCAGATTAATGGAAAGTATTGCATGTCTAAAAGGGGCTTAAGCGTATTTAAATTCCAAACCATACTTATCAGCATGCCCTTAAGCACTATTCAAGTTTATAACCTAGAGCGGTGTCATGTTTGCCCAAAACACTGTCTTTTATTTATTTATTTATTAATTTATTTTTGATATATATATAATATATGTGAGAAAGGAATTACACCTATATTTTCACAGGCTATATCGTTTTGACCTTGTTCTTTGCGGAATGAATGAAAAGGCGTCCGTGGTGTTCATTAGCCATTCTCTCCATGCGCCTAGTGCACTTTCGTTCTAATCATAAACCTTTGGAATGAAGCTGTGTCAGTTTTTCAAAGGTGTCAACGGCGCAATTCCCCTCCGGCAGACATTTAAGTATTCCTGCTCTGTGGTCCATCTCCAGTTTATCCTATTACAAAATATGCTCCATTCTCCATCGGGCTAAAATTATTCATGAATATCAGTACCAGAGTTGTGGATATGTTTTGAAGTGTCCCTTTAAAAGTGAAATATTTGACTGTTTGGGGCAGAAGCAGAGGCTGCTCCCTCGTCATGCTTTTCTTTAGAGGTATTGCTCTGAGTCTTTTTTGCCTCTATGACTTACTCTCATCTTTTCCCCAGAGCTTCCTTCTGTTATATTCCCTTTCCTCTCTGAGCTGAGACTTGCAGCATTGTACAGCTCTGTGGCCTTCACCATATCTGAGGTATTTAGTCTGTTACTCCACAGAGTCCAAGAGTTTGTTCCAGCTAAAGTGAAATTTCATTGGAATTTAAATTGCTGTCTCCAACAATTAATATCAAAAGAAATTACACCTCATATGTTTAGGGTCTGTTCCCCCCCCCCCTCCCTCATGTTATAGTCTAATATTAAATTGTAGCGTTGCCAGCCCTCAAGAATTAACCTTGATAGATTGATCCCAAGGGAAATTACAGTATATGGTTAGAGTCTTGCACAAATCAGTGCAACTGACAAACAATAAATAAATAAATAAAATAAAATAGGAAGTAATTACAAATATTCATTTTACAAGCTGTGCAAAGTTACAGCATAGTGATGAGGTAATTATTAACAGAACAACAAAACATAACAGTGTTTTATAGCAATGTTTCAGGAGATTTAGATTTAAAGCACTGTAAAAAAAAAAAAAGATGGAGGGGGGGAGCCTTTGTTAGTGGCAGTGGGTAAGTGTTAATCATGTACTTATATTATTGGGTGTTCCATCATGCTTTTTAATGTTGAGTATATTCCTTTTATCCTTTTTTAAATTGTTTTTGTTTATCCATCTTTTCCAGATTAAACAGTTTTCAACTGACTCTTTTTACATGACATTATGGATACATTCACATTCCAAGTCACATCCATCAATTTAATTTTTTTTTCACATCCAACACAACACAACTTCACCAGAATGGTAATGTTAACGGTGCTGATGCTTTAGCTCAATGTATACAATGATTGTATTATATGTATTAAAACTCAAGTTCAATTCCTGGCTTAACCACCTGAACATTTATTTAACTATCTACAGTGTAAAACTTTAAGAACTAACTATACCATATAGTCTATCCATTTTTAGCCCATAAAAATGTAAATTTCAGATACCGCTAATACAGTATATTTCGAATTATTTTATTAATTAATTATATTTGTTGCTGTCTAAACATATTTCTATGTGCATACAGAATGTCAATCAAATAAATATTTGGCATTAACTTTTTATACTCTGTCATTTACATTTTATGGTCAGAAACAAAAAAGACTCAAAATACTATACGTGTCCTAGCTGATTTATATAAACCGGGGGATTCAGCTGATCTGTGAGACTCGTAGCGCAGAGTGAAACAGCCGGTTACTTGGTCTCAGTGTGTTCATGAGTTCAAGGATTAGGTGGATGTTAGGGATTCGGTGAGCGCCCTCTAGTGAAGGGACCATAGGAAAATGCAGTCAGAATCTCTAATGACTCAAGTGACTCAAATGACTCAAGGGACCCGAATTCGTTTAGTGAGTCATTCAAAAGGAGTCGAATCCATTAATTGATCCGAGTTTCTCATCTCTGGAGCAGAGACAAAAAGTCACATGAATTCTGATATGACCATTCTCATTCAAGTCACATGACCATATACTGTATTGTGCGTGTGTGTGTGTGTGTGTGTATATGTATATGGTCGGAATCGCGTTTGTCTCGTGACTCTCGTAGATGCTAATAGCATAAAATAACAAACGACTCAGACCAGAAGATATGAGAGGTGAGCTGCTCATTCTGTTTGTCATAATATGTCCTTAGCTGCATTGTAAATATTTAAATTACTGCTGAAACTACAACCAAAATTTGTTTATGTGGATGTGTTGGGGTTTATTAAAAATGTAATTTACATGTTATTAATTTCATATTTAACATGCTGAAAGTATTAAGTATTACTAATTTATCCAATATTATCTTACAGTATTTTTACTGTAAGCAATTATTATGTACAGTTAAAAAGTAAGAATAACCACTATTTTCACTAGCGAATTCCTTGAATTTGTGTAATTCATGTAAGTAATCCAAATTCTGACCACACCTGAAGACATTTAAATAAATGCCTGAATAAATGCCTGTATACTTTACGGCCAAACATATTGACACCCGGCCATAGCACCCATATGCCACCCACATTTTTATATTTTGTCTCTGTATGCTGAAGCACTAAGATTTTCTTTTACTAAAACTGTGTCCAAGCATCCTATGCCAAAAGTGAAGGCTCTGTGCATGACGTGACTTACAGAAACACCTAATTTACCAATATTGGAATGGATGGGCTTGAGTAGCAAAGAGCCCTAGTACACCAATTTTGGACCAGGCCTTCTTGACAAACATCATTGATCAACTACATGCAAAACTCTTTTACAGAATTCCCAATAAACAAATTCTGTAGAAAGAAAAGATGATGGAAATACCAGAGGAAATTCCATAGAAATTGTGCAATAATGGGTAAACAGACAAAAATATAGATACCCTATCGATTCCAAAGGAAATTTCAAATTTCCACTAGCAATCATAGAATCACAATAGGCATGTTACTGTAGTTACATTATCAATACACTCTACTTGTGTAGGACATAGTCAAAAAAAAGAAAGAAAAAAAAGAAAGAAAAACAAAATATTTTACAGTGGTGTGAAAAACTATTTGCCCCCCTCCTGATTTCTTATTCTTTTGCATGTTTGTCACACAAAATGTTTCTGATCATCAAACACATTTAACTATTAGTCAAAGATAACACAAGTAAACACAAAATGCAGTTTTTAAATGAGGAGTTTTATTATTTAGGGAGAAAAAAAATCCAAACCTACATGGCCCTGTGTGAAAAAGTAATTGCCCCCTGAACCTAATAACTGGTTGGGCCACCCTTAGCAGCAATAACTGCAATCAAGCGTTTGCGATAACTTGCAACGAGTCTTTTACAGCGCTCTGGAGGAATTTTGGCCCACTCATCTTTGCAGAATTGTTGTAATTCAGCTTTATTTGAGGGTTTTCTAGCATGAACCGCCTTTTTAAGGCATCACATTAAGGCATTTTTAAGGCATCACAACATCTCAATAGGATTCAGGTCAGGACTTTGACTAGGCCACTCCAAAGTCTTCATTTTATTTTTCTTCAGCCATTCAGAGGTGGATTTGCGTGTGTCCTGCTGCAGCACCCAAGATCACTTCAGCTTGAGTTGACGAACAGATGGCCGGACATTCTCCTTCAGGATTTTTTGGTAGACAGTAGAATTCATGGTTCCATCTATCACAGCAAGCCTTCCAGGTCCTGAAGCAGCAAAACAACCCCAGACCATCACACTACCACCACCATATTTTACTGTTGGTATGATGTTCTGAAATGCTGTATTACTTTTACGCCAGATGTAACGGGACACGCACCTTCCAAAAAGTTCAACTTTTGTCTCGTCGGTCCACAAGGTATTTTCCCAAAAGTCTTGGCAATCATTGAGATGTTTTTTAGCAAAATTGAGACAAGCCTTAATGTTCTTTTTGCTTAAAAGTGGTTTGCGCCTTGGAAATCTGCCATGCAGGCCGTTTTTGCCCAGTCTCTTTCTTATGGTGGAGTCGTGAACACTGACCTTAATTGAGGCAAGTGAGGCCTGCAATTCTTTAGATGTTGTCCTGGGGTCTTTTGTGGCCTCTCGGATGAGTTGTCTCTGCGCTCTTGGGGTAATTTTGGTCGGCCGGCCACTCCTGGGAAGGTTCACCACTGTTCCATGTTTCTGCCATTTGTGGATAATGGCTCTCACTGTGGTTCGCTGGAGTCCCAAAGCTTTAGAAATGGCTTTATAACCTTTACCAGACTGATAGATCTCAATTACTTTTGTTCTCATGTGTTTCTGAATTTCTTTGGATCTTGGCATGATGTCTAGCTTTTGAGGTGCTTTTGGTCTACTTCTCTGTGTCAGGTAGCTCCTATTTAAGTGATTTCTTGATTGAAACAGGTGTGGCAGTAATCAGGCCTGGGGGTGACTACAGAAATTGAACTCAGGTGTGATAAACCACAGTTAAGTTATTTTTTAACAAGGGGGGCAATCACTTTTTCACACAGGGACATGTAGATGTGGAGTTTTTTTTCTCCCTTAATAACGTAAACCTTCATTTAAAAACTGCATTTTGTGTTCAATTATGTTATCTTTGACTAATAATTAATGGTTTTTGATGAGCAGAAACATTTAAGTTTGACAAACATGCAAAAGAATAAGAAATCAGGAAGCGGACAAATAGTTTTTCACACCACTGTGTATATAAGCAATGGGGATGAATATTCAGTGAACGGAATATTGAAAATTGAGATGTACAGTTAAGTTATAGCAATTAAAAGTGGAAGCAGTGCAAAAGGGAAATGGTGCAAGACTGAGGTAATGAACGTCAGAGCAGATTAAGGTAAATGATGAGTAGATAAATATGACTGTGAGTAGTAAGTCTGATAGGAAGGAGCGCTACATGTACTGTATAAACGAGGATAAGTTGTGGTTGAGGGACCATCAAGACTAAAAATCCCAATCACGTCCCCAAGCACCAAATGCCAAATGCGCTTTGTGATATAACCCTTACCATCTGTCTAGGCTTGGGACTGATCCTAAGAGTGCCCTGGTTTGTGCAAGCCAAAGTGACTGGGGTTGGTTTCCTGCCCGGGATTGAAAACCAAGCCACTGTGATAAAAGTGCTGTCCCCAGGAAATCCGTACCTTTGATTTCAATCCCAGACATTAATTAGGAATGGACATTTTGTCTCCACAATCTGCATTACTGTATGTTCACATCTAAATACTCAGTAAGGACAAACATCCCTTGGACCATTGTCAACAAAATCACATAATAACAATAAGGTCAAAGTTAACACTACAACTTGAAAGGAATAAAATGTGTTTGAAAAAATTTACTTGAACAAAGAAATGGCCGCAGGCTTCCCGCAAATGAATCTAAAGACTTCTGTAAGCAAATCTCGTGAGACGCAAATGAAGAATTAGAAGAGAAGAGAATCTACAATCCATCAAAGACTGAGCAATGGTTTTTAAATTATTGGCAAGAACAAGAAGAGCTCTTGTGGATCATAAGAGCAGAGTATAAATAAGAGAGTTATAAACAACTGATGGGATTTTTGGGATCTACAAACAAAGTAAGTTCAAAAGCGTTCAAAAGTTCTGTGAAATTAAATCAGAATTCTATAGATCATCAGTGCCATGAAAGAAGTTCTGCACAGTCCTGGAGTTCAATAAAACTTAATTCTTGAATTAGATTCCTACTGAATGTTTTTGCCACTAAAGCACCTTACTTAATATCTGGGACACAGCAACTGGAACAATAGAAATGCAATCTATGCTTTCAAAACATATAATGAAATATTAAGTCAAAAATATTAAGTCATTTTGATTGAAATACGAAAATATTTATTAGCCTTGGATTGGATTATTTTGTTTCAACTGGCGTCAATTATTTTATGCCTTGAGTAGCTTCTCATTTCTTAAACAGCCTTGTTGGAAGACACATTCCATGTAAAAAGATATTACTGTGTTTCAAAAGGGTCAAATTACTTGTCTGCATCAAGCAGGCAATTAATTGAAGTGGGTTAATTGCTCAGTGTATTATTAAAACCTGGAAGGATAGAGCTAAAACACCAAATTTTGTGAAAAGGTCTGGTCAGACAAAAATTACAATGAATTAATTATGAACAACTGTAAGTGGAGAACACTTCAACACTTGGTAAAGTTGTGTTATAAAAAATCAACAGTGCAAATCACCGCTATGGTTAAAGTAAGAGCAGTGAAAACAGCTGTATGACTATACGGAGATAATTGCTACGGAAGGCTTCTTGCTAGAGAGCATAAAGATTTGCTAAAGATTTGGTTTCTTCAGTTGGTCAGGTCTAGGCTCAGTAAAATTATGTGACTATGAAATGAAGTCAGCTGACAACCTATATTGAATGACCAGGAAATCGCATCCATGGATTTTTGTTTTTAACCCTGATGGCACGGCCAAATTTTCCAGTTATTTTCACTTATAAGTTTGAACCCCATTGAAAACATTTGGGATGCACTGGATTTGACAGAGTTGGTTGACTCTTCCATCAAGATTGGCCAAAAATGAGCAACTCTTGAGGAAAATCAAAGTAGTATTGTGCAAGTTTGTCAAAGCAATGCCAAAATGAATGCTTTTTTGGGCAGGTGGCATGGTGGCATAGTGGTTAGCACTGTCACCTGGCATCTCCAGGGTCCAGGTTTGATTTCTGCAAACAGTCAGTATGTTCTCCTCACCCTGTGCTTGGTGGGTTTCCTCCGGATACTCCTATTTCGTTCTACAGTCCAAAGACATGCAGAGTACACTAATTGATATTCCCAAATTGCCCATAGTGTGTTAATGAGAATGTGAGCATGTGTGTGTGCCCTGCAATGGATCGTACCCTGTAGGATGATGTACTATAGGATGTACCCTGCCTTGTGCCCCCTGGGATAAGCTCCAGGAGCCTTATGACCCTGTATACAGGATAAAGTGGTATAGAGGGTTAGTAAATGAAAGTAAATAAGTTGTTTGGGACAGGCAGTGTATTTTTATTGCTTAAGTTCGACATGGAATGAAAGCAAGGTAAGATAAGGCACCTTGGTGTTCCCCTTTCAGTTTGCATTCCTCGAGCCATATGAAAAAATATAAGAATGTTAAGTTTAGAGTTAAGGCCAGTGTTCTTACCTTGTGTTCCACCACAAATTTCATACAAAACTAAAAAAAAAATTCAACCCCATGACAATGCTTTGTGTAAAATCTCTTGTGAGTTTAGGTTGGGTGTAGAATCTTTCCCAAGAAATGTTATGTATTCATATTAGACATGCAGCTTGCTGGTGAGTCTAATATGACAGAATAAATTCTGGAAAATGATCTGATTACAGTGCCAGATGGGGTAGGGGGGTGGTGGTTGTGGGGGCATTTGTTAGTGGCTTAGTGGCTCTGTAGCACTGACACTGTGAGTTTATACAGAATCCATGTCATTAATACATCACCAGCTCTCCAGATGGAGTCAGCAGAAATAGAAAAATGTTTCCCTCATGGCTCCTCTTTGCCAGCATAACCCAAAACATGAGGAATCACAGAAATGAAAATGACACACTGAACTCGAATTGAATGACTAAAAAGAAAAAGCCAGGAACCAATCCAGATACTCAACCAAATAATGTTTGAAATGCATTTGTTAATACAGAACTACAGTATCTAACAGGTTGGTCTGGGACTCTCCAGAGAATGATGCTTGAGGTCAACCAGAATAAAACTCACAAGCAACATGGTCTTATTGAATATCACAGGCATTATTATTATCTTATTATCCAAGATGGCGCCGGCCACCTTTTCTTTGTTTTTGTTCTTTAAGTTAGTTTTCAGTGTTTTAAAATCGGCAAAATCATCACCATTGAGTACATTAGGTATGATAGAGACACTCTTGTTTCTATTGGTATACAATGTACTCACAATTCGACGTTTTTAACTCTGGATCCGAGCTGGCCGTGTGAGATCCTGAGGGAGAACAATGGACGCGATGCGAAGCGGAGGCCTCGAGGGCGACGAGCTGGCGTGAGGAACCGGCTGAGAACCCGTGCACACCGCACACCTCTGCCTAGTATCCTGCTCGCCAACGTCCAGTCACTGGAAAACAAACTCGATGACCTCAGGGCCAGGATAAAGTTCCAGAGAGACATTCGGGACTGCAATCTCCTCTGCTTCACCGAGACATGGCTGAACCCGGCGGTGCCAGACCACGCCATACAACCAGCCGAGTTCTTCTCGGTTCACTGCATGGACAGGACGTGGGACTCGGGGAAATCAAGGGGAGGCGCCGTGTGCTTAATGGTGAACAACAGCTGGTGCAACAGCGCGAGCGTTGTTCCTCTTACACGCTCCTGCACACCAAACCTGGAACTACTGTCCATCATGTGTCGTCCATTTTATCTTCCACGGGAGTTCACATCGGTCATAATCAGTGCCGTTTACATTCCACCACAAGCAGACACTGAAACTGCCTCATGCGAGCTGCATGAGGCGCTCACACAGCACCAGACACAACACCGGGACGCTGCGCTCATTGTGGCGGGGGATTTTAATAGTGCCAACCTCAAACGCGCAGCGCCGAACTTTTATCAGCACATCACCTGCCCCACCAGGGGCGAAAGGACACTGGACCATTGTTATACCACGGTCAAAGATGGTTACAAGGCACAATCTTGTCCAGCGTTTGGTAAATCCGACCACGCCGCCATCTTCCTCATGCCAAAATATAAACAAAGGCTGAAACAGGAAGTTCCGGTTCAGAAGGAGGTCGCGCGCTGGACGGACCAATCGGTGGCCGCGTTACAGGACGCACTCGATGACGCAGACTGGGACATGTTCAGAAACAGCTCCGATGATGACGTCAGCGTGTTTACGGAAGCGGTTGTGGGATTTATTGAGAAGCTGGTAGACGATACGGTGGAGAAAAAGACTATCAGAACGTTTCCCAACCAGAAGCCGTGGGTGGATAAAACCATCCGCGACGCTCTGAGATCTCGCACCGCTGCCTACAACACGGGACTTGAGTCAGGGGACATGGAACCGTACAAGGCTGCGTCATATAACGTCCGGAAGGCGGTGAAAGAGGCGAAGCAGCGCTACGGGAGAAAACTAGAGTCACAGCTTCAACAGAGTGACTCTAGCTGCCTGTGGCAGGGACTGAGAACAATAACGGATTATAAAGCACCAACATCCGGTATGACGAACGCGGACGCGACTCTGGCAGACGAGCTCAACACCTTCTATGCTCGCTTCGAGGCTGCAGCTAAAGACGCTAGCGATGCTAATGCTAACGGCGCTAACGCTAACAGCGCTAATGCTAACGGCGCTAATGCTAGCGGCGCTAACGGCTGCAGACAGGAAGACACTGCCAGCACCGGGAACGCGCTCATCATCTCCGAGCACGACGTGAGGAGAGCCTTCAAGAGAGTGAACACCAGGAAAGCAGCAGGACCAGACAGCATCTCAGGCCGTATCCTCAGAGCCTGCGCACACCAGCTAGCACCTGTGTTCACTGAGATATTCAACATCTCTCTATCTCAGTCGGTGATCCCCACATGCTTCAAAGAGTCCATTATTGTTCCTGTCCCAAAGAAACCACATCCTGCTTCCCTCAATGACTATCACCCTGTAGCCCTCACCTCAGTAGTGATGAAGTGCTTTGAACGCCTTATCAGAGACTTCATCATCTCTTCACTACCCGACACACTGGACCCACTACAGTTTGCATACCGTCAGAACCGCTCCACAGACGATGCAATCTCTCATCTCCTCCACACATCACTCACTCACCTGGACACTAGGAAAGGGAATTATGTTAAAATGCTCTTCATCGACTACAGCTCTGCTTTTAATACCATAATTCCCTCCACACTCACCACCAAGCTGGAGCACCTGGGACTCAGCTCATCTATATGTCAGTGGAGCTCCAATTTTCTGACTGGCAGACCACAGGCAGTAAGGATGGGCGGTCATGTCTCAGCTACACTCACTCTCAGCACTGGAGCCCCCCAGGGTTGTTTTCTGAGCCCCCTGCTGTACTCTTTGTACACCCACGACTGCGTGGCCACTACCAACTCCACCTCCATCATCAAGTTTGCTGACGACACCGTCAGACTGATCACCAACAATGATGAGTCGGACTACCTAGAGGAGATTGGAAATCTGGAGAACTGTTGCCAGAGGAACAATCTCCTCCTGAACGTCAGTAAGACAAAGGAGCTGATAGTGGACTTTAGTACAAAGCAGGAGAGGAACTACCAGACCCCCGTCATCAACAGGAGCCCAGTGGAGAGAGTGGACAGCTTCAGATACCTCCTTGTTCACATCACACAGGACCTGTCATGGTCCTGTCACATCAACACCGTGGTGAAAAAAGCCCGGCAGCGTCTCTACCACCTCAGACGCTTGAGAGACTTTAGACTGCCCTCCAAGGTGCTCAGGAACTTCTACTCCTGCACCATAGAGAGCATCCTGACGGGAAACATCACGACCTGGTTCGGGAACAGCACCATGCAGGACAGACGAGCTCTACAGAGGATGGTGCGATCAGCAGAGCGCATCATCCGCACTGAGCTCCCTGACCTGCACTCGATCTACAGCAAGCGGTGCTGGACTAAGGCCCGGAAGATCATGAAGGACCTCAGTCACCCCAGTAATGGACTGTTCTCTTTGTTGCGGTCTGGGAAGCGATTCTGCTCCCTAAAGGCCAACACAGAGAGGCTGAGGAGGAGCTTCTTCCCGCAGGCGATAAGGTCTCTCAATCACACCTCCACACAGGACTAATAACATCTTTTAAGCTCACAACACTGACTGGACAATCATGGACACATTCATACACACTTGCACTAAATATTTATACATCTGGACAATTGCACATGTCACCTTTCATGCATATTTGCACAACCAATGACACCTTAATTCTATATACATATATACTCTATTTGCAATATTTTATTATGCCCTTATTGTACAGTTAATTTTACTAGTTAAAATTATTTCCTTAGTATTTCCTTTTTATTGATTATTTATTTTACATACAAGCTTTTATTTTATTTTTAAGGTCACTGGCGGTCGTATAAGCATTTCACTGCATATTATACTGTGTATGACTGTGTATGTGACAAATAAAATTTGAATTTGAATTTGAATGATGATGATGATTATGATGATGATGATTATTATTATTATTATAAATAATAATAATACTTTTTTAGTTCAAAATGATTTTGTATTGTAGTATCACTGTGATGGGAACACATGCTCCGCCACTGCCTGGCACACCTCAGATGTTGTTAATTGAGCACAAAGTTCCCCAAATAGCCTTTTAGCTCATGAATTTTAATTTCTGCATGAAAACATTTGAAAAGGTAATTAGGTAAAAGAGTTCATGTAGTAAATTGCATGCTTTAATTTCTCATTCTTCAACAACCCAGCATAGACATTATGAATTCCTTGTAATGAATTACCACTGTAGTGGGAAGTGTTTCATTATACTGTAGCATGCCATTACAGCATGAGGGTTTTGCTACTGTATGTAGGCTGAAGTGAAGCAGGATGGTTTGTGCTTGATGTATGTGTTTTATGCATGTATAGAAGCAGTGGAAATGTAATCAGCATTACTATAAATTTTCTTACTTCATATCTTATGTATAGAATGGTGGTCATACATTACGGTTGTACAAATGGGATTAAATACAATGGTCACCATTGGGCTTCACGGTCCCTAGTTGGACTATAGAGGTTCCCAGATGGATGAATGGATCTTATGTACATCTAAAAAATGATCTGCCCATAGCCATGTTAAACAGATTGATTTGAAGACCCCATGTGTGAAACAAGGAAACCTACTGTATATGGGGTCCTGTTGAGTAGATTGGTAAATGTTGGCTTGAAAATATCTGGTAACCTTGACGATGCAGATGGAGCAACTTCAGTATTGATTTTATATCATTATACCTTGCACTTTCACCCAAAGAAACTCTCACTATTTACTCTCACAAATATTGTAATTTGTGTAAGCTGACCAGTTTGTTTAATAAGCTGTAAGCAATTCATAAATCTTAATGAGCTGGTAATGATGGTCACTTTACTATGTAATATTATTAATGGTATTAAATACAATTTTACTAATGAAATCATGTTTGGACACAAAATCAACCTGAGACATTGTTAAAACAAACGAAAGTTCTTCGTACCTCGACCGCCTGCTTTTCTCTCTCCGAACATTAACAGTATTATTATATTTCATGGTAACCTTATCTTGACATTTAAGCAGCTGATTGACAGATAGAAAAAAAGAGAGAATTTAAAACCTTGAAGCTGGGAGTATCTGGGTTTAGACTGAGCACATACTGTATATATAGCGCTTCGAGTTTACAGAGAACCTTTTGACATGTGTGAAGAGAAAAGTAGATAAACATGGTGACAGCAGTGGAACCGAAGGAGTGTTCACTTAATTAGCATCTTCACTTAATTAGGCGAAGTAAACTAGTGTTACTGGGACAAAAGGTATATCCACTTTCAATTCGTGCTGCTTCATTCTCCTTGTGCAAATATGCATAATGTGTGTTAGAGCGGTAGATCGTTGAGAGTATGACAATTTTGCATGGGAGGAAGGGGAGTTAGTGTATTGTTACTGTCAACATACTGTATGTTATCGTATTTCACTGACATATAATAGCAAAGATTCTTGTATTACTTTTTGAGTGACAATCATGTCTAAACATACAGTATGATGAGTACTTAAAAGATGTAGAAAGATATTTAAGTAAGTATTCGTATTTCGGAAACAAATGCATTTTAAGGATGCACAATTCACAAAAAAATCATCACTCATTTTTATTTACAGTTTCATTACAAAGCTTAGATTCACAAGTTTTAAGTTGTGATTTTTTTTCATATAGCTGCTAAACACATTAGTCATATTCCTTTGTTTATTACATTAATTTACTTAATATGAATATTTAAAAAAATTATCCTTGTGTGATAAACTACCTGCCTGCAATTAATTAAATTCAAATCGAATTTAAATTTACAATATGCAGTAAAATGCTTATATGACTGCTCATGACCTAAAAAAAAAACAAGATCATCAATAAGAAATAAATTATGGAATAAGATAAGAAAAACTTTAGCTATAGAAAAAATATTTGTAGACGTAAAATATAAAATATAAAAGATATAAGAGAAAACATAGCTATACAAAATATAAAAGATTTGGCTGTACAGATATAAAAATATATACATTGTAAATACAATGTCCATAAATGTGCAATTAAAATTGCAAAAGAAATGTAAAGAGAATATAAAAATAAATTCACACAAATAATACTTTCACTCGCTCATCATATGTACCACTTTATCCTGTATACACGATCACGGGGGGCCTGGAGCGTATCCCAGGTAACTTAGGGCACAGGGTGGGATAAACCCTGGACAAGGTGCCAATCCATCACAGGACACACAATTACAGTACACTCATATGCTCATTCACACACTATGGGCAATTTGCAAGTGGCAATTAGCCTAATCTGCATGTCTTTGGACTGTGCGAGGAAACTGGAGTACTTGGAAGAAACCCACCAAGCAAGGTGACAGTGCTAACCACTAAGCCATCATTCTGCCAAATTTGGATTAGAAAAATGTTCTATCCTGGTCAAGACAATAATGGAACCAGAGTCTATCCCAGGAACACTGGGCACAAAGTAGGAGTACACAATGGAAAGAATGCCAGTCCATCTCTAGCCACCACATACACATATTGTATATCACACACTCCTACACACATACTGTAGAGGCAATTTATCTTAACTAATACATTTACAGTAGATTAATGTTTGGGTGAGATAGGAGTGAAAGAGAGGACCGTGAAGAAACTAACATGAGAACCCAAAGCTCAGGATCACACTCAGAGCTGTGACACAGCAGCATCACTGGCTGCAACCACAGGCTCCCTAAATTTCCTGTATTAATCGTGAAATTGGTTCATGAACACATTAGTACACATGAGGACATGGGGCATTCAATTAAAACCAAAACTTTTGCAGAATCACAGAATCCAATGATACAGTAAGCGTAAAAGCAACCATTATTTCTTTATATAATCCACTCCTACACTTATGCACTTTTAGCAGTGTTTCACTTGAGCTTCGAAACCATTAAGGCAGAAAGTTTTCTGAGTACACCAGAGCCATGATTGTACAGTACATCTGAAACGCTGGCCTCCCAGGAACTCCTTTATTGGCCCAAACATTTGTAAATGGCTTGGACTGAGGTCAGGACTGTATGTGGCAATATCCTCCATCCGGGGTTCTGCCATGGTATTATTGAACATCCATTCATATCAGCCCATGTTTGAAATAATAAATAATACTGATGGTTGCCTACTTGTATATGCAAGTCTCACAATAATGATGCAAGAATACGAAAATATCTCACTCTCAAAACATTCAATAAGTTCAAGGTTGTCTTTGAAATTTTTCGGATGTTACTTATGTTCATCATCAGTTCCTTTTAGAGGGTTTCATGCAGATTTGAGGAAAATTCTCTCAGTATGGTGTCTTTAGTCAAATGCAGCAGCAGATTATAAAAAGAAACTGAAGACTGCAGCTGCTGCTAAAGATGATATAAAAAAGAAGCAAAAGATTCCTAGAAATGCCTCAGCATGAGGATCTTTTCATGAATCTTACATTTGGTATCTGGTGTGGCACAAAACAGATGGACTGCTTTTAAGTTTTCTTACCTCTCATGAGGTTTTGCTCACCCATCCAAACAGCTGAATTCAGCAAAGTCAATAGCTTCAGACAAACTTTCAGCAAACCTCCGAACTTCATGTTGCCTTAAGATTACAGTAGCTCAAGAACAGCACATATGGAGCTTCATGGAAGGGGTTATGGCCGAGCAGCCTCGACCTGACCTCAACCTGATAGGATGAGTTAGAGTGAAGACTGTGAACCAGGCCTTCTCGTTTATCATCAGTGTCTGACCTCACAAATGCGCTTCTGGAAGAATGGTCAAAATTTCTCATAAACACACTTCTACATAACCCTTGTGGAAAGCCTTCCCAGAAGAATTGAAGCTGTTATAACTGTAAATGGTGGGCCCCATGGATTAAGGATTAGATGTTACTCAAGTTCATATGCATGTAAAGACAGCATGGAACACTATCAACCATGGATTTACCTCCGCAAAGCCTGCATCTAAAAATTATTAAAGCAGTCTGGGATCATCTTGTCAGAGAACAGAACAAAAGGCAGCTAATATACAAAGAAGAGTGTTAGAATGACCTTCAAAGAGCCTGGATCACCTTTCCTGAAGACTTCTTAAAGAAATTACAAGAAATATTGCCTAAAATATTTTAGGCTGTGTTGTAGCAGTTGAACAAATATTTAAAAAATTGAACTGTTTTTGAACTGTAATTGTAACTGTTACAATTATACAAACTCTCTCAGTATGATGTACTTACAGTACACATGTTGCAATAAATCACTGTACCTGTTTTCTAAGCAAAAGATAATGAAATGAGGAATGGCTTACAGTAAGAGTGTTGCACAGTACTCTATATCCATTTGATTAATAATAATAATTATTATTATAAATAAAATACTGGTAAACTGGTAAAAATACTGGTTTAAATTACCAAACAACAACAAAAGACAACCAAGATAAATGCTACTGTAGAAATTCAAAGGAATGCAACTTGAAGTAAATAAAAAGTTGAAAGTGTAACTAAATGAAAAAAAGTTATAATTTTTATTCTGGGTCAATAATTTGAGCTTCAACAGCTCTGTTAAAATTGAACAATGGTGTAATAAATAGCTTTTTTATAACAAGGCCTGCAGTTGTGAGACACAGAGTGTGAAGACAGTACTGTAAAGAGTGTCCTATTTAAAAGTGTCTTTGTTGAGTGATGCATCAAAACTGCTAAAATGTTTTCCTGACTGGCTTAACGACTTCTTTTGGGTTAATATTTACAGTATACTTTGGGCTTAGTCCTTTCTCTCGGGGTCGCCACATCATTTCATCTGCATATTGGCACAGGTTTTATGCAAAATGCCCTTCCTGCCACAACCCACTCATTTCTCCAGGCTTTGGACTGGCCTATGGTTAAAGGCCTTGCCCAATGGCCTAGCAGCGGCTGGGTTTGTGCCTTTGACCGGCAATCCTAAGTCTCAACTGTCTGAGCCACCACTGCCCCAATATTTATGCTGTATTTATCATCATAAATAAGTTAAACCTATGAGAATAAGTCAGTAAAATAATCCACTCACACACAATGTTCTTTGTCTAAGACGAAAGTTGGAGAGGGTTTTGTTTCCCCCCATTTTAAAACCTTACTTATGGTTAATAATTGAAGTCTGCTAATGACTCACTTGTTCAGACGAAGTTCATTCCACCGCCCAGGTTCCAGAACAACAACAAAAGGTCTTAATGCATGCCTTTCTTCACTACCTTGTAATCATAACAACATGCTGATTTATGCACACAATGGTGTGAAAAACACACATAAAATGAAGTGAAGGACGGTATCTTTGCAGCTAACCATGTCATAGTTAAAATCACAGTTATCACATTTTCCCTAATTTCTCGAATGTTTAATGTGAATATTAACTAACGCTATTGAGCTGTTTCAACACTATATGGACAAAAGTATTTTGCTAAACCTGTTAATTATTGAGTTCAGGTGTTTCAATCAATCAATCAATCAATCAGGGCCCGGTTTCCCGATAACGCACACTCTTAGTGCGCTAAGAAGACTCTTAAGATATATCTTATGTTAAGTGATAACTTTTCTAAGTGTATTTCGCGAACTGTCTCTTAGGAGTCTTCTTAAGCCGCTGCCTCGCTTGTCAAGGCGCTGTCTACAGTGAAGGTACTGAATTAGCTGACATCGGTTGCTCAGGAATCGATTTTTCACTCCTTTTGCATGACAACGTTAAGACGGCACTTTCTATGCAAAATCAACATTGCACAAAATTATTCAAATAGCATTTATTTCGACATGGGTTAACTTATCAATAGCATGCCATAATAGACAAATATATAAATTAAATCACCAGACTGTCGCTAATATTTTCATGTAACCTGTAGTGACGGTCAAACGAACCGGGTATACAATCATTTTTGATTGACAAACAGCTGACAACACTCTTCACCAGCTTCAGAAACAATGTGAAGCATGTCAGTTGTTGGGGTTGTATAGCGCACTTATGGAATGAATACGATGAGATGACAGGAGAGGTTTAACACGGTATCTCACAGCGAGTCAAACCGCATACGGTAGGTGAGATAGGTGTATTAAACATTACAATCACTCAAAAAATGAACGGATATTTTGTTTGATACTCCCAAGCAGAGGGGGAAAGTAACGAATTACATTTACTCGCGTTACTGTAATTGAGTAGCTTTTTTGTGTATTTCTACTTTTTAAAGTAGTTTTAAAAATCTGTAATTTTACTTTTACTTAAGTACGTTTTGTTTGAAGTATTGTAATTCGCTACATTTTAAATCATATTCGCTACTGAGTAAAAAATAAATGAATGAAAATGATAAAATAATAAAAATATTATGCTTTGTATAAATGCTCCGTTGCGCTCGCGTGTGTGTATCATGTCCTGGTCGCGCGCCGCTCCAGACTCCACTCCAGGTTTTCTGACATCGGGATCTTCCTGACCTTCCACACGGTCGCTTCCGCCCTGAGTGACGTCATCGACTAGCGCGACCATGTATAAACCGGAGAGAGACGCGGGAAAGATGAAAGAGGTTGTGATTTTGACATTTGATATTTGGTTGTGTATTCTGGTTTTGACTTTTTGCCTCCAACTGACTTTGATTATTGCTTTGTCCCTTTGGTTTGGTTGGTCTTTGTATATATTTGTAGATAATTTCACTGTTTTTGGTTTAGGGAGTCCGGGAAGGTACCTGTATTTTTGTTTCTGGGTGTTTTTTTTTTTTTTTTTTTTTGCAGGTAATCTAGCTACTAAATATAAATACCATTTTGTTTAAATTATTTTGGCCTGGGTCCAACCTGAATCTGATCCTCCTCCTGGTGTGTGTGTGTGTGTGTGTGTGTGTGTGTGTGTGTATACAAACCTCATTATTTCATCAGTTAATGATTGGATCTAGTTCTTTCTGCCATATACCACCATTTCCATACAGTTATATATATTATAAATAGAACCCTGAACCATTCTTTTGCTGTATGACCCTAGACTGGGACGTAACACCATATTTAAGTGACCACTTTGATTTTCAAGCACAACAAAGACAACAGCTTTATTATGCAAAGGTGTTCCTTCAGTTAAAAACAACTAGTTTGAGATTTATATCTGCTCATCTTTTTTGAACTATGCTAGAATGCCTCATCCCGCCCCCGCTGTTAAAAAAAATAAAAAAGTAACTCGGTAACTTGTACTCAGAGTACATTTTTTAATGAGCTACTTTTTACTTTTACCTGAGTAGATTTTTATAATTGTAACTTTACTTGTACTTAAGTAAAATTTCACTGAAGTAACAGTACTTTTACTTGAGTACAAAATTTTATTACTCTTTCCACCTCTGCTCCCAAGTTTATTTACTCATTTAACTAAATCAAAATTTCATCATAAAATAAATCGTGTCAAAAGAAGAGTCCATCCAGTCATGAATGATGGCTAATGATCAATGAAACATATTTTAAACAAAAAGCAGCAAGCAGCTGGACATGGGGATGTAGAGCGTACTGTAAGTATGACGCGTTGGTCTGGCAAGTGCAGGTCTGAGCAGGCCAAGAAGCTCCATAATCTGTTGCCTTGGAAGGTGAAAGCTTTTTTTTATAATAGCCACCTCAGGCAATGTTTTGCCTAAGGGAAAAATTGACATGAACCACAAGGCTCTGCGGACGGCGCTGTCTTCAGTTTAGCATAACAACATGCCACCTGTTTAATATTAAAAGTGATTGCCAATTTTAATGCATTAGTCACATTATGAAATAGGCTAATTAAAAGTCATTCTATTAGTTCTGATATCAAATAAAATAAAATCCTTAAACAGGTCTACAGTATATTCCATTATTAATACGACTTTGATAACGTGCCATAATGTGTTTGCATACTGATTTATAAAGACTGCTGCTCAGTGGCGGCGACTAGCATCTTGAGCTGAAACTACGCTAAGAATTAGTTAAGGTTGGTCCAGACCAACCTTACGAACGTGTGACTTACCTAAAAGATACTTAGCGTACGAACATTTCGGGAAATGTGCCATAATGTTAAGAGAGAGGTTAAGGTACAACTTAAGAACTACTTAGCGATAAGAAGCTTTCAAGAAACCGGGCCCTGGCCTCTTATCGCCAGTGAATGACTATCCAAATTCTTCAGTATACCAAGACATCTTGGATAAAGGTATGCTTCTAACTTTGTAGCAACAGTTTGTTGAAGGCCCTTTTCTTATTCCAACATTACTGTGACCCAGTGCACATGGAAATAGAGATGGAGACGAAGTCAGAGCCTTCTTGTCCAACATCAGTGTCTGACCTTATAAATGCTCTTATGCTCCTTATAAATCAGTGAATCTGCACAAATTCCCACAGAAACATTCCAACGTCTTGTCTTTCCGAGGAGACAGGAAGCTGTTATACAGTAGCTGCATAAGGAGACCAACTCCATATATGTATTTGGATACAATGTAATTTTTGGCCAAATACTTTTGTCCATATAGTGTATATGCCTGCTACCACAACATCCATAAATTCATCCGTTATCTGAACCACTTATCCTGTGTGGGGTCACAGCTGGCATGGAGCCTACCCCAGGGAACTTCGGGTCTACCAGGGATGGGGTGCCAATCAACTGCAGGGCACAAGCACACACTCACACACCCACAGGTAATTTGGAGATACCAAACAGCATGATACCCCATAAAAACAATAAAGTTTAACAATTTAAGTTAACAATAAAGCCATGACAGCAATGAGTGGAATGTAGAGCTATTGGCTATATGTGTTTATGGCTGTACAAGGAAAATACAGTTGGAATTGCAGAAGCTTTCTGGATGAGTAGAGCAATGAGAAAATGAGCATGCAATGCAAATGCAAAGATTTCTATAAATTTTTAAGATACCAATCTTAAAATAAAAAATATACCAATTTAGATGCGGAAAAATCAAATATCAATAGGACCTCCTTAGCATATTTGTACATGCACATCGGTGTATAATGGCTGTCAAACACAGCAAAAGCACATTAAGGAAATACAATTGTAAATGTACAGTACTGTAGTACAGTACATGTTTTTTTAATTTTTTTTTAACTGGTTTCTGAATTTAAAAAGTACACCATGATAAAACCAAAAAAAAAAACTAAACCGTTGCCAAGGAGAACCAGGAGTTAAAAATGTCAGAAATTTCCATTACAACAATTACAATTTAAACTTATCCAATTAAAGATAATCTTATAAAAATGCACAGAAATTCATTAGTGTTTAACTAAATAACTTTTTTTTTCCCCATTATGTCTCAGAGGACTTTGACATTTGTATTGTTTTGCAATTAATTTAATGCTGTGGTTATGCAGAGCATGTACTTTAGTTTCCTGTCGTACCAGTGTCTACATTTCTGTTTCTTTCTTTGTAGTGTAATTGGTTAATCTTGGGAATAAAACAGCAAGCAAAGGCTGGATAGTTGGGGCTGGGAAGTGAGTGAAAAGAAATTCAGCCAGCATATAATAAATTATACTTTAATAATGTCTGCATTTGTGTATACTATTGCTTGCGCTGTGGTAGCTCTCACATGGGAAAGAAAAAAAAAAGTACATTCATCTTAGCAACTTGCATTTCCACGTATGTACTTCTGTATACAGGTCTACATGACAAAAGCAGGTATACAGACAAAAAACAAATATATACAAAAACAAATTCTACTAGACATTCTAGACTACTAGACTATTCTTCAAAAAAGATAGTTGTGACTGATATACAGCACACATTTACACTGTAACAGCCTAAACGCGCAAGAATTGAGTATAAAAGTTAAATTATACTAAGCTTCCAAAAGTGGAGTATGTACTCCAAAAATAAAAGGAAATTGAGCAATGTTAACATCAGATCATTTTTTTTTAAGTTTTTTTTTTTTTTGCCAGTAGAAACAGTTAATCCAGTTCTGTCCAAAATAAGTCTAGATTAATGGACTCGTAATTAGTCACTGGCAGGTTTCGAGCGAGAAGGAACGTGCAGACGTGACTCACTGCCCCATTCATTCATTTTAAACATTTAGTCCTTGTTTGTTTGTTAATTGGGGTTTTAATATTCAGAGAATAATATTACTCAGATTTGTTCCTTCTCATTGTACAAAGTGTCTGTGGAACAAGTCTACGGTCATTCATCAGAGCAAAAGGAACAGGGAGTAGCGGTGCTCTGTATCATGCAGTCATTTCCCAAGGCCGAATGCTGCAAGATTGACATTGATCTTGAATCGAACTGCATCGAGAAATAAATCGAGAATATACCTAAACCCATTCATTAACCCTACCCTATACACCATTTTAAATTCCAATATCATAAATAGTTATTGACATTATTAATGTGTGGCCATGTTTTGGAGCAGAAGACTACATTATATGGCTAAAAGTACCTGTATATACCTGAAAATCTCATCCATATGTGCTTTTTCTCTCTTAACATTGGAAGCACATAATTGCATTGAATGGGTTTGTATGCTATAGGAGTATAGATTTCCTTCATTAAAATTTTTTTTAAAAATAAATACGAACCAGCTACAGCATGACAATGCTCCTGAGAACAAAGCAAGACATGGCTTGCCAATGGTGGAGTGGAAAAATTCTTTACAGAGTCCTCGACATAATCTTGCTAGACACCTTTGGGTTCTGCTGAGTTAATGCAATTCCCCACAGCTGGACTTTTATTAGAAAATCATCTACAAAATCATTCTATACACTCACCTAATACCTGTTCAATTTCTCATTAATGCAATTGTCTAATCAACCAATCACATGGCAGTTGCTTTAATGCATTTAGGGGTGTGGTCCTGGTCAAGACAATCTCCTGAACTCCAAACTGAATGTCAGAATGGGAAAGAAAGGTGATTTAAGCAATTTTGAGCGTGGCATGGTTGTTGGTGCCAGACGGGCCGGTCTGAGTATTTCACAATCTGCTCAGCTACTGGGATTTTCACGCACAACCATTTCTAGGGTTTACAAAGAATGGTGTGAAAAGGGAAAACATCCAGTATGCGGCAGCCCAGTGGGCGAAAATGCCTTGTTGATGCTAGAGGTCAGAGGAGAATGGGACGACTGATTCAAGCTGATAGAAGAGAAACTTTGACTGAAATAACCACTCGTTACAACCGAGGTACAGTATGCAGTGAAACATTTGTGAAGCGACAACACGCACAACCTTGGGCGGATGGGCTACAACAGCAGAAGACCCCACCAGAAGGTACCATTCATCTCCACTACAAATAGGAAAAAGAGGCTACAATTTGCACGAGTTCACCAAAATTGGACAGTTGAAGACTGGAAGAATGTTGCCTGGTCTGATCATTCTCGATTTCTGTTGAGACGTTCAAATGGTTGAATCAGAATTTGGCGTAAACAGAATGATAACATGGATCCATCATGCCTTGTTAACACTGTGCAGGCTGGTGGTGGTGGTGTAATAGTGTGGGAGATGTTTTCTTGGCACACTTTAGGCCCCTTAGTGCCAATTGGGCATCATTTAAATGCCACGGGCTACCTGAGCATTGTTTCTGACCATGTCCATCCCTTTATGACCACCATGTACCATCCTCTGATGTCTACTTCCAGCAGGATAATGCACCATGTCACAAAGCCTGAATCATTTCAAATTGGTTTCTTGAACAATGAGTTCACTGTACTAAAATGGCTCCCACAGTCACCAGATCT
Source organism: Channallabes apus (assembly GCA_030522415.1). Lineage (NCBI taxonomy): Eukaryota > Metazoa > Chordata > Actinopteri > Siluriformes > Clariidae > Channallabes > Channallabes apus. The sequence continues at coordinate 24,212,768 of CM060105.1, read as the reverse complement.
CAACCCAATAGAGCATCTTTGGGATGTGGTGGAACGGGAGCTTCGTGCCCTGGATGTGCATCCCACAAATCTCCATCAACTGCAAGATGCTATCTTATCAATATGGGCCAACATTTCTAAAGAATGCTTTCAGCATCTTGTTGAATCAATGCCACGTAGAATTAAGGCAGTTCTGAAGGCGAAATGGGGTCAAACACCAGATTAGTATGGTGTTCCTAATAATCCTATAGGTGAGTGTATTTCATTTGATTATATTTTATTATTTATTTATAATATTTCTATTTTTATCCTACAATTTTATTTTCATTATTTTTATTGTTTGTACATTATGTAAATGTAAAAGTCCTTTACAGTACATCTGAAGTTTATTTCCATATTTCTCTTATTTCTAATTTGTAAATTATCTTATTTCACATTAAAACTTTCTTTTTGAAATCTTAAGGTCATCAGCAGTTGTATTGTCACGTCTGCGTCGGGTGTGTGTGCATGGCATGAATGCAGAGGCGAGCTGGCGGTTCCAATAATGACTTTTTATTTAACTTTGCAATATAAACTAAAGTAAATAGGCTCTTTCTGAGCACTTACTTGTCTTTATTTTAATTACTAAATAAAACCCTCAACACAACCATAACTGCAACAAAAGCAAGATCCTGACTGAACCTCAGTCAGGCTATTTATAATAGATTAACTTAATTGTCTTTCCTTGGTTCAGGTGAACGCCTACGTCACCTGACCGAGGTGTAACCTGGGAACTGAAGCTTAAACTAAGACACAAACAGAACAGAACGCAAACTAATAATAACAAAACTAAATGGGCGTTTGGCGCCCTCTAGGGGTTAACGCTCACAGTCCCCCCCCCCCCCCCCCCCCTTAAAAAAACGGAGGTCCAGGGCTCCCACCCCAATGTTCCACCTTTTGCCTCCTGACCCTGTGGCTGGGTGATGGAGTTGGTCTTGGGCCTGTGTTGGCCCTCTGCAGGGGAGCATGGACGGCGCTCTTGGCGCCTGGCTGAGGACCTGGAGCGGAGCTCGACGGCGGCCCGTCGTCCTCGAAGGTGGGAGGCGGTGGCAGGACGATGCTCTCCAGGCTCCTTGATGTCTGCAGCGCGGAAGTGATGCTTGGTGGCTGCAGAGTTGACTCGGAGCTTGGAGACGGCGGCGCCAGCATGATGTCCTCGTCGCTGGGAGGCAGAGGGAGAAACGCGTCTGCCACGCTGCCCAGCCACTGCTGGTATACCTCCGTGACGAGTACTGGCGGAGGCGTTGGAGGAAACGCGTCCTCGTCGCCATTCAGCAGCAGCGTGTAGTCCTCCACGTCCAGCAGAGGCGGAGGAAGCGCGTCATCGACGCTGCACAGCCCATGCGTGTCTTCCTCCGCGACGAGTTCAGACAGTGGCGGGATGGGGAGCGTGTCGTCCGGATCCGAGAGAGGGAGGACTTCCGGGACTACAGCCTGGCTCTCTTGAACCTGGACGAGCAACTGTTGGAGCTGCAGCACCTGCTCCTGCAGGTCTCGGATGCGCTCCTCATTGTGCTCCGCCCACTGCCTGTAGCTCTTTCCCGTCTCTCCCTCGGCTGCCACACCTCTCCACGGCGTGCGCCGGATGGCGAGCCTGCAGTCTTCCCAGCTTTGCCGCGCCATCCTCTCTCTCTGTGTCACGCTGTCCTCCTGCATGTCCGCCTCCTCGGCGTGCCTGCAGTCTTCCCAGCCTTGCCAGACCTCTCTGTCTCACCGCTCGGCTCTGCTCTCCAGCAAGTCCTCCTGCTCATCGAGCAAGCTGTACTCCCAGCTCTGATACATCTCGGTCTCGCTGTCCTCCAGCCAGTCCGCCAGCTCGTTAGAGATGGTAACAGCGCCCCCCCAAAAATTGTCTCGGGGGTGGATCCCCGCCATGCCACTTAAACGATCTCGCTTTCTGTCACGTCTGCGTCTGCGTCAGGCGAGCTGGCGGTTCCAATAATTACTTTTTATTTAACTTTGCAATATAAACAAAAGTAAATAGGCTCTTTCTGAGCACTTACTTGTCTTTATTTTAATTATTAAATAAAACCCTCAACACAACAATAACTGCAACATAACCCTCACACGTATAAGCATTTCACTTCATATAATACTGTGTATGACTGTGTATGTGACGAATAAAATTTTTATGTAAAAATTTATAGTGTATACATTTGAAGTAGAATTAAACATACAGTACAGGGGTCTGCATATAAGTAGTTAGATTTTCTGCTACTATGGTACTTTGACATTTTATGAATAAATGTCTGTAAAGGTATTATACATTAAACATATTTCCCTGGTAGGTAAAAAGAAAATCTTCTGATAGCTATAAATTATTGAACTCTTATAGTTATTTTCAGGTAATGGAATCATAGATATAAATAGCATGAGTTATGATGATTTCTTTCTGACTATGCAGAAGCCTACAACGAGGCGCTTTATTGGTGTATTCCAAGAATTCATGTTCGATTAAAGCATTCATAGCTTGTATATTCACATCATCTGTGATGGACATGAAATGAAAAGAATACCGGGCAGTACAAAGAAAAGAAAAAAGTACAAGATCAGTGAACGAGCTGCTCCAAAGCAAGCAATGCATGTAGGTGGAATGGCATCAGAAACAGATAGAATCATGTCTTCACCAAGCAGTGGTGTTGGAGATTGATGGAAGCCTCCCAAAGTATGTGGGAAGTGTGCGTCCCTTTATGCTCGTCTCAGAACTATCAGAATTGTTATACCTGTGAGCATACTTTCAACTTCCTGTGCCACCAGCATCACCAACTGGGGCCTGGGAATTATTTTTCACAGGACAAGGGAAATACAGTATATGGTCAGCAATTCTTCTTCAGGGGGAGATTGAACTGAAATTGAATATGAATTAGCTGTATAAACAAAAGGCATAGTACAAAATCTGTCAGATCTCGGATGGATTCTGTATTTTAAAAATAAATCTTAGAGGGTGAGAAGAAAATGTTAGGAAACAGGAAGAGTTGCCTTTCTGGGTAGAACATATTTGATTCCTTGATACTCACTTCTGACTAGAGTACTAGTCACTTGATATGATTTTTACCTTTTTTACCCGATTCCAACTTGCAGTAATCAAATATTGTAATTCCCAATACCTTCCAGCTCCACTCTTAAATTACATTTAGGCATTTAGCAGATGCTCTTATCCAGAGCGACTTACAGTACATTTTTTTACTGTACATTTTTGGGGTTTGAACCTGGGATCTTCCGGACCGTAGTCCAATGCCTTAACCACTGAGCTACCCCTGGCCCAAATTCTGGCCCTCTGGCAGACTCACACAAAGACACACCCTACTAGATAATTAGACTAAAGGGAGGTAGAACCTCATTTCCTTATACTGGTTAAACTAGAGGAAGATCGATATTCTTGTTCAAATGCTCCATAGTATTTGTTGTCATCTGATGGGGCCAAGGTTAACGGTTTGATGCTGCATTCTGACTGGTCGACACAAAAGATACATAAAGCTTGGCTTACTTGGTTGTGCTCAGCCTGTTCTTGCAGAGAGTAAATTAAATTCTGACTGAAGAGTCAGGAGCATATTGGCATGGAACATATCAAGTTGCAGGATTTCAATTTCAGTCTCAGAAACTCTAGGTCTGCGCTGTCGATTCTGAAAAGATGGAAGAAGACATAACATGACTCTGAGCATAAGCTTTAAGGGATTCTCAGAGATGAAGGGAATATGCTAGGGGTAATATTGATGTGCATATAGCCACTCTGGCAAGGGAGCGATTGATAGAATACTCTGTGAAAAGAGGAAAGGAAAAAGAATCACTTTTTGGGGATGAGGGACAATGCGAAGCAGCCACAATGTCTACTCAGTCAGTGGAGCTGACATCAGTAAGCAATGGCTGGCTGCAAATAACCTATGACTACACCATACCAGTAGTATGTACTACTGTAACAAATATAATATGGTACTGTATGTACAAACATGCTATATTAGACACCTGTTGATCTTTGGTAGCCACTGTGGTACCCAATAAGTACTCTGGTATTCACCATGGTACCATGGTACACAGTGAAGTCCCTTTGTATCCATCCTGGTACCCTATAAAGTCATTTTTCTTTTTAATTTTAAGTAGAACATTTTCTTTTTCAGTCTTTTTCTATGAATTGCTTTATGCCGCAAAGGTTTTAAATGTGTCTCATGCAAAAAGGCAAAGAATGTTTGAATGTTTTGGTTTTTATTTTTCTCATCACTCCCCAGGGGCCTCCCATGTGGCATACAATGGAAAAGGAACTATAACCGGTGAATTGAATCTATTTAATACTGTAGATAGATTATAGATCACGCCCTTACATGTACAGAACATAAGTAATGAACCCCTCAGAACAACGCCCCCCACTGACTGCAAAACCAAATGATCACTAAGTGAAACAACAAGCTGTATTCAGTGGATTAAGACATGCATTGTCATCATTGAACATCATTGTAACCAGCGGTGTCAAAAGTATTCACATTCATTACTTGAGTAGAAGTATAGATACTAGGGTTTTAAAAGACTTCTTTAGAAGTTGAAGTATCAACTCAAGCTTTTTACTCAAGTAAAAGTATAAAAGTACTGGTTTCAAAAGTACTTAAAGTATAAAAGTAAAAGTAATGTGAGGGGGGGGGGGGGGGGCATTAAGGATTAAAAAGGATTAAAGCTCAGGCTGTGCCACGGGCCTATATACTGCACTAACACCTCATAAAAAAAAGAAAAATTTGTTGTTTTTTTTGTTGTATTTTTTAATGGCCATAGTGATTTGGGATACTTTATATGGCAATTGAAAAATAATGAATTTTAGTACAATGCAAATACATTAAAGAAACATATATGTGTACTACTGAGCATTAACATGTTTTATGGAGAAGAAGATATGATAACTAGTTGCCTATAAGTATTTTAATGGTGCAAAAAGTCAAACTTCAGAGGCATGTCACCAGTAACCTTTTTTGGAATGTAAATGTACAGTACATCTAAGCTTAGCTGCAGGAATCTGTGAGGGCAACATACAAGAAAATTAGTGTACCCAGGGCAGGCTTAGTAACAATTACCCTTTTATGGTTGCCTACATGTGTGTGTGTGTGTGTGTGTGTGTGTGCGTGTAAAGTGTTTCGCTCGAATCTGGAGTCTCTATCACGGACATCTTCATCTACTTATCACAACCTTATCAACCAAAAATGCTATTTTATTCAAACGTCCTTGCTGGAGTGTGTGACGTGACGTCATGAGCAGGTGCGATGGATCGCGTACCAACCAATATTGTGTCGGAATGGTATGTTTATACTTCTCATCCAACCACAATCAAATTCGCTCCATCCAGCAGGGGGGTGTTCTTCGTACGTCGCTAACTCAGTTAGCTGGATTTGATTGTTGTGGATTTGTCCTGATCTTGGATTGTTTCGTTCTCCGATGCTCATCTCGCACTTGCTGTCATAGCAACATGTCCGTAAGCTTGAACCTGCTCGGTAGCAGGTTTATTTCATGTAAACAGGATTAAGGCTGCGCTCCTGCCGGGTTATGATTGGTTGAAATGGTGAGGTCACATCTGATTGGTTAAAGAGCGCTGACGTGGACTGACTCACGTGGGGAAAGAAAAGTATCTTGCATGCATATATACGGCTTGCCATAATATATATATATATATATATATATATATATATATAATTGATATCAAATATTATATTAGAACATAAATTCATAGGTTTTCTATTATTATAATAAACTCTAGGCACGAGACAGCCCTCAAGACCATTAATTCAAATTCTTGTATAATGTTTATTTTGTAACACATTTATTTTTCAGGGGTTCGTTATAAATATGCAAATATATATATATAGAGAGAGAGATAGATAGATAGATAGATAGATAGATAGATATGTATAAAAAAAAATTTTATAATGAAAAATTGGACAAAACTAATTTTATTATAAAGTAAACAATATAAAAGTATACATGTTTTTGAAAAAAACATTCATATTTCTATTTTCCATATACAACATATTTATTTTCATATTTCTTATTTTATTTTATTGTCTCATGGAATTTGTAAAACATATGTGCATATTATGTTCTAATATAATATTTGATAGCGATTATGTGTGTGTGTGTGGTGGGGGGATCCATGGCAGGGAAGCATTTCAGCGCATAACAGGTGTTACAAAAAAAATTTAGCTTGTTTATGGAATAAAATCACTGTCAAAAATATTCGTGCGTAAAAAAAAGATTTGTGTGTAATCTACGGCCACGACAGCGTACAGATACGAGATTTTGTGTGTTTGTTACAATACAACTCTGAAATATACGACTCTGACCGCTTACAGATACGAATCTCGTTGTTACAACTCCTCTGTTTCACGGACGAATTGTGAAATTACGGTTACGAATGCTGTGTGTGAAACCACTGTCAAAAATACGTCATCAAGATCACAGGCATTACTATCAGAGGGAAGATTAATCGATTCCACGATATGCGCATGAGCATTTTAGCGGTTTAAACCACAGGCGCCAAAATGGCGGATCAGCAGCCAATAGCTCACTCATCGTCTCAGGTAAGTGCACAATTCCACCCAAATTTCTAAGGGTTAGTTATCACTAATTACAGAAAGGATTAATATTAAGAAGATAGTTTAACTATAGTAAGTAAGCACTCAGAATCATCCCCCCCCCCCCCCCCCCCCCCCCGGCGGATGGTGCGATTTATCCGGATGTTTTTTTTTGTTTGTTTTTTTGAATGACAAGCTGAAATAAAATAGGAGTAACAATGCTACTTTTAAAATGTAAGGAGTAGAAAGTATAGATAATTGCGTGAAAATGAAAAGAATAGAAGTAAAAAGTCGGCTGAAAAATAATTACTCCAGTAAAGTATAGATACCCATAAATTTCTACTTAAGTAAGGTAGACATTGTGACGGTTGACCCCTAGAGGGCGCCTAACGCCCGTTTATATTTTGAGTTGTAGTTTTGTTTATGTTGAGTTTGACTTCGTTTCCCAGTTTGCACCTCGGTCAGGTGACGTAGAAGCTCACCTGAACCGAGGGAAGTTAATGATCTGATTCATGTTTAGTTCTATAAATAGCCTGACTGAATCTCAGTCAGGCGTCTAGCATTTGTTGTGATAGTTTAGTTTGTGTTGGAGTGGTTTTGTTTATGTTTTGTTTTTGTGACTTTAAAATAAAAGACCTTGTTAAACCGTCAGCTCGCCTCCGCGATCATGCCTCGCACTCACCTCCGACGCAAACACCGTAAGAAACGTGACAGAATGCTAGACCGTCCAAGTGGCATGGCGGAGGATTTCCCCCTGGATTATTTTGGGGGAGGACAGCGAGGAAGAGCTGATGTATCGCAGCTGGGAGTACAGCTTGCTGATGGAGCAGGAGGGTTTGCTGGAGGACAGCGAGGAGCACGGCGAGACAGAGTTTTGGCAAAGCTGGGAGAACTGCAGGTACGCCGAGGAGGCGGAGAGGCAGGAGGAGAAAGCGACACAGAGGGAGAGGATGGCTGCGGGCTCGCCATCCGGCGCACATCGCCGAGAGGTGTAGTGGCCGAGGGAGAGACGGAGGAGTTCTACAGGCAGTGGGCAGAGCGCAATGAGGAGTGCATTTGTGACCTGCGCGAGCAGGTGCTTCAGCTCCAACTGCAGTTCGTCCAGGTTCGGGAGAACCAGCCTGTAGTCCCGGAAGCGATCCCCCTCCCAGATCTGGATGATGCACTCCTTCTCCGGCCACTGCCTGAACCGGTCACAGAGAAATACTGCGAGCTGTGTCTGCACGAAGAGGAGAACAGCGTTTCCAGCCTTCAGTCTCCGTGCAAGCTAGGGAGCGTCATCCTTCCGCCGCCTCCTGGCTTTGAGGACAGCGTGCTAGCATGTCAGCAGCCGCTGACCGATGCACCCATTCTGCCGCCGCCTTCCGGCTTTGAGGACAGCGCGCTAGCGTATCAGCAGCCGCTGACCGACGCACTCGTTCTTCGACCGAGCACGTCTCCAGCCCCGTCACCCAGCCCCCTGGTCAGGGGGCAAAAGGTAGAACATTGGGGTAGGTGTCCGGGGCCTCCGGTGATGCTCCGGAGGAGCATTTTTTGGGAGGGGATTCTGTGACGGTTAACCCCTAGAGGGCGCCTAACGCCCGTTTTTGGTTTTGTTTTGTAGTTTGTTTTAAGTTTCATTTTGACTTCAGTTCCCAGTTTGCACCTCGTTCAGGTGACGTAAGAAGCTCACCTGAACCGAGGAAAGCCAATTATGATTTGTTTATGTATACTGTACATAGCCTGGCTGAACAGCAGTCAGGCGTCTAGCTTTTGTTGATGTAAGATTAGTTTGTGTTTGGTGTTTACCTTTTTTATGTTTAATAAAAAGAACTACTTGAACCGTCAGCTCGCCTCCTCCGCATTCATGCCACGAACACGCACCAGACGCAGACACAGAGAGAATCGTGACAGACACCTCTGATTGTAACTAGCATTCAGAAAGCATTGTGGGAACCTTTTACTTCATGCAAGAGCCTCAGGAATCCAGGAACTGTAAATATAGTCCAGATGTGGCCACAGTACCTTAGAACATCTGTGAAACTTCAGCTAAGGCAAAAGGGGAATTATAAACCAAAATCAGTCTCATGGATACCTCAATAAAGAAAACTTTTCAAGTGCATGCATCATAAAATTCCCCAGGATTTCTTATAATGCATTGCTTCTATATGCTTCTCGAATTAAAACTTGTGATGATTCATTTACTGTATGCCACAAATTCAGAATGCTCCTTCCAAAACTACGAAAAACAAGAATGAAATCATTCATTATTTTACTTATTCATCTAATTTTACTTTGAAGAGCAAGCATCGTGTTTGTGCAACAATAACATTCTGATGAAGTTGCGAAGATAAAGGACAGCATGATTGGCAAGACTCTGTTTTAACAAAACCGATGGGTAATCATTTCACCCGGAAATTACATTTCGAGACACTGTATGCACAGCGCATACTTTCCTACTAGTGCCATATACATACAGTATAAGAGTCAAGTGAGATAAGAAAGTGATGAAATCCAGTAGTGAATCCAATATGAAAGATTTACCAAGTTTCCAGGAAGTACACCAAACAGGAATGTACAAATTGATATGAGCGAGCTAGGTGATTGAGCAAAACATAAACAGAAACTTTGGCCATATTGCATCTGAAATATCATTCATTCTTATTCCACATTACTCCCCCTGAGTAGGGTCACAAGGTGTGTGTGTGTGATATTGCTTAATTATACTATAATGTTTAATTATACATCAGTGACACATTTTTATGTTTGTTGGCCTTAATTACTTTCAACACATTCAGCTCGGGGTCTAATTCTTTAAATGTGAAATGTACCAGAAACTACAGTCTTTATTATCAAAGCAAAGCTCCTTGCTGCTTCTTGCAGAAACCTTTGCAAACAAAATCTCATTAAACCTGTCCTCCATACTGGTTTCCCGAGGCAACCCATTATGTGTTGCGCCATTTTGTAATTTAATGTATTATTAGTATTCCTTTAATATGAGTTCATTACATGTTTATGAACTACCCCCAGTTAGAACATTTTGGGGATGAGACTTAAGTGTAGTATACAGTAAGTATTAGGAGCATTTGTAAGGTCAGACACTGATGTTGGCCAAGAAGGTCTGGCTCGGAGTCTCCACTCTAATTCATCCCAAAGTGTTCTATCAGGTTGAGGTCAGGACTCTGTCCAAGCCAATCAAGTTCTTCCACACCAAATTCGCTCATCCTTGCACAGTCATGCTGGAACAGGAAGGGACCATCCCCAAACTGTCCCCACAAAGTTGGGAGCAGGAAAATGTCAAAAATGTTTTGGTTATGCTGAAGTGTTAGGAGTTCCTTTCACTAGAACATGGCCGTTCCCAACTCCTGAAAAACAACTCGACATCATAATCCACCAAACTTTACACTTGTCACAATGCATTTGGACAAGTACTGTTCTCACGGCAACCGCCAAACCCAGACTCATCCAACGGATTACCAGACTAAAGAAGCGTGATTCATCACTCCAGAGAACACATCTCCACTGTCTAGAGTCCAGTGGCGATATGCTTTAAACCACTGCATCATTCTTTGCCTTGCACTTGGTGATGTATGGCTTGGATGCAGCTGCTCGGCCATGAAAACCCATTCCATGCAACTCTCTACTCTCTCTGTTCTTGAACTAATCTGAAAGCCACAGGAAGTTTGGAGGTTTGTAGCTATTGACTCTGCAGAACGTTGGCGACCTCTCCGCATTATGAGTCTCGGCATCCAGTGACCCCGCTCTGTGATAATAAGTGGCCTACCACTTTGTGGCTAAGTTGCTGTCATTCCCAGTCACTTCACCTTTGTTATTATACCACTAACAGTTGACTGTGGAATATTTAATAGCAAGGAAATTTCACGACTGGACATATTGGCATCCTATCATAGTATCATCCACAGTACAATTCACTGAGCTCCTTAGAGCGACCAATTCTTTCACAAATGTTTGTAGAAGCATTCTGCATGCCTAGGTTCTTGATTTTATACACCTGGAACCATGGCTTAGGGATGTAACGGTATCAAAACTTCACGGTACGGTAATACCTCGGTATGAATGGCACGGTACGGTATTTATTGAATAATTTACAGGAAAAACAAAACTAATGAAGAGACTCAAAAAAAGTGCCAGAAGTGTTTATTAAACAGTTTACATGAACACTGTACATATCAATGGCATATAAATTAGCCATCTATCTGTAAACTTTGAAACAGAAACTTAAATTTTTCAATTTTAATAACAAAAAATTATTAAACCATGTAAAAAAATTAAGTTTCAATTTAGTATTCTTGAAAACTCAGGAAAAATTAAAATAGCAGCCTACTTATTGCAGCTGGCCCATGTGCTGAATGAGTATTTGAGAACACTCACCTCATTCACTCACTTATTCAGACAGAGACAGGATTTTTTTTCCTTTCTCGTTTCTTTTCAGAGAGAAACCGAAATGACTCGATAAAACTATAGGTCTTCTGCGAAAAGTTTGCTCAGGCGAATGTAGCGAACGGGAGGTAGCGGGAACTACAATTCCCATCAGCTACAGATCCAGTAATGTGGAAATGGCGGGTGCTGCTATTAGCGGCGAAGGAAAAGAGATGGAAAGAGTAATTAATCATTACGGAGTAAGCGGGTTTTAAATCGGATGTGCGCATTACTGGATCTGTAGCGACAACAGACCGCAAAGGATGATGGCCACGCCTGGGCTGATGGGAATTGTAGTTCCCGCTACCTCCCGTTCACTCCATTCGGCTCCGCAAATTTTTCTCAGAAGACCTATCATTTTATCGTCATGCGACCACGGTATTATCGAAATAAATTGTTATTGCGGTACGACGGCATTTACAATACCGTTACATCCCTATATATATATATATATATATATATATATATATATATATATATATACAGTGGTGTGAAAAACTATTTTCCCCCTCCTGATTTCTTATTCTTTTGCATGTTTGTCACACAAAATGTTTCTGATCATCAAACACATTTAACTATTAGTCAAAGATAACACAAGTAAACACAAATTGCAGTTTTTAAATGAGGGGTTTTCCCAGATAGCAAGGTGACATTGATTCAATGTTGAAATTTCATCAGAATCATCATTTTGGTTGAGGTTGATTATTCAATGCTAAATAATGTTACAGCTGCTCCGCTACTATCTTTTCCAGAATCTTAGCGATAAAGGGGAGGTTTGATATTGGCCTGTAATTGGACAGCTGACAGGGGTCGAGGTCAGGTTTCTTAATTATAGGTTTGATAACTGCTCATTTAAAAGATTTTGGAACATAACCAATGCTGATGAGTGAAATTAGTTGATTCTTTTCAAGGGGAGTAAAGTATTCTAGGTTTGAATCTGACATGGCTAGGTTAACATCTGTATCAATTACATTGTTCGGTTTCAAAGCCTCAATTTTATGCCTGATATTTACAATTTTATTATTAAAAAAGTTCATGAAGTCCTCACTATTGCATGATGTTGTTGTGGAGATTTCTGTAGTGGTCTTATTTCTGGTTAATTTGGCTACAGTATTAAATAAAAATCTAGGATTATTTTTATTTTCTTCTATAAGAGTGGAGAGATACGTTGATCTAGCTACACTAAGAGCTTTCCTATAGTTCAGTAATAAGAAATCAGGAGGGGGGCAAATAGTTTTTCACACCACTGTATGTCTAATCAGGCCGGTGATTATTATACTGGTGATATACTGGTCTGTATGTGTGGAGTTTAAAATGGCTTAAAAATAATGTTTAAGATATAAACAAGTCTTTTTTGATGGGCTAAAATTAAATCCAATACGAGGCTTATTTTAAATTTGTGAACCTCTTCTTCACAGTCATCTTAAAAATTTTTTTTTTTTAATGTAATTTCAGGTACATTAACAGTCAATAAAACTGCATGCCTGTTAGAACCCATGGCTATGTATTTTAGATAATATGTTTTACTGTCAAATCAGCTACCTACAGTATGAAAAAGTCTCTTCTGGTCAAAAAAGGTCATGCTCCAGGTTCACACAACGTCTTGCCAATCAGTTTGTATTGTTGTAATGTGCATGACCATTTCTGTGTCCTGGATTTGTTTCTTGGCTTACCCTCTGGCCATGATTAAGCTGATCACATTTATATTTGGGTTGTAATTTCATCTGTTTCATTTCATTCTGCTTGCAGTGATCAGCAGTAGTAGCCATTAAAGTCCAGAGTATTTATTGTTTTATAATGCTCAGAATTGTGCAGTATACAGTGCGATATCCTATATGTTTTTTTCAGCAAAAGCTAGGCATTATGATGAACTTAGATAATTTTAACCAACTATACACACATGACTGAGCAAAACATTTTTAAAATGGGCCACACAGGCAAAGAAATAGCACAGATGCACATGATCATATGTTTTTCTGGTTGTTTCGATTGTTTATATGACTATGTCTCTCGGCTGGCCTGGGAACACCTTGGGATCCCCCCGGAAGAGCTGGAAGAAGTGGCCAGGGAGAGGGAAGTCTGGGCATCCCTGCTGAAGCTGCTGCCCCCGCGACACGACCTCAGATAAGCGGAAGAAAATGGATGGATGGATGGATTGTTTATATGACTGAAAAAAAAAATATATATATATATGCTTATTTTAAGAGTTAAAAATGTTGTCATTGCCATAGTGGCAAAGTACACACGTTCTGAAAGAAACGATAACTTACGCTCTACCTGACATCCGAAAACACAAATGCACAATTTGAAGACTTTCCATTAACACACAATGGCAAGACTTCCATATAAGCACATTTATTTATTTATTTATTTAATTTTCATAATTGACTTACTGTATGCTGTGTTGCCAGCACAGATCTGTGCCACTTGGATATTAAGAGTAAACCTTCTGCACGTGGATTTTCACCTTGTGTTTCCATGTTACACACCTTCATCATTTACAGTGGTGTGAAAAACTATTTGCCCCCTTCCTGATTTCTTATTCTTTTGCATGTTTGTCACACTTAAATGTTTCTGCTCATCAAAAACCGTTAACTATTAGTCAAAGATAAACCAAAAGTACCTCAAAAGCTAGACATCATGCCAAGATCCAAAGAAATTCAGGAACAAATGAGAACAAAAGTAATTGAGATCTATCAGTCTGGTAAAGGTTATTATCCACAAATGGCAAAAACATGGAACAGTGGTGAACCTTCCCAGGAGTGGCCGGCTGACCAAAATTACCCCAAGAGCGCAGAGACAACTCATCCGAGAGGCCACAAAAGACCCCAGGACAACATCTAAAGAAAGGCCTCACTTGCCTCAATTAAGGTCAGTGTTCACGATTCCACCATAAGAAAGAGACTGGGCAAAAACAGCCTGCATGGCAGATTTCCAAGGCGCAAACCACTTTTAAGCAAAAAGAACATTAAGGCTCGTCTCAATTTTGCTAAAAAACATCTCAATGATTGCCAAGACTTTTGGGAAAATACCTTGTGGACCGACGAGACAAAAATTGAACTTTTTGGAAGGTGTGTGTCAGCAGCAGGACAGTGACCCAAAACACACCAGCAAATCCACCTCTGAATGGCTGAAGAAAAACAAAATGAAGACTTTGGAGTGGTCTAGTCAAAGTCCTGACCTGAATCCTATTGAGATGTTGTGGCATGACCTTCAAAAGGCGGTTCATGCTAGAAAACCCTCAAATAAAGCTGAATTACAACAATTCTGCAAAGATGAGTGGGCCAAAATTCCTCCAGAGCGCTGTAAAAGACTCGTTGCAAGTTATCGCAAATGCTTGATTGCAGTTATTGCTGCTAAGGGTGGCCCAACCAGTTATTAGGTCCAGGGGGCAATTACTTTTTCACACAGGGCCACGTAGGTTTGGATTTTTTTTCTCCCTAAATAATAAAACCCCTCATTTAAAAACTGCATTTTGTGTTTACTTGTGTTATCTTTGACTAATAGTTAAATGTGTTTGATGATCAGAAACATTTTGTGTGACAAAAATGCAAAAGAATAAGAAATCAGGAGGGGGGCAAATAGTTTTTCACACCACTGTATAATCCAATTAACAATTAATCTACTAATCTGTCTACTGTATGTTCCATTGCAACAGCATGTAATTCATGAAAATAAATTATCTATCAAAATAATTGGAGGTTCAGGCTTGAACCACAGCACATGCCATAAGGCACCAGCAATTTGACACCTATGATGGCTTTGACTTTAAGAATAGAAGATTCAATAGAACCAGACTAACGCAGCTCAATTTTTTGATCTGATCTGAAGTCAGCAGTCTCTTGGAATCAAGGAGCAACCTCTGGTTCCAAAAAATTAAGCCAGAACATGCAGTTCCTTAAATGACCACTAGGTCACTACTCACTTATCTTCTATACCACTTTATCCTGTATTCAGGGTTGTGGGGACCTGGTGCCTATCACAGGAGGCTTAAGGCATGAGGCAGGGTGTGCCCTGGACAGGGTGCCAATCCATCACAGGGCACACACATACACACACTACAGGCAATTTGGGAACGCCAATTAGCCTAACCTGCATATCTTTGGACTGTGGGAGGAAACCCACCAAACATGGGGAGAACCTGCAAACTCCATGCTCACAGAGACAGGAATCGAGTCTGACCGGGAATCGAACATGGAGTTGTAAGGTGACAGTGCTAACCACCATACCACCGTGCCTAGGTCACTAGGTCACTATTCACTTCAAAATAAGTCAATTGCCAAATGTTAAATGCCCAACTGTACAATAGAAATAAATATGGGCAGCCTGTCAAAAAAATGGTTTGGGTCTCCACAACTAGAGTTAAAATTATATTAATCCATAAATTTCTTCATAATGAGGGCATGGGTTATCTCAGGAGACTTGGGTACAAGGCAGGGTACACCCTTGTCAGTGGGTCTAACTGGGGCTTGCCAGAACTCCCCCAAAAGCACTCTTCAAAAAACCTGTGGCTTATTTCACAGAGGGGTTCAGTTCCAGTTCTTTTTATACAATCTATTGTTGAAGTGGCCAGAAAAATAGTTGCACTAAAAAAGAGGAAATCAGCTCTGCGTGTAACAACATTTTTGATACATTAAGAAATGTTTAACATTTTTGTATTCCACGTATACACAAGTGCTACAAATTCAGAGGCCATCAATACTTTTAAATCCATTTTCTGCCTTTGGATCCAGACTTTTTCAGAACACCTAAATCTGGTTGATTTCAATATGTACCCATAACAGGTTCCCTTTTGCTTTTGTCAGCATTACTTTCCATCACACAAACACACACACACACACACACACACGTAAGAATGCAAGAATTTGCATGTTTTCCCTACAAGTATGCTTTCCAACTTTTCTCACGCTAGCCGGTGGGACTAATTATTTCGACACACAAATACATGTTCTCTCCACACATCGATGCATGTCCTGTCCATTCCAGCCAGGCCACTTAGCATAGCCACGGACCATCTGATGATGCTAGTTCTTCTAGAGTAGCGTTCGCAATGTCTCCGTGGATAATTACTCAGAACAAACATTGAGAACACTTTCACACAACCAGCTCATCCTTCACCTCCTCTCCTCTTCGCAGTGTGATAATAATGCAGGCGGTGCTGAGCGCTCATTAAAGTAGGGCATAATAATGAGAATTAATTAAGTTATACCAGGTGCTACAAACCAATGGAGAACAATAATGTTGACGAATGCCATAAACAAGGCTTGACATGTACAACAATATGCATATAGAGTATAATATTAATATAATATAATATTATACATGTTCATGATAAGAATCTTAACCAAGATGACAACCACATCACCGTCAATACCCAAAACAGAGCTATAATGACACCACTAAGAAAACGGCTTGAAATGACCCGCTGGAGATCTTGTTTTGAATAGCTGTCAGAGCGGACAAGGGCTTTTGAGGGTTTTTGAGCATGAGAACAACCCCAGGCTAACAGCAGTGTCACTGTGATATTAGAGCTGAAGGAAATAGCCGCAGAGGGGTTGTCCTGCCAACCTGTCTCGACGTCGGCTGCTCGGAACGAAAGTGGCAGTCGAACGTGGCCTTCTCCGGCATTCCAATACATGTTGCATTCGCTCCGATACCCTCTATGCCGCAGACATGCCAATTATAGCCTTTACATTTGTCTTGCCATCACACACATAAATGTGATTCTCACAAGCGAGAGACCACTTCATGCGCTCATTTGAAGCCTCGCTCCGTGCAGTCCTTTTATTATTGAATTATTCATGACGCTGTAGGCAGTGAATAAACTGTGCATGCTGTAGACCTCAT
Organism: Channallabes apus; assembly: GCA_030522415.1. Lineage (NCBI taxonomy): Eukaryota > Metazoa > Chordata > Actinopteri > Siluriformes > Clariidae > Channallabes > Channallabes apus. The sequence continues at coordinate 24,195,939 of CM060105.1, read as the reverse complement.
GAATAAACGAAAAGGTTAACACCCATAATGCACTCATGCATCATGCCTACAACAGCTACATTTCTGCTTGTGTTGTATTTGACAAAGCAATCTTTTTTCCCGCTACGCGTACATATTAGGACATTTCCATGCATTTAGCGTGAGATCTATCTTACTGAAATGTCCAGGTTAGTCTTTTTTTTTTTTAGTTACTGTTTTTGTTTTTCTGTGCTCAATCCATGGACATGCTTACAGAGGATTATTATTAACAAAGACACAACATTTGATTGATCTTATGATGATTTGATCATATTGTTCCAATTCAAACTTTATTTGTCACATACAGTCATACACAGTACGATATGCAGTGAAATGCTTATACTACCGCACGTGACCTTAAAGTAAAATTAATTAATTAATTATTGGTTTTATTTTTACTTAATTAAAAGTTTAAAAGTACTGGTTTCAAAACTACTTAAAGTATAAAAGTAAAAGCACTGTGAGGGGCGACAAAAGCATTAAGGTCTCGCTTTCTGATCATGGGAGGTAGGGGGGGGTGTTGTGCGAGTTTTTATCATGCGGCCGGGGGGGGGGGGGGGGGGGGGGGGGTTGCGCATTCTGATCATAAAAATAGAGTAACGAGGCTATTTTTAAAATGTAAGGAGTAGAAAGTACAGATAATTGCTTAAAAATGTAAGGAGTAGAAGTAAAAAGTCGGCTGAAAAATAATTACTCCAGTAAAGTATAGATACCCAAAATTTCTACTTAAGTAAGGTAACGAAGTATTTGTACTTCGTTACTTGACACCTCTGATGTACTATAGCATTGTGCATGGTCCTATGATACTATGGTATACCAGGATACTGTAAAAATATTTTAGACATGTTTATGTACCATAACGGTAATATTTATACACTGTAGTAACCTCGGCAGTGCCATTTTATCTGTCATGGTACTTACAAAAGCAAACTCACAATACTTTGGTGAATACCATGGGGTACCACAGCGAATATAAAAGTTCAGCAGGTATCTAATAACCATCCCAGTAGTATGTAGCAACATACAGTACCTGCTGAACTTTGTTACCATAGTGGGGTACATTTTGCTTGGCTGGCACAAGAGGATTAACACTGTATATGCCCAAATACTTACTGCCAAAATATACCAGGGTACATGTACCAGTGGACTGCTTATGGGTGATTGCCTTGAATTTTATATATATATATATATATATATATATATATATATATATATATATATATATATATATATATATATACTCAGCAAAAAAGAGTCAACACCATAAGACATAAACTAAAAATGTTTCACAATGTGTCCCTGAATGAAGGGAGGCTCAAAATCAAAAGTATCAGTCAGTATCTGGTGTGGCCACCAGCTGCTTGAAGTACTGCAGTGCATCTCCTCCTCATGGACTGGACCAGATTTGTCAGAGAGATGGAGGGATTGTGTGTTCCTGGTGTGACTCGGGCAGTTGTTTTGGCCATCCTGTACCTGTCACGCAGGTGTGATATTCGGATGTACCCATCCTGTGCAGGTGTTGTTACACGTGGGCTTCCACTGCGAGGATGATCAGCTGTCCTTCCTGTCTCCCTGTCTTAGGCGTCTCACAGTGCGGACATGGCAATTTATTGCCCTAGCCACATCAGCAGTCCTCATGCCTCCCTGCAGCATGCCTAATGCACATTCACGCAGATGAGCAGGGACCCTGGGCATCTTTCTTTGGGTGTTTTTCACAGTCGGTAGACAAGTCTCTTTAGTGTCCTGTGTTTTTAGAACAGTGACCTTAAATGCCTACTTTCTGTAAGCTGTTAAGGTCTTAACGACCATTCCACAGGTGCATGTTAATTAATTGATTATGGTTAATTGAACATGCATGAAAAACATTGTTTAAACCCTTTACAATGAAGATCTGTAAAGTTAAGTTATTTGGATTTGTACAACATTATTGTTGAAATACACAGTCCTGAAAAAGGGACGTTTCTTTTTTTCCTTTGAAACATTTTTAGTTTATGTCTTAAGGTGTTGACTCTTTTAGTGTTCATACAAATACTTACACATTAAGTTTACTGAAAGTAAAGTATATAAGTTCTACCAAAATGGTAAAAAAAAAAAAAAAAAAGAATAAATAAATAGATTCAGGGAATAGTAGGTTGAAATGCCTGGCTTGGGGTCAAAGGTGAATGGTCAGACTGAATAATGGTCTAATTAAATAATTCAGTTCAATTCAATTCAGTTTTATTTGTATAGCGCTTTTAACAATTGACATTGTCTCAAAACAGCTTTACACAATCAAAAGAATTATTTAAGTTTGTATGGAATGTGAATGTGTATGAATCAAAATGTTCAGATATTCCCTGGCGAGCAAGCCCGAGGGCGACAGTGGCAAGGAAAAACTCCCTGAGACGGTAATAGGAAGAAACCTTGAGAGGAACCAGACTCGACAGGGAACCCATCCTCATCTGGGTGAAACAGATATCAGGAAATGATCTGCATTTATACAGTGTTAGGTTCAGCTATAATAGTTGATGTTAATTGATGTTATAATAGTTGATGTAAAATGGAGTCCAGTAGTTATTCGAGACTCAGATAGACTTGTAGAAAGTTCCAGTCCTGAACTATCGAATTGTCAAGTCCTCAGAGAAACAGCTGACCACACCAGTCGAGGCCAGAACCATCTTCTAAGTAGATAGAATCATCCCCAGACACCAGGCGCATCCTAAAGAGACACACAGGGCATCCATGCGATGAGACCTCCAACCAGAAACCGGGCACCAGGATGGATCAGACAGGTCCGGAGGGCAGAGGGAGTCCACATGCGTAGCTCGACAGAGAGAGAGAGAGAAAGAGTGAAAGGGGGAGACAGGGGGAGAGAGGAAAGACAAAGAGGGGGAGGAAGAGAAGAGGAGGAGAGATTGCAATTAGGAATGGTCACAGTCACAATGTCTAATGTGAATGTATATTTACTGTAGAGTGCAAGCAGGGACTCCGGCAGGACTAACTATGACAGCATAACTAAAAGGGAGAGCCAGAAGGAAACACAAACATGAGGGCTCCCTGAGATGTAAAGCAAACAATCACCTCACCGTCACCAAACCTGAGTGATCAAATGAGACTGAGGAAGACAGCATCTAAACATACCAGTTCACCATAATACTCTACGTCCATGAGTCCCCCAGATCTGCTCCTTTACCTTATGGCAAATCTATTTATAAAAATGCTTGGTTAAATAAATAGGTTTTGAGCCTAAACTTAAACACTGAGACTGTGTCTGAGTCCCGAACACTATTTGGAAGACTATTCCATAATTTTGGGGCTTTGTAAGAAAAAGCTCTGCCCCCAGCTGTAGTTTTCATAATACGCGGTACTGATAAGCAGCCTGCATCCTTTGACCGAAGTAGGCGTGGCGGATCGTAAGACACTAGCAGTTCGCTCAGATACTGCGGCGCGAGACCATTTAATGCCTTATATGTAAAGAGTAGTATTTTAAAATCAATGCGAAATTTCCCAGGAAGCCAATGCAGTGAAGATAGGATAGGGGTGATGTGCTCATATCTTCTGGTTCTAGTGAGGACTCTCGCTGCTGCATTTTGGACTAGCTGAAGCTTGTTTATGCACCTAACTGAACAACCAGACAGTAAGGCATTACAATAGTCCAACCTAGAAGTGATAAAAGCATGAACTAGTTTTTCTGCATCATTTAGCGACAATATATTTCTTATTTTGGCGATATTTCTAAGGTGAAAGAATGCTATCCTGGTGATATTATCTACATGAGCTTCAAATGAAAGGCTGGAATCTATAATCACGCCGAGGTCTTTTACTGTTGCACTTGACGGAACAGAAAGGCCATCTAAAGTTACGGTGTGATCTAAGATTTTACTTCTAGCTGTATGCGGTCCTATGACTAGAACTTCTGTCTTATCCGGATTAAGCAGAAGGAAGTTAATTAGCATCCAATTTCTTATGTCCTGAACACATTGCTCAACTTTAGTAAGATGGTTTTACCAAAATAACCACTCTTTTTAGGCATAATGAGGAGTAAAAGCTGACGTTAAAACAGATTTGAGTACATGTGTGCTTCATTTTCGCTGCTTACTTAAAACATTTACACTTCCTAAAGAAATATTACTCAATACAATTAAGTAATTTCTCCATACAGGATTTCAGCCATGGCATGTTAGACCCAATGGATAATAATCCAACAGGTTTTAAAGAACTTAAAATATAGGTAAAAAAATAAAAAATAAAGGAAGATGAAGGAAAATATGGCAAATAATTTCAAGCTCAGGCTTGCATGGATATTTGTGGCTGTTTTAACAGACATACTGTACACTTCTGTTGCCTAGAAACAGTTTGAGCGAGCCCCTACAGTATGTCTATTTGAATATGGTCACCCTTGTTTTGACTGCAAAGGTCAAAAACATTATTTTCTACCGGTGCCGGACCGTATACCTTCATGGTTCTTTAAAACCCTTGAGGAAATAAGCATGAATCAACCATAAGAGAAATCACTCATTACTAGACATCTTGGCATTTTCACCAATAACTGACATTAATTAGATATAATCCCCCACTCCCAACAATCTTGTTGATGCTTTAATCCTATTACACTGTAATAAGCGATGGTTATATCATACATGTTCCCCCGGCTACTCGCTCAGCACTCAAGATCTTATCATTGTTAGAGATGAAGATGAATAAGAAGGATGATTTTAAATGATCACTGCCAGATGAGCTTTTTATGCTGCAGGCCTTAAAAGCACTCCTTATTGATTGCTTGGCTGGCGCGAGAGGATTAACACTATGCTCTGAACCGCTAGCTAAACTTTTTTTGTTTTGTGAGGTCAAGCGCTGGACAATTTGACTATACAATACACTGTGATGCACTTTTTCTTTTATTTTCTTTATAACCATACTTGCTTATATAACCATTCCATCATTATGTGTAATGACCTGGAAAACAACCAGGTTTTCTACTATACATTTTCCCAAGGTGGCACAATGGCTTAATGTTTAGCATCGTCGCATTGCACCTCCAGGGTTCAGGTTCAATTTCCACCTTGGGGTCTGTGTGCATGGAGTTTGCATCCACAATAGGCTAATTGGCTTTCCCAAATTGCTCATATAAAGTGACTATCAAATGAGCGTGTCTGTGTGTGTACCCCGCCTTGTACCCTAAGTTTCCTAGGATATGCTCCGCGACCCTGTATAAAGGATAAAGTGGTATGGACAATGAGTGAGTTACATTTACCCATTTATTAAAATCATATGAGGAACGGTCATAAAATTGTTATTATTGCTAAGAAAAAAATAATGTAATGAAAATAAACGTTGGTCATAGTCTTTCTCTACATGTCCTCCACGTAAGGCAATATACTTCTACTGTAGCAATGAATGAGCCAATGGAACCCATCATTGAAGAAGCCTTCTTTTTGGCTCTTGGGGAAAGTTTGACCTCATTGTCATCAAACACCTGCCAGTGGTTTCTTCAAGTGATAGAAGAAGCAGTGCAAGGTTGGAGCAGGGGAGGGGATAAGGCAGAATTTCCTAGCCCCACGACCTCCCACATGTTTCACCTTTTCATAAGCTGAATGGGTTGACACGTGGTCATGAAGAAGATGCATGTACATTTTCTTAACTATGTGCACCGTTTTGATTTTGAACCTATAGTGGCATTGTGTGGAACTATAACACGGGTATCATTTCTTGGACAAATATTTTCAGTTTTTTCATACAATAATACTGATTTTATGACGTCCCTCAAATTGTTGCCATGTCATGAGCTGGCATTGGTTATTCATAAGTATTACTTCGGTTAACAATACTGCAATTGTGTCACGTTCTGTTAGATGTTGGACTGTGGGCTTGGTGTGGAGGCATAGACGCAGAGGGGATAAGGTGTAACAAAAGAGTCTTTAATAAACAATAATCCAAAACAAACATGAACACAGGAAGTTGGCTAAAAAAGTGGAGCATACAGTACTATAAACAGAACTCAAACATACACAGACTAGGGATGACAAACACTGATACAATACAGACTGGACAAGACAAGACATACTAAACAGACTAGCTGACTAAACACTAGGGACTATGCATGTAAGGGATAAACAAACACAAGACAGGCTTGGCTAGGTCTACTAGCTGTTACGCCCATTGCCTGCTAAGCTAGGTAATAGCTAAACAGACCAATTGCTAAACAGGCTAGTAGCCCGAGACCCAAGAGATTGAACAGACAAGGTGCACAGCAGACTAGGTATGGAACAGACTAAGAACTCTAAAGGTTAGTGGCTAAACGGGTTAGTACCTAAACAGACTAAGAGTTAATCAGACGATGAGACTAGACGGACTAAGATCTAAACATGTTAGTAGTGCCCTCATTAGTATTTATACAGACTAATAACTAAACATGCAATGAACCAGATCAAAAACCAGATCAAACTAAACCCACTTAACAGAACAGAAATTAATGCTCAACCCAGTTTCCCAGAACTAACAGCTATTTATAAAAGATCTAATGAGCCTCCTCAGTTCAGGTGAGCATCCGTGTCACCTGACCGAGGAGCCTTCTGGGAAACTGAGTCTATGAACCAAAACTACAAACATAAACACTGCCCTCTAGTGGGCAACCCTCACAATTGTGTATTAGCCAGCACAATACAGCCATCTCCATTTGAAATTAACCAGATATCCTAAAAAGAGAGGGGTCTATGTTGACCATTAGGATTTTGAATAAGAATATACAGAAACATACATTCAAATTGACTTCAAAATTGTATTACCAAGGCTAATTAAATGTGAAAATTTAAATGCTCTACAGCCACAGAATCTTAAAACAGTTAATTGAGCATATCTCAAATTGAATGAGTATGATGCCTCTGATTACAAATAATTACAAATAAAATATCACCACTAAAAACACATCTTGAGGCATTGTCATACCAGCCTACAAGCATTCCATGTGTAATAATCTCTAAATCTATATCACTGTTATTTTATTCCAAGTGGTGTTAACATTATCCTGAGATATCAAGCCAGCGGGCACAGGGGCAAGGACATGCCCTACCTATCTCTACAATTGTATGGACACATGCCCACCTCTACAGTTACAACATAATCTGATATGTACTTACAGTATACGTAGCACATTTGTGACACTTTAATACCTGAAATTATTCACCTAAGGTATTATACAGGACGTACTTATTAACCGCACTATCCAGATAAATGTCTCTAGTTCTGCAGCTTGAGATAAAAGTCACTCTAAACATACAGTATTTGAGTTCATGGTAGTGCTTAGATATTTTCTTTTCATGTGTTAGACAGAAGGGGCGCGGTGGTGTAGTGGTTAGCACTGTCGCCTTGCACCTCCAGGGTCTGGGTTCGATTCCCCGGCCAGGCTCGATTCCCGTCTCTGTGTGCATGGAGTTTGCATGTTCTCCCTGTGCTTGGTGGGTTTCCTCCGGGTACTCCGGTTTCCTCCCACAGTCCAAAGATATGCAGGTTAGGCTAATTGGCGTTCCTAAATTGCCCGTAGTGTGTGATTGGGTGTGTGAGTGTGTGTATGTGTGTGTGCCCTGCGATGGATTGGCACCCTGTCCAGGGTGTACCCCGCCCGAAGTCTCCTGGGATAGGCTCCAGGCCCCCCACGACCCTGAACACAGGATTAAGCGGTATAGAAAATTAATGAATGAATGTGTTAGACAGAAAAGAAGATCTCAGATAAAAATGGTCTGAATTGGCCTAAACCATTAAACATCTGATTATAAACCTATATATATATATATATATATATATATATATATATATATAATATTTATTTCAAATTTCCTAGTGACAATTTTTTGTCATTTTAGTCGGCCTCATTAAAGTATAGTGAACTTTATGACTATTATGCTAAATAAAATGGCAAAAAAAAAAAGTTTGTAAAGTATTTACCATATGCAGCCTATTAACATGTTTTGTCTTAGATTTTAAGTTTATTTCACTTAACCATTACACCATTATCTGCTTACTTGTGTTGGTGTCACAGTGGATCCAGTGCCACACCAGGGAACTCTGTGTGAGGTGGAAACACACTATTTTTGAGAAGAAAAAAACAACACGCACAGAAACTTCAGACAGACTGTGAATCACCCAAGTGCAGAACTGAAACCAGGAACCCTGAAGCTTTAAGCTAAGAACTCTGCTCACTGCACCATGACAAAGCAAGGACAGGAGTAGCAGAAATCCTTACAGATTATAACAACAAAGGAATTCATTGCCCCAAACTGGAAAAAAAAACAAAAAACACTGCTTTCTCAGTTTGTATAGTCTTACAATGTGTTGCATTGCTCCCTCGGAACCTTAAGGTGCCAGGTTTAAATTGTGAATCATAGCTACAGTATCTGTATACACGTAATATAAAGCTTTATAATTGTTACAGCCTTTAAAATGTTTAAAGTAATAATTTACTGCACTTTAATTAAAGCAACTTAAAGTCGCTATAAATTAAAAAAATGCCTTTGAAGAGCCTTTATTTATTGTGATAGGAAATAGCATGACTTTACACGCATATACAGTATGACAATGACTCTGTGCTCAAGGTGATCTTTGCATGCAGAAAGCCTAGGTAAGATTATAAAGATGATAACAAAACATTTATACATGTTGATTTTGATGGATTACATGTACAACAGCAGAAGATCCCTATCGGGTTGCTGGAACGGGAATCTGATGCTACAGAGGGCACTGCTGAGGGTCAGGCACCAAACATGATTGCTCAATGTCACTAAAATCACATTTTTCTTTTGGCTGAATCTCTTGCTACAGGACACGAATTCATGCATTTCAATCTTTTGACATTATTAGATGATTAAATGATTACATGGGCGGCACAGAGGCTTAGTGGTTAGCACTGTCCCATTGCACCACCAGTGTTTGTGTTTGATTCCCACCTCAGTGAGTTTTGCATTTTCTCCCCATGCTTGGTGGGTTTCCTCCCACAGATTAGGCTAATTGGCGTTCTCAACTTGTAGGCAGTGTGTGAGTGTGGATGTCTCCTGGGATAGGCTCCAGGCCCACTGTGACCTGTAAACAGAATTAAGCTGTATAGATGATGTTGGTGATAAGTGAGTTATAAATTATTACATATAGTACATGTGCGTGGGTGTATACTTAAATTATGATTTTTTACTTTCCAAATGTGTCAAATTAGAAAAAAGTCCAAACCTATTTTTTTTTTAACATTCTTTTGAATGTTTGACCAAATTCAGCAGTGACATCTGTCGGATTTTCCCATTATGCCCTAAACATGGTATATTAGAATAGGCTCTAAATGTTATTTCTTTTCAACAAAACCCGCATTCTTTTCACTTTTACTCACACTGCTTAACCACCAGCTTTAGGCAAATCCTCTGGAGGCCTTGTGAATGTGACCTACACTTATGATGCTAATTATGAAGCCATATGGCGCTAACCTAAAAACTGACGTGTAATGGAAAGTCTAATGGAAATTAAAAGAGCTTTCACATATGCAGTATGTAATTCTAAGTTGGTTTAAATCAAACATTGGTATGTTTACACCCTTGGGACAGGTTATTAAGGCACGGCAAACATACCTCCGGTTTGCACCAGAACTGTTTTGAGACTGCCTTATAGAGAAAGTTAGTCATGCAATACTGTCATTCATTCATTTTCTATACCGCTTAACCCTGTGTTCAGGGTCGCGGGGGACCTGGAGCCTATCCCAGGAGACTTCGGGCACTAGGCGGGGTACACCCTGGACAGGGTGCCAATCCATCGCAGGGCACACACACATACACACTCACACACCCAATCACACACTACTGGCAAATTGGGAACGGCAATTAGCCTAACCTGCATATCTTTGGACTGTGGGAGGAAACTGGAGTACCCGGAGGAAACCCACCAAGCACGGGGAAAACATGCAAACTCCATGCACACAGAGACGGGAATCGAGCGCAATACTTTCAAGTGTAGTCTAATGATATTCAGTTGAAATGAGATTCAGTCTCACTCACAAACAACAACAAAACAACATATGCCAAAAAATGAAAATAAAAACAGAAAATAATATGTGGGCCGTTCAAGTCAAACTGGGACTTGTAATGAAAATTCTCATAAGTGAAGACGTAAAACTCATTGACATTTACAAAAGCTTTGTAGTTACCATTCAGCGAGAGGAATGCCTGATCCTTGAAAAAAAAAAAACAAGGATAGAAGCATCTGTTTGTGGGAGCTGTACACCAACACCAATTGCATGTTACAGGAACATAGCTGTGAGATGTGGTCACATTGCTCCAAGGAAATTCCACCATTACAGTAGTTCCTGGGAGGCCAGCGTTCCAGACATGAAGCATGCAGTCGAATCATGGCTCCGGCATATTGAGAAAACTTTCCATCTTGATGTTATCCAAGCACTAGTGAAGCGCTAGGGGATTGTATAGAGAAATAAAAGGAGTTTTTACTCTCATAACTATGTTCTGTTATTCTGCAAAATCAATAGTCTGGTTTTGACTTGAATGCCCCTAGTATACTGTACAAAGCTCGTAACTTTTTTTATGCAGTCTTTCTAAAGATTAGTTCTAAATGTTGCTTTAAATGAATTTTGTATATAGCATTAATCTATAAACATTAATGAATATGGCAATCTCCTTGATGTCAAAAAGGCAAGCGTTTTCATTATGCACCAACGCTTACAAGCGTCTGTACCTGAAATGACTGCACAGCATCCTAATTGCAGATATCGGGTTTCTGTATTGATTTCAGAGGTTCACTCTTCTCAGATCAATTCGCACTTCTACAATGGTGTCTTCATTAGAAGAAAACTTCTAGTGAAATTGTCTCCCAGCCGAGTCGGGAGTAATATATGGTATAAAAAGAGGAAAGCTTTTTATTTATTTATATATTTATTTATTCTTGTTACTCTTTCTCCATTTCATCATCAACTCCAATGTATTCTGCCCTCCCACCCACTCCTGTTTATTGTCCTCAGGTCCATATATCCATCTTATCCTTATTTACGCTTTGCCTCCATTCCCATCTCCAAGTTAGATGTGCATTTATTTTCTCACTGCTACAGCTAGCCAGAGCATAAGATTTATTACTCCTTTAATAGTCCCTGTCATCACAAGAACCCTAAGTCCCTCCCATCTCCAAGTATTCATTAGGGGAATGGAAAACCTCTCACGCATGGAAAGCATAAATGAGTCTATAGGGTGTCCCAAAAGTCTCTATAGTCTTTACAATCTTTGGACTATGGAAGGAGACTGGATTACTCAAAGGAAACCCTCCAAGCATGAAGAGAAGATGCAAAGTAACGCAACTTAAATATGAAAATTTACTGTAGAAATAGACATAGAGAGACTGAGGAAAAATTTTGCCAATTTATTTTCTTACTTTTATTTTATTTTATTTCTTACAGTGGCGCAAAAAAGTATTTAGTCAGCCACCAATTGTGCAAGTTGTCCCACTTAAAAAGATGAGAGAGGCCTGTAATTTTCATCATAGGTATATCTCAAATATGAATGGGGCCATATATCGCCCTTCCATCAGCAAGGGCATTGAAGATGAAACGTTGCTGGGTCTTTCAGCATGACAATGATCCCAAACACACCACCCGGGAAATGAAGGAGTGGCTTCGTCAGAAGCATTTCAAGGTCCTGGAGTGGCCTAGCCAGTCTCCAGATCTCAACCCCATAGAAAATCTTTGTAGGGAGTTGAAAGTCCGTGTTGCCCAGCGACAGCCGCAAAACATTACAGGTCTAGAGGAGATCTGGAGGAATGAGCCAAAATACCAGCAACAGTGTGTGAAAAGTGAAAACTTGCAGAAAACGTTTGACCTCTGTAATTGCCAACATCAAGTTGGCAATGACAACAAGTATTGAGATAAAATTTTGTTATTGACCAAATACTTATTTTCCACCATCATTTTCAAATAAATTCTTTAAGAATCCTACAATCTAGTTTTCTGGTTTATTTTTTTCTCTCATAAGCCCGATTCGGACGAGACTAGTTTTACAGGGGGTCGTTAGAGAAATTTCTGTTTCACAGACGTACTTTGCGATTTTAATTCCGTCCGAATCTGCCATGTCTATCTTTCTCTGACACGACCTCTGTAAAATTTCCAGAGCAAATTACCTACTCTTTTTCAGCAAACTCGGCGGTCCTCTGAGAAATCTAATCTCGTTCAAATGTGAATGTCTGTGATTGCGAAAATGTTTCTTCCAAATCGCGTTTTCTTTTGTGTTTTGGTCAACGTGAACTACCGTATTATCACTAGCGCACCGGTATTCAAGTTTGCGCACCAATAATGGATGTCGATGTGGACATGTGGTCTTGTGCAACGCCCACATGTAAAACACAGACACTCCTACCTCCGTAATAAACCAGGAGATGGTAGTACCATCCAAATGCATACATGAAATGACAGAAAAAAATACTAACTCAAACGTCGTTTGGAAAACTAGTCCCATCCGAATAGGGATATAGTTAAGGTATACCCATGATGAAAATTACAGGCCTCTCTCATCATTTTAAGTGGGAGAACCTGCACAGTTGGTGGCTGACTAAATACTTTTTTACCCCACTATATATTACAGAGTCACCAACATACGCACCACACACAAACACACCCCCACAAAATACATAGCTTATGAATATTTTAATTGTCAGTAACTTGATATTGATAGACATCAATGTGTTTACCTGCTTTAATGCTTTCTTTGTCCTTCTCTTCACATGATACATTTTCAGTTTTTCTTCTGTCTCGCCAGCCGTTCCTGTCCATCAATCAGGCATAATATTTTGAAAGGGAAGCAAACAACGCAAGTGCGTCTCTGACACTGCAGGTAATGGAGAAGTGACGGGGGATGAGGGCTGACTTTATGTGCCAGTTTCACTAGCATGAATGGGAATGAAAATATAGTACCTTGTCTTCCTGCTCTAATGAGATCACACGTCACTACCAATAATGGATCCTCCTTGTGAATCTTTAGTGAGTAATGCCAAAAATGTCGGCAGATTTTCCTCTAGTGAATTAAAATGCTATGTCGTATTTCTGACACAGTCTAATATGTTTTTGATATATAAGGACTTATGAACTAGAGATATTTTAATCGTAGATTCTTATTATTCCTTTTTTCATGCCGCCTTTATCATAGGAATATGCAAGCCATTTGTAAGCCAGTTCGATGACTGTTCAAATAAAATATGTGACAACAACTTTTTTTCTTTATAAAGGAGGTCACTGTAATTGTTACAGAATGACTGAGTCCACAGACAGGAATTAGAGGAAACCGGAACGGGTTCTTTTAATAACAATGAATGATAACTCTTTGGGATGAGATGTGAGTAAGAGAGTGAATCTGAAAGTCTTAACTGATATGATGTTGGAGCTGCTGGACGGAGGATCAGGAACGGTGGAACGGGTAGACAGAACACAGAGCTTGGAGAGATGAGGAGACGAAGATACACAGGGATGAGGAGATACAGAGACGAGGAGACACGGAGTGAAGAGAAGATCGCTTGACACAGGTACACATGTGTCCGAGTGATGGGACGTGAGGTGTATTTGTATGTGTTGGTGATGAGGTTCAGGTGTGTGATTAGAATTCAGGAGATTGGGAAGTTTGATTGGAGGCGGAGCCTGGCGTGTCCGTGACAGTAATAGAAATTGCTCTGATATTTAGATACAGGTGAATAAATGAGAAAATTAACTGCCAGGATCATAGTAATTTACTTTGCTCCTGTACTTAAGTATATATTTCATGTCAATATACTTTGCTTTATCAGTGGATGATTTTAACAAATATCTGTACTTTACTACATTTCTGCACAATTCTATGTATTGGGTTACCAGAGTGGTGCATAATATTTTAAGCAGCAATATCTCCACCTGCTAGCTATTTTGAATTTGCCTTCCCTAATCATGTAGCAGGTGTTTAAATTCAGAAGCAAAAAAAACAGCACATCCACAGTCAGGAGAAGGGGAAAAGGAAGCAGAGAGAGAGAGAGACATTTTACTATGAGTTTGGCTACTGTAATCTAATACAAGCTCAGTACACTTGATTCTCAAGTATATTTGAAGGCAAGTGTAATTGTAAAAGACTTTTACAGTACTTGAGCAAAATATCTCTACTTTTACTCAAATATACAATTTGTGTACAGTACTTTGGCCACCTCTATCCAGGATTCAATCTATTGTACATACTGTATTGTATGTTTTTGTCAGAGTGAACTAACCTCAGGTGACCAGAAGACGTAGCTTTAGCGGTTAGCCCAATGTAGCGTGGATGGTAAACCCAAACGTGGAGGAATAGCGAGTAGGCAGGATAACCACATGATTTAGTTTAAAGACTCTCACGAAAGGGGAGCAAGGGAAAAACACAAATTTAACCCGCGTCCTATAAATACACTCACAACGGTAGGAAGCAACAACCAAAATACAGTGAGTACTCACGGTTTGAAGAAAGCCAACCTGAACCGACATGGGCCGAACTCAATGACTGAACGGTAAGCCATCGTTTGTTTACTACTCTTATACTTCCTGGTAGGCAACCGTCTTACTTCCGGGTCCTAGTGCCGGCCGCAGATTGGGTGTGCATGACAGTACCCCCCTGTCCAGGACCGACTCCCGACAGTCCTGGGGTGGAGGATACCCTACGACGGTAGTCTTGGATTTGTTCGGGGTCGAGAATGAACCGGGCCGGAATCCAAGACCGCTCCTCGGGACCGTAACCCTCCCAATCGACCAGGTACTGAGTACCTCTGCCCCGAGGGCACGAATCGAGGATCCGGAGCACGGTGTAGGCAAGACCACCGTCGATGATCTGACGTCCCATCATGTGGGATGTGATGAAGGGCTTTAGCTGTGAGATGTGAAAGACTGGGTGGATTCGGAGCGCCGCAGGCAGCTGGAGCCGGTAGGTGACAGGATTTATCTGGTGGGTGATACGGTATGGGCCGCTGAATCTGGGTGAAAGTTTTCTTGACTCAGTGTGGAGGTGAAGATTTTTGGTTGAAAGCCATAGCTTGTCACCTACGTGGAACAATCGTCCCAGGGGATGTCGACCGCGATGTTGAATGGTGTAGCGGTCGTTGGCCTGTTGGATGGCCCGGTTGGTTTGCATCCACAGCCGTCGGAACCTGCAGACCAACTGTTGGGCTGACAGCGCATCAACCTCCGGTTCCTGGTGGTTAAACATCGAAGGTTGGAAGCCGTGGCATACCTCAAATGGGCTTAGCTTCATGGCTGATGAGGTAGCGAGCCCAGGAGCACTGACGATCGGCAATAAAACATCTCAGGTAGCGCTCCAGTTGTTGGTTGGCCCGCTCCGTCTGACCGTTAGTCTGTGGGTGGTATCGAGATGAGAGACTGCAGGTTGAATCGATCAGATGGCAGAAGGCTTTCCAGAACCTGGCAGTGAACTGGGGCCCTCTGTCCGAGACGATGTCCTTGGGGAACCCATGCAGACGGACTACGTGTTCTAATATCAGCTCAGCTGTTTCCTTGGCTGACGGGAGTCCGGCGATGGCCACCAAGTGCACGGCCTTAGAGAACCAATCTTTGATGGTCATGATCATGTCCTTTCCTTCCGAGGCCGGCAGGCCCACGACATAGTCGACGGCAATGTGCGTCCAGGGCCGACGAGGAACCGGGAGAGGTTGAAGATCTCCTGAGGGTGGTTGATTGAGGTGTTTGGCCCTGGCGCACACTGGGCATGCCTGAACGAACTCTTTGATGTCCTTCGCCATTGATGGCCACCAGAAATCCCGTTGGAGGAACTGAAGGGTTCGTTTAGTGCCTTGATGTCCTGCGATGGTGGAAGAATGTCCCCACTGAAGAACCTCGGACTTCATGGCGTTGGGCACGTAGAGTCGTCCAGGCGGCGCACCTGCCGGTTCGGTCTCTAAGGTTTGCGCCTGGCGGACCCTCGTTTCCAGATCCAGGTGAAGTGGTGCGATGATTCTGGAAGAGGGTAGGACAGGTGCGGGGTCCGCCTGGGGTGGCATTTGTGAACATTTGTGAAGCCACAACACGCCCAACCATGAGGCGGATGGGCTACAACAGCAGAAGACCCCACCGGGTACCACTCATCTCCACTACAAATAGGAAAAAGGGGCTACAATTTGCACGAGCTCACCAAAATTGGACAGTTGAAGACTGGAAAAATGTTGACAATGAGTTCACTGTACTAAAATGGCCCCCACAGTCACCAGATCTCAACCCAATAGAGCATCTTTGGGATGTGGTGGAACGGGAGCTTCGTGCCCTGGATGTGCACCCCACAAATCTCCATCAACTGCAAGATGCTATCCTATCAATATGGGCCAACATTTCTAAAGAATGCTTTCAGCACCTTGTTGAATCAATGCCACGTAGAATTAAAGTTCTGAAGGCGAAAGGGGGTCAAACACCAGATTAGTATGGTGTTCTTAATAATCCTTTCGGTGAGTGTATAAAAAAAATAAATAAATAATTCAGCCATCCGTGCAGACAACTAGGCAGATTTATAGGCAGGCAGAGCAGCGGGCGGCTGTGGTTGATAGGCAACCCTGCCATGTTGCCAATCAGAGACGACGCGCTGTCCGGCAGGTTATGTAAACTCCCAGAAACCAGCACACTATGTGCGAACATTAAGGCTGAATCCCAATTCTATTTTCTACCCCTTCCCCTACCCCTCGCCCCTTCCCCTTATCCCTTGAAACGAAGTGGATAGGGGAAGTGTTTAAATAATTCTCCTAAGAAATGGGACACCACTACAAAACTGTTATACGTCATCATACGTTGTGGCTAGTTCCTAATGTTACATTAGAGGACATGCGCCGATGTTTATCACACATTCCAATAAGAGAGAGATTACTCACTCCCAAAGTTTTTTTGCGCCGTATTTCGATTTTTAAAAAAGTTGCTCATTTTCACCACGAAAACGGATGAGCCTTCGGGTTTCCTTAGCCGTCCCTATACATAATATAAATTAAAAAAAACTGTGGTCATGTTGCAATAAGCAAGAATAGTGTAAGCACCGTTCATTTACATGTACACATATGGCCGTAAGCAAAACAAACAATGTGAAACAATGCGTTATCAAATGCTCGGCAAACTGCCGTGCTACTGAAGTTCATATTTGTTTGTAGCATGCAGTAAAGTGTACAGTATGTGACATAAAAATATATTTTTGTAATATCGTGCAATCGGTGCTATCCGCTAGCAAACTTTAGCGATTTTTTTGCAAACGTTTCTTTACAGAACATCACCATAAACACAAACTCAAGATTAAGGGCAATATACATAGAATGAAAACTTGTCATAAAAATCTTTATTAATGGCAAAAATTTACATTTATGGGTCTGCTTGCTCGAGTGAGCAGCCATGTTGAAAGTTTCGCTTAGCCCTTCGTTTGAGGTGTGAGGTCCCGAAAAATCTTCATTTGGAGGGCTATCTGGCCCTTCCCCTTCCCCCTCCCCCTCCAACCAAAAGAGAAATGACACACCCCTACCCCTTCACGTGAACACGCCAAACGGAGGGGTAAGTGTAGGCTAAGTGTAGGCGTAAGGGGTAGAATTGGGATTCAGCCTAAATAACACCAGGTATGAGACCATTGCTCTGGTACAGTGGTAAGAAAAAAGGAAAGAGAAAACTGAAAAGAGAAATGAATAGATAAAGAGAGGAGAAAAGAGAAAACTGTATATCTTACTAGGGAAAAAGAAATAAAGGTCTGGAGAAGGAAAAATACATAAATAAATAAAGAAATAAATAAATGAGCATTTTTCCTTAGCACCGCGAGGTGCTTGCCCTAATCAAGTAATCCCTGCCAAGGTACATATAATCACCCCACGTCTAAATGCTCCCCTGTAATTTCTGCGTTCGGGCTCGCACTCTTAACAACATATTCGGTGGCGCCATATTGTAGCGCCCCTGCATAAAGTGTATATATACACAATCTACATTACAAATGCAGTACAAGAAAGACTGGCTCTTCGGAAGCAAAACAAGAAGAAATGAGGGGTTGCTTATGACTTTTGCTGAGTACTCTATATAGAAAAGAAATGTTTACAGTGTAAGATTTTGATGAGGTAGAGCAGTGGGGTGTAAACATTGTCGATACAAGCATAAGTAATAGTAAGCAATAGTAAGCAACAGTGATGTGTAATGTTGTCAACAGTGAGAACACGGAAAACATGTGGAAGTGTTGGAAATGCTAGATGATGTCAGCTACATCATTTAGCTATTCAACTTCAACTATTGTGCAGCGAGCTTACCCTTAAACTGGCTCATCCAAAATTGTGATCCAGCAACAGAATCTAAGTAACCCTTTTGATAACTCTCTCTTGAGTTGTCTCACCAACATTCTGATAGGTGGTTAAAACTTGGAGAAGATGCCTAACATCTTAATGCAAATCTGAAAGGACAGGAGCTTCCTCAAAAGATGTTTAGTCAACTCAAACACTATTTTGTACACAGTCTCTTAGAAGACCTTCAGTCTAGGTTGTTGAGATCCAGATAGACTCCATGGTATCTGTCAAGTTTCAACCTGTCCAATATCCTGACCCATTCTGGCAATGAGTTTGCTTATGGCCTTCTGTCTTACCGAGTCCACCACCATTTTCCTAGTTTTGACCTCATTAAGGAGTGGATCATCACCATATCAAAAATGTTGTTGCTTGTTCTTCTTGTCCTTTCCATCCCCGATGCACATGACCACTAGTTCAAGTTCAAGTAGGCTTTATTGTCACTTCAACCATATACAGTTAGTACACAGTGAAACGAAACAATGTTCCTTAAGGACCAAGGTGCTACATGCAACATAAATTTACAACATAAAATTAACAGAAAAAACTAAACTAGCTAACTAAGAGGCCTAGTTAGCTGGCTAGCAGAGACAAGACAGATAGACCTAACATAAATTACAACATAAATGAACAAAAACTAACTATCTAACTATCTAAGGAAGACTTTATCTTCAGGGTTTTTTTTTTAAACAGACAGCAGACAACAAAGTGCATGTGCAAATGTGCAAACAAAAGCAACAAAGTGACAGTGCGACAAAAACACAACGTAACATAATAATAAGGTGTTGTGGTGATGAGTTGAGGTAGTGGAGAAACAGTAAACATTCCTTAGTGTAGCAGCAAAAATTAGGACGTAAATAAGTTTGGTACATTTACAGGTTGGTATGTATGATAGTTTGGTGGTGTAGGTCAGTGTGTTTGCGCTTGTGTTGATTAGTCAGTCCAGTCTCAATGTTTTGAGGTAGGTGAGTTAAGCTGATTGATAATGTTTGTGTGTGTGTGTGTTTGTGTGTGTGTGTGTGTGTGTGTGTGTGTTTATCAGTCCAGTACCTTTTTGTTGAGGAGACGGATGGCTTGTGGAAAAATGCTGTTGCACAGTCTGGATGTGTGTGCCCGAATGCTTCAGTACCTTTTTCCAGATGGCAGGAGTGTGAACTGTGTGTGAGAGGGGTGTGTCCGATCAGCCACAATGCTGGTGCCTTTGCGGATGCATCGTGTGGTGTAGATGTCCTCAATAGAGGGGAGAGAGACCCCGATGATCTTATCTGCTGTCCTCACTATCCGCTGTAGGGTCTTGCGGTCTGCATAGGGTCTTCCCAAACCAGTATCCGCTCAGGATACTCTCGATAGTTCCTCTATAGAAGGTGGTCAGGATCGGTGGTGGAAGCTGGGCCTTTCTCAGTCTTCTTAGAAAGAAGAGACGCTATTGGGCTTTCTTGTGCAGGGAGCTGTTGTTGAGGGACCAGCTGAGGTCCTTCTCCAGGTGGACGCCCAGGAATTTGGTGCTGTCGACGATCTCCAAAGAGGAGGCGTCGATGCTCAGCGGAGAATGGTCACCTCGTGTCCTCCTAAAGTCAACAACCATCTCCTTTGTCTTGTCAACATTCAGAGACAGGTTGTTTTTTGACAGGTTTGTCTTTACACCAGTCCGTTAGCCTCTGCACTTCCTCTCTGTACGCTGACTTGTCGTTCTTGCTAATGAGACCCACCACGGTCGTGTCATCAGCGAACTTAATGATGTGATTTGAACTGTGTGTTGCTACACAGTCGTGAGTCAGCAGTGTCAACAGCAGGGGACTGAGCACACAGCCTTGTGGGGCCCCAGTGCTCAGTCTGGTGGTGCTGGAGGTGCAGTTCCCGATCCGTCCTGACTGAGGCCTTCCGGGCAGAAAGTCCAGGATCCAGTTGCAGAGGGAGGTGTTCAGGCCCAACAGGCTCAGCTTCCCGATCAGTTGTTGGGGGATGATCGTGTTGAATGCTGAGCTGAAATCTATGTACAGCATTCGAACGTATGTGTCCTTCTTGTCCAAGTGTGTGAGGGCAAGATGGAGTGCAGTGGAGATGGCGTCATCGGTTGAGTGGTTAGGACGGTACGCAAATTGCAGTGGGTCCAGTGAGGGGGGCAGCAGGGCTTTCATGTGTCTCATGACGAGCCGCTCGAAGCACTTCATGATGGTGGGTGTACTGTGCAACGGGACGGTAGTCATTGAGACAGGGACACAGAAGACTTCTTGGGCACGGGTACGATGGTGGTGGTCTTGAAGCACGTGGAAACGACGGCGCTGCTCAGAGAGATGTTGAAGATGTCGGTGAGAACATCTGCCAGCTGTTCTGCACATTCTCTGAGCACCCTGCCTGGGATGTTGTCTGGTCCAGCAACTTTACTTGGGTTGACTTTGCGTAGAGTTTTCCTCACATCACCTGTAGTGAGACACAGCACCTGGTCGTTCGGAGGAGGGGTGGTCTTCCTCGCCGCCACGTCGTTCTCGTAGAAGTTGTTCAGCGCATCTGGGAGGGAGCCGTCCCAGGCAGGTGATGTCGTCCTGTAGTGTGTGATGGCTTGTAAGCCCTGCCACATGCGCCGTGTGTCGCCGCTGTCTATGAAGTGATTGTGGATTCTCTGGGCGTATGCACGCTTCGCCTCTCTGATGGCCCGAGAGAGTTTGGCCACCTTGTCTCCCGCTCTGAAGGCAGAGTCTCGGGTCTTCAGAAGTGCTCGCACTTCTGCAGTAATCCACTGTTTCTGGTTGGGTCGTGAGATGATGTTCTTGGAGACAGTGACGTCATCGGTGTACTTGTTGATGTAGCTGGTCACTGATGACGTGTACTCCTCCAAGTCAGTGTAGTCGCCGTAAGTTGCAGCCTCCCTAGCCAGTCCTGAAGAGCAGAGATGGCTACTGCTGGCAAGGTTTTCACCTGCTTCAGAACCGGTTTTGAACGCCTGACGAGTGGTCTGTATGCTGGAATTAGCATAACAGAGATGTGGTCTGAGTAGCCGAGGTGGGGGCAGGGCTCTGCACAATATGCGCCGGGGATGTTTAAGCAAACAAGATCTAGCGTGTTTTCTCCTCTCGTTGCAAAGTCCACATACTGATGGAATCTAGGAAGCACTGACTTGAGATTTGCATGGTTGAAATCTCCAGCAACAATAAACAGTCCATCCGGGTGTGTATTTTGCAGTTCACTGATCTTTGTATACAGTACCCATAGCGCTTCCTTAGCATTAGCGCTAGGTGGAATGTACACGCCGATAATGAAAACAGTGGTGAATTCCCGTGGTAAATAAAAAAGTCTGCATCTAACAGTCACAAACTCCACCAGCGATGAGCAATAACTAGAAACTAGCACAGAGTTCTTGCACCATTTCGCGTTGATGTAAACACACAAGCCGCCACCGCGAGTCTTACCGCATAGAGCTGAATTTCTGTCGGCGCGAAAAGAGGCTAGCCCGTCTAGCTGAATAGCGGCGTCCGGTACTCTGTTGCTGAGCCATGTCTCCGTGAAAACAAAGACACAGCAGTCTCTAACTTCATGCTGTGTAGCCTCCTGGAGTCGGATGTAGTCCAGTTTATTGTCCAGGGAGCAGACGTTGGATAGGATGATGGATGGGAGAACCGGCCGGCTAGGGTTTATTTTTAGCCTAGCCCAGACTCCCATCCGCTTTCCGCGCTTCCACTCACACCGCTTCCGATGTCCCCTTCTCCGGCCGCCGGCATCAGGCAACGCCGAGGCTTTGAGGCCTAGTTCGCGCAGCAAGCCGAGGTCGCGTAGCGTTTCCCGCAGCTCATCGTGGATGTCGTTAACCGGTTTATTTAGGTAGAAAAGTGTCTGGCGGTTGAATGTATGGACACCAGTCGCGACGATATCCATGCTTAGAGTAAAATAAACACGTTACACACAAAACGTAAACAACGCCATTTTGGCTCCGGAGTGTCCGCTGCGTGCTACTGCCACGCCGCCATCTTGGATCCAGGATGACTCACTAAAGAGTCATCAGTAAATTTCTGATATCCTTTACTGCATTAAGAAGAAGGGGATATCATGGTTCCCTGCGGAGCTCCAGTCCTGCTCAGCAGGCACACAGACAGGCAGGTTTCCAATTTCACAACCTGGGGTCTGTCCGACAGGTAGTCATTGACCCAGGAGATCATTGACGTGCCTGCAGTTCTTCACATCTTCTCTCTCAGCAGGAGAGAATGGTGTTAAATAGGCACCTGAAATCAGTGAAAGTGTGGTTGGGGTGGAACTTAATGGTCACTATGACCTTCTTTTTTTTCTTAATAAAAAAAAAAAAAAATAATAATAATAATAATAATAATAATAATAATAATTGTGATAATAGTAATAATAGTAATAATAATAATACCCAGCTCAGGTATAATCCTGGCTCATACCCAGTTTTTTTTTGGGTGAAAATAAATGTGTTATATGTGTGTTTTGTGTCCTAATGCTGCTTCATTATTCTACAAAGTGGTGTTCAAGTCAAACCAGGACTTTTGATTGTGCAGAATAACTGAAAGCAGAGTAAAATAAGATTGTAAAAACCACAATTTCTTCTCTGTATAATCCTCTGCTACACTAATGCACATATCCAAGCATTTCACTTGTGCATGGGTAAGTTTTTTTTCAGTATGTCAGAACCATGATCAGTCTCCCTGATTCACATCTGAAAAGCAGTCCTCCCAGGAACTCCTTTAATGGCCCAAACAGGTGGAAATGACTTGGAACGAGATCAGGACTATATGGCAAAAGAGGCAATAACTCTCGGCTGAGCTCCTGTGGTGTTGGTGAATGATTGTTCCCACAGAGAGATCCATGTCTTTCACATGTTGGACGTTGATTTTCAAACATCAGGCATTCCATTTACTGAATATTTTCTTAAAAAGATAAAATAAGAACTAGTATCTTGTCTCAAACCATAGAGATGTGGGCAAAAATAAATTCAGTTATGAATCGCAATTCTTGTATGTGTTGAATCACGTAACGCCACATTGATTCAAAAATTTATAATAGAGATGACCCGTTTGATTGGCCGTGACTGGTGATTGACCGATCAGCCTAAGGTACAGGTTGTCCCTGACTTATGAACGAGTTTCATTCAGTGTGCAGGTTCGTAAGTCCGGTGTGTTCTTAAGTCCGACAAAGTGAGCCTTATACATGTTTGACATGAATTTACAATGTAAAACATACCAACCCACGCTGCCATCGTGTGGCCCAAAACCAACATTGCTCCGAAATTTTCCGAAATCAGGATCAAACGTTTTTTCTGTCATCGTGCTCCCGGACTGATTCATTGAAACCGGTGAGGCCGACTCATTTCTCCCATAACCCCACACACGTACAATATACTGCACCCAAATGTTTGACATTTTTTATATTCACTTACACTGAAAATATTGTATATAATTGTAAATATTGATATCTGGTACACAGCAGTGTCTATTTTTTGTTCAATATGCGATTGAACCAGAAGTAGAACTGCGGTCTGGTCGTATCTGCGAAAATTCCTAACTCAAATGTTTGTACGTTGGGGACTACCTGTATAGCTGATTCTGTACTTGGCACAGAAGCCCCAAGTGGCGCCACAAAAATGCATGTTTATGGCGTTAAATTATCAAAAAATTGTGCGTTGAACCTCAAACCGATTTATTACAAATGCTTACACAATACAAGCACTAATAATTTAGACCGCGTTAGAAGTTGTTCTCGCCCATTTGCTCGCAGCCACTCAACCTGCGCGCTCACTGTTAAGCTCAGGTTTGAGACTTTGGGGGTGTTTCGAGGCAGTAAAACATCTTTGTTTCTTTATAATCCTACAGGCAGTACACTCTGAACTATTTACACATTTTAAACGTGTGCGGTGGGAGTAAATTATTTGCCAAGTTTGTTTAGAAATAATAGTTATTGTGGATGACAGATATGTGCTGCTCTGTTAAAACTCTCATATCTGAATTGAGCTTTTATTGTTTAAATTAGGGGTGGGCAATTATTTTTCCCCAGGGGACAAATGAGAAGCAGAAAATATTGTAGAGGGCTGGGCCAAAAGTTTTAAATCTACTCTGGTTATTAATTTTATTTCTACGTTGAGATAAGTAAATGGCAATGTATACAGAAGCTGGTAAGAGTGTGTGTTATTGTTAGATAATGAGAGAGTTAAGTTGTTTTACAAAAAAATTAATTTATTCAGTGAAATTATGCAAAACAATGGTAAGTGAGCAACATGTGTAACATTTGTAACTCTTTTTCAGTCACATTAACACCACAATGCTTTCTGTTTTTAACTTTCTTAACTCTCTATTAAGATACCACAATGGCTTTGTATGCAAATAATAATGTAACATAACTTACAACATTTTTGTCCAACTGCCAAACAATGCAAAAAGTTCATCAAAGTCAGGTTGAATGTTTTAGGTGGAGATGTGAAGCACATCTGTCATTTATGAAAGTAGGTTTTATTTTCTTAATTCCAAGCAACCTTTCGCGGGCCAGTCAGAATCGGGCCGCATTTGGCCCGTGGGCCTTAAAATGCCCGGATCTGGTTTAAATGCTGCACTTGGAAGGGGCGACATTTAATTACTCATTGAGCTTTAAAATTGTAGCAAAATCAGGGGGTAAAAATGTCTTTTTCACTCACTCACTCATCTTCTATACCACCTCATCCTGTATTCAGGGTCGCGGATGTCATTTTCAATCAGGATATTTTATAAATTTGTGATATTTATAGAATCACAATTATAAATTGAATCATCACCTAGGTATTGTATAATATTGTATCGGGAGGTGACTGGTGATTCCCATCCCTAGTAAATCATATGCTATGGTCTATATTTTTCTCCTGTCAAGTCACTAATTAAAGGAATATATTGTAGCGTTTTACCGCCGGAAAGGATGTTGGAGAGACGAGTGAGCTAACTTGCTGCCCAATGCAATGGCTGGGAGAAGTTTATTTATAACACATTCACTTCAGGAACCATGCAATTCAGCATTTAGCCTGAAGTATGCATAAGGTTAGCATGAAGGAGCATGACAATTAACAGTCAACATAACCAAAGTCACCAACTTAGCTACACTTTCCCAACAGGGTGAACACAAAAAGAAATAGAACCTCGCGCAAAGCATGACGGTCGTCAGCTGTCAGCTGGTCGTCAAAATACCCAGAACGGCAACATTTGGGACACACAAACAAGTGATGGTCAGTCTCAGTAGTACGTACTTCCTTGTTACACTACTGGAACTGTACTGTCAGACATAGCACCTGCTCTCCATAAAGTATTGTATTTTTTCTAAGAGACTGTAGAGACAAATATATTTTTGATATTTGATTAATTGATCATCATCAGATGTACAGACATCTGTATAAGCAGAAGTTTTGGCAGTTTTCTTGTCTTAATGTAGCATACTCCAGACTACTTTGATAATGTCCCCAAAAACAATACATTTAAATATTGAACTCTGTCTCTGAGTTATAAGAAGAATACTTACTTGATTAAATTCGACAATCTACTGTATCTCCTTCTGAAAAATTATTAGTTAATTTTTAAACCCAGACCTGACTTTCCACCACCATGGAGGCTTGCTAACTAGGTGCAATAATAACATGATTTCCTTGCACACTCTCAGTACAGTTGTACACTTCATGGTGCGACCGTCATTTAATATTCAGCCAGAGGAGAAACATGATAAGTGTCTCGCTTTACATAATCACTCAAGCAAGATTAAAAAGTAATCCTCATTAAAACTACTCTTACAAGTACAATTCATTTCTTTTAAAAAGCCGCCACCCCTGTTTGCAGGAAATTGCAGGACGAGATGCTCGCCTCATTTATAACACAAATGCCAACAGGACCTCAGCACCAATTTCCCTGACTTACATTCTTGCTCCTCGCTGTTTTTCCTAACAGCGCTCATCTTTTTAGTCTAATAGCAAGTGATTTTTTTATGTTTTCACTTTCATCTATGCATGCATGCCTATATACAAGTATGTATATTTCAGTAGGTCTTGCAGGTCCTATATCATTTTAATGGAACTGGAAAAATGTGTTGGGGCCATGAACAAAGCAAACAGACCATAATTTATTGTACACCAATGACAGAATTTTTTAATTGTCAAAGAGCAATTTTGTTTGGTTGCTTGCAAAAAACAATATGGAATTTTCTTGCAAGCTGGCTTATGAGACAAGATGTTGATTTTTCATTTATTGTATATCTGATAGAAATTGTGCAAAATAACAGAACACAGTAATAAGAGTAAAAACTCTCATTATTTCTCTATATAATCCCCTGCTACATTAATCCACTTATCCCAGCTTTTTACTAGTGCATGGTTACCAGTTTTTTCAGTATGCTGGAGCTGTTAATTGACCTGCCTGCTTTATGTTGGGAACGCTGGCCTCTCAGGATCTCCAAACATTTTAAAATGAGGTTAGGACTGTATGGGGGATGTGGCTATAACTCCCCGCTGGGTTCCTGTAATGTGCAAGTGGTTTTGACCAATGATTGTCTCTACAGTTCCCACAGAAACAAGGTAACAAGTTATCCATTGGTTTTCCACTTGGCTGAATGTTGCGCTGTGCTCAAACCCACCTTGGATGGGATCATCATGTACCGATGTTTCTATGAAAATGTTCAGCTGCAGCTAAGAGTCTTATCACTGTACTGTAAATTACATGAAATAAAATAAGGAAAACATTTTGTCTCTTACTGTACATCACTGCCTCGATGACAATACAGTCAGGACTGTGTACTGTACAGTATGTGCATGTGTGAGGAAAGGTTTTACACATGAGTAAGCAGCAATATGGTGTAAGTTAATGCAATATGGTGCCCTGATAGTCACTTAGCTCTGGTAACTGCTTGCTCAGCATCTCAAAAAGATAATATATACAGCATGTATTTGATTCAAGACACTCCCAGCTTCTTATTTCACACAAAAACACGATTTAAGCTCTGATTCTAAATATCAGACACTGTACCCTGGCCTGAGCTTTTCACTAAGATCCAAACCATTTGTTTAGGCAAAGTACACTTTTATCTGTCACACTTTGGTGACTTCAGTTCAGTTCTTATAATTTCATTGCCATGTTGAGTTGAACTTACTGTATTGAGCAATTTTTTTAAATCCCGAAGTTAAGGTCTGCTGGTGATGTGTTACAGCAATGTGTAGTTTCATTTTCTGACTTATGCAAACAGTCATGTTTTTTAGTATTAAGGAAATACAGTGCCTTTTTTAATAACCATTCAGAACAATAAATTTCTTGGCTGGCATCTGTGACAGTTAACCCCTAGAGGGCGCCTAACGCCCGTTTTTGGTTTTGATTTGTAGTTTATTTGTGTTTGACATTTGACTTCAGTTCCCAGTATGCACCTCGGTCAGGTGACGTAAGAAGCTCACCTGAACCGAGGGAAGACTAATTACGGTTGATTTATGTTTCCTTATAAATAGCCTGACTGAATAGCAGTCAGGCGTCTAGCTTTTGTTATAGTTAAGTTCCGTTTGTGTTTGGTGTTTTGTTACCCTTAATGCTGAATAAAGGGATTTTGTTAAACCGTCAGCTCGCATCCTCCGCATTCATGCCACGCACACACTCCAAGTGCAGACAAGCAGGGAATCATGACAGAAAGCTAGACCGACCAAGTGGCATGGCGGAGGTTCCCCCCCGGGACGAATTTTGGGGGGGCGTGATTACCATCTCCAACGAGCTGGCGGACTGGCTAGAGGACAGCGAGGAGGACATGTACCACAGCTGGGAGTACAGCTTGCTGGTAGAGCAGGAGAGTTTGCTGGAGGACAGCGAGGAACACGGCGAAGCAGAGTTCGGGCAAAGCAGGGAGAACTGCAGGTACGCCGAGGAGGCGGAAAGGCAGGAGGAGAAAGCGGCCGAGGGAGAGACGAAGGGTTCTACAGGCAGTGGACTGAGCGCAATGAGGAGTGCATTCGCGACCTGCGCGAGCAGGTGCTGCAGCTCCAACTGCAGTTCGTCCAGGTTCGGGAGAACCAGCCTGTAATCCCGGAAGCGATCGCCCTCCCGGATCTGGACGATGCACTCCTCCCCTGGTCACTGCCTGAACACAGCGCGGAGGAAGACGCACAGGGGCGATGCGGCGCGGACAGCGCGTTTCCCCCGCCCCCGCCGCCGGAGCTAAGCACGGAGAATTGTGCGCCACTGCAACACGGCAACGCGGGGGGTTTCTACTGGCAGTGGGCAGAGCTCAACCGGGAGTGCATTCGGGACCTGCGCGAGCAGGTGCTGCAGCTCCAACTGCAGCTCGTCCAGGTTCGGGAGAACCAGGCTGTGATCCCGGAAGCGATTCCTCTCCTGGATCTGGACGATGCACTCCCACTCCTGCCACTGCCTAAAACCCTCGCGGAGGACAATGTGCACGAGCGATGCAGCATGAGCGCCGTGCACGCTCCAACGCTGCAGTCGAGCGCCGTGCACGCTCCAACGCTGCAGTCGAGCGCCGTGCACGCTCCAACGCTGCAGTCGAGCGCCGTGCACGCTCCAACGCTGCAGTCGAGCGCCGTGCACGCTCCAACGCTGCAGTCGAGCGCCGTGCACGCTCCAACGCTGCAGTCGAGCGCCGTGCACGCTCCAACGCTGCAGTCGAGCGCCGTGCACGCTCCAACGCCACCTTCCGGCTTTGAGGACAACGAGCTAGCGTGTCAGCAGGCGCTGACCGATGCATCAGTTCTGCCGCCGCCTCCCGGCTTCGAGGACAGCGAGCTAGCATGCCAGCAACCGCTGTCCCACACACCCGTTCTGCCGCCGCCTCCCGGCTTTGAAGACGACCCAGAGCCGTCGTCGAGCGCACTGCACGCTCCAGGGCCGTCGTCGAGCGCACTGCATGCTCCAGGGCCGTCGTCGAGCGCACTCCACGCTCCAGGGCCGTCGTCGAGCGCACTGCACGCTCCAGGGCCGTCGTCGAGCGCACTGCACGCTCCAGGGCCGTCGTCGAGCGCACTGCACGCTCCAGGGCCGTCGTCGAGCGCACTGCACGCTCCAGGGCCGTCGTCGAGCGCACTGCACGCTCCAACGCCGCTGTCGAGCGCCGAGTGCGCTCCAATGCCGTCGTCGAGCGCACTGCACGCTCCAACGCCGCTGTCGAGCGCCGAGTGCGCTCCAACGCCGCTGTCGAGCGCCGAGTGCGCTTCAACGCCGCAGTCGAGCGCCAAGTGCGCTCCAACGCCTCCGTCGAGCGCAGTGACTGCTCCAACGCCTCCGTCGAGCGCAGTGACCGCTCCGCCGCCTCCGTCGAGCGCAGTGACCGCTCCGCCGCCGCCGTCAAGCGCAGTGACCGCTCCGCCGCCATCGTCGAGCGCAGTGACCGCTCCAACGCCGTCGTCGAGCGCAGTGACCGCTCCAACGCCGTCGTCGAGCGCAGTGACCGCTCCAACGCCGTCGTCGAGCGCAGTGACCGCTCCAACGCCGTCGCCGAGCACGTCTCCAGCTCTGCAGCCGCCGAGCGCTTCTCCAGCTCTGCAGCCGCCGAGCGCTTCTCCAGCTCTGCAGCCGCCGAGCGCTTCTCCAGCTCTGCAGCCGCCGAGCGTTTCTCCAGCCCCGTCACCCAGCCTCCTGGTCAGGAGGCCAAAGGTAGTACTGTGGGGTGGGAGCCCGGGGCCTCCGGTGATGCTCCGGAGGAGCATTTCTTTGGGGGGGAGTACTGTGACAGTTAACCCCTAGAGGGCGCCTAACGCCCGTTTTTGGTTTTGATTTGTAGTTTATTTGTGTTTGACATTTGACTTCAGTTCCCAGTATGCACCTCGGTCAGGTGACGTAAGAAGCTCACCTGAACCGAGGGAAGACTAATTACGGTTGATTTATGTTTCCTTATAAATAGCCTGACTGAATAGCAGTCAGGCGTCTAGCTTTTGTTATAGTTAAGTTCCGTTTGTGTTTGGTGTTTTGTTACCCTTAATGCTGAATAAAGGGATTTTGTTAAACCGTCAGCTCGCATCCTCCGCATTCATGCCACGCACACACTCCAAGCGCAGACAAGCAGGGAATCATGACAGCATCAATGGAAAAAAGTTCTGAAATTACTGGAATTGGGTTAAGAACTATTCACCACTTCACTGTTAACCCTTGATTGGGTGAAAAAACACATTTGACAATTTCTTACAGTATCTCAAGGGGTAAAAAAAAACAACAACATAGTTATAGAAAATTCATATTAAATTTTTTATATGTATACAGAGTCGAATACATAGACAGGCAAAAAATGTATACACACTTCAGGAAAAGAAAAACTTGTATAAATAGTTTAATACTAAATCTATTGCTATACATTACATATTGATAAATATGGTAATAGCAGGATAATAAAATGATATTATTAATATTATATTAGTATATTATACTATAGTGTACAGTGGTGTGAAAAACTATTTGCCCCCCTCCTGATTTCTTATTCTTTTGCATGTTTGTCACACAAAATGTTTCTGATCATCAAACACATTTAACTATTAGTCAAAGATAACACAAGTAAACACAAAATGCAGTTTTTAAATGAGGGGTTTTGTTATTTAGGGAGAAAAAAAATCCAAACCTACATGGCCCTGTGTGAAAAAGTAATTGCCCCCTGAACCTAATAACTGGTTGGGCCACCCTTAGCAGCAATAACTGCAATCAAGCGTTTGCGATAACTTGCAACGAGTCTTTTACAGCGCTCTGGAGGAATTTTGGCCCACTCATCTTTGCAGAATTGTTGTAATTCAGCTTTATTTGAGGGTTTTCTAGCATGAACCGCCTTTTTAAGGTCATGCCACAACATCTCAATAGGATTCAGGTCAGGACTTTGACTAGGCCACTCCAAAGTCTTCATTTTGTTTTTCTTCAGCCATTCAGAGGTGGATTTGCTGGTGTGTTTTGGGTCATTGTCCTGCTGCAGCACCCAAGATCGCTTCAGCTTGAGTTGACGAACAGATGGCCGGACATTCTCCTTCAGGATTTTTTGGTAGACAGTAGAATTCATGGTTCCATCTATCACAGCAAGCCTTCCAGGTCCTGAAGCAGCAAAACAACCCCAGACCATCACACTACCACCACCATATTTTACTGTTGGTATGATGTTCTTTGTCTGAAATGCTGTGTTACTTTTACGTCAGATGTAACGGGACACGCACCTTCCAAAAAGTTCAACTTTTGTCTCATCGGGCCACAAGGTATTTTCCCAAAAGTCTTGGCAATCATTGAGATGTTTTTTAGCAAAATTGAGACGAGCCTTAATGTTCTTTTTGCTTAAAAGTGGTTTGTGCCTTGGAAATCTGCCATGCAGGCCGTTTTTGCCCAGTCTCTTTCTTATAGTGGAGTCGTGAACACTGACCTTAATTGATGCAAGTGAGGCCTGCAGTTCTTTAGATGTTGTCCTGGGGTCTTTTGTGGCGTCTCGGATGAGTTGTCTCTGCGCTCTTGGGGTAATTTTGGTCGGCCGGCCACTCCTGCGAAGGTTCACCACTGTTCCATGTTTTTGCCATTTGTGGATAATGGCTCTCACTGTCGTTCGCTGGAGTCCCAAAGCTTTAGAAATGGCTTTATAACCTTTACCAGACTGATAGATCTCAATTACTTTTGTTCTCATTTGTTCCTGAATTTCTTTGCATCTTGACATGATGTCTAGCTTTTGAGGTGCTTCTGGTCTACTTCTCTGTGTCAGGTAGCTCCTATTTAAGTGATTTCTTGATTGAAACAGGTGTGGCAGTAATCAGGCCTGGGGGTGACTACAGAAATTGAACTCAGATGTGATAAACCACAGTTAAGTTATTTTTTAACATGGGGGGCAATCACTTTTTCACACAGGGCCATGTAGATTTGGAGTTTTTTTTCTCCCTTAATAACGTAAACCTTCATTTAAAAACTGCATTTTGTGTTCAATTATGTTATCTTTGACTAATAGTTAAATGTGTTTGATGATCAGAAACATTTTGAGTGACAAACATGCAAAAGAATAAGAAATCAGGAAGGGGGTAAATAGTTTTTCACACCACTGTATATATGGTGTACAGTTGCAAAAAGTCATTAACCTAGGGGTTCACATACTTTGTCCACCCTGCACTGTGAATGTTTACATGTTATGTTCAATAAAAACATGAAAACATATAATGTTTGTGTAGTATTATT
The DNA here is from genome assembly GCA_030522415.1 of Channallabes apus. Taxonomy (NCBI): domain Eukaryota; kingdom Metazoa; phylum Chordata; class Actinopteri; order Siluriformes; family Clariidae; genus Channallabes; species Channallabes apus. The sequence continues at coordinate 24,163,528 of CM060105.1, read as the reverse complement.
TTAAGCAGATTGTGTTTTTCTATTGGTGTGACTTAGATGAAGATCAAAGCACATTGTATGACCAAATCATGCAAAACTCCATGTAATCCCAAAGGGTTCACATACTTTTTCTTGCAACTATAGTATAATACAATATATATTAATATAATAAAGAGATAATCTATGCATCCATCTAGTAATCCTCTGGAATCCGTGTAGGGACCGTGTAGGCAGATGGTGACTATTGTATTTATTCCCACTTGTACTGTACATACACCATGGTAGGACATTCACACAAATGCATACACTATGGACAGACAGATAAACAGAGAGATTTTTTTAGACTGGTTTTGAGACCTCCGCTGCATGAAATGTAAAGATAGAGACGTGATTATCTGTATGTATACATTTACATTTAGGCATTTGGCAGACGCTCTTATCCAGAGCGACTTACATTTTTATCTCATTACACATCTGAGCAGTTGAGGGCTCAAGGGCCCAACAGTGGCAACTTGGTGGTTGTGGGGTTTGAACCTGGGATCTTCCGAACCGTAGTCCAATGCCTTAACCACTGAGCTACCCCTGTATACAAACACACACACACACACACACACACACACCTATACTGTATATGTGTGTGTATATATGTACACACACACACACACACACACACACACACTGTACAGATAATCATTGGATATGTATATCCTGGACAGATTCCTTGATTTCCAAGATAGAAATGAAAACAATGTAAACGATAAAAATATATATATATTAGGAAAAGTGTTGAAATTTTGACATTCTGAATTGGACATTTCTTAAGTGAATTCCTGTCGTTTTCATAGTCTGGAGCAGGACAAAAAATTCAGAAAGAGCGACTTAATTTTTCCAGCCAGAAATCTTGTTAATCTTAAATAATCTTATAAATAATGTCAAATGAGGCAACTTGAATGGAAAGCATGACCAACTTTTACTTCAGAGAACACTATTGAGTGTATCAGATGCTCTCAATAGGCTTTTGCTGCATCGAGTCACAAACTTTAGACCTGACATTTTGCACACATTGAGTACAAAAACATTATCTTCAAAGGGCTAAATTACCTTTAAATGGTCCACTTCAGGCAAGACTGAAAGACAAATGGACTCTAGTCATTTAGCTTTCAGATTGCTTTATACTTCAGGAAATACTAAACATGGTTCTTTAAAGCTTTCTTTGTTCAACATGTTTGAAGGTAATGACTGACTACAACTTTAATAAAATCTTCATCCCAATAAATAATAAATTTTTCTATCTGATTTGAGATATGAATAATTTCCCCGGATTACTCCACACATTCCACTTTAGTCTAAAGCAATGCAGCTTTCTTTGTTTGTCATTTGATCAAATTGTTTTTAGAATATATCTGACCACTAATCTACATTTGAACTTTTATCTGTTTATTTATTTATTTATTTATTTAATATTAAAAGTTTAAATGTGATGTCGCCCATGCAGTGAACCAACACTTGTATAATTTGAAATTCTCAACACAGACATGTCAAAGAAATTGTCATTCTTGTTTTTCATTCTAAAAGTTGCAAGGTTAACTAAATGTCACGTTTGGGTCTTCTGTGTCGTCGTGTTTGTGGCATGAATGCAGGAGGCGAGCTGGCAGTTTCAAGAATCAGTTTTATTATACTTTAAATACTGTACAACCAAAAAAGTATATGAGCTCTTTACTTTGAGCACTAACAATTCCTACTGTATATTTCCAACACTACTAATAACACAACCCATAAACAAAATAACAGTAACAAATGCTAGACGCCTGACTGCTGTTCAATCAGGCTATTTAAACTAAATTACCTTAATTACTTTCCTCGGCTCAGGTGCAGTCTGGGACACGAAGTCCAACACAAACCAAACCACAAAAATAAACAAACTAAATCAATGGGCGTTTGGTGCCCTCTAGGGGTTAACCCTTACAGTACCCCCCCCCCCCCCCCCCTTACCGGAGGTCCCGGACTCCCACCCCAATGTTCTCTCTCTGGCCTCATGACCCTGAGGCTGGGTGATGGAGCTGGCACGATCCATCTGGCTCGGTGCCGGACGGAAGAGCGGGCAGCTGCAGAGCTGGAGCGAGATTCGGCATCTGACGAGTTAATGTGAGGCTTGGCGGATGCAGCGCTCATGCGAGGCTCGGCAACTGCAGAGCTGGAGAGGTGCTCGGTGCTGACGAGTTAATGCGAGGCTCAGCGGATGCAGAGCTGATGCGAGGCTCGGCAACTGCAGAGCTGGAGAGGCGCTCGGCGGCTGCAGAGCTGGAGAGGCGCTCGGCGGCTGCAGAGCTGGAGAGGCGCTCGGCGGCTGCAGAGCTGGAGAGGCGCTCGGCGGCTGCAGAGCTGGAGAGGCGCTCGGAGCTGGAGGGATGCTCGGCAGCTACAGAGCTGGCGCGAAGCTCGACGGCAGTGGCGGAGCTGATGCGAGGCTAGGCGGTTGCTGAGTTGGAGAGACGCTCGGCGGCTGCAGAGTTGGAGAGAAGCTCGGCGGCAGCGGAGCTGGAGCAAAGCTCGACGGCGGCGGCGGAGTAGTGCGAGGCTCGGCGGCTGCTGAAGAGCTGGTGCGCTGTCCTCGAAGCCTGGAGGAGGCGGAAGGATGATGCTCTCCAGGTCGCACGGCGGCTGAAGGGCGGAAGCGACGTTCTCGTCGCGAGTAGGCAGTGGAGGTGGAGGAAACGCGTCCTTGTCGCCGTGCAGCAGTGGTGTGATGTCCTCCACGCTGAGCAGAGGTGGCGGGGGTGGAGGAAACGCGTCCTCGTCGCTGCACTGCCCATGATTGCCTTCCTCCGTGACGAGTTCAGGCAGTGGCGAGGGGAGGAGCGCGACGTCCAGATCCGAGAGAGGGAGAACTTCCGGGACTACAACCTGGATCTCCCGAACCTGGACGAGCAACTGTTGGAGCTGCAGCACCTGCTCCCGCAGGTCTCGCATGCGCTCCTCGTTTTGTCTCGACCCTCTGCCTGTAGATTCTTCCCATTTTGAACCTCCTCGGTCCGCATCTCCTCGGGGCTTGGGATTGTGTCTCTCCTAGCTGCCACACCTCTAAATGGCGTGCGCCGGATGGCGAGCCTGCAGCCTTCCCAGCTTCGCCGCGCCACTCTCTCTTGGTACTCCACGCTGTCCTCCAGCAAGTCTGCCGGCTCGGCGAGCCTGCAGTCATCCCAGCACTGCCACACCTCTCTCTCCCCATGCTCCTCGCTGTCCTCCAGCAGTTCCGCCAGCTCGTTGGAGATCGTGATCTCTCCCCCCAAAAATGGTCCAGGGGGAAGCCCTCCGCCATGCCATATTTAAGGTCTAGCATTCTGTCATGTTTGGGTCTCCTGTGTCGTCGTGTTTGTGGCATGAATGCAGGAGGCGAGCTGGCGGGTTTCAAGAATCAGTTTTATCATACTTTAAATACAACCAAAAAAGTATATGAGCTCTTTACTTTGAGCACTAACGATTCCTATATTTCCAACACTACTAATAACACAACCCATAAACAAAATAACAGTAACAAATGCTAGACGGCTGACTGCTGTTCAGTCAGGCTATTTAAACTAAATTATCTTAATTACTTTCCTCGGCTCAGGTGAGTCCAACACAAACCAAACCACAAAAATAAACTAAATCAATGGGCGTTTGGCGCCCTCTAGGGGTTAACAACTACACTAAATATAATTGCCTTGCTCTCATCTCTTAGTTATTAGTACTGAGATCAAAATGATATAACTCTGATTAATTATGCTAGCTCTGTAGATTTTTAGGTTTATTATTAAACAACACTTGAAACCAAAGACTAGTCCATCCAGTCTGATCCCAATGAAAAGCAGATATAGTGCAAATGTTTGTAAAAAAAAGTCATGGCTGGCCATGATAGAAAGATACACTCAGTACATCACAATTAAAAGAAATTACGGAAGTTTGTATGAAATGTATAATTCAAAATAATTAAATTGTCCCTGATGAGCAAGTCATGGGTGACTGTGACAAGGAAAAACTCCCTGAGATGGCAATAGGAAGAAACCTTGAGAGGAACCAGACTCAACAGGAACCCCATCCTCATTTGGGTGATAACAGATAGCAGCGATTGATCTGCATCATTCTGTGTGTGATTCACAGAGGCCCATCCTGTAGCCCACAGCACCCAAAGGATCTTGCTAATATCCCAGTGCCAGGCACAAGAGCACAATCCAGAGATTATGTGGAGTCAGCCAGAGCTGCCCTCAATGCACAAGGAGAACCCTTGCATTAAGTCCAAAATACTGGACTTGGTATTGCTTTGGGTATTAACATTATAGAACAGAGTTCTTACTCATTCACTCACTCATCGTCTATACCGCTTTATCCTGTATACAGGGTAAACTCACTCACACACTACAGGCAATTTGGGAATGCCAATAAGCCTAATCTGCATGTCTTTGGACTGTGGGAGGAACATACATACGGGGAGAACATACATACGGGGAGAACATACAAACTCTAGCAACACAAACAAAATACAAACGCATAGACTCAAGGCAGGAATCAAACCAGGACACTGGAGGTGCAAGGCAACAGTCCTAACCACTAAGCCAGTGTAATCAGAGTACAGTACATGGAAGATAAAAAATATGAGTTGTTTGGCGGTGGAGAAATCATATTCTTGCAATTTGTTGCATCAAATATTTGGCGCAAATGATTTACATTGCTATGTATTTAGAACATTTCTTATCGTCATTCAAATAAACCAAAGATGTAAGAGCTCTACTCCTACAGGCCCAATTTAACCTCTAATATTTCCTCTTTTGCTATGAAAGTGCAGCATGAGGTAACAATATAAACATCCTAACAATGATGGGAGAAATATAACACTTCCACCAAGCCTTAGTCTCGACTCGTCCCATGAGAAACAAACATTGAAATCATTGCATGGGTGGTATTTTGTACATATTTAAATATTTCTAGGGGCATTGTGGGGGATAGCTGCATACACTGTAGCAGTACTGTTTGCTCAAGATTCTCATAGCTTAAAATGTATAAAAATCATAGTTCATGCCGTACCATACTGTAATGGTGACAAACTGACACACTTTCTTGAGGTTTATAATAATCTGTACTCCTCTTACATGTGTCTGCTTTCCTATAATACTGACAACACCATGACAGATAAAAGCTGATTAATCAGAAGCTCTTGTACAGAACCAACTTGAAAAGTTGGCATATACAGTATATTCCTTTTTACATAAGCCAGATTCTGTGATTTAAACAACATGCGACATGTTATCTCAACCGTTATCTCAATCTTACCCGGATTCATAGGATTGCATCCTGCCGTTAAACATAATGGGCCAGAATTACATCAAAGTACAGTATTTTCATTAACTTTCTCGAAATTGCCTCATGGAGGATTCCTTACAGCTACTTTTTGTAGAAATTAGATATTGATCAGGTGCTACGTTGGCTTAGTGGTTAGCACTGTCGCCTTGGTCCTTCAGTTTCGATTCCCACCTCGAGTTTGTGTGCATGGAGTTCGAATGTTCTTCCCGTGCTTGGTGGGTTCTGTAATGCGACTGTGTGTACAGTACTGTATGTCTGTACCCTGCAGTGAATTGGCATGCCATCCAGAGTGTACCCTGGGAAAGTCTCCAGGCCCCTCATGACCCTGGATACAGGATAAAGCGATATAGACAGTAAGTGAGTAGATATTGATCAAATGCTGATCCCTTTCTTAGACTGAGATAACAATTGAAGATGCACATGGAATATACAGTAGATATTGTTTCTACGTGTCCTCTTTTTGGATAAATATTTGCAAATCCTTTCTTAAATATTAGGTTGCAAATGATTTATCAGACTGTGTGCCGTTGCCTCTCTATAACCCCCTGCAGTCTGGTGAAAAAGATGCAATAAGTTTTCTGTCTATTTTTGATCTTTGGATTTCCTAAAAGGTCCAAAAAATGTAAAAATGCTCAACTGATGCTTTTATTATGATGAGCTAATACCATACAGTACATGAAATAATCCACAGACCATCAGGACATAATGGCCATTCACTATATAGATAACATTAGTAATTGTATCATTTTGTTTATATATTTTGTTCTGACTTGCAGTATTAATAAGTCTGGAGAAAGTTCAAGCTTGTACCCGCAGTGTAATGCTTAAAATCATGCAGACACAGGTCAGGAGCTTCAGTTAATGCTCACATCAAACATAAAACTGGGGGGTAAGTGTGATCCCAATGACTTTGATCGTGGCATGGGTGTTGATGCCAGATGGTTTGTACTGTATATTATATCAGGACTGCGGATCTCCTGGGGTTTTCACACGGAACAGTTTCTAGTCTGTTTATACAAAAAAAAAAAAAACATCCAGTGAATGACAGTTCTGCAGCTGAGAGAGGTCAGAGCTGAATAGAACAGACAGACTGGTTTCAGTTGACAGAAAGACTGCGACAACTTAAATAACTACTCCTTATGACCGTGCTCAGGAGAAAAGCATCTTAAAACACACAAACTCTGAGATGGATGGGCACTAAAAAACCACATCAGGTTATACTCTCATCTTCCAAGAACTGGAATCAAAGTCAGAGCGTTGATAAAACAGGACAATTTAAAACTTTACCCATCTTGAACTAGTCTATGGGTGTTTTCAATAAAGTGGCCAATAAGTTTATGTTTTTGTTTTGTCATTATACTCCCAAAAGTATTCGCTTGTCTGCAGTGGTGTCAAAAGTATTCACATTCATTACTTGAGTAGAAGTATAGATACTAGGGTTCAAAAATACTTCTTTAGAAGTTGAAGTATCAACCCAAGCTTTTTACTTAAGTAAAAGTTTAAAAGTACTGGTTTCAAAACTACTTAAAGTATAAAAGTAAAAGTACCGTGAGGGGCGACAAAAGCATTAAGGTCTCAATTTCTGATCATGCCAAGGGGGGGGGGGGGGTGCGTTGTGCGCGTTCTGATCATGTGACGGGGGGGGCGGGGAGGTTTGCCCATTCTGATCATAAAAATAGAGTAACGCGGCTATTTTTTAAATGTAAGGAGTAGAAAGTACAGATAATTGCTTAAAAATTTAGAAAAAAGTCGGCTGAAAAATAATTACTCCAGTAAAGTATAGATACCCAAAATTTCTACTTAAGTAAGGTAACGAAGTATTTGTACTTCGTTACTTGACACCTCTGCTTGTCTGTCCTTCACATGCATATGAACTTGAGTAACATCCAATGCTTAATCCATATGGTTTAATATGATGCTGGCCATTTTTCCAGAAGTGCATTTGTGAGGTCAGACACTAATGTTAGATGAGAAGACCTGGCTCATGTCTGGACCTTGCTTTGTGGATTGGTCATGTTGGAACTGGTGTGGGGTTGCTTTTCACTTCTTTTTCAGAATGCCCCGTGTGTCTCTTTGGGATGTGTCCGGTGTTTGGGGATGGTTTCACTCCACCAGGAAGACGGTTCTGGCCTCAACTGATGTTGACAGCTGTTTCTCTGAGGACTTGACTTGGCTGCAGTTGCTTGATAGTTCAGGACTGGAAGTTCCTATGAGACTACCTGAGCCTCCAATAACTACTTGGACTCCTTATTAACATCAATTAACATCAACTGTTATGCTGAACTGCCTGCCACCTAACATACAGTACTAATGCAGATCAATTCCTGCTTTCTGTTTCACCCAAATGAGGATGGGTTCCCTGTTGAGTCTGGCTCCTATCAAGGTTTCTTCCTATTACCATCTCAGGGAATTTTTCCTTTCCACTGTTGCCCTCGGCTTGCTCATCAGGGACAATCTGACCATTTTGATTGTGCAAAGCTGCTTCCCCCCCACTCCTGTTCCAATATGACTGCACACCAGTGCACAAAGCAGGTGGGAGTCTTTGGACTGTGGTAGGAAATTGAAGTACCAGGAGGAAACTCACTAACCATAGGGAGAACATGCAAACTTCAGAGGCACGCAGAGACTGAATTGAACCCGGACAATCTGTTAATCTGGTAAACAAAAAGTCAATGGAAGTGATATTTAATAATACTGCACAAGTCATGATATTACCCAACAGAATGTGATGTTAGTACATACAGTCATGAGTAAAAGTTAGTGACCTGTCTTTTAATTCTGTGTTTCTCACCCACAGGAAGGGAGCACCTTGTAGTCATTGAGTCAACCATGAACTCTTTTTTAAAATTGCCACATCTTAGACGAGTGCGTAAAATTTAACGATCAGACACACAAAGACAAAGTAGAATTCATAAAAAAGAATGGATTCTGTTTCGGATGCTTAAGAAAGGGTCATTTGTGGAAAGACTGTACCAGAAAAATTATATGTTCATTGTGTTCAAAGCCACATCCGCGCATATTACACAGAGCAGTGCAAGACACGGCGCAGCTAGTTACACGCGCTGACAAGAACGAAACCGAAAGTGACACAAAAAAATACACCATGTGCAGTGAGTCACGAATCAAATGCGCTCACTGGGGCTGGAGGTAATTGCATCCTCCCCATAGTACCTGTCAAAACAAAGTCCAAGAAAGGTGACAAAATTGCAGAAGAGTCATTAGCAAGGCGACTAAATGTACAAGGCAGAAGAGTTAAGATACTGCTGAACACCATGAACTCCATAAAACTAGTAGAAAGCTACATGCTCAGTGACTTGGAGATCAGTAGCCTGGAAGAAATCACCTTTATTGAACTTCCCAACATCTTTACACAAAAGAATATCCCAGCTACAGTGGAAAGTATTCCACAACAGCACGACATCGACCAGTGGTCCTACCTTAGCGATGTAAAGTTGCCCCAGATTAGCACTGGAATCGAAATTCTCATAGGAAATAAAGAGTACAAACTCCTAGAACCACGGCGAGTAATCAATAGCAGGCATGAAGGGCCATACGCGGTGCAGAGTGCTCTCGGATGGACTGTGAACGGGCCTCTCCGAGAACCCGACGAACCAGCGAGCGTTACAGTTAACCGAACCTCCATTGAAAGTGTAGAACAAATGCCGATACAGCAGTTCAACCACGATTGTCCCGAAGGAAATTGTGATGATAAGGCACAGGAAGACTATACATTTTTAGACTCCGTTAATAACTCCTTGATATGATAAATAAGAATAAATAAGATAATCACTTCTACATCGGCCTCCCACTTAAGAAAGCATCCTTTCAAATGCCCAACAACCGAAATGCAGCCAGCAGCGCGCGCCCGAGCAGCGCGCACTCTCACCTGTCCAACTCAAAAGGCAATAGCCGTGCCCTACTGACTTTCATTCCCGAGAGCGAAATGATCAAAGACACGAGAGACTTAGGCTTGAGTAAAGATGCACTGCCCATTGAGAGAGCTCTGGGGTGCTGTGTTGCATTAATTCAGACATGTTCAAAGGAACGACCTGTGACAAGATGAGGAATCCTGTCAATCACTAGCTCAACATACGAACTGTTAGGCTTTCTCTCACCTGCCATACTGCCAGCTAAAATCTTAATGCAGCAGTTATGTAAAGAAAAACTAGCCTGGGATGACGACATTCCCGAGCAGTTTGCTAAAGCATGGAAAACCTGGCTGCAAGAGCTGCACAGACTGTCCGAGTTCAGCATAACAAGAGCAGAAAACGAAATCATTAAGTTCACTCAAAGACTAAACTTTAAGGAAGAAATTCTCACGTTGCAAAAAGGTAAAGCAGCATCAGAATTCAAACAGGGAATTCCCACACAGCAAAAACGAAAGGCATCTGTGAAAAGAAACAGCTGCTCGCCCAAACTGGAACCTCTGACACCAAACCACCTGCTGCTGAGGAAAAAACAGCCAAACCTGCCCCATGGACTTTTCAAAAAGGACGACATCTATGCACGTCACAGGTGGAAGCAGATCCCTCATGTATCAGATCTGCTCTGGAAGCGATGGGTGTGTGAATACTTGCCCTTGCTCCAGGAACGACAAAAATGGTTTAAAAAAAAAAAAAAAAAAACTTCTCGATTAGAGATATAGTTTTAATAACTGATGAGTCTTCTCCAAGAAATTCATGGGTCATGGGACGAATCACGAAAGTGTTCCCCGACAAAGGGGGACTGGTGAGACGTGTGTTAGTTAAAACTAAGACCAACACTCTGGAAAGACCCATCGACAAGCTGTGCCTCATATGTGAAATGGACTGTTAAATGTGTGCTAATATGTTATGAAATTTGATATGTAAATATAAACATCTGAGATAAATATTACACACTTAAAAGATTTAAAACGTTTTAGAAGGTTAAGAATGTTTGATTTCATGGCTTTATAAAAAAAAAAAAAAACACAAAATTGTAATTGTCAGTCTCCAAGCCTGTCAATTAGGGGCTGGAATGTAAGTGCCATATCGTACTTGTTATGACTTTGTTGTGTTTATTTCATTTTATTTTATTTGTTGTTATTTCATTTATTCTACCTTGTTCTATTCATTAGTAAAGCATTAAGCATTAAGTTTGTTACATAAGCCATAAGCTTTAAATTTCTTATTCAAGCATCCATTTTGACAATTGTAAGTTGGTCTGTGATGTCATTCCACTATTACATGCATTTGTATGACTGTCGTATGAAAGAAAGTTCAGTTTAGATGCGGAAGGCTACGGAAACACAAGCTTTTGAACGTAAGCTCGTAAGCTCGTAAGCTGGGAATGTAAGATACAACAACTAGGTTGTTGTAACTGTAAGCTCCCTTAAGTAGAGATATACAACAAGAGTGTTGTTATATACGTAAGTTTAGACTGTAATTTATAAGATACAGTAAATAGGTTGTTGTAAAAGTCAGAGATTTGCAAGATGCAGCAACTGGCGTCTGTTATCACAGTGGATTTACTCAAGACGACTGTATGAAGTGTTGATTCTTTGATGCTGACAAAATAAACTACAAGAGACAAATAGATTGGACTTCTGTTGTGTGAGTGAAACTTTAAACCAGAGCTACGCGTCAAAACTGGTGAAATAATATGACCGCATCTACATTATGCTTTGTATAAATACTTCGTTGCGCTCGCGTGTGTGTATCATGTCCTGGTCGCGCGCCGCTCCAGGCTCCACTCCAGGTTTTCTGACTGTCCCCACATCGGCAGCTACCTGACCTTCCACACGGTCGCTTCCGCCCTGAGAGTGACGTCATCGACTAGCGCGACCATATATAAACCAAAGATAGACGCGGGAAAGAGGAAAGAGATTGTGATTTTGGCGTTTTGATATTCGGTTGTGTATTCCGGTTTTGACTTTTTTCTTCCCATTGACTTAGATTATTGCTTTGTCCCTTTGGTTTGGTTGGTCTTTGTATATATTTGTAGGTAATTTCACTGTATGTTTGTGCATTCACTAGTAGTAGGGGCGTAGCTGCCATTTATTTTGGGAAGAGGGAATTTATCACTGTTTTTGGTTTAGGGAGTCCGGGAAGGTACCTGTATTTTTGTTTGTGTGTTGTTGTTTTTTTTTGCAGGTAATCTAGCTACTAAATATAAATACCATTTTGTTTATTATTTTGGCCTGGGTCCACCCTGAATCTGATCCTCCTCCTGTAGTGTGTGTGTGTGTGTGTGTGTGTGTGTGCGTGTGTGTGTGTGTGTGTGTGTGTGTGTGTGTGTGTTTGTATATACAAACCTCATTATTTCATCAGTTAATAATTGGATCTAGTTCTTTCTGACATATACCACCATTTCCATACAGTTTAAAATAGAACCCTGAAACATTCTTTTGCTGTTTGGCCCTAGACTGGGAAGTACAGTAACACCGTATTTAAGTGACCACTTTGATTTTCAAGCACAAGAAAGACAGCAGCTTTATTATGCAAAGGTGTTCAATCAGTTAAAAACAACTAGTTTAAGATTTATATCTGCTCATCTTTTTTGAACTACGCTAGAATGCCTCATCCCACCCCCGCTGTTAACAAAAAAAAAGAAAAAAGTAACTCGGTAACTTTTACTCTGAGTAAATTTTTTATGAGCTACTTTTTACTTTTACTAGAGTAGATTTTTATAATGGTAACTTTACTTCTACTTGAGTACAACATTTTATTCCTCTTTCCACCTCTGGTTTTAATTATTACATCATGTAGCAATTCCTTACTGTGGAAGTATTTAAGAATGAAGTGTTAAGTGAAGTGTTTACGAATGAAGTGTTATCAATAAAGTCTGCATTCCTGGTTGTTTCATCTATTTAAGTTAATCAAATTATTTTCTAAGGAGCTGTATGAGCTTACTGCAAAATCTGCAAAACGCATGCTTTTATTCAAATATCTCCCTTCATGAATATTATCATAAACAGTACATCCTGGACACATTTATCATAATGGTTGCATACCTCATTTCAACCTGTTTTCTTGAAAGAAAAATGTATTCTTAAACTAATGCATTCATATTCATGGTTAATGCAGAAACTGGGTGAACATCCTGATATAGCAGATGTAGAATAGGAAAAAGTCTTCTTTTTGTCATAGCGGCTGATCGGATTTAAACACAATGTTTCATCACTTTTATATTCAATGTAAGAGCTCATGGCAGGAATGAACATGGAAGGGCAATGATAAAAAAACATAACTGCCAGAAGACAAAGCTGCACTGAACGTCTGGCTTGGGATGGCACGACAATCCTTGGCAAAACTGCCTGATTTCATTTTTTACAATCTTTTGTCTGAATGTTGCTGATATTTCAGGCCTATGAGAATGTTTGATCTCCTCTAAGCCACAGGTTCGCCTTTGTGCTCAACAGTTCACATCATGTGATGCAATTACACTAGAAGATTCGCTTCTATACCTGGAGTTATAAGGAAAACAGGATTCATTGAGCTCCAGCTTGGAAGATTTCATCCAATTCATCATTGGATTGCCTTGGACCATACAAACTTGATCCCATCCAAGATTTTTTTCCAGGATTGTGTCTGATGCTGATACTCGGAAGAAGAATCAGTAAAACCCTCAGCGGGAATACAAGGCAATATGAGGGTAGGATATATTTAAGGTGAATTTTGTGTATCATTTTTTTTCTTGTGGTGTTTAAGTTAAGTGGATATATATATATATAAATTGTAGCATTTTTTGATGCTAGAAGGGATCTTGGAGGATGAGTGAGCTTGCTTGCTACTCAATGCAATGGCTGGGAGTATTTTATTCACTACCAGCACTGTATAGCATGAGCAGCACATTCACTGTTATAAGACACACAGAGAAAGCGCACACGCACATACCCATACACTCAAACTTGGCCGAAGCCGCTAACCTAAACAAACGTTCCTTAAAGGGTGAACACAAAGCGAACCTCCCGCAAAGCATGACGGTCGTCAGCCGCCGTCGTGGCATAGGTGGGGCTGCGTTTTCACGCAGCATCTCGTTCCCACTTTTGAACGGTAGTGTATACAGTATATACAGGTCCTTCTCAAAAAATTAGCATATTGTGATAAAGTTCATTATTTTCTGTAATGTACTGATAAACATTAGACTTTCATATATTTTAGATTCATTACACACAACTGAAGTAGTTCAAGCCTTTTATTGTTTTAATATTGAACATCCTGCACTCTACACACTAAACGAGCTGAATGGTAGACATGATAACGTACCTCTGTGTCTGAGTTTTAGTTGTTTGGAGCTGAATTCCGTTTGCTATTCTTAGATGAGGAAACTCGTGCATTCTCCAAAAATCGCAGAAAAAAGGCGAAGCCGAATAGTATTAAGATGTAAAAGCTAGTTGCTATTAATATTATTATTGTATAAATGAAAAAGCTATGTAATTTAAACACTGATACAAACGCGAAACTTTCCCGCGAACAAAAACAGGAAGCTACGTCACCAACAGCAAAGTAACCCGAGACGTTCCCTTTCAAAAGCTACACTAGATGCTGCGTGAAAATGCAATGGTAACGAGAATACCAACGCCGCCGCACTGCAAGTGCCTGGACCCTCAGGGTTGTGTAGTCCCCCAAGTTGTCTTGGACATAATTCTGGGATGCTAGCATTGCATGGACATCCAACTATAAAATCTGACAAATGTGTGTGGAGAAGACCAACTTGCCGCATCACACACTTGCTGCAAGGGGAAGCCTCTTGCAGAGCAATTAATGAGGCAAGCCCCCTTGTCGAATGGGCCCTAATTACTAGAGGCAAAGTCTTCCACGCGCCTCATAGGCTAGGGCAATAGCAGCTCTCACCCAATGTGACAGCATTTGTCCAGTGGCCCCCATGATGTATAAAAATCTGCTCTGATTTACGTCACTGGCTAGTGCAGTGGATGTACTGTAAATCTGAAGAACACCAACTGGAGACAGTAAGTGAAGTCTTTCCTGCTCCGGAGCTGTAAAAGGCAGAGGACAGAGGCTTCGAGAACAACTGGATGCATAGTCGAGAATGGAACCTTCGGAAGATGATTGGGGTGAGGATGCAGAATAACTTTGATCAGCCCAGGGGCGAAGATATGACAAGCCGAAATAGTGGCTATGTATGTTCTAAGAAGACTAACAGTACTGAAACAATTTGACAGTGGACTGGGTCTACATCTTTAACTATGCACCAATTTTCAATACATTCCATTTGAGGGCATAAGTTCTTCTAGAGGACTGCCTACTTCGGGGTGGGGTTTCCAAACCCTGTGTGTCACAATTTGCCTGGACAGCAAGTATGCTCCCATGTTCATCTGCCCTGGAATGTAAATCATCCTGAGGGACAAGAACTGTGCCCCAAAACAGAATCTGGTGCGCTAGCTTTTCCCAGCAGTGCGAGCACAGTCTGCCCAGGCGATTATTTACGAGACTACCATAGTGTTGTCTACCCGCACTTGGACATCTTAGTCTCTCAACTGCTGGAGGGAATATTTCAGGGCCAGAAATAGAGTCATCGTTACGAGGCAATTGATGTGCTACGCGAGAAGATGACCTCTCCAGATCCCTTGGGCTGGATGGCCATCTAAGACTGCAGCCCAGCCCGTGAGGGAAGCATCTGTCATTAACAGCTTGCGATGACAACATAGACCTAGAGTGGGACCCAGAGTCAAAGACCGGGGACTGAACCACATAGAAAGGGTACAAAGCTCTTGGCGCGTAACCCTCATTGCCTCTGGGGATTGGCCGTTGGATGAAATCCCCTGGCTCTTATTTCTATGTGAAAATATGCGTCCTTGAGGTCAATCGTCACAAACCAAAGCTCTGGTTGGATTGAGAAACAATCATTTTAGCTGTCAACATTTTGATATTCAGCCCGTAAAATACGTAAAATTGGACGCAACATACCTGGCAGTAGGTTACCCGCTGCCGGCTTCTCTAAAAGGTGCACAAATTTTGACACTTCAGCTAGATGGGGGGGGGGGGGGTTGTCAGGGGTTAGATGTGAAAGGGGCATCCTGAAACTTGGCAGGAAGGAACCGAACACCTATCATTTCGCTGGAGACCGCTGCTCCCCGAACACCAATGGTGGCGGAGATTGAACCACAGCCTCTTGAAGGTGCCAGGGAGGAGTCTATATTCCTAATTGGAAACTTTTATGCACCCCTCCCTGGTCCTGGGCACGTAAGCCTCAGGACTCCCTAATTGAGACGGGAAAGAAAGTTAAACGAACGGGGTAACATGTACCAGACTCCTTGACCTGTGAAGTGTCACAATATGCTCTTTAAAGAAAAATACCACTACAGCTCTGATTATTAAATCTATTTTTTCTTTGGGTATAAATTTTATATTTTTGTTCAACTTAGTAGAAGGAATACTTATTATTATATTTAGTAGAGGCAATGCTTTGTTGTTGATAAAACACAAACCCCTTCATTGCTCTATTGTGCTGCCACAAATGCAGGACATTTGCTTTTATGTTGTTTTATATTTTTATAAACAAATACTTATAACTAAAATAGAAAAGTCTAGATCTGGGATTTTTAACTACAGTCCTGGGGGCCAGTGTCCAGTACAGTGTGTATAATTTGACTCCTACACTGAAACACATCCACTGAACCTGGGATTTAACAGATTAGTTAAAACAGATTGAAACCAAACTGTTTTGCAAAACAAAAAAGTAATTAATTAATGTAAATGATAATAATAATAATAATAATAATAATAATAATAATCATCATCATCATCATCATAAAAAAACAAACATTAATTTGTCTCTTGATTAACACTGGTTCCAAAAATTATGTGTTCTGTTATGGTTTTTGCAGGGGAATAAATTTCAGCAGTCTTTCCAGTGTGAGCAATCTCAGTGCACAGGTATGAACAGCTGAGGCATTAATTGGAGTCCTGGGGTCACCTGAGCCAGGTGTGAATAGGTCTTACGTATTCATGAAAAGTTGTGGATTATTCAGTGAACCAGATCCTCTACTGAAAAAAAAAAGTTTGGCACATCAGTCAATTTACCCCCAAATAAAAGGTCTTTCTGAGTGTACTAATTTTGTTGTTTTGCTATTGACACACACACAACACTTTCATGACCTTCCCAAGCCAGGTATTCTCCTTATTCTCTGCGTTTCTGCTGGAGTTTAAAATTGTATTTTATTTGTATGTGTACTTTGACATAATTTTAAAAGTAGCACATGAATCTGAAATATTTACATCAGCAATATTGTGAAAGCCGAATTTGTGCTCTATATAAATAAGGTAAAATATATTAGCTACTACAGTACGTATTTTGATAAAGATTTGGAATTTACACAAATTTAAGAAGAGCGCTAACTCACTGCAGGTCTTCAGAAAGGCTTCAAATCCCTAAGGGTTTTAAAATAACAGAGCCCCTAAAGTAACTTTAACTACTGTAGCTAACAGATGTGTAGTTATTGATTATTATTATTATTATTATTATTATTGTTGTTGTTGTTGTTTCAATAATCATCATGGTTATCTATACTGTAAATCATGTAATTACAGTATGCATGAATATGGTTTAGACTGACACTGAGATTTAGTGATTAATAAATATTGTGATGAACTGGGCTAAAAACACAATGATTTTAATCCCCAGTTCATTCGTTGTATTTACAGTCCAATGAAAATCTTCAGGTTCAAACAGCATCCTAAAAATATTTAAGAATGCAGAGGGAATGGGATCAAAGCAGACAAGTTCATACAGTACTATTTCCTAGCCACGTTCCTCTCTGGTTCCCTAAACATTTATCCTAGAGCTATCTCTAATTTCCTATCAAACACATGATCATGTGCTCAGCAGGTCCAGTGAGATCGGATCGCGTTATTACTACAGTATGTCTTATCAGACCTCCCCACGTTCTTACCAGGTGCTTATCACACGCTTACTACATTGTCATTGAGTCTGGCGGGTTGTAATAAATCCAGCGACATTCACAGTGCATTTCATCACAAAGTGATAGAGTGGGAATTGAATCCTAAATTCTCTGAACATCACATAGACACACTGATAACCTGCTGAGGACCGTGCCATAAACGTGATAAGCAAAGAATGTAATATGAACTTAATGCAGACTTCTACAATGTGGAATGGACCTAGCTTGGTCAAAACACAAGTCTGAAAAGATCATTGTGAGATCTCCATTGATGAAGCAATAGTGCAGGGACAACCCAATGACAACTGGTTACTGGTTTTCTACTGCATTCCTGAAAAGTTCCTACCGTGTTCACCCATTTGTTTTTGAGGATTTAATGGGAATTTGACTCATTGTGATGGGGTTTAACAAATAATGCAGCAAACATATTATTTCAACCAATCATAACGCACAAGGCAGGATTGCTTAACCTGAAAAAAAAGAAGCTTCCTATTATTATTTATAGGTCAATTTAATGAATAACATAGCTTTATCAGTCATTAATCAATTATCAACATAATTAACCATATTTGTGCGAAACTGAGCTAAGAAACACAGCAATTTGAGTCTCTGGCTTCATGATCAATCAAAGACAAGACCAAATTTTTTTAACAAATCAAAACACAGAAGGTGGGATTTCTTAACCTCAGATGGAGGATCGCTAACAGGTTTACAGGCATTTTTCATTTAAATTATTTTGTAATTCTCTTCACAAAGAAATAAACAAAAGACAATTTTATTAGTAATGTCTCTTACATTAACACGAATATACTCTCACCCATCTTGGCAAAAAACGCTAAAAAGTTTCTTTTTTCCCACTATGCATTTTTTAAATGCTCTTGTAATGTCTCTTTCATTTGTTGCCTTCTACTGTATGTCCCTTAAGGGGCATAAAAGAATAATAATGACATCAAATAATAGATGTGCACAGACAGTACGAGTGGGGAGAAACACTGTAATCTATCTACATAGTTTTGTCATTTTATTCTAAAAGGACCGTTCTAATATTTAGAATTTGCATAGCGATTCTAACAATAAACATTGTTACAAAAAGAGATCTACAATGACTAAACATTCTGCGATGACACAAGGAAGAAACTTTAGGAGAAACCAGACTCAAAATGGAGTCCACCATCTTTGGTCAAATGTAAGTCTTTAAATTGTTAATGATTAACCTGACTCATTATGTGACTATGAGCAATGTTGCATGGAATGTGATGGATTCTATTCGAAAGGCCAGAAATGCCCTCAAAATTCTTGAATATCGTAAAAATACCCAATTTGTAATGCTTTAAAGTGAGCAGAACAGCAAAAATAACCCGGTGTACGTTATGTTAAATCCCAACAGCAAATTGGGATGGAGCATTAAGTTCTTATAAATGTCAGAAACTTGCACATGTTCAGCATGATAAGATCACCTGCAATGTCCAGCCCCCTGGTTCTTAGTATATATATATATATATATATATATATAATACATCTAAATGCATACAGATAACTATATCATCTATATTTCATATTGAGTCTCTTATGACCAAGGCATTTTCAAAAAGCTTATCAATATGGGTGAAAGTAGGTTGCTACGATCCAAAGTACCAGAAAGAGGGGAGATCAGCTACCTGCCAAAACTCCCATTCAAAACTCCCATTCATTCACGAAAGCACTTTCAGCAAGAAAACACATCTGATAACATAATGCCATCTTACAGAATACATAGTAACTGCTTATAAGTTATTCTGAACTGTCCATTGTGTGTTTTGATCTTTTATTACTGTTAGTTAACATGGCCACTTCTTCACTGACATACACTAACAAGTTCGTGACTCACCTCACAGCTTTAATCACAGCTAATGCAAGCTACAAAGCTTCTATCAAGTCTCAATCCCCAATCTGTCTCTAACCCTTGAACAAAGGCACTACCTGGTGTTTGGAACCATGAAAGGCATTGTTCACCTTTCATAGCTTTCCACTTTTTATTACCCTACTGTATAAACCCAGAAGTTTCCTGATATTCTAAAGTTGGATAAGTGGAAATATAAAGTAAATCTTTACTTTTAAAAGGATTGTCCAACACCTCCATGGTTCATTCTCCTCGTCCTTTTGGCTAAAACTACTGCCATGCCTGCTTATCATCCATTTAAAGTTTATTCCTTGTGTAATCTCAGGACATTTTTTCCTGCCGCATGTCTTAGTGATTGAGGAAAAGCTCTTGCACACACATATACAGTAGGAGAGAAGTCATGGTCCAATGGGTGAGACATTAGCATCTCTGAGTCAAGGGCTTGCTATCTGTTTCTATAAAGTCTATAACCTGGGTAAGTCTGGTGTGCGCCTCTAATGCTACAATCTCTCTCAGACAGTTACCAGTCCAAACCTCTCACTGGTAAAACTACTGATAATGACAGTACAAGAATAGCTGGGCATCTTAAATACAACTCAGTGAAAAAAGGTCAGAGTCGGAGTCATGCTTAAAATACTTAAAAAAATTTTTTTGATTGCTTCACAGTGGGAGTTGTTTTTTTATTTACGGCATGTTTACTGTCACTTCCTGTGGGAGGATTGAAGGTAGCTCCGGGAGAGATTGTATAGGTAGAAGGTATAAGAACAGAATAAATGGGGAGGAGAAATGTGGTAGCAAATAAAAGGGGAAAGATTCCCTCAGGAAATTAATTTGAAAACCAGTGTTTGGCAAATTGCTTAAGAAGCAGAACATTCCAACAATTCAAACATGTTTCGTTTCCATATATGCTTTCTAATCGCTCTCAATAACATGATCATTGGAATCTGTTCATGTTTAACTTGCAGTATGTATATTGCTATTTTCATCCATCTATCTAGGAACCTCTAGGGACTGAGGAGGCCAATGTATTATTCTCATTTTCACAACCTCTGGTCATCATTCACATAAGCATTTACACACTATGGGCAATTTGGGAAAGCCTATTGGCATAATTTCCCAAATTGCCAGTTTCTCCTGGGGGAGAAAAATGGAGTAGGAAATCCACCAAGCACGGGGAGAACATGCAAACTCCATGCACACAGTCCACGATGCGGGACTCAAACCAGGAACCTTGAGGTGCAAGGTGACCGTGCTAACCACTACACCACTGTCTTAAAGAGCACAATGTATTAAACCTTTGTCTGGATGTTTAATTAAAACAGCAAGAATTATTAAAAATGCGCGGTTCCAAAATCTCACTGAATCTTATATCTGCCCAGCACGTATCTGGATCCAAATCCACAATCAATACAAGAAAGAAAATACTTCCATTTTGCAGTCACACAAGAGTTGATCCAATTTTCCCAGAGCTCCATGCCTGCCAGTTGTTATTTATTATTTAACGGTAAACACAATTGGTGCTGGTGATTGAATGGGGGAATTGAGTGTGATTGGCTTCAATAGTGCTTATGTTCTTCATTTACCCTCCTATCTAGCAGTAATGAGATGAGTATTGTTGATAAATAAGCCAAATTAAAGGGACAGTTTTTTTTCCTAGGCTGTCTGGTTGGTATAAATAAAACATATATTGCTCATTGTCAGTTCAAGTTACATGGGGTTTACATTTGCTTAATAGAGTGCGTGGGGACACAAAAGTTGCTGAGTTTAATATAATTTTTAAAAAAGCAGCTAAAATGAGAGTCCAAGAGTCCAAAAGTCACGTTGCCTGTAAATAGGGACATCAGAGAGAAGACAAATTGTAAAAACTGTAGAATAATACAGAAACACTATAGGGAAATGGGCGGCACGGTGGTGTAGAGGTTAGCACTGTCGCCTTGCACCACCAGGGTCCGGGTTCGATTCCCGGCCAGGCTCGATTCCCGTCTCTGTGTGCATGGAGTTTGCATGTTCTCCCCGTGCTTGGTGGGTTTCCTCCGGGTACTCCGGTTTCCTCCCACAGTCCAAAGACATGCAGATTAGGCTAATTGGCGTTCCCAAATTGACCATAGTGTGTGTGTGTGTGTGTGTGTGTGTGTGTGTGTGTGTGTGTGTGTGTGTGTGCGCGCTCTGCGATGGATTGGCACGCTGTCCAGGGTGTACCCTGACTCGTGCCCAGAGTCTCCTGGGATGGGCTCCAGGTCCCAGCGACCCTAAATACAGGATAAAGCGGTATAGAAGATGAATGAATGAATGAATGAATATAGGGAAATGGAACAAAAGGCTTAAGGAGGAACAAAACCATGTCAAAAATAGAAGAAACACTTCTTAAGAGATCAAAGTTTCCAAAACTCCTAGCTAATGTACAGTAGCAAGATTTTGTGGCAAGTCTTAGCTAACAGGCGTTTTGAAATGGAAACAGATGTTCAGGCAATTCAGAACTCTGAAGATGACTTCTTGTGGATGTTAGGAGATTTACTGTATACAGTATGTACTGTACATAAGTCAGCACAGTGGCTTAATGGTCAGCACTGTCGTCTTGCACCTCCAGGGTCTGGGTTTGATTTCTGCCCTGTGTCTGTGTGCATGGAATTTGCATGTTCTCCCCATGCTTGGTGGGTTTCCTCTGGGTGCACCAGTTTCCTCCAACAGTCCAAAGACATGCAGATCAGACTAATTGGCATTCCCAAATTGCCCATATTGTGTGAATGAGTGTGTGTTTGTACCCTGCAATAGATTGTGCACCGCCTTGTGCCCTATGTCTCCTGAAATAGTCTCCAGGCCATCCACGACCCTGTATACATGACAATGTGGTATAAACAATGAATGAGTGTGAAAGAGTAATTTTTTGTTTGAACACAGCCATGTATGTGGGTAAGTACTGTAGGTGCAACTTTATTGCAATTACATAGTGCAGGTACTCAGCAACAAAATACTAGTATATACAGTATGCATCAGTGCAAAATTGGCATTGTGGAGTGGAAGTTAATTTCACCACCTGTGAGTGCCAGTACAGAAATGAGTCTTGATGCGTATTTTTCTGGTGTTTTGAGCAATGGTGACTTAAGCTGTGCTTGCGGCTAGAAGTTAACATGGGTCCAAGTTTTTGACGAGTGATTGTAGCAGTAGTGAACCATGACTTTCATATTTAGGCCTTCAGTAAGCTTAAAAAAAGAGTGCTCCCTCCAAAAAAGCAAAAACCATGTAAATAAACTACAATTGTACAATTGACTATAGAGTCTTCAGGCGCCATTCACAGTCAGATGTAGCAACTATTACACTTAGGGTATGTATAATAATTTTTGCTTTAAGAAGAGGTTCATGAAACATATACACCATATGAGTGACAGAGTTTGTAGCAGGTCTATGAGCATGTCATTCATTTATATTGACTGCCCTTTGAAAACTCAAAATCAGTCCTGACTAGACTCTGCAACCTTTGTTTTTTTTGTTGAAATCACTGACAGGTTAGGGATGAATGGTGACTGAGTCTTGTGAATTGAGGGTAGGAAAGGCACCCTTATTCTGTTATGTTCTCTCTTCTGCTGTCTAACACCATTTGACAGAGCATCTGTCATCATTCCCTCTGCTTCCCAATATCTCCTCCTGCCAGTGTTAAGGGGAAATAGTTTTGTGCTTGTTTATGAACCATGCAGTCCCAGGTGAGATTAGTCTGAATGACAGAAGAGAGCAATGTAGGTGAAAAGGGAAGGTCATAATCGATTATTTTGTGCAAGATTTCCAAACTTTTTATTTACTTACAGTATATCGGTAATGCTAGCACATCTTTCATGAGCCTGTTCATTCATGCATTTCTGAAGATTTTTGTCTTTAACAAACATGGGTTTACCTTCATGAACTTGCAGAGGTTTAATATTAAAAATTTGCGACTCATCAATTCCAAATCCCTTTTCTTCCTAATTTACTAATCAACTCCTTATTTATATCTTCTTATGAGGGAGTTATCTTTAAATGATACCCAGGTAAAATGTGACTATAGTGTTTAATGTTTATTTGCAGTTTAATGCTGTCTGTGCTATGTGGCTTCAACTTTATTCTGTTTTTCAATAGTATCCTTTTGGGTTCTTGATTGGATTGGGCTCTTGGGAGTTTGGAGGCCAGGTGGGCAGCCTTGGGCTCTTTGCCTGCTGGGCCACATGCTCTGTGGGCTGTAGAGCACTGGGTGTTCTGATGCCTTTCTATTGTGGTCTGAATTTTGTTTGTGTGCTTTGTGCTGCAACGGCTTTTCTGTGGGTGAGCCTTGGGTGCCCATTTTACTGGTGTATAATTTATGATCAATGTAGTTAAATTCACCTGTCAGTAGGCACAATGTTATGGCTGAACAGTCTATTTGTCATTACAGGATTAGCTGTTATAACCCTTCTTTTCTTGTCCTGTTAAAATAATGATCCAGACTAGGGGCAGGGCTGCCTCTAAAGACTCTAGATGTCTTGTTGAGCTCTTGAGCAAGGCCCTTAATCCTATCTGCTCCAGTGGTGCTGTACCCTGGCTGACCCTGGACTCTGACCCCAGCTTCCTAACTGGGGTATGTGAAAATACTCTAGAAGAGAAGATTTAAATCTTCTCTAAAATACATGTGACAAACAACTGAATATTAAACATAATATTATCCTGAAGATCAACGTAATGAAACAATTTAGAACCCCAAACATTGGTGACTTAAATATCTCTATCTCATTAACATGCCTTCCACATATCAATACAACCCAACAGTCTGTTTACATGAAAATTGTTTACAGAAAGACTTGTGTGTGTATATATACATATATATATATATATATATATATATATATATATATATATATATATATATATATATATATATATATGTCCTCCCTCATTGATACTGCAGTTATTTTTATTGCAAGAAGTGCAGCCTAACATCTAGTCTAATAGAAAAGATTGTAGCATTAGAAGTACGAATCCATATGTTAGAGAGGAATAATGCCAGTGGGAGACATACAGAATGTTCCAGGTAACGAAAGGCCAAGGCTAATTTTAAGGCTCACCCCAGGGAGTAGCACGTCTCTCCTATTTACATGTCCAACAGGTTTTTTCCCCACTTATTAAGGCACTAGACGAGAAGCCAGTTGCTTAGTCTGTACAAGATTATTTTTATGACACAGTTAGTTGTATTCCAGGAGCCACTGGATCATATTGTAATCATACAGCATAAGTCAAGTACAGAGTGCATACTGTATGTATATATATATAGTTGGTCCCCCCTTTGCCACCTATGTTTGCTGACACCTTTCTTTCTTGCTGACTAACCTACATCAGTGAACCTTGGCCACACATGACCCTATTGCCAGTTCACTGGTTCATTTTTGGTATGTCCTGACCATTGCAGTTTTAGGGTTGCTGTGACCCAGTTGTCTAGCCATCATAATCTAGCCCTTCTTACAGTAGGTACCTTTTTAATATCTTGCTAAAATAGTGGCTGTAAGTGGGTGGGCAGCAAGTGGATTTTTCTTTTTTGAAGTTGATGAGTTGGAAGCAGAAAAATAATGCCAAACATAATGATTGGAGTGACTTTGACAAGGGCCAATTTGTTGGCTAGAATACTGGGACAGAACAACTCCAAGATTGCAGCTCCCATGGGATGTTCCTTGTCCACAATGGTCAGGACCTACCAAAGGTAGTCCAAGGAAGGAAAACTGGTAAACTGGTGACAGAATCATGTGTGGCCAAGGCTCACTGATGCACATGGGTAGTGAAGGCTGGCCCGTTTACAGTAGTCCAACCCAATAGGAGCGCTAGTGTAGATCAAATTAACGTTGTTAATGCTGGTTGTGGTAAAAAGGTTCAGAACACAAATGCAGACCTACTCAATATTAGACAGATGGTCATGAATCTATGGCTGATCAGTGTGTTTACTGTATATATAATGCATTTATATATTTTAGATTAGTATGCGCTAACCCCATCAAATGTCTGGCTGTCCATGTGGTGCTTCAAAAATAAAAAATAATGTGGACTTGATGTATAATTGAATTACCTTTGAGGACAAGTTCTTTCCTTTAAGCCCGAGGCATCATTTCTGACAACTTATACAGTAGTAGTTTCTAATATTAATCAAATCAATGATATCTACTGCAATCATTTGAGTGAAGCGAAACAGTGGGTTATTGGATAAATCTTCAAAAGTTAGAGAGTGAGTGGGTGTTCAAGGTAAAGCAGGTACAAGGTAAAAATTATTTAAAAAAAAAAGAAAGTCAGGGGGTGGGAAAACATTTTTTTTTACCATTTTATCTGATGTTCTTGAGCTGTTTTCGAGTTGTTCTGACAGTTCTGTAATAGTAATTCACAGTCAGCAGCGTGTCAGGGGTGTCAGACGCATACGTCACGCGCCAACTCCGATATGTTCTGAAATGTCATTACACTCCAAGTTCAGGTATAAAAACAAATCTAACTTTTCCAAATAGCCACAGAGTGAGAGAGAGAGAGAGAGAGAGAGAGGGAGAGGGAGAGAGAGAGCAAAGCCAACAGGAGTGCATGAGTAAGAGAGAGGGATTGAGGACTGATGATTTTTTTTCTTTTTGAACTGGTAATGCATTTATTTTCCTCTAATTTAATCAATGTTTGTAAATAATACAGTAGATCATAGTCTGCCATTTGTGGAATTTACACCATAACCCAGTTGAGAGGTTATTGAGCTTGAGAACTGATTTTTCCTGGTAATGGTCCGTCCATACACTGTAAAAATCGCTATAAAAATACACAGGACTTTGTAATCATTGGATTCTGTACAGTAAGTGTTTATGCATTTGCAGAAGTAAATGTTAACAGAAAACTACTGTACAGTATTAAAGGTATCATTAGTTAAGTCAGACTTTAATCTGTCTCTGTTGATTTGTTACACCCACAACACATCTGAGCTAAATCTTTTGCATGACGTCCCACTATTTATCACACACACATTCATTCATTCATTCATTCATTCTCTATACTGCTTATCCTGTACAGGGTCACAGGAGGCCTGGTGCTTATCTTGGCACAAGGCAAGGTACACCCTGGATAGTTTGCCAAACCATTGCAAGAAAGAACTGAACCTGTTTCTGACCTTGCCAGCACAGAGCATTTGTCCCAAAACTACTGCTTTTCTATTTGCTTAAAAACATGAGGGCCCCTATGTACTGTATGTTCTCTAGTTCATTTTATCATTAACACACTCACTCATTGTCTATACCGCTTTATCCTGTACAGTATATACAGGGTTGCGAGAGCCTGGAGCCTATCGCAGAAGACTTAGGGCATGAAGCAGGGTACACCCTGGACAGGGTGCTAGTCCATCGCAGGGAACACTAACTTGGGAATGGCAATTAGCCTTATCTGCATGTCTTTGGATTGTGGGAGGAAAACGGATTACCAAGTACAGGGAGAACACAACTAAACCGGGAACCAAACCCAGACCCTAGAGCTAACCACTAAGCCACCGTGCTGCACACATTAACCCTTTTATTCTGGGTTTGAGACCCATTTCAAGATGCAAAAATATTTTCTCATTATTCCTCAGTATATTTCATTCTAACAGGGATTCATGACTTTTTAAACACAACAATACTAATAGTTATCATTTTAGAATTCCATCAAACAAACACAGCAGGGGAACATAGGGGCCTGGGAGGATAGGGATGACCCCACAAACACTGCGCACTATAATCTGTCCTGCTCCTGTGGTTTACTTCACAAGGTAATTGCGATTTTATCAGTCAGCAGTGCCCTGTTATTTCATTTTCTATTGACTTTGCATTGCATTGATTGAAGTTATTTATCGGTAACTTCGTGTTGCAGGCATGCATGCAAATGTTTAACTAGCATAATTTTCTCTGGCTGCTGAATGAACAGGATGTTATATTTTTCTGTTAAACCACATTACCAGTAACGTCTATTTATTTGATTTTTCGTATTGAATTAATACTTTCTAAGCTGTTAGAACATGGCTATTCACATTTAACTTGTGTTAATTTGCACTCCAAACAAATGTCTGAAGTGAGGTGTGATCCTCCAAATCTATGTATGGAACTAAGCTCAATTTTACCAATGTTTTGGAACGTCCTCAAGTAAAAACGGTTTATACTGTATAATGATCGGATTTTAGTATATTATCCTATAAGAGAGTAGTTTAAAGATTTGACTCTTGGCATTATTTTTTTATGTAAAGGCCTACATGCTGCATTATAATGTAAATGCATTCCTATACACTGTACATGTACACCTATGGTGAGATTGTACAGTAGGTTCACAAAACATTTTAAGACACTGAAGATACTACACGTTTTTGTAAAAGAATTAATAAAAAATTCTGACTTCTCTACCACAGTGTGCATTGCTAAATACAATTTATTTATTATGTGCATTAGTAGTGAGAAACTTGGCACTAAAAAGCGGGCTCAATTTGTACCATCTGTGATGTAGCACTAGAAAAAAACCCATACACGTGCTATGATTAGTCCATCAGCCTTGCTTCTAGAGGTTGTGTCTCCTGCTTCTTTTTGCTTTGTCTGCCCCATCAGGTTCAGGTTCGAATACTTCAGCTTATGAAGTAAATAAAGGTGGTCAATAATATGCAGGATATAGGTAGATATTTGAAATGTTTAAGTGATTGAATGTAGATGGATATTATTCATTTAACATCTTCATCTTGGGATAATCACCTACAATGACTACTTTGTATTTTTTCCACATTTGTTTGCCAACCTCATTTAGGCTACATTAACCACAGCAGTGATTTGGAACTGCAATGGACTGAACTTTGGCTGCATTCTCTCTCTCTCTCTCTCTCTCTCTCTCTCTCTCTCTCAAATATATTAAGAAGCACAATATAGATACCATGGTTGAGTCAGAAATACAGTCTCACTCACTCTCATGCATTCTCTATATCATGGGGCCTATTACAGGGGACTCAGGGCATGAGGTAGGGTTCACCATGGACAGGGTGCCAATCCATTTGCAGGGCACAAGCACACACACTCTCTCACACACACACACACACACACACTCGCGCACACACACACACACACACACACACACTCACACACACACACTCACACACACACACTCACACACACACACACACACACACACACACACACACACACTCGCACACACACACACACACACTCGTACACATATAGACGGGAAATTTGAAAATGCCAATCAGTCCAATCTGCATGTCTTTGGACTGTGGGAGGAAACGCACCAGGGAGAACATGAAAACTCCATGCACACAGACACAGAGGTGAGAAAAGGCTCTTCAACTGTGGAAGTGCGAGGCCACAGTGCAAACCATTATATAAATAATAATAATAATAATAATAATAATAATAATAAGTTTATTTTATATAGCGCCTTTCAAGAGACTCAAGGTCGTCTTTATAAAGACAATATAAAGACATTTATATGGTACGGAAAGGGACATGGGTGAGGAGGAAAAAACGAGAGAAAAAAAATCTGTTGGGGGAGGGGGGGGGGGGGGGTGAGATGCTGTCTGAACAAATTGGAAGATAAAAAAAAAAAAACAATCAGGACATAGGAGGGGGAAAAATCAAGACAATGTGACTTGTGTATGTGTATTCCAGCACCAAAATATGTAAAGGGCAAATACGTCAGTGCATTTAAGCCACTGTTATGTTGAAGTACCATGTGGAGTGTCTTGTAGACAAACATTTTTGCTTACAACTTAAATATATAAATATTGAATCAAATGTATTGTACCGTACCTTGTCCTGTTTCATAAGCACTATAGTTGTAAAAAAATAAAAAATAAAGTATGTCCTCTTTATATTTTTATTTATTTTATTTGGCCAGTTAGATTTTTTCTCCCATTGTCACCTCATATAAGAAGAGACCCTCCCCCAGCCTTTTGGTAAGCTCTGTTGTTTTCTGGTGGGGCGTGGCTTATTGACATTGACCAGAAGTACTTTGAGGAACTGCATTATCTGAGGTGTATTTCAGCTTGACCATTAACAGTGTCATTCAGTCATAAAACCCCAAATGTGGGACCTTTAAATAATTTTAGATGTTAGTGTGTAAATGCTTTTAGGTCTTAAAAATAATGCTTGATGATAATTTCTGCACAGTTACAGTACTTTCCCCAAAGTACAGTAACCCTATTAATCTGATTGCAACAGTGACACTCACTTTGTGCATGCTCAACAGCACCATAGCATTGGTAGCCTGTAAAAGAACTGTTTAAAAAGTGAGAAAAGTGAGATTTGACATATGCAAGTAATTACCTAAATCTGGAAAACATTTTAAATCATGCAATTATTGGAATAATTAGCGAGATATAATCCCTGTCCAGTTATTATAGTTCTAATTATAATTATAATAGCATTATAATAAAATCTCCATACAGCACAATATTTCCCAGCTTTCTGTACACTCTACACAATGTACAAATATAATCAGCCATTCTGATTTTTCTTTTTTAATCCTGCTGAAAATTTTAGCTTGACACAACTTAAAAGTAAAAAGATTGACAAATAAGGCCCATTGCAAACCTACCTGAGTAAGGAAGAAATTGAGATGTTACAACTGACCCGACACCCTACATCTCTCCAATGATCTGTGACCAGACAATCAATTCATAGAAGAATATCAAGGCAGGGGCATTAGCCTGGGTAGCATTTCGTCCTGGCTGCACACACTTAACTCAGTGAAATAGATCATATAGTTTTATAGACCAGTCAGCTCCTCATTCCTACTGTTGACTTTTTGCCCTGGCCCATGTCAACTCTAAATGGCTCTTTTATTGGGTACTGTTAAGTTAGTGACTGTAATGACACCGAGGGAACTTTATCATGCCTTCGATTGCTACAAAACTAAGACAATTGAGGGGTGTTCAAGACGAAACGAGACTTGTGATGAAATTTCTCATCTGGAGGTGTAAAAAAACGATTGACATTTACTTATAAGACTTCAAACACAAGTACTATGATGAGAATCTGCTGTTAAACATTTTAATGTGGATGATCAGAAGACTTAGCGATTAGTGGTTAGCCCTTAGTAGCGTGGATGGTAAACCCAGACACAGAAGCAAGCGAGTAGGCAGGATAACCACGTAAATTAGGCTAAGGACTCTCACAGAAGGGGAGCAAGGGAAAAACACAAATTTAACCCGTGTCCTATAAACACACCGTCAGAAAGTAAACCCAAGAAAGTTAGTACTCACGAAATGGTAGTTGGAATATCTGAACCGACATGGGCGAACTCAATGACTGAGCGATGTGATGCGCCATCTTGTTTCCTTTTATGCTTCCTGGTTCGCGACCATACTACGTCCGGGTCCTAGTGCCGGTCGCGCCGCGAGTGTGTATGAAAATACACCCCTGTCCAGGACCGACTCTCAACGGTCCTGGGGTGGAGGATACCCGACGACGGTTGTTCCGTATGAGCTCGGGGTCGAGTATGAGCCGAGCCGGAATCCAAGACCTTTCCTCGGAGCCATAGCCTTCCCAGTCAACCAGGTACTGGAGACCTCTGCCCCGGGGACGTGAATCGAGGATTTGGCGTACGGTGTAGGCAGGACCACCCTCTATGATACGGGGAGGGGGAGCAGGGTGGATGGGTGGAATCATGGGTGACGTGATGAAGGGTTTGAGTTGGGAAGTATGGAATAACGGATGGATCCGGAGCGCCGCAGGCAGCTAGAGCCAGTAGGTGACAGGGTTGATACGGTGGGTGATGCGGTATGGGCCGATGAATCTGGAAGATAGTTTCTTGGATTCAGTATGGAGATGCAGGTTCTTCGTAGACAGCCATACTTTGTTGCCTACATGGTACCATCGTTCCGGTGGGTGTTGATGGCGATGGGTGATGTAGCGGATGTTGGCTCATCAAATGGCTGCGTTGGCTTGGCGACATACCCGTCGACACCTGCTGACCAACTGTTGGGCCGAAGGTACTTGATGTTCGAACATCAGAGGTTGGAAACCATGGCACACTTCAAATGGGCTTAACTTGGTAGCAGTGGACACGTGAAGATTGTGACAAAGTTCCGCCCAAGTGAGGTGGCAGGCCCAGGAGCGCTGGCGATCGGCTATGAAACTTCTCGGGTAGCGCTCCAGTTGTTGGTTGGTCCGCTCCATCTGAACGTTAGTCTGAGGATGATAACCAGATGAGAGACTACAGGTGGAATTGATCAGACGGCAGAAGGCCTTCCAGAACCGAGCAGTGAACTGTGGCCCCCTGTCCGAGACGATGTCCTTGGGGAACCCATGCAGACGGACTACATGCTCTAATATCAACTTGGCTGTCTGTTTAGCTAATGGGAGTCTGGAAAGGGCTACCAGATGCACAGCTTTGGAGAAACGATGGTTAACATGGTGTTCTTTCCTTCAGAGACCGGCAGGCCGGTGATGAGAGTCGATGGCAATGTGCGTCCAGGGCTGACGGGGAACAGGGAGCGGTTGAAGTTCCCCAGGTGTTGGTTGGTTTGTGTCCTTGGCCCGGGCGCACACTGGGCATGCCTGGACGAACTCGTCAATATCCTTGGCCATGGATGGCCACCAAAAGGCGCGTCGGACGCATTGGAGAGTGCGTTGGGTGCCTGGGTGTCCAGAGAGAGGACTGGAATGGTCCCACTGGATAACTTCGTTCCGCATGCCGTTGGGCACATAGAGTCGTCAGGGTGGCACACCTGCCGGTTCATTCTCCGCCATCTGTGCTTGGCGAACCCTTGTCTCTAGTTCCCAATGGAGTGGGGCGATGATTTTGGATGAAGGAAGGACAGGCGCGGGATCCACCCGGGGGGCATCCTCTTCATGCTGTCATGAGGGGGCGTCGGCCTTGGTGTTCTTGGACCCCGGGAGGTAGGACAGATGGAAGTTGTAATGTTCGAAGAACAGGGCCCACCACGCCTGTCTGGGGTTCAGCTGCTTCAGATTTCGGATGGTAATGAGATTTTGATGATCGATCCAAATGATGAATGGCTCTCTGGCGCCCTGGAGCCAGTGTCGCCATTCTTCCAATGCCCACTTTATGGCCAGCAGTTCGCAGTCCCCTACCCCGTATCGCTGCTGAGTGGGGTAAATTTTTTTGGAGAAGAAGCTACAGTGGTGTGAAAAACTATTTGCCCCCTTCCTGATTTCTTATTCTTTTGCATGTTTGTGACACTTAAATGTTTCTGATCATCAAACACATTTAACTATTAGTCAAAGATAACACAAGTAAACGCAAAATGCAGTTTTTAAATGAGGGGTTTTATTATTTAGGGAGACAAAAAAATCCAAACCTACATGGCCCTGTGTGAACAAGTAATTGCCCCCTGAACCTAATAACTGGTTGGGCCACCCTTAGCAGCAATAACTGCAATCAAGCGTTTGCGATAACTTGCAACGAGTCTTTTACAGCACTCTGGAGGAATTTTGGCCCACTCATCTTTGCAGAATTGCTGTAATTCAACTTTATTTGAGGGTTTTCTAGCATGAACCACCTTTTTAAGGTCATGCCACAACATCTCAATAGGATTCAGGTCAGGACTTTGACTAGGCCACTCCAAAGTCTTCATTTTGTTTTTCTTCAGCCATTCAGAGGTGGATTTGCTGGTGTGTTTTGGGTCATTGTCCTGCTGCAGCACCCAAGATCGCTTCAGCTTGAGTTGACGAACAGATGGCCGGACATTCTCCTTCAGGATCTTTTAGTAGACAGTAGAATTCATGGTTCCATCTATCACAGCAAGCCTTCCAGGTCCTGAAGCAGCAAAACAACCCCAGACCATCACACTACCACCACCATATTTTACTGTTGGTATGATGTTCTTATTCTGAAATGCTGTGTTACTTTTACGCCAGATGTAACGGGACACACACTTTCCAAAAAGTTCAACTTTTGTCTCGTCGGTCCACAAGGTATTTTCCCAAAAGTCTTGGCAATCATTGAGATGTTTTTAGCAAAATTGAGAAGAGCCTTAATGTTCTTTTTGCTTAAAAGTGGTTTGCGCCTTGGAAATCTGCCATGCAGGCCATTTTTGCCCAGTCTCTTTCTTATGGTGCAGTCGTGAACACTGACCTTAATTGAGGCAAGTGAGGCCTGCAGTTCTTTAGATGTTGTCCTGGGGTCTTTTGTGGCCTCTCGGATGAGTTGTCTCTGCGCTCTTGGGGTAATTTTGGTCGGCCGGCCACTCCTGGGAAGGTTCACCACTGTTCCATGTTTTTGCCATTTGTGGATAATGGCTCTCACTGTGGTTCGCTGGAGTCCTAAAGCTTTAGAAATGGCTTTATAACCTTTACCAGACTGATAGATCTCAATTACTTTTGTTCTCATTTGTTCCTGAATTTCTTTGGATCTTGGCATGATGTCTAGCTTTTGAGGTGCTTTTGGTCTACTTCTCTGTGTCAGGTAGCTCCTATTTAAGTGATTTCTTGATTGAAACAGGTGTGGCAGTAATCAGGCCTGGGGGTGACTACAGAAATTGAAATCAGGAGTGATAAACCACAGTTAAGTTATTTTTTTTAACAAGGGGGGCAATCACTTTTTCACACAGGGCCATGTAGATTTAGAGTTTTTTTTCTCCCTTAATAATGTAAACCTTCATTTAAAAACTGCATTTTGTGTTCAATTATGTTATCTTTGACTAATAGTTAACGGTTTTTGATGAGCAGAAACATTTAAGTGTGACAAACATGCAAAAGAATAAGAAATCAGAAACGGGGCAAATAGTTTTTCACACCACTGTACAAGGGTGCAGCTTCTGATCTGGACCTCGTTGGGATAGGACAGCCCCGGTGTTCACATCCGAGTCATCCACCCCCACAACGAATGGTTGATTTGCTTCTCAATGAAGCAGAATGGGTGCGGTGGTGAATCGACGGCAGAGCTCATGGAAAGCGGAGATGGCAGTAGGGTTGAGTTGAAAGTGATGAGATGATGGCCATGTCAGAGCAGGTATAGGGGTCGCAACTGTACTGTAGCCCCAGATAAGGCGACGATATAAGTTTGCAAACCCAAGAAACCATTGAAGTTGCTTGTGGGTCTTGGGTAGGGGCCAATGACGCACAACTTCTAGCTTCTGCGGGATCATGGCCACACCCTGGGGCGAGATGACAAAACCCAGGAACGTGGTGGAGTGCTCGTGAAAAGCACACTTTTCCAACTTACAGTACAATTGGTGGGCGATCAATCTCTTAAGCACCGCACTGACGTGCTGGGTATGTTCTGTAAGGGTGCGTGAGTAGATGAGTATATCGTCGAGGTAGACGAATACCCATCGTCCTAGCATGTCTCTCAGAACATCATTAATGAATCGATGGAAGGCGGCTGGTGCATTGCAAAGTCCAAAAGATATGACTAGACTTTCGTAGTGTCCTGTGGGGGTGATGAAGGCCGTCTTCCACTCATCGCCCTCTCTGATACTCCATTTTAACATCAATTAACATCAACTATTATAGCTGAACTGCCTGCCACCTAACACACTGTTTAAATGCAGATCATTTCCTGCTATCTGTTTCACCCAGATGAGGATGGGTTCCCTGTTGAGTCTGGTTCCTCTCAAGGTTTCTTCCTATTACCATCGCAGGGAGTTTTTCCTTGCCACTGTCGCCCTTGGCTTGCTAACCAGGGACTATCTGACCATTTTGATTCATACACATTCACATTCCATACAATTTAAATAATTCTTTTGATTGTGTAAAGCTGTTTTGAGACAATGTCAATTGTTAAAAGCGCTATACAAATAAATTGAATTGATACGCACCAATTTGTAGGCATTAGTGTACTGTAGCAAGGGAATATATAGAGAAATAAACGGAGTTTATACTCTCATAACTGTTTTGTTATTCTGCACAATCAATAGTCCCAGTTTGACTGAACTCCCCTTCTGGTTGTCCTTAATTTGACCCAAAAGCATCAGTGTTTAAGCAGTGATGCTTAATAATTAAAAGCCTGAACTGTGGGAGGTATATTAAGTGAATTAAAAAAAATTTTGACAAAGGAAATGCTTACACACATTTTTTTATATTGCTATAGATATAGAAATGTGTGTATTATATTTTCAATTTTAAATATATGTAAAATCACAGATATAATAATGCCTTTGCTATAATCTATCATCTAAAGAATAACCTGGTCCCAACAATGCTTAAAAAAAACACCATTGTACTGTATCTACTGCAATTTTCTAATTTTCTTGTAAATTTGTGACAATTTCCATATAGATTGCTAACTACCATGTACTGTTTTTAATGCAATTTTTCTTTTGACCCATCCATCATTGCAGCAGGGAGATATTTTGGGGATATATTCAAATATGAGTCATGCATATAGTTCGATTACATTCCAAAATTGCACACAATCAGAAGTAACTTCAGGCTATACACTTTTCTGATTTTTTTGTACACTACTATATGTGAGACTCTGAGCATGGACTTTGGACACTTTTTCTTGTGTGTATATGTTTAGCAGTATTTAGTCCATGAACACTATCTGACAGTCTGTTACAGCATAACAACGTTACATATGCTGGAAAGTGTAATGACTTAAAATGCAATCCGAAGCCAATATTAAGTACATCAATATGGCACTCTTAATTAATTATTAGCAGAAAAAGTACCCCAACTTGGTATTCTGTCTATGTAGTTTCAATGTATCTGCCTAGATTTCCTCCTACCTTCCATACAATACATTCAGTACATAGTGCTTTTGTGTTCCCTCATGCTAATACAATTACTAGTACATTTCTTTTGGCAATCCAAGCAAAAGTGCTTTAATGTCTCCATTAGTAAAGAAATCGTGATAGAAGTAAAGCCATGGGTGAAAGGCTAATATGGACCGGTACTGTTTACCACTATAAGATTGTGGTGATCCACAGTTACAGTAAGTCAACTGACCACCTGAATGTACTGAATGACCAGGTTAACACATTTAGGTGATAACAAATATTTCTCTTTCTTCAATGATTGCATGAACCAACTTGTAAAAGAATGGTTCTGGGAGCATAAAGATAGTTTTTCATCACATGAATTGGCCATCCCATTGTGCACCATCATTAAAGCTAAAGGCAGTAAAATCTTCATTTCATCAATGAAAACAATAAAATATTTGCTGATGAAAATATTTGTTGATAACCTGCTTTTCATGATGAAGACAGAAATAAAATTAAATAAATAAAAAAATAATTTGAAAACAATATCTATGACAAAATGTTTCATAGTTCTCATTAACAAATAAAAACTAAATGATAGACAACTAAATAGACAAATGATTTTTAAATCAACAGATATTCATTCATTCATTCATCTTCTATACCGCTTAATCCTGTGTTCAGGGTCGCGGGGGACCTGGAGCCTATCCCAGGAGACTTCGGGCACTAGGCAGGGTACACCCTGGACAGGGTGCCAATCCATCGCAGGGCACACACACATACACACACAATCACACACTACGGGCAATTTAGGAACGCCAATTAGCCTAACCTGCATATCTTTGGACTGTGGGAGGAAACCGGAGTACCCGGAGGAAACCCACCAAGCACGGGGAGAACATGCAAACTCCATGCACACAGAGACGGGAATCGAGCCTGGCCGGGGAATCGAACCCAGACCCTGGAGGTGCAAGGCGACAGTGCTAACCACTACACCACCGCGCCGCCTATCAACAGATATATAAATTTGAAAAAAACTTTGCCCCACCTAAAAAAATCAACATTTGCCATGTTGTCATTTGCCACAGAAAACAAAAAACAAAAAATCAGTGGGAAAAACACATCAAGTGTAAAGAAGAATTTGAAAATCAGCATTTCAGACTTGTACTGTATAAAATAGTAAGTTATCATTAAGCTTTATATGATGGTTAGGACATTTGTGAATACAGTCAACTTTACTTTTATATTGTGTAGAATTATTGGTTAGTAATTTTATCGGCTGAAGGCGCATGACATTAGACATATTATCATTAGCTCCTGTGCTCACTAACATGTTAGCCACGTCTAAATTAATGACATTCATTTAATGTTATACTGAGTTCTCAATTACCTCGCTAATGGTAAACCCTGAGAGTGGTTACAGTTTGAATTAACTACAAGCTAATGCAATATCTACAATCTTTATAGCCCCCGGAAATGCTACTGCTTTGCAGACCTCAATTACTAATTGAACGAAGCTAACGGTGCAAATTAATGGCAGCTATTTGAAACCACTTTAACTCAAGCAGGAATGATTGAAGTGGTAGCATTATATATGCAATATTTATCTGTGATTATACAACAGTTAGTTCTGACCAAGTAATCAGATTGGGTGAAAGGCTTTCCACCAGTAGTGATAATAGATGTTGAACTATAAGTATCACTCCACATCAATTGTCGGTCACCAGCAAGTAGGACAGCAGTTCTGAGGAGAGAACAGGTGCCTGCCACAACCCATGTTCAAAATCAGTCAAGGAAGGACTTTTAGCAGCAAAACATATATGATAATGTCATGGCATCGTAAACAAGGGGTACTGAAATAAAATTTATTAAGGTCCGGTCAAGCTTAGGACAGTATTTCATGTTTGTGTTAGGATTCAGCTCTCTGTTATACTTATTGTCAATTTTCAGTAACAACATTAAACATGTGGATAATTTGAACTTTGATGTTCTTGTACATCTCCTTGTATTTGTATGGAATATAAACAACAGTTTTTAATCAAACTTTACTGAGTCTATATTTTCATGCTGCTGGGAAGTTAACGAATGTGAAAGGACTCATTGCTTGCTCTGTAATACAGGGCTCCCAGTTCAGGCTCTGGACCTCAGACTGCTGTGGATATGTTTGCTTAAACAACCAGTGTTACTGTATATCTCATACTGACACTTCACATTACTGCTTTTTATTCTCAACACAGTTCTGGAACATTTGAGACAAAGTGGTTTTAAACTTTCCGCAGGAAGAATAAACATATATTGATCTGTGCATTACATCATTGAAAGTTAAATTTTCTAAATCTACTTTCCTTTTGCCATGCTGTGTCGCATTGTTGTTTCTGTTTCTTACACACACATTGTCTATAATTGGTTCGGTTGAATGACACGCCCACTTGTAGGGAAAAAGCAATAGATTATTGATCCATTAATTATCCTCATGGATCAGAAAAGCATCAGGTTCTAAGTAGAACTGTCACTCGGTCCGGATACGAACTGCTATCTGCCATTTAGTGATGAGTGTCTTAAACAATACTTTGTCTTCTTGATAATTCCTGAAATACAGAACTATTTACACCTAAAGCAAGATACAGAATTATTTACACCTAAAGCAAGATACAGAATAAACTAGCTCCCAAATCTGTCTTTAACCCCTGTTCAAGGGCACTGCTTGGTGTACGGAACAAGCA
Organism: Channallabes apus; assembly: GCA_030522415.1. Classification (NCBI taxonomy): domain Eukaryota; kingdom Metazoa; phylum Chordata; class Actinopteri; order Siluriformes; family Clariidae; genus Channallabes; species Channallabes apus. Next base: position 24,125,087 of record CM060105.1, on the reverse strand, counting down.
CACCCTAGTACACTATCTTTCCATTTAAGGCTAATTCTGAGTCAACCCCAGGAATCCGGAAATAAAAGTGGCTGATAGACTAAAGTGGAATAAGTGGAAATATGAAGTCATGAATGAGAAAAAGCCAATACAGTTGTCAGTTCTAATGAAAAATACTAATCAGAATTAGCTGTCAGCTTTATCCCAACCACAGAAACTAGTGTCTGTTTTCTAATCACTAAGTCATTCAGCCTTTTAATGTATGAGTGATATACAGTGTGAGTGATGAGCAATATGACATTTATGTTTTAGAATTGTAAGTTAGTAGTCCTTGGGGATATGCTTGGGGGTTACCACATTTCCACGAATAGTTTATGTTCAAAAAGTGATGCTTAAAAAAAAAAAAGCCTGCTTTAAATTCATATCTATTAATTAACTTTCCTGTCAGAACTGAACTGAACTTAACTTCTGCAGACTCATAAAGAGAGGAAGAAAAAAACCCACGCATTGTTCAATTTCATTATTATTATTATTTTTTTTTGTCAGATTGGATTTGGAAGTCATGATGGTTCACCTACATAATTACAAATGACTTTTATCTGGGCGGCGCGGTGGTGTAGTGGTTAGCACTGTCGCCTTGCACCTCCAGGGTCTGGGTTCGATTCCCCGGCCAGGCTCGATTCCCGTCTCTGTGTGCATGGAGTTTGCATGTTCTCCCCGTGCTTGGTGGGGTTCCTCCGGGTACTCCGGTTTCCTCCCACAGTCCAAAGACATGCAGGTTAGGCTAATTGGCGTTCCTAAATTGCCCGTAGTGTGTGATTGGGTGTGTGAGTGTGTGTATGTGTGTGTGCCCTGCGATGGATTGGCACCCTGTCCAGGGTGTACCCCGCCTAGTGCCCGAAGTCTCCTGGGATAGGCTCCAGGGGTCTCATTTATCAAGCGTGCGTAAAAAAAGTTCTAAACTAGTGCGTATACCAACAGCCGTAAGCACAAGAAAGTTGGGAGTTATCAAACGTGAGTACGCACAGCTGTACGAAATGACTGATGATGAATCGCACTCCTTCTAAATTGTGTGCGTGTGCATAGTAATTTAAATTTGCATACAGAAACGCCCTCAAATGACCTTATTTGGCAAACAACCTTCCTTATAAAAACCCAATGCCGCCAGGGCACTATAGAACCGTTATCATGGATCCCGTGAAGAGAGGAAAGAAAAAAAAAACTTCAAAGACAAAGAAATGGAAGTGCTTTTAAATGAGGTACAATGTTATAAGACAGTTTTGTTTGCTGCTTTTTCAGGCGGAATGTCAAAGATAAAAAATGTCTTGGCGTGGGGACAGGTAGGTTACTAATGCGGTAAATGCCATCTCACCTGTATGTAGAACTACTGCAGAGGTCAAGAAAAAGTGGTTTGATTTGAAAGTGTCCTCTAAAAAAAGAATTGCAGCCCACAGAAGAGACATCGGTGCCACTGGACGAGGCCAGAGTCTTATTTCAGTGTCACCCCGATGGTGACACTGAAAGTGCAATCCCATCAACTGCAGGAGAGGCCGAGCCATCCGAAAATGGTTAGTAGGTTTTCAAATGTTTGTGTTGCGATATATTATTCATAGATAAATAACACACACATTGCAAATGATTTGGATTGTTCATTTAACATTTATTTTATAGATCTGCCAGTTTTGCCAGGTCCTGCTCCGCCTGCCACTTCAGCGCATCCGATGCGTTTCGAGGCACGAGTCCTGACTGATGCGGTTCTGAACACACAGGAGGAATTAGTGAGCGGCATTGCAAGCATAAAAGAGGAACTGCACCAAATCAATGTGGACTTGAGGAACATTAGTGATTCACTAAATGCATCATGCAAGTTCAATAAAAGCTCCAAGTGATCTCACCATTTTCTCACAATTACTCCTTATTGTGAAACAGATTTAGAACCGTTCGATTATCCCTGCTCTTAGCTGCACGGCCACAGCATTTGGCATCGGGTCGAAACCTTCTGCCATGTGGCGATCTTCTTGTATCGGCATCTCATCCAGTGGTATACCGTTTTTAATGGCAATAGTATGCAGCACACTGCATGCTTTAACTATATAGCACACCTAAAGCACATTTATATTGTATAATGAATCAAATAATTATGTATACAGTATATTATAAATATTGTAGTTATAAAATATAATTAAAACTTAATTTAAATATTTAAACATTCAAAACCTTGTTGGGTTTGTATTGCAATGTGCCTCCTCTGCCTGACAGACACAGCCATCGAGCCTTCAGCAAGCCTGTTGCACGTTCTACTGTGCTTCTTGTGCGCTCATGTGCTCGGTTGTAATTCAGCTCCTTTTAGGATAGAAGGTTTACCACTGGGGTCATCAGCCAGGATTTAAGGGCATATCCTCGATCCCCTGCAATGATGTAGATTAAAATACAGTACATTATATGGTGTTGAGAAGTCATCTAATTTTACAATTATTTTTAAATCCTGATTAATCGTTACACACTTACCAATAAGCCAGCCTTCTCCAGCAGCGCTTTGCTGAAGACGAAGTCCCAATGAAGGAATCATGTGTACCTCCCGGGCTGTTCGCAACGACATTTAGCAGGTTCAAGTGTGCATCACAGATTACCTGCACAATAGCCTTTTCTATTTACTGTACAAATGCATATTCATCAGCAGTAGGAGCTTTCAGGGCAACATGTGTGCAGTCAACTACCCCTATTACACTTGGAAATCCTGTGATGTTATAGAAGTCGGTCATAATTTTTGTCCTTTGCGCTGCGGTGTTTGGAAACGTAATGTACTGTGATGTAAGTGATATAATTGCATGTAAAATGTGTGGCATAATTCGGCTCATGGTGGGTTGAGAAATACCAGACCTGTCACCAATTTCCCTTTGAAATGTGCCTGTGGCTAAAAAGCCAATAGTAGAAAGAACATGAGTGTGCACAGGGACTGCACATCACTCTCAGCGAGTAAGTCTGTGCGGTCCCTGAAAACGTGAACTCTGCGCAAAAGTGCTTGTTGCAAATCTTCAAGAAGCGCAAGGTCTGCCATTGTAAGCAATGTATTTCCAAAATTTTATGGATTAAAATGGATTTTATATTATTCACAGTTCCAGATAACTAAGAATCACCTGTTGTATTCAATTATTCAATGTATCAATTTATTAACACTGACATTTTAATGGTGAAGTTTAAGGGCACTGGGTTTATATGTGATTACAGTTCTCTACCACTAGGGGATTCTGCTTACGCACAGTCAGGAGTTCTTCTAAATGTGCGCACATTTTCACGCACACGTACAAATTAATGAATCGCATTCTATTAGTAGAATTGTGCGTACGCATGATGTACACATAAAACCGTGCGTACGCACGCTTGATAAATGAGACCCCAGGTCCCCCGCGACCCTGAACACAGGATTAAGCGGTATAGAAGATGAAGATGAAGACTTTTATCTGACTCTAATGTGGATGTGCCTACTCCTCTGAAATGCCACATCGATACATCCTCTGGGTTAAAACACATCATATTTATGTGATTTTAGCAAAAATATACTTGGGGTTTTGTTCTGGAGGACGGTAAGCAGTTATGGATGTGTAATAGATCTGCATAATGATGAGAGATGAGGAGGAGGAGGAAGAGATGAGGAAAAGTAAAATTAGTGGTAAATAGTCTATCAAGTTATTTCAGTTAGAGCTTCGACTCAAGAGTTTTAAGAAAACAGTGGGAAAGGACAGAATAAAGACAGAGGAGGACGAGCAATCAGAACAGAATCGGAGCTGTAAAGTCATCCACAGGGGGTGTTACAAAAAGCATGGTACAATATTTGAATGTGCTCTGTGGGAGTCAAGTTAGAGGGACAGGCAAAGAAGTTGAGAAGATTGTTGATGACTGCACTTTTCTTTGTGGCACTGCAGGGTGTGACAGTTTTTCCAACCATGCCCTAATTAAGCTGACAGGGACTTCTGATGCATAATGCGTTCTCTCTATCCATCAGTCATTTTTTTACTATCTCTCTCTCTCATTCTGTTTATTTCATTCAATTTTTAAAAAATGTTAGGAAGTTTATTTGAATAAGCTAGAGCACTGGCTCTCCTTTTTTTTTCTATACATGGCATTCAACCCCAGAACCTGGGAATTAATGGAGCTGATATTCTGAAGTGGAATTAGTGGAAATATAAAGAGAAACGTATGAGCACCACCTTCATTGTTTATTCTCCTCACCTTTTGGCGATATACAGGGTGTGTAAAAAATATCTATGCAGGTAATAAAGTCCATATTTCTAATGCAAATTTATTGAAACAGCATGTACTCTATTACAAAATTAAATGAATAGAAGCCCATAAATAGAAGTCCAAGGGTTAGGGTTATAGTGGACTTGGGGTGAAGTGGAAATACATCATGAATGTTGGTAATCCGTCATATCTAATGACAGTTAATCTTAGCCAGTCCATCTACTGGCATGTTTTTGAGAGAACTCCCAAAATGTGAGACAGTTACCTGCTACACCACCATGCTGCATTGTTGTATTTATACTGGTAGTAAAACATTAAAATGATATAATAGATTTTTAAAATGGTCCCTGTTCACATGTTCTTGTTTGTTTTCCTGTCATGGCAAGCACGTAGCATCATTAAGCCCATTTTATAACTTTCGCCTCCAGATCCCACAGCATTAAAAGCGGAGCTTGTAAGAAACACATTTAATTTCTGATCAAGTGTTGTGGTATAAATATGTATTTATAATAAAATGTATTAATTAGTGTACATGTGCCTTCCAAGTATGAGTAAGATGCTTGGATTATGGCCCTGTTCTCTGGCTGGCAGGGATGGCATCTGTCTGTCCCTTGTCGATTAGAGCGACATTATCCAACTGTGGGTGTTTGTGAGCTCATGTATATGGACGAGGGCAGTTAGGGTTCAGCTGCCCCGTGATGTTGCATGAGAAATTGTTTTAAAAGATGTGGGCTTCTCACTGTAACTAATAAGAAGATTGGAGTCTGTATGGAGTCGGTTCTGTGTGCGTGTGTGTTTTTAAGTAAAATCAGTTTGGTATACAAAACAAAATAGTAAACATAATGGAAACAGTAATAATAAGAATTATTATGACTATTACTATTATTATGATATTCAGTTTCATCAACCATATTTTTAACAATCTAGAATTCTTTAGTATACGATGTCTGAATAAAGTGTTTATTCTATTCATTCTTTTTTAGATGGCAGTGAAATGTTGTGCTCTATATTCTTTCTGGTTGGATCAGACATGACCAAACTGTAAGGAGAGTAATAATACAGATGACAACAATCTACATGCATAATGTAATTTTAAGTATATTTGCTGTCTGAACAACAACTTTTGTTATGCCAACATGCCTATTGCAAAGATTACAAAAAAGAAAATGGGTTTGTTGTCCTGTGAAGTAATACTGGTTGTCTTTGTGGCTTCGTAATTTAGTGAGGCTTTTATATTAACAGGATGGCAAAAAGAAATGCTGAACAACATGACAGATTTGTAACTCACATAAGGATTATAAAATATATTGTACTCCTAGGCATATGTAAAAAAAAAAAAAGATAAATTCACTTACTTATGTATCTTAAAAAGCAACTCCAGCTCATATTTTTCCTTGCAGCAGCTGAAATGCCCCACTTGTGCACACTTTCATTTAATCTTGAGAGGAAACCTCAAATCTGCCTCTAGTGGGTTTCCTCTGTGTACTCTGGTTTCCACCTTGTACACTTTACAAGTTGCCCATAGTGTATGATATAAATGGATGTGTGAGTGTGTGTGCCAGTAGGTTGCAAGAAGGCTGGGGTCCTGCTTGAATTGGGTCATCGTAGCCAACCACTGTTCAAAGCAGTTGGCTTGAATGAATGAATGAATGAATGAATGAATGACTTACAGATCCATTCATGTGTTGGGTCACTTCTCAGCCAAGGGAGTGGGCTCACTCACAATTTTGACTAAGAACACAGCCATGAATAGAAAATGGTACAAAACATCCTCTGAGAGCAACTTCTCCCGACCATCTAAGAACAGTTTATTGATGAACAATGTCTTTTCCAACATGATGGAGCTCCTCGCCATAAGGCAAAACTGATAACTAAGCGGTTTGGTGAACAAAACAGTTAAAGTTTGGGTTCCATGGCCAGGAAACTCACCAGACCTTAATCCCATTGAGAACTTGAACTTCAAGCTTTGATTATGGAAAAATGGGCCGCCATCAGTCAGGATGTGGCCCAGAAGTTGAGTGACAGAGGTGAATTGCAGAGGTCTTGAATAAGAAGGGTCAACACAGCAATATTGACTCTTTGCATGAATTTTTTTTTTTTAAATCCTTGTAATTAAAATATTATTATTATTAGTAGTAGTAGTAGTAGTAGTAGTAGTAGTAGTAGTAGTACTGTAGTAGAAGTAGTATACTGGAGTTTGATGGATTAAGTTTTCTGTCCTGAGTTTTGCAGATACTAAAATTTACCAAATCACTAAAATGAATGAATCCGAAGTTGAATCATTCTAGTAAAGTGATATACAATGCCTACAAGTATTCAACCCTCCATTGATTACTATCAGTTCTCTTTTTTGCTGTATTGTAACATCAACTTTGTTTTATTTCTGATCCTGACTATCTACAGACAAAAATATTCTGATCCTGCCCAATATATATATATATATATATATATATATATATATATATACAGTGGTGTGAAAAACTATTTGCCCCCCCTCCTGATTTCTTATTTTTTTGCATGTTTGTCACACAAAATGTTTCTGATCATCAAACACATTTAACTATTAGTCGAAGATAACACGAGTCCGATGATTTTGGATGAAGGAAGGACAGGCGCGGGATCCACCCGGGGGGCGTCCTCTTCATGCTGTCATGAGGGGGCGTCGGCCTTGGTGTTCTTGGACCCCGGGAGGTAGGACAGATGGAAGTTGTAATGTTCGAAGAACAGGGCCCACCACGCCTGTCTGGGGTTCAGCTGCTTCAGATTTCGGATGGTAATGAGATTTTGATGATCGATCCAAATGATGAATGGCTCTCTGGCGCCCTGGAGCCAGTGTCGCCATTCTTCCAATGCCCACTTTATGGCCAGCAGTTCGCAGTCCCCTACCCCGTATCGCTGCTGAGTGGGGTAAATTTTTTTGGAGAAGAAGCTACAGTGGTGTGAAAAACTATTTGCCCCCTTCCTGATTTCTTATTCTTTTGCATGTTTGTGACACTTAAATGTTTCTGATCATCAAACACATTTAACTATTAGTCGAAGATAACACGAGTAAACACAAAATGCAGTTTTTATATGAGGGGTTTTATTATTTGTGTGAAAAAGTAATTGCCCCCTGAACCTAATAACTGGTTGGGCCACCCTTAGCAGCAATAACTGCAATCAAGCGTTTGTGATAACTTGCAACGACTCTTTTACAGCGCTCTGGAGGAATTTTGGCCCACTCATCTTTGCAGAATTGTTGTACTGTAATTCAGCTTTATTTGAGGGTTTTCTAGCATGAACCACCTTTTTAAGGTCATGCCACAACATCTCAATAGGACTCAGGTCAGGACTTTGACTATGCCACTCCAAAGTCTTCATTTTGTTTTTCTTCAGCCATTCAGAGGTGGATTTGCTGGTGTGTTTTGGGTCATTGTCCTGCTGCAGCACCCAAGATCGCTTCAGCTTGAGTTGACGAACAGATGGCCGGACATTTTCCTTCAGGATTTTTTGGTAGACAGTAGAATTCATGGTTCCATCTATCACAGCAAGCCTTCCAGGTCCTGAAGCAGCAAAACAACCCCAGACCATCACACTACCACCACCATATTTTACTGTTGGTATGATGTTCTTTTTCTGAAATGCTGTGTTACTTTTACGCCAGATGTAACGGGACACGCACCTTCCAAAAAGTTCAACTTTTGTCTCGTCGGTCCACAGGGTATTTTCCCAAAAGTCTTGGCAATCATTGAGATGTTTTTTAGCAAAATTGAGACGAGCCTTGATGTTCTTTTTGCTTAAAAGTGGTTTGCGCCTTGGATATCTGCCATGCAGGCCGTTTTTGCCCAGTCTCTTTCTTATGGTGGAGTCGTGAACACTGACCTTAATTGAGGCAAGTGAGGCCTGCAGTTCTTTAGATGTTGTCCTGGGGTCTTTTGTGGCCTCTCGGATGAGTTGTCTCTGCGCTCTTGGGGTAATTTTGGTCGGCCGGCCACTCCTGGGAAGGTTCACCACTGTTCCATGTTTTTGCCATTTGTGGATAATGGCTCTCACTGTGGTTTGCTGGAGTCCCAAAGCTTTAGAAATGGCTTTATAACCTTTACCAGACTGATAGATCTCAATTACTTTTGTTCTCATTTGTTCCTGAATTTCTTTGGATCTTGGCATGATGTCTAGCTTTTGAGGTGCTTTTGGTCTACTTCTCTGTGTCAGGTAGCCCCTATTTAAGTGATTTCTTGATTGAAACAGGTGTGGCAGTAATCAGGCCTGGGGGTGACTACAGAAATTGAACTCAAGTGTGATACACCACAGTTAAGTTATTTTTTAACAAAGGGGGCAATCACTTTTTTTTCTTCCTTAATAACGTAAACCTTCATTTAGAAAGTGCATTTTGTGTTCAATTATGTTATCTTTGACTAATATTTAATGGTTTTTGATGAGCAGAAACATTTAAGTGTGACAAACATGCAAAAGAATAAGAAATCAGTAAGGGGGCAAATAGTTTTTCACACCACTGTATATATATATACAGGTCCTTCTCAAAAAATTAGCATATTGTGATAAAGTTAATTATTTTCTGTAATGTACTGATAAACATTAGACGTTCATATATTTTAGATTCATTACACACAACTGAAGTAGTTCAAGCCTTTTATTGTTTTAATATTGATGATTGTGGCATACAGCTCATGAAAACCCAAAATTCCTATCTCAAAAAATTAGCATATCATGAAAAAGTTCTCTAAACGAGCTATTAACCTAATCATCTGAATCAACTAATTAACTCTAAACACCTGCAAAAGATTCCTGAGGCTTTTAAAAACTCCCAGCCTGGTTCATTACTCAAAACCGCAATCATGGGTAAGACTGCCGACCTGTCTGCTGTCCAGAAGGCCATCATTGACACCCTCAAGCAAGAGGGTAAGACACAGAAAGAAATTTCTGAACGAATAGGCTGTTCCCAGAGTGCTGTATCAAGGCACCTCAGTGGGAAGTCTGTGGGAAAACATGTGGCAGAAAACGCTGCACAACGATAAGAGGTGACCGGGCCCTGAGGAAGATTGTGGAGAAGGACCGATTGCAGACCTTGGGGGACCTGCGGAAGTCTGGAGTAGAAACATCCAGAGCCACCGTGTACAGGCGTGTGCAGGAAATGGGCTACAGGTGCCGCATTCCCCAGGTCAAGCCCCTTTTGAACCAGAAACAGCAGCACAAGCGCCTGACCTGGGCTACAGAGAAGCAGCAGTGGAATGAAAGCAAATTTTGCATGTCATTCGGAAATCAAGGTGCCAGAGTCTGGAGGAAGACTGGGGAGAGGGAAATGCCAAAATGCCTGAAGTCCAGTGTCAAGTACCCACAGTCAGTGATGGTCTGGGGTGCCATGTCAGCTGCTGGTGTTGGTCCACTGTGTTTTATCAAGGGCAGGGTCAATGCAGCTAGCTATCAGGTGATTTTGGAGCACTTCATGCTTCCATCTGCTGAAAAGGTTTATGGAGATAAAGAAAAAATTTTTCAGCACGACCTGGCACCTGCTCACAGTGCCAAAACCAGTGGTAAATGGTTTACTGACCATGGTATTACTGTGCTCAATTGGCCTGCCAACTCTCCTGACCTGAACCCCATAGAGAATCTGTGGGATATTGTGAAGAGAAAGTTGAGAGACACATGACCCAACACTCTGGATGAGCTTAAGGCCGCTATCGAAGCATTCTGGGCCTCCATAACACCTCAGCAGTGCCACAGGCTGATTGCCTCCATGCCATGCCGCATTGAAGCAGTCCTTTCTGCAAAAGGATTCCCGACCAAGTATTGAGTGCATAACTGAACATAATTAGTTGACTTTTTTTTGTATTAAAAACACTTTACTTTTATTGGTCGGATGAAATATGCTAATTTTTTTAGATAGGAATTTTGGGTTTCCATGAGCTGTATGCCACAATCATCAATATTTAAACAATAAAAGGCTTGAACTACTTCAGTTGTGTGTAATGAATCTAAAATATATGAAAGTCTAATGTTGTTCAGTACATTACAGAAAATAATGAACTTCATCACAATATGCTAATTATTTGAGAAGGACCTGGGGGCTGTTCCATGAATGTAGCTAAATAAAGCCAGACTTTAAAAACAGACAGAAAAGTGAGACTCAAATTAGCGGCATCTCCAAATTAAGCCTCATGTAGTTCCACAAACGGAGCTCAGCTGTACTGTAACTAATCGAGGCTTATTTAAGGCAGGCTTGCATAGTCTCACTTTGTGCGCGCACCCGCGATATTTTAAAAGCCCATATGAATGGATGAACGAAACATAGATCCGAAATGAGCCAAACAGGTAAAACGCGAGCAGTTTTTTTCTCCGCTGCTGAGCAAACGCTGCACATGGTGATTTAATACACAGACATATTTTTGCACCTTGAATAAAGTATTCCAACTTGTTTTGTAATAAAGTATTCCAAATTATTGTTTTGTTATTTTTATTTATTGGGAAAGTGTATTTTACATGAAAAGATGTTATGTTAATGTTTAAAAAAAAGTTACTAATTAGATTAGAGATTACCATCTCTTGTTCTGAAATGCCATCTGTTCTGGACAATGTGAATAAAGGAAATAGTGTCCATTTTGAGCATGCAGGCATAACCCCTGTCCCCAAGCAGGACTCCATTAAACTCCCCTGCAAAAGAAGGTATCAATTACTGTACATATGCTGTGACACTCCTACAGTTCAAGACTGTATATATATATATATGAAGACTTATAAAGTTATGTGTGCCTACTGACTGTTACAACTATTTATCTTTTAAAATCATGATCACTAGTTTCCATGAAAAATGCTTGTGAAGTAAAAACCCTTGCTTGAAATGTTCTCTTGCCTTCTTCTCTGTGCCAGTGAGGATGCTCGAAAGATCCTGGAGACATGGACAGAGCCTGTCCATTTTGCCTCAACATTAGTAATTAGGCAGTTGCTGTCACAGATCATCTGAACACAGAGTGGATTTAGTGATATAGCATATTTTGTCTGGCAGAGCATTAAATTAAGATTGCTCAATATATGAATTGATGAATGTCAAATTCAGAGCTAAATCACTGGCAATGTATGGAGTTATGGCCAATCTACATACCTGTACATTGAGGCTATGGAAAAATTTCCTGTTCACATAGTCTGCCTCAGTTGGTCCAGCTGGGGCCTGTATTTTGATGTGGGTGCCATCCACAGCACCTAAGACATTGGGAAAACCTGAGGAACAAATTTAGCTTAATACAGGCATATCAATTTTTAAGTCTACTTTAACTGTCACATACCTGCTATTGCATAAAAGTTCTCCTTGATCCTCTGTGTTGGTGGATAGCCAGGAAAGGTGATATAAATATTTAAATATTGCCTCAGAGAAAGGTAGACCATCCTTATTTCACGGCATACGGTTGCTTTAAATGCTCAGCATCACCAACACTGTAGATGAATGTCCCACTGGCGAAGAAACGCAGTGCAATAAAGACAGATTGCACTGTGGTCAGGCATTGCCTTCGCCATGTGGGTTTGCTGAGGTGTGGTTCCAACAGCTCATATAGGTAGACTATGCTGGAGTGGCAGAGAATTATGTTAGAGTGGTGCAGGACATGTCTGAGAGCGCTAAGACAGTGGTGCGATGTGCTGTAGGTGTGACAGAAGAGTTCAAGGTGAAGGTGGGTTTGCTGAGGTGTGGTTCCAATAGCTCATAGGTAGACTATGCTGGGTCTGCTGAACCGGTATCTCTTCCACAGATAGTCATCTGGGAAGGCAAGAGGGTTTACTCAGTCCCTAAAGACCCTTAGGGCTGGTGGTCTGAAAGCTCTTTCTAATATCCGTGCACCCTCATCCACAGGGTCTTCAATAAATGGACAGGCCATAATTACGTACTGGGGCTTCTCTGTTTCTCTTTCGTTCTGAATCTCCATCCAGGTGTTGGTCTGACTCAGTACTGATTAAATAGGCCTGACCTTCATTAGGCAATTAAGCTGACATCTCGTTTTTTATTATTATTATTATTATTATTATTATTATAGTAAATGTAATAAGGCTTTTTTGTGTAACTGTTCATATGAATTTATGAATTTCTGATTTTCTGTTTTCAGTCATTGCATTTCATGTTTGACCTTTTTTAATATGCTTACAATTTTATTTAAATTATTTCGGGGATAATTCAAATGCTGAGACATGATTTTTATAGGCTTAATAATTTTTTATGACACGACATGATTAGTGAGAGCGCGGAAATTAAACTGACGGAACGATCTTTAGGGAATATGTTCCCACACGTCGGAGATTCTTTGAGACACCGCTTAAATAAGAGAGACAGTTAGCCTGCCCCGGACCAGGTTAATTTGCCAGCATAAGTTGCCGGGGTAACTGAGTTTGAACTTTTTTAAGTTTGATTTATGAAACCGAATCTACGAAAAATAAGCCTGACTAACCGAAATAAGCCTGGCTTATACTCTAATCTTGGTTTATGGAACAGCCCCCAAGTCCAACAGACCAGGGCCCGGTTTCTCGATAACGCACACTATTCGCGCGCTAAGAAGACTCTTAAGATATATCTTACGTTAAGTGATAACTTTTCTAAGTGTATTTCTCGAACTGTCTCTTAGGAGTCTTCTTAAGTCGCTGCCTCTTACGTCCGACGTTATGCGGCGCTGTCTACAGTGAAGGTCCTGAATTAGCGGACATCGGTGGCTCAGGAATCGATTTTTAACTCCTTTTGCATGACAGTGTTAAGAAAGACGGCACTTTCTATGCAAATTAAACATTGCACTAAATTCTTTTAATAGCGTTTATTTCGACATGTGTTAACTTAACAATAACATGCCATAATAGACAAATATATAAATTAATATTAATTAATATAATAATATAATATATAATATTTTCATGTAACATGTGGCCGTGAAACGAACCGGGTATCCAATCATAGTTGATGGACAAACAGCTGATAACACTCTTCACCAGCTTCAGAAACAATGTGAAGTGTCAGTTGTTGGGGTTGTATAGCGCACTATGGAATGAATACGATGAGATGACAGGGTGGAGGTTTAATACCCCTATCTCACACGCGGGGCCGTAAGTGCGGTTCATTATGATTCGGCGCGAGTTTTGGTGCTGTTATTACGTTTCCATCTTACCACGCAAAAAAAATAAACATGTTTAACATGTGGAAGCTCGCGGACCTTGTAGTTCTTCGCGGACCGTCGGGCGCCGGTCACTCGAGGCGGATCACGGTGTCTAATACCCCTCTCTCACCTGTGTGGTGCCTAATACCCCTCTCTCACCTGTGTGGCCGGACTCATCTCCGTGAGCTGCCGCGATTGCCCACGACGTTCCTTTAACGTTCCGCGAAGTTCTACAAAGTCTGCAAGCTTCCGCGAGGACCAGCAAAAAATTAAACGTTGAATTTTTCACGCGGAAAGATGGAAACGGAATCACAGCGCAAAAACTCGGGGTGAATCATGATCAAGCCTACGGCCACAGCGCGAGCCCGCGCAGGTGAGATAGGGGTATAACACACCGCATCTCACAGCGAGTCAAAACGCATAAGTGAATATTATAGGGGTATTAAACATTACAATCACCCAGAAAAAATGAATGGATGCGGGGTTTGAATCTCCCAAGGTTATTTTCTCATTTAACTAAATCAAATTTCATAAAAATAAAACGTGTCAAAAGAAAAACTCATAAAGTCATGGATAATGGCTAATGATCAATGAAACATATTTTAAACAAAAAGCAGCGAGCAGCTGGACATCGGGACGGGGAGTGTACAGTAAGTATGACGCGTTGGTCTGGCACGCGCAGGTCTGAGCAGCTCAAGAAGCTCCATAATCTGTTGCCTTGGAAGGCAAAACTTTTATTTATATATATATTTTTAATAACGACCACGGGGAAAATATGAAAAGGGCTGAAGTTTTGTCTAAAGGAAACATGTACATGACTCACACGGCTCCACGGACCGCGCCGTCTTCAGTTTAACACAACACCACGCTCGCTGCCTAATTGTTCGCCACCTGTTTAATATTAATTGTGATTGGCAATTTTAATGCGTTAGTCACATTATGAAATAGGCTAATTAAAAGGCACTCTATTAGTTCTGATATAAAATAAAATAAAATTCTTAAACAGGTCTACAGTATATTCCATCATTAATACGACTTTGATAACGTGCCATAATGTGTTTGCATACACCGCTGATTTATAAAGACTGCTGCTCAGTGGCGGCGACTAGCGTCTAGAGCTGAAACTACGCTAAGTATGAGTTAAGGTTGGTCCAGACCAACCTTACGAACGTCTGACGTAGCTAAGAGATACTTAGCGTAAGAACGTTTCGGGAAATGCGCCATTAAGTTAAGAGAGAGGTTAAGGTACGACTTAAGAACTACTTAGAGATAAGAAGCTTTCGAGAAACCGGGCCCAGTGCAATATTGCCATTAAGTATAGCAATAGAATATTTAGAAAAGTAGTAGCCTACATTTCAGAAATTCAGGTATCCTATAGGTACAGTAGGTAGTCCTTCTGTAAACTGTTTTTTTAAGTAAAACTGTCACGAACCTTCCGATGTCTGTGTCGGGTGTGTGTGCGCGGCATGAACGCAGAGGCGAGCTGGCGGTTGAATTAAGTCTTTTATTTTAATATAACAAAAGAACGTAACACCAACACAAACTAAACTGCAACAAAAGCTAGACGCCTGACTGAAGTTCAGCCAGGCTATTTATAACGAACTAAACATAATTAAACATAATTAACGTCCCTCGGTTCAGGTGAGCTTCTACGTCACCTGACCGAGGTGCAGACTTGGAACTGAAGTACCAACTCAAAACAAGCTACTGTACAACACAAAAGTAAACGGGCATTTGGCGCCCTCTAGGGGTTAACCGTTACAAAAACACAATTCAAGTACATTCAGAACATTGGAAACCCTGACTATTAAACCCTGAGTCTTCCATCCATTCGTTTTTTTATAACAAAATTTCCCATCCACAGGGCCAACCAAAGCGGTCTCATCAGCGGAGCTGGCACTGAGCTCGACGGCGGCGGTGGAGCTGGCACTGCACTCGACGGTGGCGGTGGAGCTGGCACTGAGCTCGACGGCGGCGGTGGAGTTGGCACTGCGCTCGACGGCGGCGGTGGAGCTGGCACTGAGCTCGACGGACACCGTGCTTGAGAGGTGCTCAGCGACTGCAGCCGAGCTGGTGCTCTGTCCTCAAAGCCTGGAGGAGGCGGAAGGATGACGCTGTCCAGGTCGTACGCCGGCTGCATAGCTGAAGCGACATCCTCGTCGCCGTGCGGCAGCGGCGCGTAGTCCTCCACACTGAGCTGTGGTGGCGGGGGTGGAGGAAATGCGTCCGCCACGCTGCCCAGCCACTGCTGGTAATCCTCTGCAATGAGCACAGGTGCGGGAGGTGGAGGAAACGTGTCGTCATCGCCGTGCTGCAGCGGCGCATAATCCTCAACGTTCAGCACCGGCGGCGGAGGAAGCGCGTTGTCCACGCTGCATCGCCCATGCGTGTCTTCCTCCGCGACGGGTTCAGGCAGTGGCAGGAGGAGGAGCGAATCGTCCAGATCCGAGAGAGGGATCACATCCGGGACTACAGCCTGGTTCTCCCGAACCTGGACGAGCTGCTGTTAGAGCTGCAGCACCTGCTCGCGCAGGTCACGAATGCGCTCCTGGTTGAGCTCTGCCCACTGCCTGTAGAATCCTCCCGTCTCTCCCCCGGCCGCTACACCTCTCGATGGTGTGCGCCAGATGACGAGCTCGCAGCCTTCCAAGCTTTGCCTCGTCATTATCACTCGGTGTGTCACGCTGTCATCCCGAGAGTCCGCCGGCTTGATGAGCCCACAGCTTCCCCAGCTTTGCCAAACCTCCATCTCGCCGTGCTCCTCGCTGTCCTCCAGCAGTTCCGCCAGCTCGTTGGATATGATGACTTCCCCCCCAAAAAAATTCCCTAGGAGGGGGTCCTCCGCCATGCCGCTTAAACGGTCTAGCTTTCTGTCACGAACCTTCCGGTGTCTGTGTCGGGTGTGTGTGTGCGGCATGAATGCAGAGGCGAGCTGATGGTTGAATTAAGTCTTTTATTTTAATATAACAAAAGAACGTAACACAAACTAAACTGCAACAAAAGCTAGACGCCTGACTGAAGTTCAGCCAGGCTATTTATAACGAACTAAACATAATTAAACATAATTAACTTCCCTCGGTTCAGGTGAGCTTCTACGTCACCTGACCGAGGTGCAGACTGGGAACTGAAGTACCAACTCAAAACAAACTACAACACAAAAGTAAACGGGAGTTTGGCCCCCTCTAGGGGATAACCGTTACAAAAACACAGTACTTTCAAGTAAATTCAGAACATTGGAAACCCTGACTATTAAACCCTGACGCTTCCATCCATTCGTTTTTTTATAACAAAATTTCCCATCCACAGGGCCAACCAAAGCGGTCTCATCAGCTTCTTTGTCTATGTTCACTGTGGTTTGTTTTTGTCTGAACGCTAGTTGGTGCTCCAGTATAATCGGTTCGCCGAAACTCATCCAGTGAGAAAGTTCCACGGTGCAAAAATAAGTGCGATTAAAATGCGTACAAAAAAATTTATTTGTTATTTTTGTGTAATTAATTAATCTAAATTAACGCGTTAAAGTCCCGGCCCTAATATATAGGGGGTTGGGGGGAATCAGGTTCGCGGAAATTGATCTGTCATTTCTCTAGATCTGAAATGCACAGGTAATGGAGAAGGAACAGGGAATCAGCAGTAGTGTTTGGATGTCTGTGATTGGCTGGTTTTGTCGCTGTTTTTTTTAACACTGGACAAAGTTGACTGAGCGCGCACAGAAAATAAATGTCGCACGCGAAAGCAGGCATAGTCAATTCATTTTTAGGAGGATGTGATCCTTTTCCAAATCAGTGATTCCATTTTTCTTTTTTGTTTGTTTGTTTGTTTGTTTTTGGATGTTATATCTCTCACTTGGATGTTAAAAGTTGCACTGAGTAAATATAGCTGGATAAAACAAAAATGGTGTCTGTCTTCATTTCAGGCTGCCAAGCAAGAAAATGTGGTTATTTCAAATGGGTGTGATTCTTTTCTATACCTACTGTATTATACATCAAACAAGCAAATAGAACAACATAGTGTCCAGAAAGCAGCAGCTTTGCAAAAATCCCTATTAAGACAAATACATCAGTTGCCTTAGTGGACCATTAATAATGCAGAAGAAAAAGATTTGAAAATAACCCCCTGTTTGCTGTGTTTTTTTTTATTTTATTATTTACACCCTACCGGCATACGTATATACTGTACACCCTACCACCTCTTAAACTATTGGCTAAACTATTTATACAGCCTGATCGTCAGGGCTCTCTCACTAGTCATGGGTTGACAAGTGTGTCAGACAGACAAGCACAAGGATGCATTTTGACAGTGTGGGATTTAAATAAGTCCTGTGAGCAGTAGGAGCTGATGCCTAAATGCATTCTTGAGTCTACTAGCTTTTTAATGAAATGAACTAGTAACAAAATATTACTGTTGTCTAAACATAGAAATGGTTTTAAAGAACTGATTATACAGGCTAAGTTTTAAGAAATTATTAAGTAATGACTTTCAGTCAAATAATGACTCAAGGTCAGTTTGTCGTATGTCAGAGCTGTATACCGTATTCCACAGTTCATTCCAATCATTTTCTCTGATACTGGTCTTTTTTTTTTTTTTTTAAATCATCCAACTTTAATAGAGTAAGGTAAGTGGAGTCATGAAAGGAGGGAGTGAGTCTAGCAGGGTAGAGACTGATTTCTCTATCAGCTTTGCACATCTGGATCCTGACATTTTCGCCCATTCTTCTTGGCAAAATTGCTCCAGCTCGGTCAGATTGGATGAAGCTCGTCGGTGAACAGCAATTTTCAAGTCTTTCCGTAGATTCTCAATCACGTTGAGGTCGAAGTTTTGACTGGGCCGTTCTAACACATTCAGGTTCTTGGTTCAGACTGAAATGAACATGTTAAAAAAATAGATTGGATGGGTTAAAAAAAAGAAAGCAAGTATATGCAATCGACAGTGTATTTTGTTTGACTCTGTTTTCTGTCCTGGGAATGAGAATTTTAATGGGTGCTTACTGTATTGGAAGAAATGATGAGTGACAAGACACCATAGGAAGTTCAAGGTAAATGACAGGAAGATATACAATATTTATCACCCACAAAACCCCTACTCCTCATGATTACTTTTTTTTCTGTAAAATAACATAGAATTTAAACATATCAGAATAGGATTTTTCCCTATCTCTTCCTTTTGACAGCACATGCATATGTTTATTTCAGATAAGAATATCTTAATTTTTTTATACTGGGCACAATGAAATTTTGTATGGCATCTCTTTTACAAAGATCAAAATTAAAAAGAAAACAAGAAAGGTCAAGAAGAGTGCAAATATGTGCAAAAAGAGCTAAATAACTGTGCAAGTGACTCCATGAAAAAAGTTGTTGTTGGTCTTTCAGCTGCTCCCGTCGAGGGGTCGGCCAAGACGGACAATTTGATTCGCACAACTTGGCATAGATTTTAAACCGAATGCCCATCCTGATGCAACCTTCCCATTTTATCCAGCCTTGGTATCGGCACTGCATCCAGTGGCTGGGAATTAAACCCAGACCTTCTGCATGGCAGACAAGAAACCTACCACTGAACCACCAATGCTCATGACTCCATCTTCTTCTTTCTTCTTTGTCTTTCGGCTGTTCCCTTTCAGGGGTCGCCACAGCGAATCATCTGCCTCCATCTAACCCTATCCTCTGCATCCTCTTCTCTCACACCAACTAACTACATGTCCTCTCTCACTGCATCCATAAATCTCCTCTTTGGTCTTCCTCTAGACCTCCTGCCTGGCAGTTCCAACCTCAGCATCCTTCTACCGATATATTCACAATCTCTCCTCTGAACATGTCCAAACCACCTCAATCTGGCCTCTCTGACTTTATCTCCAAAACATCTCACATGGGTTGTCCCTCTGATGAACTGATTCTTGATCCTATCCATCCTTGTCACTCCCAAAGAGAACCTCAACATCTTCAGCTATGCTACCTCTAGCTCTGCCTCCTATCTTTTCTTCAGTGCCACTGTCTCTAAGCCGTAGAGCATTGCTGGTCTCACCACTGTCCTGTACACCTTTCCTTTCATTCTCGCTGATGCTCTTTTATCGCACAACACACCTGACACTTTTCTCCACCCATTCCAACCTGCCTGTACTCGTCTCTTCACCTCCTTTGAACACTCTCCGTTGCTCTCGACCGTTGACCCTAAGTACTTAAAATCCTGCACCTTCAATGCTCATGACTCCATAAAGAACGTAAATATGAAAATTACCTGCTTTCATTTGGGGGGTTTGGGAGTGGTCTCACAACTCCAGGGTGCCACCATGAGTCTGTGTGTGTGGAGTTTGCATGATCTCACTGTGCTTAATGGGTTTCCTCCTGGTTTCTACACTGGTTTCCTTCCACATTTCCAAATTGCCCATAGTTGGGTGTGTGTGTGTGTGTGTGTGTGTGCTCATGACCTGTAATGGACTGGAACCTTGTCAAGGGTGTACTTCACCTCATGCCATGAGACCGCCTAGGGTAGGCTCCAAACCTTCTGTGACCCAGTACTGGATAAGCAGTATAGAGAATGAGTAAATGATTATACTTTTTCTGGTTACAGAAAAAAATGTATGTCCTTACAATTATTTCAGAGCATAAAAAAAACAATCAGCAACAACAAAATTCTTATTTAGTATTCACTTAATAATATCAAGCATCATCTGCTCAGTATAAATTGTTCTTTTGGCAAAATTACAGCATTGACTTGTTTTAGAATCGTCAGTTTAGAACTATGGGAACTAAAAACACACATTCTGATGTCATGTTCCTAGTAGGTAGGAGACGGACGCAAAATGCAGGGGAATGTAACAGTCTTTATTCTCTTAACTGAGATCAAAAAACAGAAGACGAAGTGCACACGTGAAAGCTCAACATGAAAAACAAACACCTCCTTAGGCCGGGTCTGCAGGCGGGTATACTCGAAAGGGAAAAGGAACTTAGAAACTCGAAGAGCAAAAATACCATCTAAACGGTATGAGCCATACGTTGCAGACTTCTCAGCCTTGAACTTGAAAGCTTCCTGCTTGCGCAGGCCTGGTCCTTGCAGACACTGCTCAATCCTGAGGAGCAAAAACCAAAGCACAACAGGGGTGAGTCACAAGCATGAAATACAGACATAAACAAAACAACAGTGAACTGACAGGGACCTACGAGTTCGACTGGTTTAAATAGTGACACACAGGGGAGAGACAGGTGAACCTAATTTGACATTACAGGGGGACATTCTGATGTTGACACACTAGGGGGAGACAAGGCTGCAGCTCAGTAATCCAGAGAACCAGAACTTATTCCCCGGGGCCGCGGTGGCACAAGTGTGACAGTACCCCCCCTCCCAGGACCGGGCTCCCGGGGGAGGCGAGGGCGTCCTCTTTGCCCAGGTGGAGGGAGTAGGGGCCGACCAACAGGATGGAGTTGTCGGCGGGCGGGACGACCCGGGGGTCGTGATGCCGGGCGATCCGGCCGAGCAAGGTGGAACGCTGTTATGAGCTCCTGGCTCAAAATGTCTTTGGCCGGTACCCAACTCTTCTCCTCTGGGCTGTACCCCTCCCAATCGACAAGATATTGAAGGGCCCCCCTTCTCCTCCGTGAATCGAGGAGTTTCGTTACCCTGAACACTGGGGCACCCCCGATCTCCACAGCCCCGGGGAGCGAGGGTTCTGTGATGCCCTCGTCCAATGGTCCCCGGATCACTGGCCTGAGAAGGGAGATATGGAAAACAGGGTTAATGTGCATATGGTGAGGAAGTTTTAATTAGAAAGAAACTGGGTTTATTTGCGAGAGAATTGGGAAAGGACCGATGTATTTAGGGGACAGCTTACGACATGGGAGGTGGAGGTGAAGGTCCCGTGTCGAGAGCCATACTCGATTGCCTACCTGGAGCGGAGGGCTTTCCCTTTGTTGTTTATCTGCAAATTTTTTAAATTGAACTACAGCTTGGGAGATTTTAGTGTGTGCGTCTCCCCACACTCTCTCCGCTCTCATAAACCACTCATCCACAACGGGTATATCGGTGGGAGTGGCATCCCAAGGACAAAGCGGTGGCTGATGCCCAAGCGCACACTGAAATGGCGTTAGGCCAGTAGCGGAGTGATATAATGAATTTTGTGCGTACTCCGCCCAGATTAAACAGTCTGCCCATTCATGTTGTCGGGTACTACAATATGCACGGAGGTACCTTCCGAGTTCTTGGACAGTCCGCTCTGCCTGTCCATTCGACTCGGGGTGATAGCCTGACATTAGGCTAACAGTGGTCCCCAATTTCTGGAATTGGGGACCACGATCGGAAACAACATCCTCCGGGATGCCATAGTAGCGAAACACTGTGTTGAATAGGGTTTCTGCCACCTGGAGGGCTGACGGGAGAGAGCCAAACGGGATGAAACAGCATCCCTTGGAAAATCGATCCACCACAACCAATATTGTAGTGTACCCTTTTGACACCGGCAGATCCGTCACAAAGTCAACTGCGATGTGCGACCACGGTCTATTCGATGTAGGTAGGGGCATTAATTTACCAACTGGCAACCGACGCGGATGCTTTGTGGTTGCGCAGACCGTACAAGATAAAACCACTGTTCTCACGGTTTCCGTCATTTTAGGCCACCAATACTTTTGATCAAGGCTTTTTAACGTGCGTGTGATGCCTGGGTGCCCCGAAGACGGGCTAGTATGTGCCTCTATGGTAACACGATCACAAAATGATTCTGGGACATATGTTCGATTGGGAGGGCAATCGGCTGGCACGGAATTGCATCGCGCCCACCGATTGATCTCCTCATCGATTTCCCAGAGCATTGGCGCAACTATTATTGATGCAGGCAAAATAGGCTCTGGTTTTGGGTTTGGTTGTGGCATCGGATAGTACCTGGATAAGGCATCTGCCTTTTAATTTTTGGAACCAGGTCGATAGGTGATGTGAAATCGAAAACATGTGAAGAACAGTGCCCATCGGGCTTGACGAGGGTTTAATCTTTTGGCTTGTTGGATATATTCTAAATTTAGGTGATCAGTTAATACCATGAATGGATACTTGGCCAGTGACGCCACTCCTTTAACGCCGCTTTTACTGCTAATAGTTCTCTATTTCCAATGTCATAGTTTTGCTCGGCAGGTGTCAGTTTGCGAGAAAAAAATGCACACGGGTGGAGTTTCTCAGGTTGACCGTAACGTTGTGACAGCACCGCTCCTATGCCCACCTCCGATGCGTCGACTTCGACTATAAAGGGCTTTTCGGGGTTGGGAAGCCGTAGCACTGGTGCCGTAGTGAATGCGGTCTTAAGGTTTTTGAAGGCCGTTGTGGCTTCCGCTGGAAACGAGCCTAATCGTTTTGGCTTCACCTTTAAGAGGGAAGTGAGCGGTGCTGCTACGGCACTGAAATTGCGAATAAAACGCAGATAAAAATTGGCGAACCCAAGGAAACTCTGTAGCGCCTTTAATGACTTGGGTTCCGGCCATTGAGTTACCGCCACCACCTTGGACGTCTCCATCTCGACCCCAAGTGGCCCTATGCGATAGCCGAGGAATGCAATCTCCTTCTTGTGGAATTCGCATTTCTCTGCCTTCGCATAGAGCCCGTGTTCGCGCAGACAACGAAGGACAACAGTTACATGACGGAGGTGTTCGGAATATGACCGCGAGTATATTAGAATATCATCTAACTATACTATCACAAATGGTTCAACAAATCCCTAAACACGTCGTTCATGAACAGAAAATTTTCCTTTTAATTAATTTTTTTGTGAAAATTCTAATTTTAACATAATCGTTATTGTATATTTTTTGTTTTAGTTGATGCTACTGGTTTTCCTTTAAATTGATTCCGGGCTTTGACTTGAACCAATCCAAAACAGAAACATTATTTTTATTTCAAGCCATTCTGTTTTAATTTTTGGACCATGCAAAAGCTCATGTAATTTTCCTAAAACAATCAGATTTCTGGCTGACTGCAGTACATACACTACTCCCCAACAATTTTCTTGTATTTGTCTCTATCCATGTTGCCTGTTTTTTTTTTGTTTCCTCACTGCTGCTTTTATTATTTTTTATAATTTTTTATTTATTTTCTTGCATGTTCAAAAACTGAAATTGTGCCGTTGTGAGCCTTAGGCTTTACACTAATGGTCACACTGGAAGATTATAAGGAAGTGTGTGTGTGTGCTCGCGCATGTGCGTGTGTGTGTGTGTTCTGCGGCACAAATGGAATACTTGGGGAAGAATGATAGATGGTGACAGAAAAGTCTAATTTCTCCTCTCATATTATTACAATGCAATTGAAACCGGTAATGTTAAGATGGCATCCTTGGAAAAAAATCATTGAATTATGGTTAAACCATAATCCCCATTTATCATGGTATAGTAATATAGCAAAACAATGAAACAGGGAAAAAATTTAAAATGCATCGTTACTCAGCAATATTGCTCTGTATGCACTCTCCACACAAGCATACTGAAAGTACAAAGATCGTATGTAAATACATAATATTTTCTAAGCTACCCCCAGTTGCTACGTATATCACACAGAGTAAGAGTAAGGCTGAATCCCATTTCTACCCCTTACCCCTTCACATAGCCCTACCCCTCCGTTTGGCGCGTTCACGTGAAGGGGTAGGGGTGTCTCATTTCTCTTTTGGTTGGAGGGGGAGGGGGAAGGGGAAGGGCCAGATAGCCCTCCAAACGAAGATTTTTCAAGACCTCACTTCAAACGAAGGGCTAAGCGAAATTTTCAACATGGCTGCTCACTCGAGCAAACAGACCCATAAATGTAAATTTTTGCCATAAATAAAGATTTTTATGACAAGTTTTCATTATATGTATATTACCTCTAGTCTTGTGTTTGTGTTTATGGTGATGTTCTGTAAAGAAATGTTTGCAAAAAAATCGCTAAAGTTTGCTAGCGGCTAGCACCGATTGCACGATATTACAAATATATATTTTTTTTTTATATATTTTTATAATTTATATTATGTATAGGGATGAAATACGGCGCAAAAAAACTTTGGGAGTGAGTAATCTCTCTCTTATTGCAATGTGTGATAAACATCGGCGCATGTCCTTTAACGTAACATTAGGAACTAGTGACAACGTATGATGACGTATAACAGTGTTGTAGTGGTGTCCCATTTCTTAGGGGAAAAATTTAAACCCTTCCCCTTTCCACTTCGTTTCAAGGGACAAGGGGAAGGGGCAAGGGGTAGGGGAAGGGGTAGAAAATAGAAATGGGATTCAGCCTAAGTATACTGGCTTCACATTAATTCCTTGGTTCATGTACAGTAGGTTTACTTTGTTTTAATTGATGTTTTTATCTTTTTAATTGTAGGTTTATCTGACTCTCACGTGAAGGAAAAATTGTGCAGCTTCATGAAACGTTCTGATGATATGATAATAAGTGTCTCATCCAGTATTCAGGGTCTGGGAGGCCTGGAGCCTATCCCTGAAGACTTAGGACAAAAGGTGGTCCAATCAACTGCAGGGCCCATTCACAAGTTAACCTAATCTCCATGTCTTGGAGGAAACTGGAGTACCTGGAGGAAACCCGCTAAGCATGGGGAGAACCTGCAAAGTCTACAAACACACAGACCCGAGACAGGAATCAAACCCTAACTCTTGAGGTGCAAGGTGACAGTGCTAACCACTACGCTGCCATGCAACAAAAAAAATCAAGACATGAAGTCTGTCATTTAAATAATTGTTAAGTAATAAAAATTGGTGGGACCTCTCCATTACTGGAAAAGAAAATGTAGAATTGAAAGGTTGAATATAAACAGTAATTTAAACAATGTATAGACTGTACAAAGACAGGCTGGTTACAACATACTACTGTATATTAATATTAACTATTAGAGGTAGAGTTGGGCAATAGATAAGATAAAATAAGAGTCTGACCTATTTTGCTGCTTCCCAACATGTGTGCAACCAACAGAACTGAACCTGTGTCAGTTGCCTTATCAGATGACTAACCAGAGGAGGACTGTTCATCCATCCATTCATTTTCCATATGACTTATTGTGTGAATGGTTCCAGGGAGCACAAAGCACAAGCACATACTGTACATGCTCGCACATCCAGGCATAGGCGGTAAGGAAAAACTTCTTGAGAGGAAAAAACCTTGAGGAAAACCAGACTCGAAATTTACAGTATGTGACCGTGAAGGCCAATGGAATTATTCCCATTTTACCAACCGTGGTAGGACCTTCAGTCAACATTCACACGCATTCACACACTAGGGACAATTTGGGAACACTGAATTGCCTGATCTGCAGGTCTTTGGACTGTGGAAAACCAGGCGGGGCATCAAACATGGACTCTGGAGCTGCAAGGCGAGAGTGCTAACTTTGAACTTTGACTTTCTATTAAATATAAGTTATATACGTTAAGACTGTTACTGTATATAATACATTCAGGAATGATACACATACTGTGGTGCTCATGAATTCAAAGTTCAACTATTTGTTGACTTACTGTTTGTAGGAATGGCAGTCAATCCAAGAAAGAGCATAGTCAAGTAGCATCTTTATGGTTTCTAACAACATTTATCCAGACTGAAAACAAAGTGGAAAAGACTATGGGGTTTAAAGCCTCAAAAATAGTTGTTGTTAAATCATACGTTCTCATAGTCAACTAGCAACGTTGTTAGCATATCTGTTCATGTTTACCTATAAACTATGTGTTTTACCAGAGTATTCCAATTGGGGGCAGACAGGAGAATTTAATCAGGCAGTTTTTCACATAGGAAACCAGTTTATGGGTGATGCTAGAAAGTACTTGTCTTCTGCAGTTTTCCTATGCATATTTGGGCAGAAGTAAAGATATACTATACAGGTGGTGGGGGTATTTTATATATATATATATATATATATATATATATATATATATATATATATATATATATATATATACCCCCACATGTATATATATATGATACATTATTTATTTACCTGTCAATTGCTTGTTGCAGGCATGTTGTGTTGTTTCTAAGGACATACACATGCTATGCACCAAATGAATGCAGAATCCACAAGGCAGCCATCATGCTTGTGTGTACTGTACATCTAGTTAAAAGCACCAGTAGTCAGCCTGCAGAATAAATGCCTGTATAAACACCTGACATTGACTGTGTCAGGATTCATGGAACTAGAACTCAAATGGGATGCTGAGCAACAAAAAGCCCAGGGCAACACTGGAGGTGAGCTTGCCTCCATCTAAAACATCTACACCAGGAGATGCAGAAGGAGGGCTTTGGGAAAACAAAAGACCCTAGCCATGAGAGCCACAGTCCCATCTCACTTCCACCTTCAGGGTTCATTGTACTCCAGCGTCAGAGCACATGCAAACAGACTCGGGAACAGATTTATCCCACGAGACATACAGAATGGCTGCTTAACAACAATCAGCAAAGGATATTCATACATTTTTCATGAGGGTTAAGGGGATTGCTCAAGGGCCCAACAGTGTCAACTTTGTGGTGCTGTGGTTTGAACCTGGCACCTTCTGCTCAGGATTCAAATGCCTTCGCCACTGAGCTACCCCTGCCCAACACTTTCATTAAATGTTTAGGATGCTAAAGTGGAATTTTTTCCAGAACTGCTGGAATCTGATTGTTTACATATTATATTGCACCAACAATGTCACAATTTCATAAAATGTCATTCTTTTACTTGTGTTGCTTTTTAAAAATAATTTTTATTCTTAGTAAATTTCATGTGGTAAAATTCAGGTGTAGTGGTTAGCACTGTCGCCTTGCACCTCCAGGGTCTGGGTTTGATTCCCCGGCCAGGCTCGATTCCCGTCTCTGTGTGCATGGAGTTTGCATGTTCTCCCCGTGCTTGGTGGGTTTCCTCCGGGTACTCCGGTTTCCTCCCACAGTCCAAAGATATGCAGGTTAGGCTAATTGGTGTTCCTAAATTGCCCGTAGTGTGTGATTGGGTGTGTGAGTGTGTGTATGTGTGTGTGCCCTGCGATGGATTGGCACCCTGTCCAGGGTGTACCCCGCCTAGTGACCGAAGTCTCCTGGGATAGGCTCCAGGTCCCCCGCGACCCTGAACACAGGATTAAGCGGTTT
The DNA here is from genome assembly GCA_030522415.1 of Channallabes apus. Lineage (NCBI taxonomy): Eukaryota > Metazoa > Chordata > Actinopteri > Siluriformes > Clariidae > Channallabes > Channallabes apus. Next base: position 24,097,689 of record CM060105.1, on the reverse strand, counting down.
AGAAAATGAATGAATGAATTTATACACTACTACACAGTTAGTACCCGCCGTTGGTAGGTAAACAGTTTGTGCGAATAGTTTAAACATATTTTTTATATTTATTTTATTGCTTGATCTAACGTCCCGTATTTTATCTCACAGTGACTTTTTAATAGCGCCACAGTTTAGAAACTTTTAAGACCAACTGGTTGTAAACTTGCCACATACAATGATCTGTCTATTAATTTTTAAATGAACATTTTGTGCAGTCACTTTTGCTTGATGCTGTGACAAAATCTGGCTAGACAGACATGCAGACATGCAGTTTTTTTCTGAAACTGGTTTCTGGTCCTCCGATGTATGAAACGAAAAGATTCGGACCAATGTACTGTACAGACAAATCCTTTCTTTTATTTACAGTATACTGCATAGATTTTGAGCTACACTGTAGAAAATTTTATTTCACACACAAAACCTAAAATTAGATATTTTAGTGCTGGTCTCTAAATTATATTTAAAATACATTATAAATAATAATAATAATAATAATAATAATAATAATAATAATATTATTATTATTATTATTATTATTATTATTATTATAGTCTTTAATATGCAATATTTAAAAATTTGTGATTGCTTACATCAATAAAGATTTTTGTATGACTAGAATGCTACTGTGTCATTGTCATACGTATGTGGGGTTTTTTTTTTTCATCATTTTCTTTTCAAACTTTTTGTGCACTTTTACATTTAACTGGGTTTTACAGATTTCGATTACAGAGACTGACGAGGAAGACAAGAAATGGTCCCTCCAGGAGGTCTTTGAGGCTAGCAGTTCTGAAGAGGCGGTTTTGGCTGAGGAGCCATTTGTCTTTTCCAATTCAGAAAAAAAAAAACATGGGATATTTTGTGCAAGTAATGTGTTGGGGACAGAATGTGCCTTAAAATAAACTGTTGTGCTGTAATTGTTTTTTAAATAACATATGTTTTCCAGATATAATTATATCCTTTTTTAAAATACTTGGTGTAAATCTTCCTTTTCTTTATTTAAAAAAAAAGAAAGTCTAGCTAAAACTTTCATGCAAGCTTCATTTTATTAACAAAAAAAAAAATATTTTCAAACTTTTACTCACTAACTCTCACTACCGTATATCTACAGTACTGTATATCGCTTTATCCTGTATACAGGGTCGTAAGGAGTCTATCCAAGGAAACTTAAGGCACGAGGCAGGGTGCAACCTGGATGATTGTACAATTCCATACAATTAGCCTAAAAACATTTCGCCGAAGTACATTTAGAGTTGAACCATTTCACATTTGAGCTACTTTTGGTTTTGAAATGGATGTCATAAACCTTAACCTGAGCAAATCACATGACTGTTGGATGCCTCCCTAATCATTCACACCTTTGTGTTTTCCCCAAATCCTTTCCGGCTAAGTCTAACGGCTAAAGATTTTTTGTTAAAGTATTGTGAGGAATTGAGTTCGTGTTTTGACTGTTTTGTCCGACAGTTCGTGTTTTCCTTTTATTGTTGATAATAAAAACGGTACCGCTTATATTATAGTCTAACAAAACAATCCTTTACGTTTTACACTACCGTTCAAAAGTTTTAGAACACTTTCTAACTCCATGATGGTTCCTGATTTTTATATCTTTCTACATTGTAAAGGAATGCTGAAGGCGTCCAAAAAATGCATTAATCTCCTTTGAACGGTTGATATTGAGATGTTTCTGCTACTTCTGCTCTGTAAAGACTTCATAACGCCTCTAATCTGAGGTGCTGTTAATTGGTAGTTTTTCAGGCTGATAACTCTAAATGAACTTCTCGTCTGCAGCAGAGGTAGGTTTTGGTCTCGCCCTCCTGGGATGGCCTTCATGAGAGACAGTTTCATTATGGTGTTTGACGGATTTTGCAAATGCACTTGACAATGCTGTTCTTGCAAGAACTATTACAGAAAGACTGACCTCTGTGTCTTAAAATAACAACCAACTGTTGTTTTTGTTGTTGTTACGTAATTACCTAATCCCATATGTGTTATTTTATAGTTTTGAAATCCCCAGTATTGTTGTAGAATGTAGAAAATAAATCACTAAACAAAAACAAAGAAATTTGCAAGTGTTCTAAAACTTTTGAATGGTAGTGTATATCATATTGAATGTAAATGTGTTAAAGCTTTGTTTAGAATAGCTTAGAATTAGTTTTATTATTAACCAGCAATCGGAGGCAATATTAATTCAGATAAAGTGAAATTATACATAAAGGTCTTTGTAAAAGACATTCATATTTAAAGTAACAAAAATGTAATTAAATTTCTATGATTTTTGTGCTCCTATATACTGTATATATTACAGACCAGACTTCCTGACTCTGGAACTTTCTCTCTGACTCAAACCTTCTCTCTGGATTATTTTCATTTTACTCATATTATTGTAACTCTTCTTCATCCTTTATGGTATTTATTTTTCCCTCTTCGCATTTTCATTGCTTTTGCCCTGTTTTAGTTTAGGTGGCATTGTAATAAAAGCGATTCCTCTTAGAATTCCGTGTATATGAAACATCATTTCAGAGACTAACTTATTAATATAAAGCCTGTAGGCATAAATATAGATTTTTGTTTTTGCTTACTGCAGGATCCCAGTTCTGATGCACACCTCGCCTCTCATCCTGTGTTTTTTTTTTTTTTTAACTTTTTTTCTCTGAAACATTCCTGCAAGCTGTCTTGCAATGAAAATATACATTTCTTCAGTTTGTATCTGTTTAATTTGTATTTTATTTTTATTATAATCAAGTTATAATACATGCATCATAATGTTTATAATACTTACAAATACTACATACTGTATGCACACATATATATTATGATATATAAAATGGCATATTAAATCAGAATCAAAGGTGGTTTTAAAATATGTATAGTATAACCTTCCCTTTGATGTTTTTGCAAATGTTGCTACAATGTTTTTTTTGTTTCTGTTTGTTTGTTAGATTTTTGTCTAGTACATTTTGCTATTTAAAGGGTTATAAAAGCCTTTCCTAGAATATTTAATTCAGTAATTAATCAAATTCTTAAATTTAAACTTGTAACAATGCGATACCTTGTCTACAATGTAAGCTCCTTCCATGTGCATGTTTCTTCATTATACAGTATCTACATCCTTACAACTTGGTGGTTAGGCTTGTCGCCTTACACTTACAGGGCTGAGGTTGTGAATCTCAGCTCCAGTTTGTTTGCATGAAATTTGCCTCTTCTCCCTGTACTTGGTGGGTTTCCACCAGGTGCTTTGGCTTCCATCACAGTCCAAACATTGTAGGCAGGTTGGTGTTTCCATGTTGTCCACGGTGTATGCTTGGGTACTGTATGTAAGTAAGTGTGTGAGCGCTCGTGCTCTGTGATAGGTTAGTACCACTGGGGTGTATATGCTGTTTTCAGTGACGGGCTCTCGGCCCCCATGACCCTAAACAGGATAAGCTATGTTGATGATGTATGTATGGATTACCATGTTGTAATATCTGCTGCACTGAAAACAACACGTTACTCATACTGTATCATCTCTGCTCTATCCTATAGTCTTTTTCCATTGATTTCATTATGTAATAACAGATGGATTAAACTTAGCTATATAACAGACCTAAATATTAAATGTATTTAATAAAATGGCAACTCTGTGTATATGAGATTCATTCTCTGAATAATTCACAATAAATGTGAAGCATGAACAGTTATATATGGACTGCAATCCCTCTAGGCAGTATAAAGGGCAGTAAATGGCATCATATGATTAGTTTCATTAACGCTGCCTGACATTTTGTCTGAAAAAAAGAGATGCACTAAACAGATATGTACAGAATCTGTAACAATTTCCTTCACAAACATTCATTGTGCTTTGACACTTTGGCTTATTTCTGATAATAATACTTTATTATGTTTATTATTACTTTGGCTGTAACTCCAGTATACTTTAGAGAAAAATAAAATCAAAACAGTGACATAAATATAGGAAACTGTACAGTTGATATCTTATAACTGTGTTGAGATATCTGCTCCTCTAAAAGTGAGGTGGTGTAACATCTTGAAATTGTTGGTCCTAAACCCTTGGTGGTGTAGAGCTACAAATGGAGGTTTCTTAAAAAAAAAAAGGTAATGAGGAAAAAAGGAAGAGGCTCTGGAACACATCGAGTGACCAAGGAATTCATAAGCTGAGTTACAATGGAGAGGAATCTCATCCAGATTAAATTTTTTTCCAGTTTTAGATACAGTTGTGGGCAACCACTGCGAACAGCTGTAGGATGAGCTACAGCAGGAGAAATGGTAGAATCATAGCACAACTCCAATGAAGATGAATTAATTTAAATTGCACTCAAACCTTAAGGAGCATATTTTTCATCAAGGATAAGGATTTTAAGTTGACACTGGAGCAGCATAATTTGTCATAATTGTGAGCAGTGCTGGCTCATTCAATATAACAGAGTCCCAGCAAATACGGTGTCTCTGTCAAAGATGAACTAACCTGAGGTGACCAGAAGACGTAGCTTTAGCGGTTAGCCCAATGTAGCGTGGATGGTAAACCCAAACGCGGAGAGAAGCGAGTAGGCAGGATAACCACGCGGCTTTAATCTAAGGACTCTCACAAAATCGGAGCAAGGGAAAAACACAAATCTAACCCACGTCCTATGAATACACACACAGTAGCAGAAAGCAGATAAACCAAATGGTGAGTACTCACGGTTTGCTGAAACGACAACCGAAACCGACATGGGCCGAACTCAATGACTGAGCGGTAAGCCATCGTTTGTTTACCTCTTTTATACTTCCTGGTTTGGCGCCCGTCTTACTTCCGGGTCCTAGTGCCGGGCGCAGATTGAGTGTGCATGACAGTCTCAGGCATTCAACATCATTGTGAAAATTCCCATTCACAATGACATACACTACCGTTCAAAAGTTTCGGGTCACTTGCAAATTTCTTTGTTTTTGTTTAGTTATTTATTTTCTACATTCGACAACAATATTGGGCATTTCAAAACTATAAAATAACACATATGGAATTAGGTAATTATGTAACAACAACAAAAACAACACTCACTCTATACCGCTTTATCCTGTATTCAGGGTCACAGGGGGCCTGGAGCCTATCCCAGGAGGCTTAGGGCACGAGGCGGGGTACACCCTGGACAGGGTGCCAATCCATGGCAGGGCACACATTCACACACATTACATTACATACATTACATTAGCCTAACCTACATGTCTTTAGACTGTGGGAGGAAACCCACCAAACATTGGGAGAACATGCAAACTCCATGCACACAGAGCCGGGAATCAAGCCTGGCCGGGAATCGAACCCGGAATCTGGAGATGCAATGCTACAGTGATAACCACTACACCACCGTGCCAACAAAAACAACAGTTAGTTGTTATTTTAAGACACAGAGGTCAGCCTTTCTGTGATAGTTCTTGCAAGAACAGTATTGTCAAGTGCATTTGCAAAATCTCTCATGAAGGCCAACCCAGGAGGGCGAGACCAAAGCCTACCTCTGTCGCAGACGAGACGTTCATTTAGAGTTATCAGCCTGAAAAATGACCAATTAACCGCACCTCAGATTAGAGGCGTTATGAAGTCTTTACAGAGCAGAAGTAGCAGAAACATCTCAATATCAACTGTTCAAGGGAGATTAATGCATTTTTTGGACACCTTCAGCATTCCTTTACAATGTAGAAAGAAATAAAAATTAGGAACGATCATTGGTTAGAAAGTGACAGGCTCCAAGTGGTGCAGTGGTAAAGCGCTCGCCCTATCATCCGGATATTGCTGGTTCGAACCCCGGGTGATGCTGTTTTCCTCTCACAGCCGGAGTCACAGAGAGAGCTGATTGGCCGAGCTCTCTCAGGGGGAGGGATGAGAGGTACTTGCGTTCCCACATTAATCACAGCTCTACAGCCAATCAGGGTGTCTGAGAGCTCGCGCAAGCGGAAGGAGCGGCTAGCGCTTTCCTCCGAGTGTGTTATTTCACCCCTAATGGTGCGTGAGCAAGCAGTTCGAAAAGATGCGGTCGGCTGACATCACTCGGTTCGGAAGAAACACGGGATAGTCTTCGCCCTCCCGACTGAGTGGTAGTGGTAGCCTTAATGTGGGAGCCCCCATAGCGACGGGGAGGAATTGGCTACGACTAATATTGGGGAGAAAATTGGAACCCCCGCCCAAACAAAGTGACCCCAAACTTTTGAACGGTAATGTATACAGTGGTGTGAAAAACTATTTGCCCCCCTCCTGATTTCTTATTCTTTTGCATGTTTGTCACACAAAATGTTTCTGATCATCAAACACATTTAACTATTAGTCAAAGATAACACAAGTAAACACAAAATGCAGTTTTTAAATGAGGGGTTTTATTATTTAGGGAGAAAAAAAATCCAAACCTACATGGCCCTGTGTGAAAAAGTAATTGCCCCCTGAACGTAATAACTGGTTGGGCCACCCTTAGCAGCAATAACTGCAATCAAGCGTTTGCAGTAACTTGCAACGAGTCTTTTACAGCGCTCTGAAGGAATTTTGGCCCACTCATCTTTGCAGAATTGTTGTAATTCAGCTTTATTTGAGGGTTTTTAAGGTCATGCCTTTTTAAGGTCATGCCACAACATCTCAATAGGATTCAGGTCAGGACTTTGACTAGGCCACTCCAAAGTCTTCATTTTGTTTTTCTTCAGCCATTCAGAGGTGGATTTGCTGGTGTGTTTTGGGTCATTGTTCTGCTGCAGCACCCAAGATCGCTTCAGCTTGAGTTGACGAACAGATGGCCGGACATTCTCCTTCAGGATTTTTTGGTAGACAGTAGAATTCATGGTTCCATCTATCACAGCAAGCCTTCCAGGTCCTGAAGCAGCAAAACAACCCCAGACCATCACACTACCACCACCATATTTTACTGTTGCTATGATGTTCTTTTTCTGAAATGCTGTGTTACTTTTACGCCAGATGTAACGGGACACACACCTTCCAAAAAGTTCAACTTTTGTCTCGTCGGTCCACAAGGTATTTTCCCAAAAGTCTTGGCAATCATTGAGATGTTTTTTAGCAAAATTGAGACGAGCCTTAATGTTCTTTTTGCTTAAAAGTGGTTTGCACCTTGGAAATCTGCCATGCAGGCTGTTTTTGCCCAGTCTCTTTCTTATGGTGGAGTCGTGAACACTGACCTTAATTGAGGCAAGTGAGGCCTGCAGTTCTTTAGATGTTGTCGTGGGGCCTTTTGTGGCCTCTCGGATGAGTTGTCTCTGCGCTCTTGGGGTAATTTTGGTCGGCCGGCCACTCCTGGGAAGGTTCACCACTGTTCCATGTTTTTGCCATTTGTGGATAATGGCTCTCACTGTGGTTCGCTGGAGTCCCAAAGCTTTAGAAATGGCTTTATAACCTTTACCAGACTGATAGATCTCAATTACTTTTGTTCTCATTTGTTCCTGAATTTCTTTGGATCTTGGCATGATGTCTAGCTTTTGAGGTGCTTTTGGTCTACTTCTCTGTGTCAGGTAGCTCCTATTTAAGTGATTTCTTGATTGAAACAGGAGTAGCAGTAATCAGGCCTGGGGGTGACTACAGAAATTGAACTCTGGTGTGATAAACCACAGTTAAGTTATTTTTTAACAATGGGGGCAATCACTTTTTCACACAGGGCCATGTAGATTTGGAGTTTTTTTTCTCCCTTAATAACGTAAACCTTCATTTAAAAACTGCATTTTGTGTTCAATTATGTTATCTTTGACTAATAGTTAACGGTTTTTGTTGAGCAGAATCATTTAAATGTGACAAACATGCAAAAAATAAGAAATCAGGAAGGGGGCAAATAGTTTTTCACACCACTGTATCTAAAGTTCTTAAGTGACCAAAAATAAAAATTAAATTAAATTAAAAACTGTTTGACTAAACGAGAAAGAAAATCACATAATAGACCAATTGAAAATATCATACATTTAATTAAATTATTAAATAATTTCCTAATGTAAGATTATTGTAAGGAATCCCCACTAGAGGGTACTGTTTAGTCTTTTGTAGTTTTTGTTTGCGGACTCAGTTTCCCAGAAGGCACCTCGGTCAGGTGATGTGGGTGCTCACCTGAACCGAGGTAGCGCATTAAATTCTCCATAAACACTAGTTTAGTCTGGGAAACTGGGTCGAGCATTGAAAGTTTGTTTGTATTTACTGTATGTGAGCACTTTGTTTAGTATTTTGGTTTTGTTTATGTTTTGGTTTGTTTTATATTGTATTTAAATATTTACTTAGGTTGGAACATAACCAATAAGCAAGTCCCAAGGCACTACTTATGTGAATATGTAGGTCTTTTGTATTCATGTGTGTGTGGAGCTAATTTGGTCTTATGTAGTCTTGTATGTTTCTCTTGTTGCTGTGTCTCTCGTTTCTGAGTCTCTAGACCCAGTGTCTCTTGTCTCTGTGTCTCTAATCTCTGTGTCTCTATTCACGGTGTCTCTTTTCACGGTGTCTCTAGTCTCTGAGTCCCTCGGTATCACTAGTCTTTGTGTCCCTAGGATCTCCAATCTTGTTCTTGTTCCGTTTCAGCTCCAGATTTAGTTTGTATGCAATGTCCTGTGTTTCGGCATAGAGTCTATGTACTGTATGTAATGTCATAGAGCCTGTTTTTCATCATAGACCCTATGTACTAAGAGTTTCGTCTTTAAGCCCGTGTTTCGCCATAGTGCTTATATTCTGTGTAACAGGTATTCGAGCCTGTGTTTCACCTTTAAGCCTGTGTTTCGCCATAAAGCTAATGTCCTATGTGTCTCGCCATAGTGCCTGGGTGTTGTCTAATGCCGGTTATGATAATGTTAATGTGTTCATTTTGTTTATTTATGTTTCATGTGTTATTATATTATTAGATTCTGTTGGTTAAAACGTCCCTCTGCACTTACAGTATGCCTGCCTTTTATGCCCATGGCAACACCAGCAGCCATTACCACCCATTCGTTACAATTATAGAAAACCAAATGTAAGATTAACTTATAAGTTAAATAATCTTGTATTAAATATAAGATTATTAATTAGCTCATTGTTGGAGTTTTGTGTGACGCTATGTCAAATTAGCTCTTTTCCTCCCTTTTTTGTTTTGTTCCAATACACACAGAGGTAATAAACATGTGGATAGCAAAACATGTCAATACAATACTTTTGTGATAAATATTTGATTTTCTGAAAAATTCAGGGGCGCCAACAATTTTGGCCATGACTCTTCTAATTTTTTTTATTTCGTGTGTATGTATACAGTGGTGTGAAAAACTATTTGCCCCCTTCCTGATTTCTTATTTTTTGCATGTTTGTCACATTTAAATGATTCTGCTCAACAAAAACCGTTAACTATTAGTCAAAGATAACATAATTGAACACAAAGTGCAGTTTTTAAATGAAGGTTTACGTTATTAAGGGAGAAAAAAACTCCAAATCTACATGGCCCTGTGTGAAAAAGTGATTGCCCCCATTGTTAAAAAATAACTGTGGTTTATCACACCTGAGTTCAATTTCTGTAGTCACCCCCAGGCCTGATTACTGCTACTCCTGTTTCAATCAAGAAATCACTTAAATAGGAGCTACCTGACACAGAGAAGTAGACCAAAAGCACCTCAAAAGCTAGACATCATGCCAAGATCCAAAGAAATTCAGGAACAAATGAGAACAAAAGTAATTGAGATCTATCAGTCTGGTAAAGGTTATAAAGCCATTTCTAAAGCTTTGGGACTCCAGCGAACCACAGTGAGAGCCATTATCCACAAATGGCAAAAACATGGAACAGAGACTGGGCAAAAACAGCCTGCATGGCAGATTTCCAAGGTGCAAACCACTTTTAAGCAAAAAGAACATTAAGGCTCGTCTCAATTTTGCTAAAAAAAAACATCTCAATGATTGCCAAGACTTTTGGGAAAATACCTTGTGGACCGACGAGACAAAAGTTGAACTTTTTGGAAGTTGCGTGTCCCGTTACATCTGGCGTAAAAGTAACACAGCATTTCAGAAAAAGAACATCATACCAACAGTAAAATATGGTGGTGGTAGTGTGATGGTCTGGGGTTGTTTTGCTGCTTCAGGACCTGGAAGGCTTGCTGTGATAGATGGAACCATGAATTCTACTGTCTACCACAAAATCCTGAAGGAAAATGTCCGGCCATCTGTTCGTCAACTCAAGCTGAAGCGATCTTGGGTGCTGCAGCAGAACAATGACCCAAAACACACCAGCAAATCCACCTCTGAATGGCTGAAGAAAAACAAAATGAAGACTTTGGAGTGGCCTAGTCAAAGTCCTGACCTGAATCCTATTGAGATGTTGTGGCATGACCTTAAAAAGGCATGACCTTAAAAACCCTCAAATAAAGCTGAATTACAACAATTCTGCAAAGATGAGTGGGCCAAAATTCCTCCAGAGCGCTGTAAAAGACTCGTTGCAAGTTACCGCAAACGCTTGATTGCAGTTATTGCTGCTAAGGGTGGCCCAACCAGTTATTACGTTCAGGGGGCAATTACTTTTTCACACAGGGCCATGTAGGTTTGGATTTTTTTTCTCCCTAAATAATAAAACCCCTCATTTAAAAACTGCATTTTGTGTTTACTTGTGTTATCTTTGACTAATAGTTAAATGTGTTTGATGATCAGAAACATTTTGTGTGACAAACATGCAAAAGAATAAGAAATCAGGAGGGGGGCAAATAGTTTTTCACACCACTGTATATATATATATATATTTTTTTTAAAAAGCTGGCATTTCATTAGATTGTTCATCTTTCTACGAGGAGTGTTCGAGTAAAACTGGGACTGTTGATCACAGTTATGAGAGTAAAAACTTGGGCTCCTTTAATGGCCCAAACATTTGGTAATGACTTGGAGGAAGGTCAGGATTGTACGAGGGATGACAGATGCTTCTCCTAGGTTGGTGACAAGTTATCCATCATTTTCAAAGATCAGGTGCTTCACTTGGTGAATGTTCATGGGAACAACTGCAGTGTGGTCCAAGCCACCACGGCCACAATCGTCATTCATGGACCTACGGCCTTGTATGTCAATCAGCTTTACGCCGTGATCCACAAGAGATTTCTTTGCAAGTCTCGGTTTGACTTGAACATCCCTCATTTGCAGTTTGTGTAATTGTGGGACAATGTGCTCAGCGCCAGCATTTTACTCTGTAGAGATATTATTGCACCTAATGTTCAACAAGTAGAAAATATTGCCAGATCCCCACCCTTATATTTTCAGTAGAGCAGAGCAATGGATACAAAAGGTAAGGAAAAGTTGTCTGGACTTTTGGAATAATGTCCATGCCTTGGAAATCGCACTGTAATTTTTTAATCAATGACAAGAGGTACTGAGTTAAAGTACGATCGACATTCACATATAAAACCATTCCTAGTCACTCCATAGGAACTTTTAAAGCCTTGGACAGTGTAACACTGCTCTGGCAATAATAAGAAGTAGATAGGCCACATATGAGAAATACATTTCAAATTAAGCTTCTATCTTTTTCTCTTGTTCCAACCTTGGTTAAGATATCATGCTGTGTTTCTCTGGGACCTGAGCCCCAAAACTAATACTCGTCTGTATTTGCCAGAGATCAAAGAGGTGCATGTGATCTGCAGTTTCCCCTAGGGCACATCAGATTCTCACAAATTTGACCAAGCAACCAGAGAAAGCATCCAGACAGCCAGTGTTACGGGCATGGACGATTGCAGAGCTAGTGACCGTAAGGGTTTGCAGAAGGTGATTAAGGCCTCTAAGGCCATCCCTGCTATTGCGATCACGGACATCAAAATCACTGGGGAGAGGAGAGGTCTGAAGAGGCTACAGAGGATTATAAAAGACAACACTGACCCAAACTGTGGCCTCTCTGCCCCATATGCCATCTGGCAAACATTACAGAAGCACTCATGGCCTGCAAACATACTACTGTAGCAAACACCATCTTTCCACAAACTGTGAGATCACTGAACCTTCCTCCACAATCATATAACAGTTTTTAATGGTCTTTTACACCACAATTTGAAAACACATTTTGAAAAACCTAGTTCATTTTTATTTTTTTTTGCACTTTTTGTATGCCTTTGCATCTGTTGTTTTTTCAGTCTACTTGGACTAGATTTGCACCAGGATTCTAAACTATAAAGGACTAATTTTACAGACTATGAAAGACAGTTGGAACCATTATTCTCTATCCCTTTCCTCCATCATTGAATTTCATTTATTATTCTTCAGTAAACCTGTGTGGAAAGGTACTGAACACGTGATCTACTAAACACGTGATCAAGCTAAAACTTACTGCCTGATTTCTTAATGTTTCAATAAAACACTGATTTTCTACACACTTGCATGCATGTGTGGATAAACGACAAACATGCCAATTACAAGGCATACAACTTCATTCCTTTATATAATTATTTTGCTAGGATAATGAGACAAAATGTACAGTGATTTGTTGCAACATAAATGTGCAATCATAAATACAGTAAATAACACTACTGTACTGTATATGACCATTGTTATTATTCAACACAGCCTGAACTCTTTTAGGTAAGCTTTCTTGTAATTTCGTAAAGTAGCCTTCAGGAATTGTTCCCCAGGGTTCTTCTAAAGCTCTTCCTTGGATTTGTAGCTGTCTTTTTTTCCTTTCTTTGTCGAAATGATCGCACGTTGCTTCAATATTGAGATCAAGCCTTTGGATGGGGCCAATCCATGACTAATAGTGTTCCATTGTGTTTATTCTATCGAGTGAGGTTTTGACTGCATTGGGTTTTTTGTTTGATCTATTCCTCAAGACTATTTAAAAAAAAAATACTTGTCATTTTTTATGCTTAAAATATGAAGAATTGATGGGTGGACTTTTGCAAAGTACTGTACATTTATTATTGAAGCATTAATACATATATTAAGTGTTTTAGTGTTTCTTGGTCGAGGTCCATTGTACTCAGCTTGAAGCTAATAGAATGGTGTATGCCTTTGAAACACAAAAGCTCTGCAGGGGTTATATGGCACTTTATACTGTACTGTAGCTTGAGATATTCCAGATCGGTCATTTATCTATCACTTAGTTCTTGCTATAATAAAGTATTACTGTATATAGCATTAAAATAAATGTCTGCAAAAATGGAACTGGCTCATACACCGCCGAGTAGAGGTCTGCGGCGCAGGAATAAATTTACAAACAAAACGCGGTAGCGGTCGGAAACTGGTGTCATTTGGATGGGAGCGGGCGGTCTAATAATATACCGTTCACGGCGTCCTTTCTGAACAGCATATCTGGCACATGTAATTTTTGTTTTCAGCTACACATTTCCTAAGCTACCATGTTGACAAAAAATGTCACATTTACTGTATATTTTGAATAAAAATAATAAATATGCTACAATTTTGTACATTGTTTCTACATTTTTCCCCCTGCAACACATTTTCCGTATTAACCATTCTTGACAAGAAGAATAAAAATAAAATATATTTGTAAGGGTTACCCCCTAGAGGGCGCCAAACGCTAGTTCATTTTGTGTTACAGTTTGTTTTTTGTTAGCTCTTACTTCATTTCCCAGTATGCACCTCGGTCAGGTGACGTAGAAGCTCACCTGAACCGAGGGAACCTAATGATGTTTTTGTTCCTATAAATAGCCTGGCTGAACTTCAGTCAGGCGTCTATCTTTTGTTGCTATAGTTATTTTTGTGTTGGTTCTGCTTCTGTTCTTATTTTGTATATAAATAAAGAACCCTTATTCTGAACCGTCAGCTCGCCTCCGCGATCATGCTACGCACATACACCAGACACAGACATAGGGAGAAGCGTGACAGAAAGATAGACTGTCCAAGTGGCATGGCGGAGGATTTCCCCCTAAACAATTTTTGGGGGGGCACTAGTACGATCTCGCCCGAGCTGGCGGACCGGCTGGAGGAAAGCGAGGAAGAGAGATATCACGGCTGGGATTATTGTTGGCTGGAGGACGGCAAGGTGGACATGTTTCGGAGCTGGGAATACAGCCGGCTAGCTGAACAGGAGCACTTGCGGGAGAGCAGCGAGGAGAGAGAGAGAGAGGCACCACAGAGCTGGGAGGACTGCAGGCTCGCCATTAGGCAGACGCCATTCGGGAGCGACGCAACACGGGGTCACGTGGTTCCCCGCACCGGCCGGAAGAGAAGGGCCAAGAAGGCCAAGTACGGCGGTGACACGGGGGAAATAAAACCCCAGGCGGAGCAGCAGAGGAAAGAGGAGAATGAGCTCACGTGGTGGATTCCGGATCCGGAGCGAGTGCGAGACATGCGGGAGCAGGTGAATGAGCTCCAGCGCATGATCCTCTACTTCCGAGAGAGCCATGCTACAGGCTCTGAGCTCCGAGAGAGCCATGCTACAGGCTCTGAGCTCCGAATGAGCCCCGCGGCAGGTTCTGAGCTTCCTCTTCCCCCGCCTGCGCTCTTCAACACGCAGCAGACGGCGCGTCCGGTATCAGCGCTGAACAGCGAGGAAGAGGAGTTTCTTCCCCGCCGCCTGTGCTCGACATAGAGGATTACGAGCAGTGGTAGCGCAGCCAGGACAAAGCACTTCCTCTTCCGCCGCCTCCTGTGCTCAATGCGGGGAATCACGAGCCGACGCTTGACAGCGAGCGAGCTCTTCAGCTGCCACCGAGTCGCACTAACGCTCTGACGCTGGAGAGCATCGTCCTTCCGCCGCCTCCCGGCTTCGGGGACGTATCAGCTGAGTGGCCGCCGTCGAGCTCAGTGCCAGCGCCGCCGTCGAGCTCAGTGCCAGCGCCGCCGTCGAGCTCAGTGCCAGCGCCGCCGTCGAGCTCAGTGCCAGCGCCGCCGTCGAGCTCAGCGCCAGCTCCGCTGCAGCCAGCCAGCACATCTCCAGCTCCGCTGCAGCCGGCCAGCACGTCTCCAGCTCCGCTGCAGCCGCCCAGCACGTCTCCAGCTCCGCTGCAGCCGCCCAGCACGTCTCCAGCTCCGCTGCAGCCGCCCAGCACGTCTCCAGCTCCGCTGCAGCCGCCCAGCACGTCGCCAGCTCCGCCACCCAGCCTCCAGGTCGCAAAGAAGAAGGTAGAACATTGGGGTGGGTGTCCTGGGCCTCCGGTGATGCTCCGGAGGAGCATTTTTGAAGGGGGGGTGATGTAAGGGTTACCCCCTAGAGGGCGCCAAACGCCCGTTTATTTTGTGTTACAGTTTGTTTTTTGTTAGCTCTTACTTCATTTCCCATGAGGGAAACCGAGGGAACCTAATGATGTTTTTGTTCCTATAAATAGCATGGCTGAACTTCAGTCAGGCGTCTATCTTTTGTTGCTATACTTATGTTTGTGTTGGTTCTGCTTCTGTTCTTATTTTGTATATAAATAAAGAACCCTTATTCTGAACCGTCAGCTTGCCTCCGCGATCATGCTACGCACATACACCCGACACAGACATAGGGAGAAGCGTGATAATATTGTTGTACAACCTACAGTTTTTTTGTTATCCCTCTCTTTCGGTTTAAATGTGAGATTCTGGAAACACATAGACATTTAGCGGGGAGAGGTCGGGTCAGGAAGGAAATTATTCTAAGCGGGCCGCGTGTGAACAAAGAGTGATATACTGTATAGCGGGAGCGGGTGGGTGCGAGATAAAACCTCATGGGAGCGGGCGGGAGCGGGACTAAAAAAACTCTATGCCGAGGCCATTCTCCCATCAAGGTGAAGAATATCATGTGCCGATTCGCTATGATGCTATTCGACCACGTCTTTTCAAACTGCTACTCACACAATGTTGATGATGGCATAAGAAACTCAGAGAAAAGAGTGCTCTGCCCCTTCTGCTTGCTTGATTGGCTACTGTCACTTTGATTGATGGGTGTAAAGACCTCGCAGCTTAGGTTGGCAGTACTGTAGCATCATGTGGGAATCAAGTTTGAGATCTCCAGAGGATACGGTGAACACATTTCCATTGTGCCACTTGGGAGCGTATAATTTTTTTTATCTTTAATATTTTTATGCAGTTGAAATACAGAATGTACAGTATATACACAGAACAAAGTATATCAAAAAGTGCACTTTATATGATTTGATAAACCCATTTGATCAGTCAAAGGTTATATTTTTAGTCTTTTTACGCACAAGTAGGATATGAATTATTTTCCAGAATTATGGGATTTTAGGGAATATCACGTGTATGAACTAATCTGTTCTAACAGAACTTGATAAACAGTAGCCAACATGTTTAGAGTTCTACTTTGGGTTTGTAAGTTTTTAACTCTGCTGTATAAGTAATAATACGTTTTATTATAATAATAATAATTATTATTATTATTATTATTATGTAATGTAACTCTTAATACCTCATTTCATTCCACATTATGCCAAAAGCTGACTTTATGAGTTTGAGTCAATAATAAAATAAAACAGGAAACAGTTCATGATCAGGTTTTTATTCATTGTGTTTATGAAGTTTTTTAATGTCCCTTGTTATACATACTTTGTGGTTGAGTAAAACTCTCACTTCATTGGGACTGTAAAACTGTTCATTGAGACAGACGAAGAAGTGTGATCTGACATCAATGTCTGTTTCGAGATAATATGTGGTCTTTGTATTCTCCTTCGGTCTTGGTGAGTTTCCTTCGGGTACTCCAGTTTCCTCCCACAGTGCAAAGACATGCAGATTATGCCAATATGTAGATTATTCTAAATGGTGTTCCCAACATGTGAATGTTGTCCTACCACGCTTGGAATAATGGGAATAAATACAATGGTCCCCATTAACCTTCACGGTCCTTAGTTGGACTACAGAGATTCCTAGATGGATATTCTGCTTCACAGGAGTCTTTATTCCTTTTTTAATAATAGTGTTTGGTTTCCTCTTGCAAATAGTTGCAACCACTGAACTGTTACTGTTCACCAACAGGTCAATAAATCCGTTCAGCTTGATGTCAGAATCTGCTAGTAGCACTGTTCCCCTAAGGACCATAGTTCCTTAAAATATAAGTGTTTTTCGCAGTGTTCACTCAAATTCTAACAGTGCATAGAGCTTATGCAGCATGTTCACCAAAGACCTCACATTCATCATAACAATTGTCGGGAGGAAATATTTTAAAACTTCTTTTCGTTGCATTCCCTGCTTTGACTTCAGCACTAAGCACACAGTTCCAGTTCAGTTCTCCTCAAATGTAACATTTCACTTCAGCCTTTCAAACCATAGACCATGCACATACAGTACAGTACTTTGCAAACTATTGAGGCACACCTCATTTCTTTACAGCTTGCTTCAGAAGAGGAGTAGTCTCGAGGAGTAGTTCTCTAGTTTTTGCTTGTTAAGCCAAAAAGTGATCTATGGATCATCCAAGCATAAAAACATTTAATTTAAGGCATAAACCAGTGAGAAACAGGTGCAGATGATAACAGTTGATCAGGCCGGTGATTAGTATACTGATGATGCTGAATGTTGAGTGGTTGGAACAAACGAGAGGGGAAATGAGTTTGCTGATGAAATTGTTACATAAGTTTTATCTTTAGTCATCTTGCAGCCTCTGACTAAAGCATTTGTTCTAATTCCTTTAATTAAATTTCCACCACTCTCTCACTTTTACTCATTCTCTATACCTCGTATCCTATACAGGGTCAAAGGAGCCGTGGAGACTATCCAAGGGACTCAAAGCACTAGGCAGGATACACCATGGATGGGGTGCCAATACATCACATGGCACACATACAACAGAAATGGAATTTGGAAGCAGGAATCAAACCCTAAACTCTGGACATGTCAGGCCATAGGGCTATCCACTCTACTTCTTAATCTACATCATTTAATTTAGTTTTTTTTATCTACTGTGTCTATCTACAAAAGGACAGAACAATAATGTCTTCCTTCCTTCTTTCTTTCCCTGCTTCCTCAGCTTAGGGGACAATGTGTTCAGCCACACAACTCTACTAGCTCAAGCATGTACCTTTTCCATTCAATACAAATATGTTTTAGCATTTTCCCACCTGTGGATCTCATATCAAAACACTGAAATTGCAGACTGAATAATTTAACTTTACAGCCAGCAAGAGACAAATTAAAAGGTACTAGAAATAGAGGTAGGGTTGAACTGAATTTTATTGAATTTAATTGAATTAATTTTTCACTAATGGTCCTTTAAAGTGAAATGATACAACAATACAGATTTTCCCTACAGTTACAATGGTTTGGAGATATGCACAAAAAAGAACTATCAGTGAATATTGATTGTTTGTGATATATCATTTACTATGATATAAATTTATAAGATTACTTCATATTATACTGTCGTATTATACTGTGGCGTGGGAGGGGCGGCGGCTGGTTCTTGAAGTGAATGTGTTATAAATAAACTTCTCCCAGCCATCGCATTGGGCAGCAAGTTAGCTCACTCGTCTCTCCAACATCCTTTCC
This sequence comes from Channallabes apus, assembly GCA_030522415.1. Lineage (NCBI taxonomy): Eukaryota > Metazoa > Chordata > Actinopteri > Siluriformes > Clariidae > Channallabes > Channallabes apus. Next base: position 24,079,319 of record CM060105.1, on the reverse strand, counting down.
AGTGGTAAAATGCTACATTGGTGTCAGAAGTGGGATGGAGATCAGCGAGTTCGAAAGCACTATCGAGGACCTACAGAAGATCCAAGTAGGCCGCCGAGTAGCAGAGCAAGTATGTAAGGAGCATTTTCCTGACGGAGCTAGCACGAGCAAAGAAAAGGGACCGGAGCGGCGAGGCGAAAATCCCGGCGTTTGATCTCGGGGCGGAGCCCAACGTCGTTCAAGGTCCAGAGGTGGATTCTGGAGAGGACTCGTTCCGTGCGCCGTCAGCCGGCGAGGCGATGTGCAACTGCGCCTTCCCTCCTACAACGGCGCCGTCGAACCCAACGCGTTCTTCGCGCAAGTAGAGCTAGCCGCCGACTTTGCGGGCTGGTCCCCAATGGAAACCGTGGTCAGAGTAGCACTCTCGCTGGAAGGCGAAGCGCTGCGGGCGCTGGAAGACCTCAGGGCCGGTGAACGGAAGGAATGGACGAAGCTATGAGAGTCGCTCTGTTTCCGGTTCGGCACTAGTGACCGCCAAGAGACAGCGTGCGAGGAGCTAGCCGTCCGTGAGTGGCACGCTTCAGAACAACTTGGTGCATTCGCCATGGATCAAAGGTGCCTCGCGCGCCGGGACTACCCAGAATTCGAACCCGATAAACAGGAAGAGCTAGCTCGTTGCGCATTTCTCCGAGGACCGGCTCCGCGAGCACATCAGGTTAGCAGCACTGGTTTCCCTTGCCGAACCACTACGTGAGGAGGAGCGCGCTGAACCCATAATGGTGGGACATCACGGCGAAAGAGCCGAGAGACCTCCCACAGCTAGGGGGCTCGGTTAACCTAGCCGGGGACAGGGCTACCCGTCACGGTTAGGCAACGAACAAGCCACCGAGGCTTCGCGGTGGCACCGAGGCCCGGGACCTCAGGAATACCATTGCAACGTTATCAGGCCTGAGGACAGCGTACCCCAGCAGCCATTAAACTAGCTCCAGGGGGCGCCGAGGGGAAGCCGCCTCCCACAACCGTCTTAACTTCCCCAACCAGTGGATTCAACTTTCGGTCAGGGCGTTTAGGAAATCGCGCAGGAATCTACGTGAACTGCATGCTGGACGATGTCTTACTACGGGCGCTCGTGGACACCGGCTCCACTGTTTCGCTGTTGCGCTGTGGATTATTGGGACCAAGCGAGCGCATTTGCAGACTGCCTGATCCAGCCTTCAATGTTCGCACCGTTTCGGGGAGCTACGTGGACATACGGGCGTGTCGCACGGTGGGGGTGAAAATAGGTGAGCGGGTTCATTCACATGAATTCTTTGTGGGGGATGTTGAGGACGACTGCATTCTGGGGTTGGACATTTTGGAAAAATGGGGTGCGGTGCTAGATTTAAATGATGGAACTCTGCGTGGTAACTTCGGGTTAGCCAGGTTGCTAGTACCTAAACCCCCGCCGGATGTAAATGTACAGTAAACGCCATGTAAACACTTGGTCGCGAACCGACCGAGTATACTGGGCGAGCTTTTGCAGCGTAGTAGCATGGGGTTGAGCCAAACACAGACCGATGCTCCACGAATTTGCAGATATTTTTCCGGTAGATTAGCATGAGATGAGCGCGAGTGAACCCATACCAATCTAGTGCAACACACGATCGATACGTGGTAGCGTAGCTCCGGTTCGGCTACGTCCGAGACGCCTTCCATTAGCTAAACGAGCTATCGCCAAAAAGAGGCTGCGTGAGATGGCCGATTCTGGCGTCATTGAGCCGGCGTCTGGACCGTGGTCTTCACCGGTTTTGCTCGTGCGGAAAAAAGACGATTCTTGGCGGTTTTGTTTAGCTCGTTAGATCTGCGTAGCGGGTACTGGCAAGTAGAGCTCGCCCCGGAAGACCGACCTAAAACCGCGTTCTCGATCGGGCAAGGGCTATGGCAATTTCGGCGTATGCCTTTCTGTCTATGTAACGCTCCAGCCACGTTTGAGCAGTTGATGGAGAAAGTGCTGGTAGATATTCCTCGCAACCGTTGTGTCGTCTATCTGGACGATTTACTGGTACACGGCAAGGAGTATGAGGCCTCGCTAGCTAACCTACGAGAGGTATTTCTGGCTATCCGGCGGGCGAACTTGCGGCTTAATCCTGGGAAGTGCCAGCTGTTGCGGCAAGAGACCGCTTTTCTGGGTCACATAATCAGTGCTAAAGGGATTGCTACCGATCCAGCCAAAATCGCTGTGGTACAGAATTGGCCCGAACCGGTAAACGTGTCGCAGCTACATACCTTCCTACAGTAGGCTTAGCCTCTTACTACCGACGGTTCGTGAAAAACTTTTCCACGATCGCAAGCCTGCTGCATGGGTTAACGAAAAAGAACCAGCCGTTTCGCTGGGACATTGCACATGCGCGTGCGTTCACTCAGTTGCGTCACGCTTTGGTCACGTGTCCCGTTCTTGATTATCCAGATGCATCGCGCGTGTTCATCCTTGACATGGACGCGAGCGATGTAGGGCTGGGAGCTGTACTGTCACAGGTTTCCGATAACCAAGAGCATGTTGTGGCTTATTTCAGTCGCGTGTTGGCTGGACCCGAGAGGAATTAATGCGTCACGCGACGCGAGCTCTTAGCGGTTGTCGCGGCTTTAAAACATTTCCGGGCATACTTATACTGTACGGGCAACCCTTCTTGCTACGGACTGATCACGCTTCGCTAGTTTGGCTGTTCAGTTTTAAGGAGCCCGAGGGGCAGTTAGCGCGTTGGCTTGAGTGCCTACAAGATTACAGCTTCACTATTCAACACCGAGGCGGGAAGCTACACGCTAACGTCGACGCTTTATCCCGCCGGCCATGCAGCAAAGAGTATTGTCGGTACTGCTAGCGGGTCGAGGAGCGTGTGTGCGGTTGTGATGTAGACCAACCTCCGAAACCACCGAGCCGAACATCCCCCCTGTTCAATCCTCCGGACCCCCCGGGGGTGATCAGCCGACCGAGCCGGCATGCAGCCGGGTTACTGTCTCGTCTAGGGCCTCGTCCACAGTCACTTCGCCTGTGCCACAACTGGACAATGATCAGTTCGCTGCCGAGCAGGAGAGTGACCCAGTTCTGCATCATGTACTTAGGTTGGGTTAAAGCGGGCCTGATCGTGATCGCTCATCTGGGGCTAGAGGCAAAGGCTCTCCACTCAGGAGTTTACCCGCCTAGCATTGCGGGAAGGTTTACTCTACCGCCGCTGGGAAAGGCCTTGCGATGCTGGTGAATGTTTTCAGCTGCTAGTAGCGAGGACTTTGCGGGCGCTTGTGCTGGGGATGGTTCATGGGCATGCAGGTTCAGGACACTTCAGTGTAACCAAAACTTTGCGGCGGTTGCGCGCTCGCTTCTACTGGCCGGGCTGTCATACTGATAGTGAACTCTTTGTTCACAGATGCGACTCATGCACAGCGAAGAAGGGCCCTACCCAGCGCTCGCAAGCACCGCTGCAGGACTTTCGGGTGGGGGCACCTATGGAGTGTATGGGCGTGGACATTCTTGGCCCGTTTCCCATTTCCGATCGCGGTAACCGTTATGTACTGGTAGCCATGGATTAGTTCACGAAATGGCCGGAGGCTTTTGCTGTGCCTGACCAGAGCGCTTCCACCACGGCTCGAGTGCTGGTGGATGAGGTGTTCAGCCGATTCGGCGCTCCGGAGCAGTTACACAGCGATCAGGGGTGCAACTTCGAGGCGGAGGTGTTTGCGGCGGTGTGCGAGCGCCTCGGGGTGAAAAAGACCCGCACCACGCCCCTTAATCCGCAAAGTGACGGCCTCGTGGAACGCTTTAATCGGACGCTCACCACACAACTAACCATGCTTATTAGTGATCGGCATCGCAATTGGGACAACCATTTGCCTCTCGTGCTCTGGGCATATCGCACCACAGTGCAAGAGTCATCACACTTAACGCCAGCTGCTCTAATGTTTGGACGCGAGCTGCGCACTCCAGTGGACCTTGTTTTCGGACCACCTCCTCAACTGGATTTGCCCACGAAGCGTAAACACACCGGTGTTAAGCAGCGCCATGTTTATGACAATCACAGCCGGGGGCGAGACTTTGTTACTGGAGAGTAGGTATGGGTGTATTCCCCCGGAAGGAAGAGGTGGGGGCAGTGTGGCGTGGGCGGGGTGGTGGCTGGTGACCGTCATGCTTTGCGCCAGGATCTATTTTCTTTTGTGTTCACCCTGTTTGGGAAGTATAGTTAAGTTGGCGGGTTTCGGCTATTTTGTGTGTTGAATGTTATGCTCCTTCATGCTAACCTCTTGCTCAGTTCATGCTAAATGCTAAATTGCATGGTTCTTGAAGTGAATGTGTTGTAAATAAATTTCTCCCAGCCATCGCATTGGGCAGCAAGTTAGCTCACTCGTCTCTCCAACATCCTTTCCAGCGGTAAAACGCTACAATACTTTAAGTTAAACAGATAAATCTGGCCTCCTCTTTCCAGCTGCATAAATGTGTTAAAGTTTAACTAAAACAAGTCAACCTTCCTCAAACACACACACAATGGAAAACTGTGAATTGCATTTTTTTTTAAAAACACTGTATAAAATCTGAAAATTTAGTCTTTTCATGGTCCATATTTTAATGCATTTGCCACTGAAGGTGTAAATGACATGAACATTGATGCATTATACAGATTATATGCTGTACATGGATAATGACGGCTAATCTTGAAAAAACCTTTTCATTATAAAATCCAAGCTGTGTAAAACAGTTATCAGGTAACATCAGGCAATATAATACAAGCTTTTTAAAGGGACTTTGAGGCTTAGGTCTTACAGTAGTTATTTGTACTGGGTGGCAAATTATACTATTCATTCGCCATAACTTTGCCTAATGTTTTGCACTTTTACAAACACCTTCAATCTGCAAATTCTAAATAAATGCTAAACATGTCCTATCTTTTGAAAAATGTGTAGACACTATTAGTCAATCCACTTATGTATAGTATTTCTTGTGGGTACTGAGTTTTCACATTATTACACAGGATATCAGGACATTAGCTGTAGAACAACAATTACACTCGTGCAGATGATATGAAGAACTGCCAGGGAAGTTTTTATTTTTTAGAACTAGTACAGTTTTCTTGCTAAAGATCAATAGCAAGTAATTACTTTGTCACCGTGACTCCACATGGGCAGACTATGAAAGGTCCCCACTATGTCACTCTGATCTTTAGCTTCACCCTCTTGGCCTAGCAGTCTTCATTCTGAACCACCATACAGTACAGGTTTCCTTGAGAACTAGCAGAGGTCCTAGCAAGGTCACCTCAAGGATTTATAATATATCATAACAGAGGACCCTGCCAGACAGTGACAGCACTCATTTATAGTGCTCATACTGTAGTTTATTGGGAAAAAGCAAAAGTACCCATTGTAGAAATAGTTACAGTAAAAGCTTTAATGTAATCAGTGATGTTGTTGGTCTTTCGGCTGCTCCCAGCAAGGGGTCACCACAGCAGATCATCAAGTCCGCACATACAAGATTTACGCTTCCTGACACAACCCTCCCATTTAATTCAGGCTTGGGATCAGCACGTTATCCAGGGGCTGGGCTTTGGGCACTGGCTGGGAATCAAACCTGGGCCTTTCACAAGGCAGGCAAAACCTACCACTGAGACATCAATGCCCAATCTTTCATTATTTAAATTATTTCAAAGCAGATTTGACCCTGTCCAGGGTGTACCCCGCCTAGTGCCCGAAGTCTCCTGGGATAGGCTCCAGGTCCCCCGCGACCCTGAACACAGGATTAAGCGGTATAGAAGATGAATGAATGAATGAAAGCAGATTTGATTGAAGCCCATATACATACAGATATCTACAATAAGTACTACAAAAGTTTCATAAAATTCTGTCCATCAGTTTATTTAAGACACGCCCACTAGTCAAAACTTGCGGATACTAATCTGGCACATAACTGCTCATAACTTCACTTCTCCTCAACACTGATTTTATTTATGGCCGAGGTTTAACTTCGGGCAAGTACCTAAGGACTGGCAAAGTTTCATCACATTCTATCCAGCCAGTTTTGTGTGATGCCGAGACCAAAATCTGGCAGGACAGACATACAGACTTACAGACATACAGTTTCAAGTCCTTCAACGTGTGAAATGTAAAGATATCATTGAATGAGCGAGTTCTGACCAACGTACAGACAAAACCATTCTTTTATTTATATGGATCATAAGTAGTCACGGTCGTGATTTCCAACTGAAGATGAGAGTCAACGTGAAAAGGCAGTCTATTGAGGATTTAAAAATAAAACGTTTGAAAAGTCTAATATTCTTGTTCACCGAGGTTACAATGCAGAAGCTGTTGAAATTGTTTTCCACAAAGGATAGCAGTAGTTCAATGTGTTCTTTACTGAGAATAAATTCACTGATACTGTTCTGAAACTTTACTCTATTCGGAGTGAGAATTACTTAAACTCACCACAGTGCACCCTGGGTACAAAGAAACATTGTTCGTTCTTCACAAAAGAGAGAGGGGCTTCAGTCGATTAAGGTGAAAGAAAATGTATTTGCTTGAAATGAATAAATCTTTTTGACTTACCAAGTTATGAGCAGCATGTACAGAACTCAGAGCTTGTGTGTACAATAAACCTGGTCTGCTGTGAAGACCAATTATTATAAGATGGATCTTCTGCACAGTGATTTCTGCAGCAGCTCTGGTCTGGTGGACATTAAGGGCCTGTTAGTAACATTAACAAAATCCAGAGCCATGGCCTGTTTGGTTATTATATTTACATTTAGGCATTTGGTAGATGATCTTATTCAATTCAATTCAATTTTATTTGTATAACGCTTTTAACAATTGACATTGTCTCAAAACAGCTTTACACAATCAAAAGAATTATTTAAGTTTGTATGGAATGTGAATGTGTATGAATCAAAATGTTCAGATATTCCCTAGTGAGCAAGCCCGAGGGCGACAGTGGCAAGGAAAAACTCCCTCAGATGGTAATAGGAAGAAACCTTGAGAGGAACCAGACTCAACAGGGAACCCATCCTCATCTGGGTGAAACAGGTAGCAGGAAATTATCTGCATTTATACAGTGTTAAGTGTTAGGTTCAGCTATAATAGTTGATGTTAATTGATATAATAGTTGATGTAATAGTTGAGTCCAGTAGTTATTGGAGACTCAGATAGACTTGTAGAAAGTTCCAGTCCTGAACTATCAAATTGTCAAGTCCTCAGAGAAACAGCTGACAACACCAGTCGAGGCCAGAACCATCTTCTAAGTAGATAGAATCATGCCCAGACACCAGACGCATCCCAAAGAGACACACGGGGCATCCATGCGACGAGACCTCCAACCAGAAACGGGGCACCAGGATGGATCAGACAGGTCCGGAGGGCAGAGGGAGTCTGGATCACTGGCAGCTCAGGAATGACATGTGTAGCTCGACAGAGAGAGAGAAAGAGTGAAAGGGGGAGACAGGGGGAGAGAGGAAAGAGAAAGAGGGGGAGAAAGAGAAGAGGAGGAGAGATTGCAATTAGGTATGGTCACAGTCACAATGTATAATGTGAATGTATATTTACTGTAGAGTGCATGCAGGGACTCCGGCAGGACTAACTATGACAGCACAACTAAAAGGGAGAGCCAGAAGGAAACACAAACATGAGGGCTCCCTGAGATGTAAAGCAAACAATCACCTCACCGTCAACAAACCTGAGTGATCAAATGAGAGTGAGGAAGACAGCATCTAAACATACCAGTTCACCATGATACTCTACGTCCATGAGTCCCCCAGATCTGCTCCTTTACCTTATGGCAAATCTATTTATAAAAATGCTTGGCTAAATAAATAGGTTTTAGCCTAGACTTAAACACTGAGACTGTGTCTGAGTCCCGAACACTATTTGGAAGACTATTCCATTATTTTGGGGCTTTGTAAGAAAAAGCTCTGCCCCCAGCTGTAGTTTTCATAATACGCGGTACTGACAAGCAGCCTGCATCCTTTGACCGAAGTAGGCGTGGCGGATCGTAAGACACTAGCAGTTCGCTCAGATACTGCGGCGCGAGACCATTTTATGCTTTATATGTCAAGAGTAGTATTTTAAAATCACTGCGAAATTTCACAGGGAGCCAATGTAGTGAAGATAGGATAGGGGTGATGTGCTCATATCTTCTGGTTCTAGTGAGGACTCTCGCTGCTGCATTCTGGACTAGCTGAAGCTTGTTTATGCACCTAACTGAACAACCAGACAGTAAGGCATTACAATAGTCCAACCTAGAAGTGATAAAAGCATGAACTAGTTTTTCTGCATCGTTTAGCGACAATATATTTCTTATCTTGGCAATATTTCTGAGGTGAAAGAATGCTATCCTGGTGATATTATCTACATGAGCTTCAAATGAAAGGCTGGAATCTATAATCATGCCGAGGTCTTTTACTGTTGCACTTGATGGAACAGAAAGGCCATCTAAAGTTACGGTGTGATCTAAGATTTTACTTCTAGCTGTATGCGGTCCTTCTGTCTTATCCGGATTAAGCAGAAGGAAGTTAATTAGCATCCAATTTCTTATGTCCTGCACACATTGCTCAACTTTAGTAAGATGGTTTTCTCATCAGGTTTTGTTGAGACGTATACTGTAGCTGTGTGTCGTCAGCATAACAATGAAAACTAATACCATGCTTACGGATTATGTTGCCCAGAGGAAGCATGTAAAGAGAAAAAGCAGTGGGCCTAAAACTGAACCCTGCGGAACGTCAAACTCCACTAGAGAACATGCAGAATAATCACCATTTAAGTCTACATACTGATAACGATCAGTCAAATAGGATCTGAGCCAGGAGAGGGCTGTACCCTTAATTCCTACTACATTTTCTAATCTGTGAAGAAGAATAGCATGATCAATGATGTCAAAAGCTGCACTGAGGTCGAGTAATACAAGCATAGTTACACAACCCTGATCAGAGGCCAATAGAAGGTCATTTACTACTTTAACAAGTGCTGTTTCTGTGCTGTGATGAGGCCTAAATCCTGACTGATACAGTTCATGTATGCCATTTCTATGTAGATATGAGCATAGCTGCTCCGCTACTATCTTTTCCAGAATCTTAGAGATAAAGGGGAGGTTTGATATTGGCCTGTAATTGGACAGCTGACAGGGGTTGAGGTCAGGTTTCTTAATTATTGGTTTGATAACTGCTAATTTAAAAGATTTTGGAACATAACCAATGCTGAGTGAGGAATTAATTATTCTCAACAGCGGTTCTGTTATTACTGGTACTATCTGTTTAAGAAAATGTGTCAGTATAGGATCTAATATACAGGTTGATGAATTTGCAGAAGAGATGAGTGAAATTAGTTAATTCTCTTCAAGGGGAGTAAAGTATTCTAGGTTTGAATCTGACATGGCTAGGTTAACATCTGTATCAATTATATTGTTCGGTTTCAAAGCCTCAATTTTATGCCTGATATTTACAATTTTATTATTAAAAAAGTTCATGAAGTCCTCACTATTGCATGATGTTGTTGTGGAGATTTCTGTAGTGGTCTTATTTCTGGTTCATTTGGCTATGGTATTAAATAAAAATCTAGGATTATTTTTATTTTCTTCTATAAGAGTGGAGCGATACGTTGATCTAGCTACACTAAGAGCTTTCCTATAGTTCAGGATGCTCTCTTTCCATGCTATTTGAAATACTAACAATTTAGTTTGACGCCATTTACGCTCTAATTTCCGAGCGGTCTGATTTAAAGTGCGCGTGTGATCGTTATACCAGGGAGCGAGTTTCTTATCTCTAATAATTTTTCTTTTAGCTGGAGCTACATTATCTAAGGTACAGTACAACGAAATGTCGACTCCAAATATTCAGTCGCCTGATCGAGTTCTGTGGGGTCAGACGGTGACCTCATCGAAGTTGGTAACTCTGGGAGATTACTGATAAAACTCTGTTTGGTAGTTGATGTGAAAGTACGTTTAATACGGTAGCGCGGTGCTGTGCGTACATTATCACTGTGACACACTTGAATGGAGACAAGATAGTGATCTGAGATAATTTCAGACAGTGGAATTTTGAATACATTTCTTATACTTAATCCGAAAAATATTATTAAGTCTAAAGTGTGACCTGCTTTATGAGTGGGTCCTACTACACACTGATTTACGCCTACGACTTTCTTATCCAGAGCGACTTACATTTTTTATCTCATTATACATCTGAGCAGTTGAGGGCCTTGCTCAAGGGCCCAACAGTGGCAACTTGGTGGTTGTGGGGTTTGAACCTGGGATTTTTTTTTTTATCTTCCAAACCGTAGTCCAATGCCTTAACCACTGAGGTACCCCTGGCCCCGTTATATGATTATCAACAACATTGGTTGCATAATCATTCCGTCACAATGCAATACTGTCTCTAACCATGACTGTAGAAATGCCTGCAGATTTAGATTGAGGTTTAGGGATGTCCTGTACTCCAGATCTTGTTTATTCACCATTTGCATTTGGTATGCATTTCAAGGAGACATTTAAGGCAATTAGATGTCTAATGTAGAATGTGACAAATTCAGAATCAGAAACAATCTTGAAAAGAACTAAGCAACATTATGATCTGGTCCCTGTTGTCAGCAAATGAAAATGTCAATCTTGGTAGCCGATGATCTGATGTTATGGGAAAATAAAAGCTTCAGTTGAAGAAGTAAAAATCAGCCCACTATCAGTTCCCAGAGATCACGCCAGGATCGTGGTGAATCACTGATGAATCATGCTGTGGAGGTTTGGTCGTGCCCTACTCTGGCATGAAACTGCCCCTGTGTTCAAAGTGGTCCTGGCAGCAGATACTGTACATGTTCCTTGTTCTAGCCTTTGTTACGTGTCCTATCTTCAAATTCAAAATTGATTAATCACAAGGAAAATCGTGCAGTAAAATGCTTGACATGACCAGGAAAATGAAAGTAGAAAAGAAAAGTTAAAGAAAATAAAATTCATGATAAAAAATTATACCAAATAAACCAAATTACTTTTTTTTTTGTTACTGGTCATATACTGTATAGTGTGTGGTGGTGCTAATACCACTCACTCACTCATCATCTATACTGCTTTAAATTCAAATTTTATTAGTCACATACACAATCATACACAGTATAATATGCAGTGAAATGCTTTTATACGACCGCCAGTGACCTTAAAAAAAAATAAAATAAAATCTTGTACGTAAAATAAATAATCAATAAAAGGAAATACTAAGGAAATAATTTTAACTAGTAAAATTTGTAAAATGAACTGTGCATAAGGGCATAATAAAATATTGCAAAAATATAGAAATATGGTATTAAAGTGTCAGTGGTTGTGCAAATATGCATGAAAGGTGACATGTGCAATTGTCCAGATGTATGAGTATTTAGTGCAAGTGTGTATGAATGTGTCCATGATTGTCCAGTCAGTGTTGTGAGCTTAAAAGATGTTATTAGTCCTGTGTGGAGTTTACATTGTGTACTGGGTCCCAGGGGACTGGAGCCTATCCTAGGAGACTTGACATGAAGCAGGGTACCCTCTGCACAAGTTGTCAATCCATTGCAGAGCACACACACACACACACACATTCATTCACACACTACAGGAAATTTGGAAATGGCAATTAGTCTGCATGTCTGCATGTCTTTGGACTGTGGGAGAAACCAGGGTACCTGAAGGAAACCCACCAAGCACATGGAGAACATGCAAACTCCAAGCACACCGAGACGGGAATCGAACCCGGACCCTGGAGGTGCATGGCCTCTGATTGAAGAAGACCTATCTAGGTGCTAGCATTAGGTGGAACAGGGGTTTTAATCTTCGCGATGCACTTTACATGCCATTCAACGGAGGAACTTGGGATCTTATTTGGCTTGACTCAGATGTATATTGTCATGGTTCTTACAGTATGAACAGCTGCAGAATCTTTTCCCTACTTCATCTGCTACTTTAAAATTATCTCATTTAGGGCCAATGGTCAAATGTCGCCTGATTAATGAGGTAACCTGCACTCACCAGAGTATCTTACAGTATGCTTTTGTTCCCCTGCAGAACAAAATTTGATGCTACCAGTACCCCTGGTCTTAAGGCTTTTGCATTTGCTCCTAAATTCATTATGCATGTTCTATTATGAGATCACCAACTTCCATCGAATTTTGATTGAGCATAAGAGCCCTACAGCCTTGTCTACTGATCGCTTCAATCCCTGCTACCACAACGCAGCATCAGATGAAGGTAATTGCCAGCAGGTGTGCTTCTGGTATTGCTATCAACCTTACACTGCAGTTATAAAGCTCATCAATGATGCTATGTTCTCAAATAATCCGGCATTGATCAAGTCCATCATTCATTCATCACGGCATGGAAGAAGAAACAGATCACCATCCTATACTGAAACAAAAGAGGCTTCTTTTTAACAATTCACAACAAATTCTGATAGTTTGAAGTTATTTGAAGTACCATCACTCAAGATGTGGGTTAATACATATTTATTTTATGAATCAGGTTGGAAAATAAGAAATTGAGTTTTATTAGCAAGAAATAAAAGACGAAAAGTTGAGTACAAGTCTTTAATAGGCTATTCACATTGAGCCATGGTCATGAATATTGCTGGTACTTGGAAATACTTGGAAAGAAAACACAAAGAACAACTCATTTCAAAGGAAATGTCCTTGGTGGTCTAAATGCTTTATTATTTTTTAATCATTAAGAAGCATGTTATTTGGTTAGTGTCATATACTGTAAGGCATTGTGTATACAGTCACTGGGTTACACAATCACCTCCACACACTGTAATAATATCATATGTGTAGACTGTACATGGTACACTTGCATTTGACACAAAATAGTGTTTAATTCTGTTTTATAATTAGATTTCTTTTTTTTTTTTTGGATTTGTTTGCCTCACTCTTCATTATAAAAAAAAAAGAAAAAGAAATCTAATATCCCTAATAATTGTCTTGCTGCAATTAACCACTGTTCATGCGGTCATATTATTACACGTTTTGACGCGTGTCTTTAATTTGAATTTTCACTCATAACACGGGTCCGATTATTTCTTTGTCTCTCGTTTATTTTTCCAGTTGTCTTGAGTAAATCCACTGTAGTTACAACAACACAATCGCTGTATCTGTAGGTCACATTTACAACAATATGTTTGCTGTATCTTGTAGCTTACGCTAGATTGCGGTCAAAAGCTTGTGTCTCCACAATTCCGCATCAAAAACTGACCCTTTTCATACAATAGTCAAGCAAATACGTGTAATAGTGGAATGACATCACAGACCAACCTACGATTGTCAAAATGGATGCTTGACTAACAAATTCAAAGCTTATGGCTTATCTAATAAACTTAATGCTTAACTAATGAGTAAAGTAAGATAGAATAAAATAAAATACAATAAAATAAATAAACACAAAAACAAATTCATAACAAATACCAAATGGCTCTTACAACCACACAGAACCATTGGAGAAATCATTTCGTTTTATTCTCTAGACATGTTTAACTTTGTTTACTGACTGTCCACTCAGCCTGCACATTCTCAGTTTACAAGAAATTCAGGTACCAGACAGCACCTGTTTGCACAAAAAGATTAATTTAAGTAACACAATTTTATTTATTTGATTTGCAGCATGTACACCTTAATAATTTTATTCATTTATTATTATTATTTTTGGCATTTTAATTTTCTGCTTAAGGCAACAATAAAAAAAAAAATTCAACACACCTTTAATTTCGATAATTAAATTCCTAATAAGATAAGATAAGATAAGATAAGAGGCACTTTATTTATCCCGAGGGAAATTCTTTTGTCACAAACATGCTCAATGCAGCGAAGGAACATTAAAAATTTAAATATACAGTAAATAATAATAATAATAAAAGCAGTATACATAAGTACATAATACATTCAGGTCAGTTATGTAGATTAAATTAAAAGGAAAGAGAACAAATGTTTTACAGGCTGCAAAGTGCATAAAGATACAATGCAAAATCAGTTGTCGACATAATCCTCATGTATTTGTCCCATGTTATTTGTGACTTTCAAGACTTTCATGATGTCATTCACCTCAGGACTGCATTTATCCCTCACATGGCTAATTGTATTCACCTGCACCTTGTTTAGTTGATTAGTCTCTCTCTCTCTCTCTCTCTCTCTCTCTATATACAGTGGTGTGAAAAACTATTTGCCCCCTTCCTGATTTCTTATTCTTTTGCATGTTTGTCACACTTAAATGTTTCTGCTCATCAAAAACCGTTAACTATTAGTCAAAGATAACATAATTGAACACAAAATGCAGTTTTTAAATGAAGGTTTACGTTATTAAGGGAGAAAAAAAACTCCAAATCTACATGGCCCTGTGTGAAAAAGTGATTGCCCCCCTTGTTAAAAAATAACTTACCTGTGGTTTATCATACCTGAGTTCAATTTCTGTAGTCACCCCCAGGCCTGATTACTGCCACACCTGTTTCAATCAAGAAATCACTTAAATAGGAGCTACCTGACACAGAGAAGTAGACCAAAAGCACCTCAAAAACTAGACATCATGCCAAGATCCAAAGAAATTCAGGAACAAATGAGAACAAAAGTAATTGAGATCTATCAGTCTGGTAAAGGTTATAAAGCCATTTCTAAAGCTTTGGGACTCCAGCGAACCACAGTGAGAGCCATTATCCACAAATGGCAAAAACATGGAACAGTGGTGAACCTTCCCAGGAGTGGCCGGCCGACCAAAATTACCCCAAGAGCGCAGAGACAACTCATCCGAGAGGCCACAAAAGACCCCAGGACAACATCTAAAGAACTGCAGGCCTCACTTGCCTCAATTAAGGTCAGTGTTCACGACGCCGCCATAAGAAAGAGACTGGGCAAAAACGGCCTGCATGGCAGATTTCCAAGGCGCAAACCACTTTTAAGCAAAAAGAACATTAAGGCTCATCTCAATTTTGCTAAAAAACATCTCAATGATTGGCAAGACTTTTGGGAAAATACCTTGTGGACTGACGAGACAAAAGTTGAACCTTTTGGAAGGTGCGTGTCCCGTTACATCTGGCGTAAAAGTAACACAGCATTTCAGAAAAAGAACATCATACCAACAGTAAAATATGGTGGTGGTAGTGTGATGGTCCGGGGTTGTTTTGCTGCTTCAGGACCTGGAAGGCTTGCTGTGATAGATGGAACCATGAATTCTACTGTCTACCAAAAAATCCTGAAGGAGAATGTCCGGCCATCTGTTCGTCAACTTAACCTGAAGAGATCTTGGGTGTTGCAGCAGGACAATGACCCAAAACACACCAGCAAATCCACCTCTGAATGGCTGAAGAAAAACAAAATGAAGACTTTGGAGTGGCCTAGTCAAAGTCCTGACCTGAATCCTATTGAGATGTTGTGGCATGACCTTAAAAAGGCGGTTCATGCTAGAAATCCCTCAAATAAAGTTGAATTACAGCAATTCTGCAAAGATGAGTGGGCCAAAATTCCTCCAGAGCGCTGTAAAAGACTCGTTGCAAGTTATCGCAAACGCTTGATTGCAGTTATTGCTGCTAAGGGTGGCCCAATCAGTTATTAGGTTCAGGGGGCAATTACTTTTTCACATAGGACCATGTAGGTTTGGATTTTTTTTCTCCCTAAATAATAAAACCCCTCATTTAAAAACTGCATTTTGTGTTTACTTGTGTTATCTTTGACTAATAGTTAAATGTGTTTGATGATCAGAAACATTTTGTGTGACAAACATGCAAAAGAATAAGAAATCACGAGGGGGGCAAATAGTTTTTCACACCACTGTATATATATATATATATATATATATATATATATAGCCACCTCTCATTTTATAATCCTGTTTTTCTAATCCTTTGTAATCCTGTCCACACAACCTAAGGTTTTTAAAAAATACCTTAGTCCATATGAAAACACAAAACGCCCTGTTTAGTGTTGTTTGGAGCTTCCTTAATCAACAGACCAACCAGAAGCCTCGACAAAATAGCATTACCTGTTGCACTTTGTAGATGTCCGACTGTGTGTCGGACACACTGTGAGTTTTGTACAGTATGCAGCAGCAGTGAGCTTCATAGTACTCTGTTCAGGCACCTCTGTTCGTTAACGTAATGTGTGAGTAACTGCGTGTGTTTGTACATGCCTGTAAAAAGTCCAGTATGCAACGTTAACACAGTCACAAGTTTACTGTACGTAAGTTCATCATTGCACAAAATATCTTCATAAACAAAGCTGACGTCAAATCAAGGAGACTAGCACATAGACAATGACATCATCAGCACAGGGTGTCGTTACAACAAGCCAAAATATCTGTTTCCCCTGTTCACACAACACCACTGAAAAGCTCAATTTTCAATGACCAAAACCGCGTTTGCGTGTAGACAAAAGTGGAGAAAAATCTCAGTTTTTAAAAATACCCGGCTACGTGTGGACATGGCCTTAATGCTTCAGCATACCAAGACATTTTGGACAATGCCATGCATACAACTTAATGGCAAAAGTTTGGTGAAGGCCTTTTTCTATTCCATCATGACTGTGCCCCAATGAACAAAGCAAGGACTATAAAGACATGCTTTGATGAGTTCGGTGTGGAGGAACTTGACTGGCCCCAACACAGAGCCCTGACTTCAACCCCATCTAGCACCGCCCCATCTCAAAAAATT
The DNA here is from genome assembly GCA_030522415.1 of Channallabes apus. Taxonomy (NCBI): domain Eukaryota; kingdom Metazoa; phylum Chordata; class Actinopteri; order Siluriformes; family Clariidae; genus Channallabes; species Channallabes apus. Next base: position 24,062,703 of record CM060105.1, on the reverse strand, counting down.
AGCATATCATGAAAAGGTTCTCTAAACGAGCTATTAACCTAATCATCTGAATCAACTAATTAACTCTAAACACCTGCAAAAGATTCCTGAGGCTTTTAAATCATGGGTAAGACTGCCGACTTGACTGCTCTCCAGAAGGCCATCATTGACACCCTCAAGCAAGAGGGTAAGACACAAAGAAATTTCTGAACAAATAGGCTGTTCCCAGAGTGCTGTATCAAGGCACCTCAGTGGGAAGTCTGTGGGAAGGAAAAAGTGTGGCAGAAAACGCTGCACAACGAGAAGAGGTGACTGGGCCCTGAGGAAGATTGTGGAGAAGGACCGATTCCAGACCTTGGGGGACCTGCGGAAGCAGTGGACTGAGTCTGGAGTAGAAACATCCAGAGCCACCGTGTACAGGCGTGTGCAGGAAATGGGCTACAGGTTGCAAATTTTGCATGTCATTCGGAAATCAAGGTGCCAGAGTCTGGAGGAAGACTGGGGAGAGGGAAATGCCAAAATGTCTGAAGTCCAGTGTCAAGTACCCACAGTCAGTGATGGTCTGGGGTGCCATGTCAGCTGCTGGTGTTGGTCCACTGTGTTTTATTAAGGGCAGGGTCAATGCAGCTAGCTATTTTTGGAGATTTTGGAGCACTTCATGCTTCCATCTGCTGAAAAGCTTTATGGAGATGAAGATTAAATTTTTCAGCACGACCTGGCACCTGCTCACAGTGCCAAAACCACTGGTAAATGGTTTACTGACCATGGTATTACTGTGCTCAATTGGCCTGCCAACTCTCCTGACCTGAACCCCATAGAGAATCTGTGGGATATTGTGAAGAGAAAGTTGAGTCACAAGACACAAGAATCTGCAAAAGGATTCTCGACCAAGTATTGAGTGCATAACTGAACATAATTATTTGAAGGTTGACTTTTTTTTGTATTAAAAATACTTTTCTTTTATTGGTCGGATGAAATATGCAAATTTTTTGAGATAGGGATTTTGGGTTTTCATGAGCTGTATGCCACAATCATCAATATTAAAACAATAAAAAGCTTGAACTTCTTCAGTTGTGTGTAATGAATCTAAAATAGATGAAAGTCTAATGTTTATCAGTACATTACAGAAAATAATGAACTTCATCACAATATGCTAATTTTTTGAGAAGGACGTGTATATATGAATTAAGTTTCAAGAGTATGGAGGAAGAGGGGAAAACCACAGAATCCAAGCTGCTTGAAGTTCTGTGTGAAGTTTCCATATCAGTGTTGGTCCACTGTGTTTTATTATGCCAAAAGTCAATGCTCCAATCTACCTGGAGATTTTGGAGCACTTTATTCCTCCATCTGCTGACATGCTTTAAGTAGATGTTGATTTCTTTTTCATGCATGACTTAGATTCAAGCGGTATTCTGGTTTTACCACCACGCCTCACGGTGGCAGCATTTGGGTTTGTGCATTTGCTGGCTTTTACCGCTGAGTGGCGCTATATACAGTGGTGTGAAAAACTATTTGCCCCCTTCCTGATTTCTTATTCTTTTGCATGTTCGTCACACTTAAATGTTTCTGCTCATCAAAAACTGTTAACTATTAGTCAAAGCTAACATAATTGAACACAAAATGCAGTTTTTAAATGAAGGTTTACATTATTAAGGGAGAAAAAAAACTCCAAATCTACATGGCCCTGTGTGAAAAAGTGATTGCCCCCCTTGTTAAAAAATAACTTAACTGTGGTTTATCACACCCGAGTTCAATTTCTGTAGTCACCCCCAGGCCTGATTACTGCCACACCTGTTTCAATCAAGAAATCACTTAAATAGGAGCTACCTGACACAGAGAAGTAGACCAAAAGCAGCTCAAAAGCTAGACATCATGCCAAGATCCAAAGAAATTCAGGAACAAATGAGAAAAAAAGTAATTGAGATCTATCAGTCTGGTAAAGGTGGCCCGATGAGACAAAAGTTGAACCTTTTGGAAGGTGCGTGTCCCGTTACATCTGGCGTAAAAGGAACACAGCATTTCAGAAAAAGAACATCATACCAACAGTAAAATATGGTGGTGGTAGTGTGATGGTCTGGGGTTGTTTTGTTGCTTCAGGACGAGGAAGGCTTGCTGTGATAGATGGAACCATGAATTCTACTGTCTACCAAAAAATCCTGAAGGAGAATGTCCGGCCATCTGTTCGTCAACTCAAGCTGAAGCGATCTTGGGTGCTGCAGCAGGACAATGACCCAAAACACACCAACAAATCCACCTCTGAATGGCTGAAGAAAAACAACATGAAGACTTTGGAGTGGCCTAGTCAAAGTCCTGACCTGAATCCTATTGAAATGTTGTGGCATGACCTTAAAAAGGCGGTTCATGCTAGAAAACCCTCAAATAAAGCTGAATTACAACAATTCTGCAAAGATGAGTGGGCCAAAATTCCTCCAGAGCGCTGTAAAAGACTTGTTGCAAGTTATCGCAAACGCTTCATTGCAGTTATTGCTTCTAAGGGTGGCCCAACCAGTTATTAGGTTCAGGGGGCAATTACTTTTTCACACAGGGCCATGTAGGTTTGGATTTTTTTTCTCCCTAAATAATAAAACCCCTCATTTAAAAACTGCATTTTGTGTTTACTTGTGTTATCTTTGACTAATAGTTAAATGTGTTTGATGATCAGAAACATTTTGTGTGACAAACATGCAAAAGAATAAGAAATCAGGAGGGGGGGTAAATAGTTTTCACACCACTGTAACTATAGACTGACGCCTCGGGCATCAGTTCATTCTCTCAAGGATTAATGAGCCGCAGCTCCTTTAGAGCTGCACGTTGTAGCAGATAAAATCAAGTGAAACACTGTAGTTAAACAAATTCACAATCACAGTATTAATATTACAGTAAAGGCGGTGGTGTAGTGGTTAGCACTGTCGCCTTGCACCTCCAGGGTCTGGGTTCGATTCCCCGGCCAGGTTCGATTCCCATCTCTGTGTGCATGGAGTTTGCATGTTCTCCCCGTGCTTGGTGGATTTCCTCCGGGTACTCCGGTTTCCTCCCACAGTCCAAAGATATGCAGGTTAGGCTAATTGGCATTCCTAAATTGCCCGTGGTGTGTATGTGTGTGTGCCCTGCGATGGATTGGCACCCTGTCCAGGGTGTTCCCCGCCTAGTGCCCAAAGTCTCCTGGGATAGGCTCCAGGTCCCCCGCGACCCTGAACACTGGATTAAGTGGTATAGAAAATGAATGAATATTACAGTACAAATGTAGAATTTAAATAAAAGTAAATCTTATTAGAATCGAATTTAAGCAAAGTAAACATTAACACATGAGCCTTTAGATTTTATCATGTGTAATTAGGAAAGCTACGCGTGAAGGGTTTTGTCATCTTATATTTTGTGTTCTTTAAATTTGTAGTAGATTTATTAATTGAAATAAACAAAACTAAATGACCATAAAAATTCAAACATTGTCAGGCCGTGCTACTGCGTCAACAGATGTCGATGTGTTTTTGCATTATTATAAGAATTAAATGCAGTAATGAAAACTTTTTAACAAATTACATTTTTACATCCCAGCACCCCCGTTGTATAAAATACAAGTGAAACATTAAACGGATTTAAAATCACAGTACTGAAATTACAGTACAAATTTAGAACTTAAATATACTGTAGGTGTTTCTTAGTTCCATCGAATTTAAGCAAAGTAAATGTTAAAGTGAGCCTTTATATTTTACCATGTGTAACACTCACATAGCCAGAAAACTCTGGGCCAGGGGTAGCTCAGTGGTTAAGGCATTGGACTACGGTTCGGAAGATCCCAGGTTCAAATCCCACAACCACCAAGTTGCCACTGTTGGGCCCTTGAGCAAGGCCCTTAACCCTCAATTGCTCAGATGTGTAATGAGATAAAAAAAAAAAAAAATTTAAGTCGCTCTGGATAAGAGCGTCTGCTAAACGTAAAATGTAAATGTAATATAGTATATAAAATAGTCTGGCTGTGTGTATCAGAAAAAGTGGGTGAGCCACAGGTGTTGTCAGATTAATGGGCAAAAACAATATAATAGACCTATATAAGCTACAGTACATAGCCTTTATAAGACTCTACTTTTATTTAAGTGCACGCACAATGACAACAAAACATTGTGATTTTGTAAAATAACGAAAGCAAACAGGGATACAGCGCTATTATGTATCGGTTTCGGTGAACTTGAGCACGTCAGAAAATAAACCCAAACTCTGTGTATACTCGCCTCACAGACGCGAGTCCGTATATGTGAAAGTATATGAAAAATATATACTTACAGGAAGCAAAATATCTGCTTTTATATAAACTAATGGGGGGAAGAAATCAGCTTATGTAATTTGTATAAAACGTGGATTACTGGCGCATCCACTGCTGCGGAGATGACGTGATGACATTATCACCCTCATCACAGCCGAAACCAAAGACATCAACTTATCAATGAATTATTAAAATGGCCAGTCAGTTTCCTTGCTGTTTTCCCCGACGCATTCATAATCATTAGTCTACTTCTGTCGGTGCAGTGTTTCTTAACCGTTAAAACGGCGTATTCAGAGAAAGGCTCGCCCGCGAGAGGTTGTGCGCGCGCGCGCGGTCCACTACACAGCAAAAATATGTTAGTATATTATGACTGAAATAAAGCGGGTCACATCGTCGTGCGACTTATTTAACACGTATTAATGTGTGTTTCTTGTATTTCTGGGAAAGAGAAATCTCTTATAAATCTCTCATATCGACGCGTGCGTTCATCTGACTTCAGATCAAAACTCGTCAAAGTGAAGGAGGGCACACGCGCTGCATTAGTGAACATTTTACATTCACTAAAAGGCTAATTCACAACCACATTTCAGCCATTCACACACATGCATTGTGCTATGTTGTTGGTACACACTTTCACTTTTCATCTCTCCTTTGATCAAAATGCTCCCAATATGACACGAGCAGCTTTGTTTCAGTCATAATATTCATCTATCATAAAGAGGGGCGACATATACTTGCTGATTAAACACTGCATTTTTTAAAAGTGAAAGCGCACGCAATGTGGGCAGCTTTAACACTAGAAGCGCCGCGCCAGTGTCACCTACATATAACATGGTTCACCGGTCATTTTGACCCCCTATTGTTTTGAATGGGAGGCTGTTGCTGACACACAATGATCGCTAGATAGCGCCTTCACCCAAAGCAAATAGTTTAGCTCCAAGATCAACTTGCACTTGGACAATGCGCCATTCATTCCCACGTTGATAATCAGCAATATATTTTTTTATATTCAACTGAGAAAACCTCTTACAGAGTCTCTAAGGGGACAAAGGAAGAGGGAAAAAAAATGGCAGAAGAAAAAAAAAAGTCATGTTTTGCATTATAACCCAAAGTTTTTGGCATGACTTTTTTCTGCCGTTTTTTCTCCTCCTTTGTCCATCTAGGGCCTTCATACTATAACAAAAAGGAAAGCTCTACTTAATTTTATATAGTTTTGAGAACATTCATTACTTCGTTCATTCTATTTGAAGAACGTCTCGGAGCTGTGATTTAGTTCTGAACTCACTTCCGTGAAATTATCGCTAAAACAATATTGAATTTGAATAAATCAGATCTACCACAGCAGATAATAAACCATGCTATGTCATAACCGAAGCAAACACCACGATTATGCCTCGTTTTGTTCAGTGTTGCTAGGCAACGGGCCACGCGTCTAATCGGCGGGAACGTGGTTCACTTGGCTGCGGAGTATTATAAACCTGCGGAATGTTTCACTGCTTATGCTCACATAAGAATCATGTAATAAAAGCCAGAAAAATGTGGAAGTGATGTGTGGCCACTCAATTTTGGTTACACACACAAACATACACACACACACACCTCCCCTGATCCCTCAGTAAACATCCAATCACTGGCAAATGAGTCAAGACATAGCCTAACGTAGTGTCGTGTAAGATTCCAGCGGTCACGGAGTAGAAAGACTTTGAAGAAGTTGCAGTGTTTTTTCAGTTACAACAAGCACAGCGATGAGTCCACGTCCGCTGAATTTGACAGACTGAAGACAAATTACTATTGTATGACAGACCCCTATGTAAAGCCTATAGGAAAAGCCTAAGTAAATTAATATAGTCAAATTTACCTCGTGTTTTCTACTATGAGATTACCATAAACCAAATCTAAGCTAAGCGTTACATTTTTAAGTTCTTGTCCTATTGGCATCAATCCACTATAGTAAAAGCCTATAGTAAATTTGACTATATTCATCTACTTTGTTTAAATAAATAAGTAACACCTTCCATAGTCCATTGTTAGTTTTAGTGATTTGGCTGAAACTAATTATTATTACATACACAGTAAGTACCTGATCATGATCACTGATCATGAGTTTAGCTGAAACTCATTTTCAAAACTACATTTTCATATACAGAAAATGTAGATGCAGATTCCAAATGTATAAATATGCAGTGCCCCCTCAAATAAATGTCTGCACATGTTAATATACTCACAACCTGTATATTGTATAGCCTTTTTGATAACGGGCGCTTTGTCACGGACACACAGAGATACAGATGCAGTGAAACAGGTGCGCTTGTTTACAGTGACTTAAGGTGATCTCTCATCTACGGCGTGCATATGAAGGGAGTGGGGAGCAAAAGACCCAATCTACCGATGGCGATCCGTGCTCAGGTGTGTCACGGGGACGGGCTGCCGGGTTCGATGCGCAGGTGCGGCGTGACGAGGTGGCGGGTGCGTGATAACGTCGGCGCCGGCTCGCTTGCGTCCGCGAAAGGTTTCTCCCACAGGTGTCAGAATCTGAAAATGAATAAGAAAGACATGCATATGAGTTATCATCTCTATGACCCCCCTCGCTGGCATTTGCCGCCTGCTCTCCTTTCTCTGGAGGGGTTGACAGGTGGAGGGTAGGTTCCTTCCTGTGGCCAGTGCCAGTGAATCGTGGCGCCCTGCCCCTTTCTGGAATGTCGAGTGTTTTGTGGTTCGGGAGTCATTTTTCTTTAGCGAGCGAGGAAGCTTTCTCTCTCCATGTGCACTGGCTGTAAGCCCGTCGCCACAATTTTTCTCACACATACACACTTCCAATTATTTTCTTTTCTATAATTATTATTATTATTTTTTTTTTTTTTTTTTTTTTTTTTTTATTTATTTATTTTATTATTTTTTTTTTGTTGTTCAATTTCTTTCATTTTTGTGAAGCTGCTTTGAGACAATGACCATTGTTAAAAGCGCTATATAAATAAAATTGAATTGAATTGAATAATAACATTACTTTGACGGAACCTAAAAACATTAAGTTGGGCCAACAAAATTGCTTAATGCTGAACGAAAGCCATTAAATCAGGTGGAAATTCTTTCCATAATTTAATTATGTTCATTCAACGTGTCATTTTTTTGAGTGAAAGCAGTGAAACATTCCGCAGGTTTATAATACACCGCAGCCAAGTGAACCACGTTCCCGCCGATTAGGCACTGGTCCGTTGCCTAGCAACACTGAACAAAATGAGGCATAATCTGATTTATTCAAATTCAATATTGTTTTAGTGATAATTTCACGGAAGCGAGTTCAGAACTAAATCGCTGCTCCGAGACGTTCTTCAAAACGATATTAAACTAAGTAGAGCTAAATCCCCTTATAAAAATAGCTAAATCTCCTTATAAAATATCGCTGATTATCAACGCGGGAATGAATGCCGAAATGTCGATATTTCACGGAAGCATATATATATATATATATATATATATTTATATACCAGTGGCGGCTGCTAGCTTTTGAAACAGGGGAAGCTCATATTAGGCCTTCATCATAATTTTTTTATTATAATTACATTTTTCATCATAAAAAATAACCTGCAAATCCGCATGGGACTGAACTCGAATCTCTGTAGCGCTGATGTATACATAAGACATGCTGTCAATCAAAAAAGGGGTTCTGCCCTTTAAACAGCTCCTCCAATCATCATGCAGCATCCTGGCCCGCACACTGCTCCATTCACTCCCAGAGAAGCTGAGCTTCCCTGGAAGTGACGATTTTGGTGCATTTATCCAATTATTGTCCAGCTTTTCTGCAGTGAAAAATGCTCCTCTCTGCTGTGCATAGCGCTCCAGTGAAGCTGAGCTTCACGGAAATGTATGACAAGAAAATCTCGCCAAACAATCTACAATAAATACCTGATTCTGAACAAGCTAGTCATGAAGTTGAACACATTCAAGCACACTTTTATTAAAACCAATATAAATACGATATTTTCTGACATAGTAGAGGAAGCGGAGCTTATACTGTATATAAACTGCATAGATAGAATGAAACCTGAGATAGTTACATATACACACTGAATGACGCATACTGTAGATAGTATGCGCGATTACTTGCGCCATTAATTATTATTATTTTTAATTTATAAATTTTTTAATCACTGGAATGGAAAAGATAGAAAGTTTCCTTATCATAAACCGCCTTGTATTGTTTTTAATCGCTCAAGCTTAATTAATGAACTTAATTACCTAGTCTAAATAAAAAAAAAATTTTTTACAAGCCCTTAAGCTGTTTTTAGTGCTTGTTTGGCCAGTCAGTTTCCTTGCTGTTTTCCCCGACGCATTCATAATCATTAGTCTACTTCTGCCGTTGTGGTGTTTCTTAACCCCACCTCCGTTAAAATGGCGTATTCAGAGAAAGGCTCGCCCGCAAGAGGTTGTGCGCGCGTTCCACTACACAGCAAAAATAGGTTAGTATATTATAACTGAAATATCGGCATGCGTTTCGCACAGCGCCGCAAAGACAGCGCTTATTTAACACGCATAAATTTGTATTTGTTGTATTTCTGGAAAAGAGAAATCTCTCATAAATCTCTCATAGCACCTCTCGCGTTCATCTGACTTTAGATCAAACTCAGGCGCACACGCGCCGTGGGTTCATGTGAACATTTTACATTCACTAAAAGGCTAATTCACAACTACATTTCAGCCATTTGCACACATGCATTGTGCTATGTTTATGATACACACTTTCACTTTTCACCTTTCATCTCCCCTTTGATCAAAATGCTCCCGATATGAGCCGACATGAGCAGCTTTGTTTCAGTCATAATATTCATCTATCATAAAGAGGGGCGACATCTGCAAAGCAGACAAAATGTAAGATCAGTACCACAGAAAAACAACAGAGCACAAATATATATACGTGCTGATTAAACGCTGCATTTTATAAAAGTAAAAGCATGCGTGATGTGAGCAGCTTTAATCATTAATAATTAAATAATTATTAAATGGTGGACATAAACAGCAAAAAGCATGATGATTATTATTATTTTTTGATTATTATTATCATCATGTTCTTTTGCTGTTTGGGTTCAGCGTTGAATGATTATTTGAAACTGAAGCGTTTCGTGTAGATTCATGCCATGAGTCATTTTATCATACAAAGATTATTACATTGTGCTCGGACAACTGAGCTTCTGCAGATTCCAAAATTGACATTTTTCAATTCAATTACAAATAAATGTTTTTACAAGCCCTTGAGCTGTTGTTTGTGCTGTTCCCTTTCAAAGGCTTCTCTCGATGCTGCGTGAAAACGCTATGGGAACCATTTTGTCATGTTTCCGGTTGCATGTGTGCAAACACGCCAAATTTTTGGCTATATATATCATCGGTCAAACCTCAGATCATTTGTCTTCACCTTGTTGTTAGCGTGTTTAAACCAGCAGAATAAGAAGTGTTTCACTCACCGATATCGGAGTTTTAAACAAGATGTCCCTCCATGTATGATAATCCATATCGGAGGGAGATCTTTACTGCTTCGATTAAAAAGTGTTCGCGCACCTCGCATTCCTTGAGAAGCTTTGAGCCGTGACGCATTTTGGTGCTTAAAACTCACTTCGTCGTTGGATCGGGAAATCCCTCTGTCCGCTCTCAAGCGCGCCCTGCGCTTCCTGTGAATGGGCAAGGATAAGCATCCTATCTTGCTCAAATCGCGGAGATGGAAATAATCTCCGAGCACTAGGAAAAAAAAAAAAACGGCAGTTTCTGTCGGGTGGCCGGGGGGCTGAGCCTCAACGACGCGCTTCCCCCCCGCCCTCTTAGCTTTCTCCATATGAGTTAACCCTTTCATGGAGTAAGCTGTATTAATCCGGTGTTTTCCTGCCATTGACTAATTTATTTGTTTAAATATAGTTAATGTGGAAGAGTTATATGATGTCGCCCAGAGACGCTTCAAAAGCTATCTCTCTCCTGGGACATCATCCTTCCTGAAAAGCTAATACTTCCTTTCAACCTGTGTAGACTTTCATCTTCCTTGGAGGGAAAAGCTTTTCAGGCAGCAGGTCAAGTTGGTGCTCCTTTGCACACCATGGCGGTTTTGCAGGCCTACCACGCTGACCTGCTGAGAGACTTGAGCACTGGTGGGGCTCTTCAGATAGGGCGTATTAGAATTTTTGTTGCTAAGTGCAACAAAAGCAGACGGCTCGTGCTATCAGCCGTTTTATGGCTGCGATGAGTTTCGCGCGGAGGCACTTGTGGTTGAATCTTAGGCGCATCAAGGATAAGAATCGTACATTCCTCCTTGATGCCCCTATCTCGCCTTCCGGCCTGTTTGGCGATATCGTTAACTCGGTCGCCACTACGTTCATGAGGCGAAGTTATATGAACAAGCCTTCGGGAAATTCCTTCCCCGCCGTGCTCAAGAGTCGGGACTGTCGGCCACCCAGTCTCGAATGGGTCTGACTCTTGCGAGACGTTAAACACAAGGAGTGTGTTTTTGAGCCTGCCACCCCCTTGGGGTGCGACGCGCCTCACTATCAGCCTCAAAAAGGGTCAGACTGGCATATTGTCTTCTTCACAAAGAAGCCCTGAGGTTCATGTGCCGAGGACAATGGGGGTGGCTCCCCAATGGGGAGAGGCACGCAGAATTCCTTTCAAGAATGAAGTGGTCTCCCTGACACCCCCAGGAGGCCGGTGTTCTTGCTCCGCCACCACTGGTGTTTCGGGCAACACCAGTCTCCAATAAAGTGTTCTTCGGTTTTTCCTTCCATGTTTCAGGATGCCGAACATCTAACCCCCCCCCCCCCCCCCACACCCCGTTTAACCAAGCCGCCGAAACTTTGCCTCTTTCTGAGAAATTGGCAGCGTGGAAGCTACTGCTAAGTATATCTCCTTGGGAAGAAACTACAAGACTCAGTTCTCACATCACCTTCCGCGTTTCAAAATGGCGTGATCTCCACTTCCATGAAACCGGAAAGTGCACATCTCCTGACATAAGTTGCTGGGGAATGGGGCCATGGAACATGTTCCCCTACCAGACAGTGAGTCAGACTACTACAATCAGTATTCCTTGGCAGAGGAACGGGGGGCTGCATCCAAATTTTTAGATTTCGGGGCTGTACCGCTATCTAAAATAAATAATACAGTTTCAAAATGTTCACTGTTAAAGTGATTGCTCTCAAATCCTACGAAGCGATTGATTTGTGACAATCGATTGAAGGACGCTTACTTTCATATAGAATATTCTCACAACACAGGGAAAGAACTGAGGTTCGCTTTCGGGGGCCAAGCTTACCAGTATCGGGTCCTTTTGGTCTAGCTTTCTCACCCACACATATTAAAATGTATAGATGTAGTTCTGGCTCTTACGACTACCGGGGCATCCATATTTGAATTACATAGATGACTGGCTGGCCCAGTCTCATTAGTTAGCGCTTCGACATCAGCATGTCACCCTAGCTCATCTTGTTTCTGAGGATTGAGACCCAACGCCACAAAAGCGTGCTCTTTCCTGTTCTGAGGATTTGGGTGTCACATGAGATTCGATCGTAAGCGGGCACAGCTGTCTCCCGCTCGTGTCGAATCCATTATCAACACCCTCAAGGAAATCAAGGTAGACCAAGCAAGTGATCATCACTTTCAGAGATCTTAGCTCTCATGGCAGCCGTATCCACGGTGACCTTTGGGCCTTCTGCACTTGAGAGCATTTCAGTTGTGGCTAAGACTGGGGATTTCACTCTAGGGCCGATCCCCAACAAGGGTTACGTGTCAGGTGCTTCATACCGTACCTATGTGGTTCAAACCCCGGTTTCTGACTCTGGGTCTCACTCTAAGTTCGTCTTGTCGTCGCAGATGCTAACTACAGACGCTTCCCTCACGGGCGGGGGTGCGATCTTAGGTGACCGTTCCAGCCCAAGGAAGCTGGAGAGGCCTTCTTCTCGCACGGCACATCAATTGCCTTGAAATGATGACTCTATTTCTGGCCCTAAAGCACTTCCTCTAGCAGCTGAGAGTGCCATGTCCCATTGCGGGTGGACAACACTATGGCAAGTCTCATATATTAATCGCCAGGGCGGACTGTGCTCGCGCCGCTGTATAGCTAGCGCACCAGGTTCCTGTCCCTCAGCGCGATTTACATTTCAGGGCACATGAATGTGAGAGCAGTTGTAACTGTCCAGTCAATCTCTGACATACGGGGAATGGAAACCCCACCCCGAAGTAGTCAGTCAATCTGGGAGAGATTTCATGTAGCAGAGGTGGACCGCTTTGCCTCGCAAGATCAGCAAATGTCCCCTTTGCTACTCCCTGACTCTGGATCTAGTATCCCTCTTCAAGAGCTTATGCCTTCAAATGAAATGTTTTTAAAGGGTGACACTGGGTCTTTACACGTCTTGGGAGCGGCCGCCACTACACCGGGTGAGAGATGCATATTGCCCTCTCCTATGAGGCACGAGGCGAGTTCCCTCCAACTCTCCAGCATCACCACTAATTCGTCTCGGCTCAAGGTCCAGGTACACCTCCAGTTTGGCCACAAACGGGTTCGAAGTACAGCGTTCATCGACTCCGGTGCCGCTGGTAACTTCATTGACTCTACATTTGCCAAAAAACTGGGAGTGGAAATAGAGGCATTATCCCAGCCGGTTCAGGTTACATTTGTCGACGGTCGGCCCCTTTCTTCCAGCCCCATTACAAACCAAACTCAACCCATCACACTAATCATCGAACATCATCAGGAAAATATTCAGCTTCACCTCACATCTGTCTCTTCTCCACCAATCATCCTCGGCTACCCTTGGCTTCTGCAGCATGACCCACTCATCTCGTGGTTTCAACGCCGGATTATACAGTTGCCTACGGGCAATGGCTGGGACGTGTTCTAGGGAGTCCGAGGCCCCCGATGGCGAGAGAGGTGCTGAGAACTGCCTACAGAGACCTGGCTAAAGTGTTCTGTAAAAGATGCGCCACCCACCTTCCACCACTTCGCCTATACGATCTGGCGATAGACCTTCAGCCGGGCAAAGCCCCCCCCCCAGACATCTCTACTCTCTATTGGCCACCGAGACCCAGGCGACGTCGCTAATGCACTCAGGCAAGGTACCATCCGACCATCCTCCTCGCCTGCAGCCGCGGGGTTCTTCTTCGTGAAGAAAAAAGGGGGCGAACTTCGTCCATGTGTCGACTACCGGGGGCTCAATAACATCACCATTAAAACTCGACACCCATTGCCTCTTACCAACTCTGCCCTGGACGCCCTCTCTGGTGCCACCATCTTTACAAAGTTGGACCTTCGGAGCCCCTACAACTTGGTGCGCATCAGAGAGGGCAATGACTGGAAGACGTCCTTCATCACCCCCACTGGACATTACGAAAGTTTGGTCATCCCGTTTGGACTCTGCAACGCTCCTGCCGCTTTCCAACATTTCATAAATGACACTTTAAGCGACATGCTAGTCCGTTGGGTCTTCGCTTACTTGGACGACATACTCATATACTCCCGTACGGTCGAAGAACACGTTCTCCACGTCAGAGCGGTCCTTAAGAGATTGCTTGCCCACCAGCTGTACTGTAAGTTGGAAAAGTGCACTTTTCACGAGCGCTCCACCACTTTCCTGGGTTTTGTCATCTCGTCCCAGGGTGTGGCCATGGACCCGCAGAAGCTGGACGTTGTGCGTCATTGGCCTCTACCCAAGACTCTCAAGCAACTTCAACGGTTTCTCGGGTTTGTTAACCTCTATCGTCGCTTTATCCGGGGCTACAGTACAGTTGCAGCGCCACTGACCGCTCTGACACGACCATCTACCAACCCTTTTAGACTCAACTCTGCTATCTCTGCCTTCCAGGAATTATTCCATCGTTTCACCACCGCACCGATCCTCCTTCATCCTGATGACAAGATGCCATTCGTTGTGGAAGTGGACGCCTCGGATGTGGGCGCCGGGGCTGTTCTCTCCCAACGAGGTCCGGACCAGAAACTGCACCCATGCTGTTTCTACTCCAGGAAATTTGACTCCACTCAGCAGCGATACGGAGTAGGGGACCGCGAGCTGCTGGCCATAAAGTGGGCCTTGGAGGAGTGACGTCACTAGAGAGCCATTCATTGTCTGGACAGACCACCAGAACCTGATCACAACCCATAACCTAAAGCAGTTAAATCCCAGACAGGCGGGGTGGGCACTGTTTTTTGAGCAGTATGATTTCCATCTCTCCTACTGTCCGGGGTCAAAGAACACCAAAGCGGACACTCTTTCATGACAGCACGAGGAGGACGCACCCCGGACGGACCCCCCCCCCGCCTGTCCTACCACCTTCAAGAATCCTGGCACCACTACATTGGGACTTGGAAACGAGAATTCGTCAGGCGCAGGCCGAGGAGACCATACCGGCAGGTGTGCCGCCTGGAAGACTCTACGTTCCACCCGCCATGAGGTTGGAAGTGCTTCAGTGGGGCCACTCCTCCCCACTATCAGGACACCCTGGAAATCGGCGCACCCAATTATTCATCCGCCGCGCCTTTTGGTGGCCACACATGACTAGGGACATTGATAAGTTTGTCCAGGCGTGCCTAGTGTGTGCCAGGTCCAAGGACACCAACCAGCCATCACCAGGGGACCTCCAACCATTACCCATTTCCCGCAGACCCTGGACACACATTGCCGTAGATTTCATCACGGGCCTGCTGGTCTCGGAAGGAAAAGACACTATTCTCACCATCGTGGATCGGTTCTCCAAGGCCGTGCACCTGGTTGCTCTCGCCGGACTCCCGTCAGCTAAAATGACAGCCGAGCTGATATTAGAACATGTAGTCCGCTTGCATGGGTTCCCAAAAGACATCGTCTCGGACAGAGGGCCACAGTTCACCGCCTGGTTCTGGAAGGCCTTCTGCCATCTGATCAACTCTACATGTAGTCTCTCCTCAGGATACCACCCCCAGACTAACGGTCAGACGGAGCGGACCAACCAACAACTGGAGCGTTACTTAAGATGTTTCATCGCCAATCGACAACGCTCCTGGGCTCGCTTCCTCCTCTGGGCTGAACTTTCTCACAACCTGCACACCTCTTCAGCCACCATCTTAAGCCCATTTGAGGTATGACATGGTTTCCAGCCTCCGATGTTTGAACATTAAGAGCCGGAGGTTGACGTACCATCAGCCCAACAGTTGGTCCGCAGGTGTCAATGGCTGTGGAACAAGGCGAACGCTGCCATCGGACAAGCCAACCAACGATACATCAACGAATATCGCCGTCAACACCCTCCGGGACGATTGTACAATGTAGGTGACAAGGTATGGCTGTCAACAAAAAATTTACACCTTCATACCGAATCTCTTCACAGCTGAAACCATTCACCACTTCTCCCATGATTCCACCCCACTCCCTGCTCCTCCTACCCAAAACATCGACGGTGGCCCTGCATACACCGTATGTCAGATCCTTGATTCGCGCCCCCGAGGCCGGGGTACCCAGTACCTGGTCGACTGGTAAGGCTACGGCCCCGAGGAGCGATCTTGGATTCCGGCCCGGTTCATCCTCGACCCCAAGCTGATCAGGGACTACCGTCGTCAGGTATGCTCCACCCCAGGACCGTCGGTAGTCGGGTCGGGAGTCGGTCCGACTCGGAAGTAGTACGGTTGTAAACAGGAAGCATAAAAGGAGACAAGATGGCGCTTTACATCACTCAGTCATTTGAGTTCGCCCATGTTGGTTCGGATCGTTTTCCTGCCATTTCGTGAGTACTCACTTTCTTGGGTTATCTTTCTGATTCGAGTGTGTGTTTATAGGACGTGGGTTAAATTTGTGTTTTTCCCTTGTTCCCCTTCGGTGAGAGTCCTTAGACTAATTCGCGTGGTAATCCTGCCTACTCGCTTGCTTCCGCGTTTGGGTTTACCATCCACGCTACAAAGGGCTAACCGCTAGTGTGCTAATCTTCTGGTCATCCCGGTTAGTTTCGTGACATTATGTTTATCCTTTCATATTACAAAACTTCAACAGAATCATTTCTGTTAAGAGAACTAATTTCTATTTAATAATTTAAAGCACAAATGTTTGGGAAATTTGAATAACTTTATTTCGCATGGTCTACAATAAAAGGATTTTAAAAGCTATGTTATTAAATAAGCAATTTAAGGGATTTTATTTGTCACAGTGTATCTCAGTAAAGTGGTAGGTTAATTTTAAATTTTTTTTCAATATAATAATGATTTATGTACTCCAACAAAATGTTAAGCAGAACATTTTAAGGGGGGAAAAATGAATGAATAAATAAATAAAAAGTATAGTTGCAAAGTCCAGGATTAATCAAACAGAATGCCAAACTCCAGTCGGATCCTGTATCCTATGATATTACACTTATAAAGCCCTAATCTTGTGTTAAACACGCGTTTCTCACAAAAAAGAGAAGATGGTAAGATTTTCTCACAATGAAAAACATTAGAAATAATTCTGATATATATATGGAAATTGAGTTCCCTTGTTGGGAGCAGCCGAAAGACCAACAACAATATGTAAAATGAATCAAAGAAAATTATACTTTAAGTTATTACATGCAAATCAAAGGAAACAGTTATAATATAATATACAAATTACTGACAGGTTAAATTGGCTCTTACAAAGAGTTTGTTGTAAATTATTCAATATTGTTTCATTTCTCATATCTTAAAGCAGATTAAACAATGCTGATGCAATGCTGATCGCATTAGAAGCTAATAATAATTAATTAATATTTGAAAAACTAATAATTAATTCATACATACATTTACAAAATGCTGCATAGGAATAGCCTATCAAATTCAGGCCAAGTGATTGGGTTAAGTTTTGTATTGGAAATTTATTTATTCATGAACTACACATGCATTTACATTTGCTCAATTTATCTTGCAAAGTTCTATATTTTACTGATGTAATACCCACTGCTATGGAAAAACCACACAAATGTACAATGTGGTGATTTTGTTTTCATATTATTTTGCACATTTTGAGAAAATTAGTTTCTTTCTTTTGTATTCTGAAACACTTCTGATTAAACCCATGAGCTAATTGTCCAGCTCACCATAAGATGCATCAGGTGTGTTTGGAGAGAAGATAACACTTAAAATTCTTAACACGTCTTCCACTCGATGAAATAGAGCCTCTTGAAGAATCGAGCTTTTCTAACAAGATGCTTCTCTCTCTCTCTCTCTCTCTCTCCCCCCATTGAGTAAATCTGGGGTTGCTCATAATTTTGTTATTATTTCTCTTTGTGTACAAAGAAAATCTTTTGTTTTTATTAGCCCTTTTTGACATAAGGGTGTTGGAAGGCAGGGTGTAATCACTGTGAAATTACTTTGGATTCTATCAGTAGGACTGCATTTCCTATTTTAGACTCTCTCTCTCTCTCTCTCTCTCTCAGTGTAAATGTCCTGATCCCTGGCCCTGTGATTGGTCCTTACTGCTTGTGTTTTGGTGGTTTCCCATTTAAACCAGTCTGCTAATAAAATGAAACATATGATTAGACAGCATGATGGACAGTCACAGGTTAAACATTGTTTATTGACCGGGTTTCATGCCTTTTGCACTTGTCTCCCAGCTAATCTCACCACCAGCCGCCACTGCATCTCATAAAATAACAAACAAAGAATGCAAATATGAGAATTATGAAACAGTATTACATTTATTATTGTTTTGTTGCATTTCTGTCCAATAAAACTGCAAATTAGATCCCATGTATTATAAATAATGAATATGGTATGGTGAACTGATTTTATATAACGAATGAGATTTTTAATGGCTTTTATGATTGAATGTTTAAAACTAAAACAAATCCAGAATCCTTAATCTGTCCCAGTGTGGGTGATGCAAAATAGATTCCTAAACACCGATATCAATAAATTCCTCGGACTGAGCTATTTATGATAAACAGGAAGATGATTTGGACGCTTTTCTGCCAAGGTCCAATGACTGTTTCAGACCTAAGCACATGTATGAGCAAAATTACCTGCATATACACATCAAATCCCTCGTACTCTCTCTCTTTCTCTAAACATCCACCTTCTGACCCGCAGTCTTCTCTCAGTCTTGTGCAAACAGGAAACTAGAAAATACCTCCCTGAAACCATACGGTGTAGTAATGGCTTGTTCTGCTCAATATGACCTATACAACCCGGGGAAAATAAAGTAATTTCAGTACCAGAACCACAATGCATGTGCAACTCATCCCTCTGTCAGTAAAATAAACATGAGCTTCTGTATACCGCCTCCAGGCTTTGGAGCTGTCTAGATAGGAATCCGCACTCACAATGATCTACCATAAGCAGGCACACACTGTGGGAAGCTGTCACCAGGTTCGGTCACCCAGCATATCAGATGTTCTCCAGTTAGCCATGCATCACGGACCAGTATGCACAAGGAGCGAAGCTCAACAACCTTGGTTCCTAAAGACAGAAAAAGCCAAGAAGTGTGCACTTTTTATGCACAGCTGACTGAAATCAAATGAACCTTGTACAACAATTAGTTCTAAGTAACCTGATTGGGTGAGAGGAATTCCACATGTGGTAATATAAAGCATAACTATAATATACTATAGTATAACTACTGTAATATGTATCACAGGTATTCCAACAATCATTAATTACACTAACTGGAAAGAGGGGAGAGCAACTGCCTGCCAAAATCATTTTTAGCAAGACAACACGTGTGTTAACCTTATATAATCTTAAACAAAACTGTATCTGTAGTAACTGCCTCTTTATACCTCAAGTCAATCTGAATTCCCTCTAAACCATCAATGTTGGTTTGTCCACTGCTTACATGAATTACTAAGCTAGCTTCTAACATAAGGCTGAATCTCAAATTCCTCTCTAACCACTTATCAAAGGCAAGACTTATATACCCTAGCAGACTTCCCAGGAAGCACTACTTTGTAGGTCCCATGTCGGCAAATTTTAGTAACCTTTTATCAGTGCTCTGACATTGGGTCAATGTTGGTCCAACCTTGTGATTATCTACTGAACCAACATTGTGCCAACCTACCTTTAACCCCAACCAATGAGCCAACGTTGGGTCGATCTTCAGCTGTGTGCTCTGTCCACCATTCGTCCTCTGCAGCTGATCCAGAATGTAGCTGCACATCTCGTTTTCAACCTTCCCAAGTTCTCCCACACCACCTCACTTCTCCGCTCCATGAACTGGCTTCCTGAAGCTGCTGGCTCTGATGCTTGCTTCTCAGCTCTAATCACACCATGCACCGCACCACGAATTTCCTCTAGATGTCCGTACAGCTGAGTCTTTCGCAATCTTTAAACAATGACTCAAGATATATTTGTTTCTTTAGTACTTGGACTAATCTCCCAACTCCCACCCTCCAAAAATAAATATATAAATAAATCCCTTTCCAACTTTGTTTGCCTGACGACACTTGGTTAGTAACCTAGTAACCCAGTGTAAGTATATATCCAGTGATGGCAACTTCAGAGCACTTTTATAATTCGCTCCGGATAAGAGTGTTTGCCAAATACATAAATGTTTGTGTGCTATCTGGGTTGCTTTCCATTTTTACACTTTTCATCAAATATCCCATTGTTGTTAGGCAATCTCACCTGCACAAAATCTGGCACAGGTTTTAAGCCAGATGCCCTTGTTGGTGCAAACCTCCCATTTTATCCCGGCTTGGGACCGGCACTGCATTTAGTGGCTAGGGTGTAGGGTGGGAATTCCACATGGCAGGTGAGATACCTACTACTGAGCAACCAATGCCCCAGAATTAGCTGATTTTCTTGTCACGTATGTTCCCCTTACTGTGTCTGTGTCGGATGCGTGGTCGAGGCATGATCGCGGAGGCAAGCTGACGGTTAACAATGTCTTTTTATTTTCCAAAATCAAACAAAACATAAACACTCCAACACAAACCAAACATATATTAACGGTTGCTAGACGCCTGACTGGAGTCCAGCCAGGCTATTTATAGCACTAAACATAAACCAATAATCAAATTAACTTCCCTCGGTTCAGGTGAGCTTCTACGTCACCTGACCGAGGTGCAAACTGGGAACTGAAGTCCAAACGAAACTGAAAACAAAACTACAACTCAAAACACAACATAAATATAAATGGCGCTCTGGCGCCATCTAGAGGTTAACCGTTACATTACCCCCCCTCCCAAAAATGCTCCTCCGGAGCATCACCGGAGGCCCCGGACACCCAACCCAATGTTCTACCTCTAGCCTCCTATCCAGGAGGCTGGGTGACGGGGCTGGAGGTATGCTCTGCGGCTGCTGGGCTGGAAGCGTGCTCGGCGGCTGCAGATCTGGAAGCATGCTCGGCGGCTGCAGAGCTGGAGAAGTGCTCGGCGGCTGCAGCGCTGGAGAAGTGCTCGGCGGCTGCAGCGCTGGAGAAGCGCTCGGCGGCGGCAGGGCTGGAGACGCGCTCGGCTGCTGCTGAGCTGGAAGCGTGCTCGGCTGCTGCTGAGCTGGAGAAGCGCTCGGCGGCGGCAGGGCTGGAGAAGCGCTCGGCTGCTGCTGAGCTGGAAGCGTGCTCGGCTGCTGCTGAGCTGGAGAAGCGCTCGGCTGCGGCAGAGCTGGAAGCGTGCTCGGCGGCGGCAGAGCTGGAGAAGCGCTCGGCGGCGGCAGAGCTGGAGAAGCGCTCGGCGGCTGCAGAGCTGGAGAGGTGCTCGACGCAGGCGTTGGAGCGGTCACTGCGCTCGTAGACGGCGTGGGAGCGGTCACTGCGCTCGTAGACGGCGTGGGAGCGGTCACTGCGCTCGTAGACGGCGTGGGAGCGGTCACTGTGCTCGTAGACGGCGTGGGAGCGGTCACTGCGCTCGTAGACGGCGTGGGAGCGGTCACTGCGCTCGTAGGCGGCGTGGGAGCGGTCACTGCGCTCGTAGACGGCGTGGGAGTGGTCACTGCGCTCGTAGACAACGTGGGAGCGTGCAGTGCGCTCGACGCGGGCGTTGGAGCGTGCAGTGCGCTCGACGACGGCCCTGGAGCGTGCAGTGCGCTCGACGACGGCCCTGGAGCGTGCAGTGCGCTCGACGACGGCCCTGGAGCGTCCTCAAAGCCGGGAGGCGGCGGCAGAACATGTACGTGGGACAGCGGCTGCTGACATGCTAGCTCGCTGTCCTCGAAGCCGGGCGGTGGCGTTGGAGCGTGCACGGCGCTCTCCTGCAGCGTTGGAGCGTGCACGGCGCTCTCCTGCAGCGTTGGAGCGTGCATGGCGCTCAACGACGGCTCAACGTCGTCCTCAAAGCCGGGAGGCGGCGGCAGAACATGTGCTTGGGACAGCGGCTGCTGACATGCTAGCTCGCTGTCCTCGAAGCCGGGCGGTGGCGTTGGAGCGTGCACGGAGCTCGCCTGCAGCGTTGGAGCGTGCACGGCGCTCTCCTGCAGCGTTGGAGCGTGCACGGAGCTTGCCTGCAGCGTTGGAGCGTGCACGGCGCTCTCCTGCAGCGTTGGAGCGTGCACGGCGCTCTCCTGCAGCGTTGGAGCGTGCACGGCGCTCTCCTGCAGCGTTGGAGCGTGCACGGAGCTCGCCTGCAGCGTTGGAGCGTGCACGGAGCTCGCCTGCAGCGTTGGAGCGTGCACGGCGCTCTCCTGCAGCGTTGGAGCGTGCACGGATCTCGCCTGCTGCGTTGGAGCGTGCACGGAGCTCGCCTGCAGCGTTGGAGCGTGCACGGCGCTCTCCTGCAGCGTTGGAGCGTGCACGGCGCTCTCCTGCAGCGTTGGAGCGTGCACGGCGCTCTCCTGCAGCGTTGGAGCGTGCACGGCGCTCTCCTGCAGCGTTGGAGCGTGCACGGCGCTCTCCTGCAGCGTTGGAGCGTGCACGGAGCTCACCTGCAGCGTTGGAGCGTGCACGGAGCTCTCCTGCAGCGTTGGAGCGTGCACGGAGCTCAACGACGGCTCAACGTCGTCCTCAAAGCCGGGAGGCGGTGGTAACACGGGTGCGTCGGACAGCAGCTGTAGACACGCTGGCTTGCTGTCCTCAAAGCCGAAAGGCGGCATTAAGACGGGTGCGTCGGACAGCAGCTGTAGACACGCTGGCTCGCTGTCCTCGAAGCTGGAAGGCGGTGGTGAAACGGGTGCGTCGGACAGCAGCTGCTGACACGCTGGCTCGCTGTCCTCGAAGCTGGAAGGCGGTGGTGAAACGGGTGCGTCGGACAGCAGCTGTAGACACTCTGGCTCGCTGTCCTCGAAGCTGGAAGGTGGCGGTGCGTCGGGCAGCGGCTGCTGACGCGCTAGCTCGCTGCTGAGTGTTGGCGAGGGAGGAGAAAGCTCCGAGCCCGCTTCGCGGTCATCCCGGAAGTGGAGGATCATCTGCTGGAGCTCCTTAATATGCTCCAGCATTTCACTCACCCGTTCCGGCTCCGGAATCCACCACATGAGCTCCTCCTCTCTCTGCTGCTGCTCTGCCTGGGGTTTTCTTTCCCCCTCGTCACCGCCGTACTTGGGCTTCCTCGCCCTTCTCTTCCGGCCAGTGCGGGGAACCACGTGACCCCGTGCCGCGTCGCCCCTGAATGGCGTCCGCCGAATGGCGAGCCTGCAGCCCTCCCAGCTTTGTGGTGTCTCTCTCTCTCTCTCCTCGCTGCTCTCTCGCAGGTGCTCCTGCTCCTCCAGAAATCTGTACTCGCAGCTGCGGTACATCTCCTCCTCGTCCTCTACCAGCCCGATGTTATAATCCCAGCCGTAGTCCTCCTCCTCGCTGTCCCGCCAGTTCGCCAGCTCGGGCAAGATGGCCACTGCGCCCCCCCCAAAAAACTTCAGGAGGGGATCCTCCGCCATGCCTCTTGGTTGGTCTAGCAATCTGTCACGTATGTTCCCCTTACTGTGTCTGTGTCGGATGCGTGGTCGAGGCATGATCGCGGAGGCAAGCTGACGGTTAACAATGTCTTTTTATTTTCCAAAATCAAACAAAACATAAACACTCCAACACAAACCAAACATATATTAACGGTTGCTAGACGCCTGACTGGAGTCCAGCCAGGCTATTTATAGCACTAAACATAAACCAATAATCAAATTAACTTCCCTCGGTTCAGGTGAGCTTCTACGTCACCTGACCGAGGTGCAAACTGGGAACTGAAGTCCAAACGAAACTGAAAACAAAACTACAACTCAAAACACAACATAAATATAAATGGCGCTCTGGCGCCATCTAGAGGTTAACCGTTACATTTCTAAAGTGTAATAAGTGGAACTTTGGAAAAAGTGATTTAAGAAAAAAAAAAAGTTGCACACTCCAATATTTAATTGGATCGCCCTAACCTTGTGAGTTCTCATGTTATTGTACATGTGGGAATGCTCTCGCTTTATAATTTTTTTTTATGATGCATATTCATCAAACGTTTGTGAACTTTTTTCCCCTAACATTTCCTTCGTTTGGTGGTTCAGCAATTTTAATGATACTTTGTTGGACAGTTTTTATCTCAATTCCCTTCCAAATGTAAAGATTTTCATTGCTTTATACAGGCCAATAATTTGCCCCTACTGAAATTCATTCATTTCCGTCTTCCAACATGGGCGTTTAGAAATTAGAACCAGTTCTTTTAACCAGTCAGGGATAAAATAAATATTGGCAGCTGAAACATATTAATCACTGCAGTAATTATCCAGTCAAAGGTTCTTAATAATTTGCTTATTTAAAGCCAAACCGCTTCTTCTTCTTCCTTTTTTTTTTTTTGAAAAGTAATGTTGCTTACAGTGAAGAAAAAATCTAAACAGATTCTTTTGTTTTCTTAGTATAGTCTATTTCTAATTAAATAATACAGTAAAACACCATAAATCAGATTTGGAAATAAAGTTGTTCCCCTTATGATATGAACAGGATACATAAACTATGTTTGAAGCTGGCAGGCTATATTTTCCGATCAACATTAGAGCTAGCTGCACACATAATGGGTTGGAAAGAGCAGTCATAGTTTGGCTGCTGCCACCTTTCATCCTTGTAGACAGCTGTCTTTTCAGTAACAACAGTGAATAATCAAACTGCATAAAGCAAATTGCATAGCCGGAAGAGATCTGACAGATATGAGGCAAACTGATGAATGTGTTCCTGACTGAACTTCCTGCCAGATCTGTTTATATATATATATACATTTTTTTTAACTCTCTATTCAATAGTGGTCCATTCATACAGGAAAATACATCATGCTCTTGACAACTTTGCCTGTAAAGCTTGAACTTGAACCAATAAACCGTAATACTATATTTTATTGATGATGATGATGATGATAATGATGATGATAATTATTGAAGGTGGCACGGAGGCCTGTGCAGCGCCCTTAACCCTACTAAACAGCTTTGGGTTGAACTTGAACTGGACTAATCCCCAGGTATCCTCTCCCAAAATCAATGCTTAATCTCACTACAGTGGAGAAGAGTTTAAGAGAGGTTAATTAATATAGCGTTCAATGGGGAGACAGGAGGTCCAACATGTTGATGGAAATGGTGTAGGAACAGATATCTACAGAGCAAAATACTGTATATTTGGGGTTGTGGTTGTGCTTGGGTTATTTTGGTTCATACAGTATATGCATATTTGAATTAATATATTAATTTAGTTGTTGTTTTGGTTTTTAGACCTGACACCGCAAAATCATCATGCAGAATATAGTTAAGGCCAAAAGTTTAGTTCTATCTATTGTAGCTTCAATTTAGAACTGAATGTTTTCACAATGCCACACATATCATGTTGGGATGTCTTTTCAGATACTTAAGACATGGATGTATTTCCATATCAGATTTGTAGTGGGTCAAAACCATTAGTTGCCTATTAATAGCTTAACTTAAACTAAACGCCTTGCATACTATAGCATTCTATAAGTTTCTCAGAAAACTTTGATACATTTTCATATTCCTCCCAACAGAATTGATGCAGTTCAGTCCAAAACTTTATAAGAGAGTCAAAGACAGGGCTTTATGATGCCAACCCCAATAATTTCACATTGTTCCAAATGTTGAGGTATGCTAAAGATACTTGTCCTACAGGAAGAATTTCTGGCTGATATCTTAAGGTTGTGTTTCAGTATTTATATGCCATGCCACCCCTGTGCTTCACAGCTAGGATGATATTTGGATTAAAAGCCTCACCATTTTTCCTCTGTTCAAAGTGCTGATCAGAAAAGCCAAACTCTCCTTCAAAAAGCTTGGCCTTTTTTTATTCCTGGTGATCACCTTCTTTTGTAGTGTGACAGTGTTTCAGGCCATGGCTCTTCTAAAGGTGGACATCCATAAATTTTGGAACAAGGTTTTTTGTGGCATTTGGCCACATGTGACTTGAAATGAAACATTCAAAATGTTCGAAAAGTGAAGACTTCACATTCTTCACACAGTTTGAGGGTCTCATCAATTATGGAACAAACTAACATAAATACAAACATAAGGACTGTCTAATGTTTAAGGATACTTGGATCAAAATTGTTTGCAGTCAATGACTGTCTGGGATTTGGAACCCTTGGACATGATCATAAAATGCTGAGTTTCTTTCTTTGATATGCTTTGCCAGGATGTTAGTGCAGCTAAGGTTAGTTGCTGATTGTTTGTGGTTCTTTTTTGCTCCTTTTTTTTCATATTGCCTTGTACTGTAGCTTTTAATGTGTGTTTCAGGTCATTATCCCACATTATCTACAATGTGACGCAGTCCCTGCAGCATTTGGCTGAATCTGAGTGTAGGCATATACACTTCAGAAATCATACTGTTATGTACTGTATATCATCAGTCAGCTCATCAATAATCACCAGTGCACTGTAAAAAAAAAAGTCCTAAAATTACGGAAAATAACTTTCAAATTTTATAGTAGTTTTCCTTTTTTTTTTAACTACATACAAATCTCTGTAAAATTACAGACATTATCTGTAAATTACGAAGTCGACTGTTTTTTTAAGTATTATTTCAATATTGAAAAATTTACTTTTTTTCCACATTTTTTTACAGTAAAAATACCATATTATTTTTACTGTGTTTTTTCTGTTTTTGTAAATTACATGTAACTTTATGTAAAATTACAATAATAAAATGTAATTAAATACAAAACTCATTAGATAAAGGTTAATGTCCATACAAAAATTGTATTGTTTTTCTTTGTAATTTTGAGGTAAATCATATTAGTTTTACAATACTTTGATATTTAAGTTCTAGATGTTCTAAGTTTATGTTTAAAAGTTTATGACTTTTTAAAAGATTATTCTTACATTATC
Source organism: Channallabes apus (assembly GCA_030522415.1). Lineage (NCBI taxonomy): Eukaryota > Metazoa > Chordata > Actinopteri > Siluriformes > Clariidae > Channallabes > Channallabes apus. The sequence goes on along the minus strand of CM060105.1, from coordinate 24,036,313 downwards.
ACTTACATGTAGGCTATAGTATCTGCTTCATGCCTTCAAAGAATGTGAAGAGAATTTAGGAGACTGATACTTATCAAAAATATATATATTTGTATTACAGTTGTTCTGAAATATCACCATGGCAATCTAGCCATCAACTTTCTTAATGCATGCCTGCATATTCTGACACAAGGATAATGTATTTACTGTGTAGCTGTTTTAAAGCATCGCTTTAAGTTACATTTTGATATTTAGCTTGTATGAGGGGAACTATGGTGTCATTTTTGTACCAAAAATGTTAGAGTAAACTCCCTGGACTCTCCGCTTAAATGCCACAGCCAATCAGAAGCTGGAGGCGGGAACCTTCTAATCTTGTTTCTGATTGGCTGATCAGCAGCCGGAGGCGGAGATATTCTAATTATCGCTTCATTACTGGCGCATTTAAATAAGCGCGCGAGTGAGGGCGGGACCTGATGCGGAAAACGCCTACGCTTATTGCTCAGGTACAGACGTAACGTGATATGAACCAGCCAATGGGAAACAGGCGTCCTTCAAATGTTTAGCGCGCGCAGGGGTGGTGTGATTCAGCAGCCAGTAAACGGGTGTGTGTAAATTCAGAGGAGTGAAAACACGCTGCTGAGCTACAGGTGAGGAGGAAAGCAGACTCTGAGTGACACAGGAGAAGACTCTGAAATGTAAAATACCTGCAAGCTCAAGAGACAATGACGGTAAGATATGTTTTATTCTTATTTTAATTCTTATTGTTGTTGCTGTAAACAAAGCTCATTTATTAATACTGCCACGTTTTTCTTTTAAATCTAAGATCTTAATGTGTTCTTTTCTTCTCTCTTCTAATGCACCAAGTTCTTTACTGCCTGTTGGATACACTGGACCGTCCATTTTGCCATTTTGGTATGTTTTAGATTTGAATTAATTGCACTAAGACATTAGGATTCTGAACTAAAATTTAAGTTATTTGTACACATACATTATATAACAACAATAGAGTTAAAAAAGGGACAGCATTGTACTATATTTGTAATAAAGTTTCCAATCCAACTTTAATTGGAACATTGAGAATATTGTTTAAAATTTATTTCTTCATAGGTTGTTCAAGGATATTTCACAGCAATGTTTAAGTTTGTGAGAGAGAATGTTTCACTGTTATAGCAAAATAGTCTAAATATTTCATTGTTTTTCATTTTAGGATTTTACTGTAATGTTATCAGGGATTAAAGTTCTCCGTCGTTACGACGGATTTCCGTCAATCACACTGTTCCGCCTGTCCTTAATGTTTAAAATTCACTTTTCGTAATGTTAATGCTGTGTATATATAGGCTTACACAGGTCTTAAATTAAGGAAAGACAGTGTATTCAGCCTGCTGAGGAGGATGTGATCAAAGCCTGGAGTGGAGCGACTGCACGTTCCTCTCTCCACTCTAAGCGTTTTGTTATCACTCCGGTATGGATCCACTCCGGGTTTTGGTTTAGTTTTGAAGAACTACGTGTCAGGCTGAGCTATAACTATATTTAAGATAGCATGGACACACTTAATGCAGGAAGGCTCCGATGTTTCGGAGATTGATAAAAGTGTAAAAATAAATAAATAAATAAATGGGGATGGGCTTGGCTTAGTGAAATTGGGGAGAATGGAAAGCCTTTTAGTTCGTGGACTAAAAAAATCAAACATCCAGGTAGGTGTCTTTGCACAGTATGCCACAGGAAACTTCAATATGGCAATAATGGCAAAACAAAGTGCGAGTTCGCCATCAGTCAGCAGCTAGTCACAATGCTGCGGTTCGTGCTCTAACAGTACACATGCTCCCTGTCTGGTGCGACAAGAACCACAACGGAGATTCACACATCTGTGGCCGACCGTGTGCGCGATGTAAAAGTGCGCCTATGTTCTTTCATAGCGGAGCATGACCTGTCGGTCACAGTCTCACAACCACTAGTTAATTTAATGCAATCAGTTGTCAAGACAAGAGTGCACTTTCAAGATTGTCTATGGCTACGTTTACACTGCCAGGTCTCGATGCTTAATTCGGATTTGTTGCCTATATCTGATATTTTTGACCGTCTGTTTACACGTTATTTCCACTATGACTCATATCCGATTCACGTGTTTACACTCGCCATACCATCTGAAACATCGCGCATACTTAAAGGGAGGTTCTTACGCTACACACTAGCCAAGATAGATGAAGGTGAAATATGCTTAACGCTATCTCTGCTATATATGCAAAGTTCGCGCACCGTCACCATGGTTTTAAAACGGAGGAGGAGGGAAAAAAACAGCATAATTGCAGCCTGCACATATGCTTAATTCATCAAATACTGATTTAATGGGGGGGCGTTGTTCTTTTCCTTTTCTATGTCACCTGCGATGTTGTAATTCCACACGCGCTTCCACCGGAGAATAACATTATGTGCGCGTGTTGAATTAAAACATCGCAGGTGACATGGAAGAGGAAAAGAACAACACCCCCCCCCCCCTCCAACACACACACGCCTTGTGTTAATGCTTATTTGGGCTAAATAACATTAAATCAGTGTTTGATGAATAAAGCATATGTGCAATTTGCAATTATGCCTTTTTTTTTCTCCTCCTACGTTTTAAAACCATGGTGACGGTGTGAGTGTAAACACGTGAATCGGATATGAGTCATAGTGGAAATAACGTGTAAACAGACGGTCAAAAATATCAGATATAGGCAACAAATCCGAATTAAGCATCGAGACCTGGCAGTGTAAACGTAGCCAAGGAGGCCTGAAACCAATCTCGAAATATCGGAATGCATGCGTTTTTTTCCTGTTTACACGGACATAGAACATATCCGATATGTGTCACATATGAGCAAAAAATCGGAATTGGGTCACATTTACCTGGTAGTGTAAACGTAGCTGCTTACTGGAAATCCGAATTGTCATCTAAGCTGAAAATGAAGATGTTTTCTTTGGCTACGTTTACACTGTGGTATATGGTTGATTATTTGTCAAGGTATATTTTCTTTCAAAGATTACAAATAGCTTTTAAAATATGCAAACTGGCAATATTAAAGCGGTTTAATCTCCCCTAACGCTATTGGTCTCGACTATTTAAATAAAGTGTTTGTTAAAGGAATGTGGCTTGGCCTGAAAAAAGTTCAGTCAGAAGATTTTTTTTCACTTTAATCCCTGTGTTATAAAACTGAACTTCTTTTTACTGTATTTTGCATCGTCCCTGTTTTTTTTTTTTTTTTTTTTTTTTTTTTTTTTTACAAATATTGTAATCTCGAGTTTGTGTTAACACTTTATTGAACATGTGTATTCATAGGAATTTATGAAAAGAAAAAGGTAAATATCAGAGGTTTTGTGTTATTGCTTTGTTTGAAGGTGTTTGATCTTCAATTTATGAAAAATCTGTAAATAACAGTGTTTCCTGCTAAATGCCTAATGCTTTTGCTTTATTGAAGGTGTTTGATTGTAATAATTTTGGAAAAAACTGTAAAATAAAAACATTTTGCTGCTACACGTCTAGTGCTGTTTTAATGAATGTGTTAAATTGTATACATTTAGCAAAAATCTGTAAAATAATGGTGTTTCACTGATAAACTTCTACTGCTGGTCGTTTAATGAAGGTGTTCAATTGTATAAATGTAGGAAAAATCTGTAAAATAACGGTGTTTCTCTGTAAAAGATAAAATAACAATTTCTGTAAATTTAATGTTTTTGAGCATAATATGAACTAGAGTATTTTACCTTAATTTTACAATTTTTGTTTGGCAGCCATTGCTGCCAGTCATTTGAACGTTTTTTTTACGCTTTTTTTTTTTTTTTTTTACAGTATGGTTCCACTGGCAGCTGAACACGTTTATTCCATAACACTGTCTCCACTATGTTTGACAGATGAGCTTGTCCTGTCTTTCAACGTCCTTTTATCTTGCCATCATTCTGGTTCAATAAAATTTTGGGTTCATCAGTCCAAAGTCTAATATGGCCTTTCTGTTCTTGAGCATTACCAGTGGATTGTTTCTTGTTGTCTGTATTAACTACATAAACCCTTCTATTGACTGTAGCCTTTGACAATGATATGCCTACCACCTCAAGAGTATTCTTGACTTGGCTGGGTTTTGTGAATGCGTTGCTCTTTACCATTGACAGGATTCTTTTGTAGTCATCCACTTTAGTGGTTTTTATCTGGTCTTTATCTATTTCTGAGCTTGCCAGGTAATTCCTTCTTGTTCCAAATGCTTGTATTGGCCATTCCCAATGCATTTCCTATCTTACTGATGGCATTATGATCAGCCTAATTATACCTTTTACAGTTTATCCAATATTTATTTACTATGTTCAATCAATTTGTTCCATAAATCCTGGTATCAATAAACCATGCCCTTATAATTGTATATCTATTTTCCTGAAATGCTCCTTATAGTTGATTATAAATACTGTACACACCAGTTGCAGACAAAAGGATCAAGCTGAACCTATTGTGTCTTTTCAACCCCAGAACTGGTACACGGAGAACATGGCCTTCACAATGAGTGGATTATAGTAATGATATCATGAGAATCGACCACGGCCTTATTTATATACCCTCATAAACCACATATGCCCATGTGATTTAAATATAAACAGGCCTGGATTTGGTTTGTGTACAAGTAATCAGTATGATTATAGTAACCATAGTACAAACATCAAGTACTGAACAATAAAAGGAAATGAGCTTGGCATTAGAGGTGAATGCTAAGTGTTTTGTGACAGGTGTCTTCACACTATCTTTATCTTCTTGTTTTTTAATGTCTCTCTCTCTCTAGTGAATAGAGGACCAAGAAATCAAACGGAGCGACTAATGAACTAATTCTGCCCAGGCATACAGGGAATTCAGTCTGCAATCACTCAGGTGCTTATTAAAACATCAAACAGTGGCTTTGTGTGTGTGTGTGTGTGTGTGTGTGTGTGTAGTTTGCACCATCTGTAACTGTCTGCATATTACAAATTAATTTTGCATCCGTGTAAACGAGATCCCCTGTAATTTTTCATATGCATTGAATATGGCTCATTAGGGACCACTGTTGTTGGAACTTCAGGAACTTCTGTGCTATTAAAACTAAAGACTGCTGAGTCCTTATATTTCTGCATGGATATCTGAGAATTCTCCAAACGCCCAAGGACAGAATGGAGAGAAAATGGCAGAAAATAGCATGTAATTTGTATTACATTATCTGCTGAGTACGTTCTGATATCGCGCCTTACTGTAGCCTTTTCGCTACCACTGGCTCCAATTCTGGCTGCAAAAGCTATTAGTTTTTCCTCTGAATGATCCCAGAATAATACCCAATTTACTAGCTATTGAAATATACGACTGGTACAAAGCTGATTCAGGCAAAAGAAAAAAAAGAAAAGAAAGAAATTATGAGGTTTGGTTTACGTCTTCTATTTCTACAGCGGCTGTGTGGTGGCAGTGGGGGGCAAATGAAGTCCGCACACCTGCAGCTTGGAATGTTTAATGCTCGAAGTGCAGCAGGGCAGTGATGATGATGGTGGTGGTGGAAGGAGATTTTAGATTATTCTAATTCTTGTTTTTTTTTTTTTTTTTTTAGATGCTTCTTATATAGTACATAAGCAATACGTTTGGGTGAAAAATAAGCTTCAGGCAATAGTCATTACCATTTTTGCTGATGGGGCTAGATAAGTGAAGATTTTGCATTTAACTTATTGGTTAACTTTTTCCAGCCTAAGGGGAAACAAAACTACTGAAAATATTTGCTCACTCCATTCTTTTGGAAAGTGACAAATTATTAAAGCTCTTATGTTTTATTCCCAAACTACACAGACCACTCTGAAAACTTTTAACACATGAAAATAAAATGCTAATTTACTTAAAAGGGATTGAAGGGTAGGTATTGTCATGAAAGAGAATCAGAATACCAAAAGTAGGTCAGATCCAAGATCTGTGCCAGAGAATTCATTTGCATACTGAATGAAGTGAACATATGCTGATGACACTCAACTCATTCTCCCCTTTCCTTGCTCAGACATGTACTGTATGTTTCTACAGGGACCGAAGCGTGTCTGGCAGAGATCTCATCATCAAAACCCAGCAAGACTAAGCCGCTGTATATCCCTGATGGATTTCCCTGGACAAATCTAAGATCACGCAACCTTGAGGGAGTCCTGAACAAATCACCTTACTAACACGTTCATGCAGGTTTCTCCTTAACAACACTAGAAGGAGCTGAGTATTTCTATCCGCATCCCCTGCTTTGGTAATTTTCACACTGGACTATCGCAACTCATCTGGAATCAAGTTGTATTTATTCCATTCTCTGACTAGCAGGCTGTTACACAGAGAAATTAGGCCGACTGGTCGCGTAGTGCCCACTGTACAATGTTCTGGGTTTGCTTCAGTTGGTCATGGTCTAGGATTAACTATCTTATGTGGCAATAAAAAGTGGTCAGCTGACGACCTGGTACTGAATGACCTTGATACTTAAAAACAAGACATTTGTTACTTGCAAAGTAAAATATGACTGGGAAATTGTAGGTTTATTAAAGAAAAGAGAAATGGCAAGTGTATTCTAGTAGCAGTCAATTTGCACAAATTAACGTTAATGGTATTTTCAACGAAGGTAGATGGAGAATACTCTATGACTGAACTGCTTTAATTAACCCAAACCATTATTACTGTCAATGATCTGTTTCTTCTTCCTCATATTACAGTAGCTTACAATATATTACCATATATTTAAGCAAGTTCAAGGAGTATTCAAGTCAAACTGGGATTTTTACTTGTGCAGAATAACAGAATAAGAGCCCTCATTTCTCTATTTAATCCCCTGATACACTAATGCATTCATCCCAGTGTTTCACCCTACTGTAGGTAGAAAGATTTCTCCGTATGTCGGAGCCATGATTGACTGGCCTCCCAGGAACTCCTTTAATTTGAAAATGTCATTTTTAAGGATGAGGTATTCCACTTGCTGAATGTTCACAGGAATGACTGGAGTGGGATCTTGGTCATCTCATCTGGATCACATCCCGCGTTCTTTATAACATTTGCACCATTCAAATGTTTTACTGTGGCTAATAGTCAAATGTTAATTGGAATTTTCATCACAAGTTCAAGTTTAATATGAACACCCCTTCTAATTCTGGGGAGAGGGGAGGGGGGAAAAAAACTGAATCAGCTATCTTAATGTCCTGGCTGAGAACCTGCAAGAATTTGCACAAGCCATATTTTACTGTATGTAAAAACAAAATACCATTTAAGCTGGCTTTACATCCTAACATTTTTCTCAAGACTTAATTTGCATAAAATATGGAATATCATAAATCAATACTAATTTCACATGGAATTGGGTGCAAATGTGTGTTGTGCATGACATGGTTATATTTGAAAAAGTCACTATGAGGAATTGATTGAAAGAGCTCCAACTGCTCTATTCTCAGCATCTAATGAATGTGTTCCTGAAACCCCTGAGATGCAGCACAAGCACATACTCAATTTTGTATGAAAGATGTAAGAGAGAGAGAGAGAGAGAGAGAGAGAGATATTATCTAAAAGAATAAATGTCACCATATACATTAGGATGATGAGGCAATGCGATGTTATTACCAAGGAAATTGGATCCTTTGTATTTCACCTAGAGGATTCAATATACTGGTTATGCACATTAAAGCCATGGAGAGCTTTGATATTTTTTTTAGATTGTGTCAGAATCAAAGGGATTACTCTTCTTTTTTTTACTAAACACACAGAAATACTGTATTTAAAAATTTCTATTATAATACTTTAGGGAGCCGGTGTATTTTTATTAATATAGGATCACAGAATTTTTTTACATGACAGTCTTTTATGGCACCACCTGCTAATTCTATCTTAGTTTGGACACCAGCACATTCCCACCCTTTAGTGTTCTACCATGTCTTCAGCTCAGAAAGGGCTGTAAAGTACCTGATTAGGTTAGATTATATGGAATTAGATTAAAATAAGGTGTTCCGGGAGCAGGGTCAATTTAAAATAGCGTACACCAGGTCCGGAGTTGGTAACACGTTTACTATTTCATTACCGCCGAGCATGAGCCGTGCTTCAGATCAGGCTTTTCTGTGTTCCTTCAGCTGTTCCTTTCAGCCCTGTATGTTTTCTATATTGACTTGCTCTGATCTTTACTCTAGTCCAACCTCAAATAAAATGATAGGAATGATGTTCAGGATCATGTTTACTCCTGTGAAATCTATTCCTTGTACAAATACAGTGGTGTTCAAAATAATAGCAGTGTGTTGAGAAAAATGAGTAAAGCTCCATATCCATGTAAGTAATAACTTTTAAATGTGCTAAATGTATTAGTTTAATGTAATTGAAGAAAAACAAATATCAATGGATGGAGTTAGAGGTAAATTATTCTGTGAAAAACAGGTGTCAAACAAGTTCTCCTTATTTAAGGATAAATGCAGAAAAGGTCATCCTGCACCCTAAAAAATGCTGGGTTAAAAACAACCCAATCTGGGTTGTTTTTAACCCAGCTGCTGGGTAAATATAGGACTAACTAAATGCTGGGTTAATTTAACCCAGCAAGATGGGTTATTTGTTTAACCCAACAAGATGGGTTAAATATTCAATCCAAATGCTAGGTCATATTTAACTATAATGCTAGATTAATTCTACCACATAAATTGGTCTATTTGTGAGGTAGAATTGGGTTAATTCTACCTCACAAATAGGTTATTATTATTTTCATGTTTTACAGTGAATCTGTAAAAAAAAAAAAAAAAAAAAAAAAAAAACACCCATGTCTATTAAACAGTTAAATTACTTTGATATACTGGTCTATTACAAAAAACATACATGTATGCAATAAACAACATCCTATTAAATGTTCTTAGAAAAAACATTTATTTTTCAAAAGCACAAGAACAAATAATCAACAGTGACATCATTACTATACTATTACTGACAAGGGCAGAATGGAGAAATTGAACAAATAGGCTGAAGCAACTTCTACAGAGCAGGATCAAAACTATCCAGCCCTGGTCTCATTTTAACATACAAACACTGTCTATGACTTTTCAGGTAGGCCTCGCTATTTCATAGCAACGTTACAACATTACTGAGAGCAGCGCTGGTCATTATCTCCCAACGTCAGGATGTAGGGGTACGGCCTCGACACTTCAGCCTGCTGAAGGTATTCCACCATGTTGGTGCCAACCTTAGAAAGAAAGAAATGAAAAAGTTAAAATTTTGTTGAATAGCAAAGATTAAACTGAATAAGACTGTAATTTTTTAGTATCAATCGAATTTCACACGAAATTGATAAAGCTGCCTATTAAGATAGGATATAGGTAACCTAAAACAAAAACATGGAGACAGCTACTACCAAAAATAAAACAGCAAAATAAGCATGGCTTTTAGGATACAGCTCTTTATGTCAGACTAGTTGATATTGTAGTCTGCATTGATTTTAAGCTAATTACCGAAAAAATGTCATAGTTGGTGTCATACTGGTACATTACAATCACCAAAATATTAATACTTCCATCTAGTAGTTATCTGTACCGCTGTGGTACTTTTTCCTGTAGCTGGCGCGCTGACTGATAGTTAATTTAACTTTGGTTAAAGAGAGCTACCTGGTTAGCTTACATGCTATTACTGGTGATACATTTGCATACTTGCCAAAGGGGGAAAGGTGTAAAATACTGTATTGTTATAACTCGGGAGAAACGCAGGAGAAATTTGACCGCAGAGTAAATTACTAGCTAGTGAAAAACGGGAGGGTTAGCAGGTCTGTATATTTGTGAGAGGGTCAGTGTTTTGTTAAACACCAGCATTTTATTGTCTCAAGCAGTGAGGTTAATAAAGTTCTAAAGTGGTTGCTAATGCTAGCAAACTAACTAAATGCCGCCGTCATGCTAACAATACAGTTAACAGTTTAGCGTTCATTCATCACTTCACCATCTTCGTAACCCTGCAAACATTCTACAGAGAAAGCTAAAAAGCTCAGACATCTTAGCCGTTTCTTTCATACACAGATGGGGTTGTTTGGCTAACTAGCAGCTATTCTCAGCTAAATTATCATCCAGTACCTCAGACCAGTCGGAAAGGTTGTGTGTAACCTTAACACGGGAGCAGTAATAAATGTTACATATAGTAATAATTTTTCAGTCATGTGTGAATTAGGTGAGTGAACATGTGTATACAGACCTTGTATTTAACGCCATTTCCCCTTAAATGTCCGAGGAGGATGAACCGTCATCAGCGGTGTGGGAGCTCAAGAGACACGAAGCTGAGTCACAGCCGCTGAATCCACCGGTGAACTTTGGGGGAGGGGCCAAGCAAACTTTAACCCAGCCGCTGGGTTACACAAAAACTATCCAACTCTCTGTAAATAACCCAGAAAAATGACCCAACAGCGGCAACCCAGCGTTTGGGTAGAAAAAACAACCCAGCATTTTTTAGAGTGTGTGCATTTAAAATCAGGGTAAAATGGGTTGTCCAGACATTGTTCAGAAGAACAGCGTACTTGGATTCAAAAGTTGATTAGAGATGGGAAAACATACAAAGAAGTGCAGAAAATGATAGGCTGCTCTGCTAAAATGATGCCAAATCATTTTTAAGTTTTAAAATGGGGATCAAAACCAGAAAGCCGTGGAAGAAAATGGAAAACTACCATTCGAATGGATTGAAGAAAAACGAAATTGACTCAAAGAACATCTACAGTTACCTGTTAGCACTGTTACTATTAGAAGAAGTCTATATGAAGTCAAGCTATTAGCAAGAAGCCCCCCGCAACGTACCATTGTTGAAAAAAAGACATGGGCTGAAGAGGTTACAGTTCGCCAAAGAACACATTGACTGGCCTGAAGAGAAATGGTGCAATATTTTGTGGACTGATGAAAGCAAGATTGTTTTTTGGGGGTCTAGAGGCCGCAGACCGTTTGTCAGACGACCCCCAAGCATTGAATTCAAGCCACAGTACACTGTGACGACAGTGAAACATGGAGGCATGTAAAGATGAATGATGACACTGCTATTTTTTTTGAACAGGCTAATATGTGTTTTTTTCACTTACATTAAACTCATAATACATTGAGCATTTTTCTTCATGTTGTGATTCTGAATAGAATGTGCAGGGTGTCCAATGCATTTGTGTGATTTAAATTAAAAGTTATTATATGGATATGGAGATTTACTCACTTTTTTCAACACACTGCTATTATTTTGAACACCACTGTATAGAGCTGTGATTTTTTTTCACCTTCTTTTATCCATTATGGTTACCTGGACCAGGTACTGTATGGGCACACAAACAGGTACATAGTAGTTATACTGTATAATTACACCATATGTTACATTTATGTATACACAGATAAAGAAAAAAAAAGAACTTTCTTATTCTACTTTCTTACTCACAGGGCATAAATGTTATACAAACCACAAGCATCCTACACAGAAAAATACAACTGTCTCATCTAAACGAATAGTGAAGCCGATGATCTGTGAGTCAGAAGCTCCCTGAGATTCAGTGGAGACTCATAAGAATAATAAGCTTTAAGTAAAAATCACAAGAGTATCGTCCAAAGAAGAAGTTCACAGCTAAGTAGGAGGATGAAGAAAACTTCGCTATGAACTACTGAAAGTTCAAAGTTGATGCTGGCACTGTAGGAGCCACTGTCACTCATAATGAGTTTGTGGGACAATTGTATATTTGTGATAACAAGCAAGAAATTTGCTAAAGCAATCACTATAAACAAGACATGAAACCAGCAGTATTTATTTCTTTGAAACCCATGAATACAAGTGCCGGTCAATGTGCAGGATATGCAAAAAAAATTTGATTACAGTTTAGCTGAGAGGGAGCAATGGCAGAAATGTTGCTGTGCACTCACTCATCTAACTCATTAATCATATACACCGATCAGTCAAAACATTATGCAAAGGTGTAGGTTCCCCTTGTGCCACCAGGGAGGCTCTTGCCCCTTGGTGCACGACTCTACAAAACCTCTGAGGGGTGCTGTGGTGTCTGGCACCTGGACATTGACAGTGACATTTGGGTGCTGTGAGTTGTAGGGATAAGACGTTTTTGTCCAAAGATCTGGGGAACTGACTGTTGTGGTTCTGGCCAGCATTGACTTTTTTCCCAGCAATTTCTGTGCCATTGACTTTTCTGTGGGATTGGACCAGGTGGGCTGGCCTTTGGTCTCCGTGGCCATGGGTGAGCCTAGAGTGCCCAAGATTCTGTGACAGCTGATCAGTGAATAACTGTTATTGTTAATTTGATTTTCATGTGCTAATACCTGTACAAGCATTCACAGTATTTTTTTTTTTAATTGATTAATTCATTTAATTAGTCACTTACTCCCTTATGGTCTATACTGCTTTATCCTGTATACAGGGCAATTGGGTGCCTGGTGCCAATCCCAGGAGATTTAGGGTGGGGTACACCCTGAACGGCATGCCAATCCATTGTAGGGCACACACAAAAAAACAACACATTGGACCGCCAATTAGGCAAATTTGCATGTCTCACATGGACTGTGGGAGGGAACCGGAAAACCCAGAAGAAACCCACCAAGCACACAGGCATTTGAATTGAACCCAGTCCCTGGAGGTGCAAGGCGACAGTGCTACAGTAAACACTATGCCACCTCATAGTGCCGCCTCATAAATAACCAATCATTTGAAAATGGATTCGGCTTTTAAATACATCCAAATAAAAGAAAATATGCTGCATGACATACTTTGATGATAATATATATGACCCATACAAGAAACTAATTCTGAAGCAATTACCTGCCTGCTTTGTGTGGCTTACAAAGGAATTGCTTAGGATTCATTAATAGATGTGAAATTATTGAGTGTTCAGTGATTTATTCAGCATAGTGATTAGTTGGTTTGTTTAGTCTGATTATCTTTATCGACTGAGTAAAGAAATAAGTGCTAAACTCCTAAGGTAATCAAACATTACTTTGTTCTGTGACTGAGAAGAGGGTGGTAGTTTGGTTTCTTTCACAACGTAAATGTTCTTATTTGCACATTTCTTTGTTAATACGAAAAGTGAAGTGATGACAGTGACCATGACCTCATGTTTAAAAGCAGTTCTATCTGGACCCTGTTGCTTTTCTGATAAAAGCGAATAATTAATATACCAATAATCTACAATGGTGTGAAAAACTATTTGCCCCCCTCCTGATTTCTTATTCTTTTGCATGTTTGTGACACAAAATGTTTCAGATCATCAAACACATTTAACTATTAGTCAAAGATAACACAAGTAAACACAAAATGCAGTTTTTAAATGAGGTGTTTTATTATTTAGGGAGAAAAAAAATCCAAACCTACATGGCACTGTGTGAAAAAGTAATTGCCCCCTGAACCTAATAACTGGTTGGGCCACCCTTAGCAACAATAACTGCAATCAAGCGTTTGCGATTACTTGCAACGAGTCTTTTACAGCGCTCTGGAGGAATTTTAGCCCACTCATCTTTGCAGAATTGTTGTAATTCAGCTTTATTTGAGGGTTTTCTAGCATGAACCGCCTTTTTAAGGTCATGCCACAACATCTCAATAGGATTCAGGTCAGGACTTTGACTAGGCCACTCCAAAGTCTTCATTTTGTTTTTCTTCAGCCATTCAGAGGTGGATTTGCTGGTGTGTTTTGGGTCATTGTCCTGCTGCAGCACCCAAGATCGCTTCAGCTTGAGTTGACGAACAGATGGCCAGACATTCTCCTTCAGGATTTTTTGGTAGACAGTAGAATTCATGGTTCCATCTATCACAGCAAGCCTTCCAGGTCCTAAAGCAGCAAAACAACCCCAGACCATCACACTACCACCACCACCATATTTTACTGTTGGTATGATGTTCTTTTTCTGAAATGCTGTGTTACTTTTACGCCAGATGTAACGGGACACGCACCTTCACGCTCACTGCACACCAAACCTGGAACTACTGTCCATCATGTGTCGTCCATTTTATCTTCCACGGGAGTTCACATCGGTCATAATCAGTGCCGTTTACATCCCTCCTCAAGCAGACACCGAAACTGCCTTATGCGAGCTGCATGAGGCGCTCACACAGCACCAGACACAACACCGGGACGCTGCGCTCATTGTGGCAGGGGATTTTAATAGTGCCAACCTCAAACGCGCAGCGCCGAACTTTCATCAGCACATCACCTGCCCCACCAGGGGCGAAAGGACACTGGACCACTGTTATACCACGGTCAAAGACGGTTACAAGGCACAATCTCGTCCAGCGTTTGGTAAATCTGACCACGCCGCCATCTTCCTCATGCCAAAATATAAACAAAGGCTGAAACAGGAAGTTCCGGTTCAGAGGGAGGTCGCGCGCTGGACGGACCAATCGGTGGCCGCGTTACAGGACGCACTCGATGACGCAGACTGGGACATGTTCAGAAACAGCTCCGATGATGATGTCAGCGTGTTTACCGAAGCGGTTGTGGGATTTATTGAGAAGATGGTAGACGATACGGTGGAGAAAAAGACTATCAGAACGTTTCCCAACCTGAAGCCGTGGGTGGATAAAACCATCCGCGACGCTCTGAGATCTCGCACCGCTGCCTACAACACGGGACTTGAGTCAGGGGACATGGAACCGTACAAGGCTGCGTCATATAACATCCGGAAGGCGGTGAAAGAGTTGAAGCAGCGCTACGGGAGAAAACTAGAGTGACAGCTTCAACAGAGTGACTCTAGGAGCCTGTGGCAGGGACTAAGAACAATAACGGACTATAAAGCACCAGCATCCGGTATGACGAACGCGGACGCGACTCTGGCAGACGAGCTCATCACCTTCTATGCTCGCTTCGAGGCTGCACCTAAAGACGCTAGCGATGCTAATGCTAACGGCGCTAATGCTAACGGCGCTAATGCTAGCGGCGCTAACGGCTGCAGACAGGAAGACACAGCCAGCACCGGGAACGCGCTCATCATCTCCGAGCACGACGTGAGGAGAGCCTTCAAGAGAGTGAACACCAGGAAAGCAGCAGGACCAGACGGCATCTCAGGTCGTATTCTCAGAGCCTGCACAGACCAGCTAGCACCTGTGTTCACTGAGATATTCAACATCTCTTTATCTCAGTCGGTGATCCCCACATGCTTCAAAGAGTCCATCATTGTTCCTGTCCCGAAGAAACCACACCCTGCTTCCCTCAATGACTATCGCCCTGTAGCCCTCACCTCAGTAGTGATGAAGTGCTTTGAACGCCTTATCAGAGACTTCATCATTTCTTCACTACCCGACACACTGGACCCACTACAGTTTGCATACCGTCAGAACCGCTCCACAGACGATGCAATCTCTCATCTCCTCCACACATCACTCACTCACCTGGACACTAGGAAAGGGAATTATGTTAAAATGCTCTTCATCGACTACAGCTCTGCTTTTAATACCATAATTCCCTCCACACTCACCACCAAGCTGGAGCACCTGGGACTGAGCTCATCTATATGTCAGTGGATCTCCAATTTTCTGACTGGCAGACCACAGGCAGTAAGGATGGGCGGACATGTCTCAGCCACACTCACTCTCAGCACTGGAGAACCAGCACTGGTTCTGAGCCCCCTGCTGTACTCTTTGTACACCCACGACTGCGTGGCCACTACCAACTCCACCTCCAGCATCAAGTTTGCTGACGACACCGTCGTGGTCGGACTGATCACCAACAATGATGAGTCGGACTACCTAGAGGAGATTGGAAATCTGGAGAACTGGTGCCAGAGGAACAATCTCCTCCTGAACGTCAGTAAGACAAAGGAGCTGATAGTGGACTTTAGTACAAAGCAGGAGAGGAACTACCAAACCCCCGTCATCAACAGGAGCCCAATGGAGAGAGTGGACAGCTTCAGATACCTCGGTGTTCACATCACGCAGGACCTGTCATGGTCCTGTCACATCAACACCGTGGTGAAAAAAGCCCGGCAGCGTCTCTACCACCTCAGACGCTTGAGAGACTTTAGACTGCCCTCCAAGGTGCTCAGGAACTTCTACTCCTGCACCATAGAGAGCATCCTGACGGGAAACATCACGACCTGGTTCGGGAACAGCACCATGCAGGACAGACGAGCTCTACAGAGGGTGGTGCGATCAGCCGAGCGCATCATCCGCACTGAGCTCCCTGACCTGCACTCCATCTACAGCAAGCGGTGCTGGACTAAGGCCAGGAAGATCATGAAGGACCTCAGTCACCCCAGTAATGGACTGTTCTCTTTGTTGCGGTCTGGGAAGAGATTCCGCTCCCTAAAGGCCAACACAGAGAGACTGAGGAGGAGCTTCTTCCCGCAGGCGATAAGGTCTCTCAATCACACCTCCACACAGGACTAATAACATCTTTTAAGCTCACAACACTGACTGGACAATCATGGACACATTCATACACACTTGCACTAAATATTTATACATCTGGACAATTGCACATGTCACCTTTCATGCATATTTGCACATCCACTGACACTTTAATTCTATATACATATATACTCTATCTACCCTATATTTCTATATTTTTGCAATATTTTATTATGTCCTTATTGTACAGTTAATTTTACTAGTTAAAATTATTTCTTTAGTATTTCCTTTTTATTGATTATTTATTTTACGTACAAGCTTTTATTTTATTTATTTATTTTTTTTTAAGGTCACTGGCGGTCGTATAAAGCATTTCACTGCATATTATACTGTGTATGATTGTGTATGTGACTAATAAAATTTGAATTTGAATTTGATTCCAAAAAGTTCAACTTTTGTCTCGTCGATCCACAAGGTATTTTCCCAAAAGTCTTGGCAATCATTGAGATGTTTTTTAGCAAAATTGAGACGAGTCTTAATGTTCTTTTTGCTTAAAAGTGGTTTGCGCCTTGGAAATTGTCTCGGGTTACTTTGCTGTAATCCTGTTCCCTGAAAGGCGGGAACGAGATGCTGCGTTGAAAACGGTAAGGGAAACATGTCGGCGGCTGTGAAGCATGTGTGTACAAACACGCCAAATTTTGGCTTATATAACCTCGGTCAGGTGACGTCATCTGATTAGACTCAGCTGCAGGTTATAAATATCGGTGAGCCGGCGACAACCTCAGATTCATTTGTCTGAACGGACGTCCAGTCACGTGGCAGTGCGGCATTGCGACGCAGCATCTCGTTCTCGCCTTTCAGGGAACAGGGTTACGGCAAAGTAACCCGAGACGTTCCCTTTCAAGGCTACACTCGATGCTGCGTTGAAAACGCTATTGGAACATGAATACCAACACCGCCGCACTGCAGGTGTCTGGACCCCAAGGTTGTGTAGCATGTGTGCACAAGGCCGCGGAGTCTCAGAACTATGTCTGGGAGCTACGTGGACATCCAGACTATAAATTTGACAAATCTGTGCGGGGAGGAAAAAACCTGCAGCATCACACACTTGCTGCAGGGAGTACCTCCTGCAGGAGCAATAGATGAGGTGACCCCTCTGGTTGAATGGGCCCTGACTCCCAGAGGCAAAGTTAGCTTATGCGCTTCATAGGAGAGTGCAGTAGCATCTCTCATCCAGTGACAAGGTATGTGTAGTGGCGGACGCACCCCCCCCCCCCCCCCCCCCCCCCCGGTTTCGGCCTCTATAGCATACAGAAAGTTGCCCTGACTTTCGCCACTGGCTGGTTCGGTGGACGTAGGTCTGAAGGGCATATACTGGGCAAAGTAGGTGATGATGCAGAATTGCCTTGATCAGAATTGCCAGGTCCAGGCAAGATGGGGAGACTGACAAGTACGCAGATCTCCGATCCTCTTGAGAGAGGAAATGGCCATAAGAAAAACCATCCTAAGGGTCAGAGACCTGTCAGGTGCTGACTCTAATGGCTTCAATCAGAACGTGGCAGACTGAAATAGCGAATGCGTACATTCTGAGGGTACTAGGGCACAAGTCTGAAGACAATTCTCTTAGAGAAACTCCAGCACTGGAGCAATTCAGCAGAGGACTGGGTCAACCTGCTTAGCATACACTTGCTGTAGGAGGGATACCCCTTGCTAGTGCAATATATGGGCCGATCCCCTTGGTTGGTAACAAGCTCGAGGACAAACTTTTTTTTTTTTTTTGCAGCAGCAGCAGTTCCAGCACTGAACACTTCGGCAGTGAACTGAGTCTACCCGCTTAGCACACACTTGCTGCAGGGGAATACCTCTTGCTAGTGTAATAGATGAGGCGATCTCCTGGTTGAATGAGCCCCGCTTCCTAGAGGTGACGTGGTACTGTGAGGCTCATAGGAGAGGGCAATAGCATCTCTCACCCAAAGGGCACATACTGGACACTGTAAGTGAAGTCTTTCCTGCTCCGAAGCTGTAACAGGCGGAGGGGACAGTGGCTTCAAGCTATACGGGCTGAAACGCTTCGTATGTACGAATCTTTCACATACATTAATTTCTGAGGGCATAAGCTCTTCTAGGAGAGGGAGCCCTAAAATAGTCTTAATTACGCTGGCTGGAACAGCAGCTTGACTTAGACTCCCGGAAGCAGCGTTATCAGGAAAAATTAATAGAGACGTAACCTGGGCCGTGTAAGGGCCAAGGTGTCCAGACCCAGGGGTGGGGCTGGAAAGGTCAGAGAGCAGCAAAGGGGACATTTGCTGGTCTTACGAGGTAAAGAGGTCCACCTCTGCTAGCTGAAATCTCTCCCAGATTGACTGACTACTTCGGGGTGGGGTTTCCAATCCCCGTGTGTCAGAGCTTGACTGGACAGTACAGATGCTCCTTATTTATATGCCCTGAAATGTAAATCGCTCTGAGGGAGAGGAATCTGGTGCGCTAGCTGTTTAGTGGCGCGAGCACAGTCTGCCCTGGCGATAATATGTGACTGCAATAGTGTTGCACATCCACACTAGGGCATGGTAGCCTCTCAATTGCTGGAGGAAGTGCTTTAGGGCCATCATTTTGAGGCAATTGATGTGTCGCGCGAGATGAAAGCCTTTCCAGCTCCATGGGGCTGGATGGTCATCCAAAACCGCATCTTAGCCCGTGAGGGAAACGTCTGTTGTTAGCATCTGTGATGACAAGACGAACTTAGAGTGGGACCCAAAGTAGAAAGCGGGGTCTGAGTCACATAGGGAGGGTACGAAGCACCTGGTGCGTAACCCTTGTTGGGGATTAGCCCTAGATTGAAATCCCCTATCTTAGCCACATCTGGAGTGCTCCCATGTGCAGACGGCCCAAAGGTGTCACTGAGGATACAGCTGCCATGAGAACCTTTGCTGGTCTAGCTTGATTTCCTTGTCTCGATCTTAGAACCAAAAATTAGCTAGGACGACATGCTGATGTCGAAGCGCTAGCTACTGAGACTGAGCCAGCCAGTCGTATATGTAATTCAATACATTCATGTGGAGCGCTAGGCAGAAATGGAAGGATCTGATACTGGTAAGCTTTGCTCCCGAAGTGAACCTCAGGTCCTTCCCTGTGTTGTGGCAATATGAAAGTAAGCGTCCTTCAATCGATTGTCACAAATCAATCGCTTGGTAGGATTTGAGAGCAATCACTTTGACAGTCAATTTTGAAACTGTATTTATTTATTTAGATGGTGGTAAAAACCACAAAATCAAAAAAATTGGATGCAGCCCCACTGTTCCTATAGGAACTAAGCAATACCTGACTCACTATCTGGTAGGGGAACATGTTCTATGGCCCCATTCCTCCAGCAGCCTCTGTCAGGAGATGCACACTTTCACCGAAGAGCTAACATGTCGTTGAGGACCGACGTCATCCGAAACACCAAAGGCGGTGGAACTAAACATCGGTCCCGTGGTTTGCCCGGGGGGGGGGGGGGGGGGGGGGGGGCATGTTATTAAAGAAGAAAATTACGTGCTCTCCCCCGGGGAAGACCCCACAATCCTTCAGGGCCTCTTCTTAGAGAAGAAGACGCCGCGGCGATCTGAGCTTTTAGAGGCGATCTGTGAGCGGCGGCGAGCCGTACCCCAGTCCTTACGGGGGGGGGTGCGCGGCTACTGACGCTCTCCTTCTGCGCCTCTCGTCTTTCTGCGAGACGATACGGCCGATAGCACGGGCTGTTTGTTTAGTCGCACGCAGGGACAGAGCAGTAGCCCGGCGTAACTCTGTGAATGCTTCTTGATCCACAGTGCCACTCGTGCTCAAATCATTCAGCAGATCAGCCTGATACGCTTGCAAATCCGCCATGGTGTGTTAGGAAATGCCAGCCTGACCTGCTGCTTGAAACGCCTTCCCTATCAGGTTAGAAGAAATTCTACACGGCTTGGAGGGGAGGGTTGGCTTCTTCAATGATGATGTTCCAGGAGTGAGATAGCTAGCTAGCGTCTCCTCAACCTGGGGCATCATCACATAGCCTCGTGTCTTAGCATCAACGATGTTGGAAAAGAACGAGGTTGGTGGTACAAAAATACGGGATGAAAAAGGTTTATCCAATGAACGGGATAGTTCACTATGGAGATCATCGAAAAAGGGGAGAGAGCGGCGTTTTGGCACCCTCTCCTGGCCACCCGACAGAAATCTGTCGTCTAATTTTGAGTGTGTGGTGAGAGCTTGCTCCTGTGGCCAGTCAATGTGAAGCCGTTCGACTGCACGCGTTATGACTTCCAGCAACCTTTCATACTCTCTGTCATTGCTAGAGCGTCATTCTGAGGTGGCTGCTGCCAGTTCTACAGAAGCAAGGGACAGGGTCTCTTCCATCGTGAAGTGGAGGGAGAGACTACGTGATCGGGGGAGGAGGCGAGAGAAAGGAGAGTCTCCATCTCTCGTGCCTCGGCCAGATCAACCTGTGATCCCCAGGAGTGCAGCGCGGCGCGTGGTTCCCTGAAGAACGCAAGGCGCGCGCGGAGCATTTTTACCGGGAGATTGTCACAATGCTCACACTCTCCTTTAAATCCATCGAGAGCGTGGCTCTCACCCAAGCATTTAAAACAAAGAGTGAGCGTGTCGCCTTCGGAGAGATAGTTCTCACACGGACATACAGCGCTAAACTCCGCCATTATCTCAGTGATAATTTTTATTTTTAAAGATATCTTTGTTTTAAATGCGTTTTTTTTTTTTTTTTGTGCTTGCACACGTTGCGTTCACATTGTCTTGAAGACACATGAATATGAGGTTGTCGCCGGTTCACCGATATTTATAACCTGCAGCTGAGTCTAATCAGATGACGTCACCTGACCGAGGTTATATAAGCCAAAATTTGGCGTGTTTGTACACACATGCTTCACAGCCGCCGACATGTTTCCCATAGCGTTTTCAACGCAGCATCGAGTGTAGCCTTGAAAGGGAACTGCCATGCAGGCCGTTTTTGCCCAGTCTCTTTCTTATGGTGGAGTCATGAACACTGACCTTAATTGAGGCAAGTAAGGCCTGCAGTTCTTTAGATGTTGTCCTGGGGTCTTTTGTGGCCTCTTGGATGAGTTGTCTCTGCGCTCTTGGGGTAATTTTGGTCGGCCGGCCACTCCTCGGAAGGTTCACCACTGTTCCATGTTTTTGCCATTTGTGGATAATGGCTCTCACTGTGGATCGCTGGAGTCCCAAAGCTTTAGAAATGGCTTTATAACCTTTACCAGACTGAGATAGATCTCAATTACTTTTGTTCTCATTTGTTCCTGAATTTCTTTGGATCTTGGCATGATGTCTAGCTTTTGAGGTGCTTTTGGTCTACTTCTCTGTGTCAGGTAGCTCCTATTTAAGTGATTTCTTGATTGAAACAGGTGTGGCAGTAATCAGGCCTGGGGGTGACTACAGAAATTGAACTCAGGTGTGATAAACCACAGTTAAGTTATTTTTTAACAAGGGGGGCAATCACTTTTTCACACAGGGCCATGTAGATTTGGAGATTTTTTTTTTCTCCCTTAATAACGTAAACCTTCATTTAAAAACTGCATTTTGTGTTTACTTGTGTTATCTTTGACTAATAGTTAAATGATGATGATCAGAAACATTTTGTGTGACAAACATGCAAAAGAATAAGAAATCAGGAGGGGGCAAATAGTTTTTCACACCACTGTAGCTCTTCTTTACTTAAGGTGTGTGTGGCTATACACATCACTCAACATATCCAATCAACGCAATAGCATACTGTGAACAGACTGAACAGCAACAAAAGCCTGACATTGCATGGCTTAGTCTGAGAAAAAGGAAAGTAGACTATGAAAACTGAGCCTTCAAAAATGATTGGTCAGATCGATATATGTTTATTCTTTTTTGGGGGAAGTTTAAAACCAGTTTGCCTCGTAAGTTCTGAAACCATGGCACTAATAAATAGCTGTAACCTGGGTCTTTTTGAGCAAACATATTCACAGCACTTTGAGGTGGGTTCATGTAAAATACCCAAACTGAGAGCCCAGTATGACAGAGCAATCATAAGTTGTTTTACATTTCTTCACATCTCAGCAGCATGCAAATGAAGATTCACTAAAGACTGATTGAAGATTGTTATTTGCATTCCATACAAATACAAGGAAATATATAAGAGCATCAAAGATCAAACTGCCCATATGTTTAACATAGCTTTTAAAAAATGATGATAAATATTATTCAAATGCTGTGAACATTTAAAATAGTTTGTTTTTTATAGACTTACACTGACTGCATAGAGTCCTGAATTAGACAGGAGAGGCCAAAATACCGGCACTCACTGTACCAATCCCCATTCCGCAAGGTAGTGCCTGTAATAGCTCTACTCAGCGTTTCTGCTGACATTTAGTTCTACATAGGTTAAAGGCAGGACTCTGTTCATTTAATATACTGTACATATTTTTACATGGCTGATGTAAAAACAGTTGATAGTTGCTGAGCTCTTTCCAATTATTCTAACTTGGATATGATACACTATGCATACTTTATATGTTTCAATTCATTCAACATGGAATGATTTCATGTGTACACTAAATGTAAAATGAAAGCCCATCAATATTACATAAACAAATTGATATTGTAACAAACTTGCAATCATGTGTGAAAGACAAATCCCATGTGTAAACCAGTGTGTGATATAGCGCAAAGTCATCAGAAACTGATTTTATGCGCTGTTTTGATTGGCTATATTGTAAGCTTGTCACTATTGTCTTTACTACTGGAAGGATATGACAGTCACACCATGCAGTAGCTGGACTGTCTACGATGTTGGTTTTAAAGAAACACCCCCCCTCCCCCGCCCCCAAATGGCACAAATGTCTAACTCCGCCTATAGAGAAAACGTTGAAAAAAAATAGAATAATGTGCACTTAGAAGAATGCCTGACCCCTTGCATGGGCCAAACCATAATTTCAAGCTCTGTGGTTTGCTGTGCCATCTGGGACAGTTGGTCTAGTCTGATGGCTGGTGGAAATGATAGATCCGTCAGTAATGTCAACAAATGGTGCAAGCATGGTTTGTGTATCCACAACAGCGATTATGGCAACACTTGTTCCATATTTTGAATGCACCACAGTTTCATTCTTTAAACTGTCAGTGTTGGAAAAGGCTGTTTATTTTGGCCTAAGTACATTCTCACCCAAAGCCAAAACATTCTCTGTCTTGTCGCTCAATCACATTGGTCATTGATTAATTTGTCTGATTCTAAAAAATCCAGGTCAACTTCTGTTCTTCAGAATGAACCCAACCACAATCTGGTTGATTAATCAATCCCAGGGTATTGATCTGCTGGGAGACAACGCATCTGCTGTCACCCCAACCGATGTGCAGCTCTCAAGGGAAGATGTGTGGATTACGTTTAGTGTTTGTTCACCTTGACTCTCACTTATGGTGCACCATTACACACTCTACACACATTGACACTACAGGCAGTGTTTAACACTAAAACGATTAAAAAAACAATCAAAAGGATTATA
The DNA here is from genome assembly GCA_030522415.1 of Channallabes apus. NCBI lineage: Eukaryota > Metazoa > Chordata > Actinopteri > Siluriformes > Clariidae > Channallabes > Channallabes apus. The sequence goes on along the minus strand of CM060105.1, from coordinate 24,012,535 downwards.
GTGCACCACTTCTTGAATCCAATTACGCAACTGTTCATCAAGACAATATTAGGAATAGAAGAAATCCAGTCTATAGTGGGAGCCTTTTATAGGCTGCACTGTACTGTACATGTACTGTAACCTCAACTCCAAACTGTGAAACAACTCAAGATAGAAATGAGCAAATGGAAAACAAAAAACTCCACTAGTTCAGAAGGAAACTGTTGCAGTGCTGTGAAATGAAAATAAGTAGAACAAGAGGGTGTTTTCTTTTTCTTTTTTTTTGATCAAGCAATAATGAGCAATGTCTGCTGTGACCAGCACATGACCAGTGTAAATGTACTCAGAATTTAGTAAGTGCCTTCTTTTGAGCCCGTAGCTTTGATTTTTGTTTTTTATGATCATGACAAAAAGCAGAGGTGGAAAGTAACGAATTACATTTACTCGCGTTACTGTAATTGAGTAGCTTTTTTGTGTATTTCTACTTTTTAAAGTAGTTTTAAAAATCTGTAATTTTACTTTTACTTAAGTACGTTTTGTTTGAAGTATTGTAATTCGCTACATTTTAAATCATATTCGCTACTGAGTAAAAAATAAATGAATGAAAATTATAAAATAATAAAAGATATTATGCTTTATAAATGCCCCGTTGCGCTCGCGTGTGTATATCATGTCCTGGTCGCGCGCCGCTCCAGACTCCACTCCAGGTTTTCTGACATCGGCATCTTCTTGACCTTCCACACGGTCGCTTCCGCCCTGAGTGACGTCATCGACTAGCACGACCATGTATAAACCGGAGAGAGACGCGGGAAAGATGAAAGAGGTTGTGATTTTGGCGTTTTGATATTTGGTTGTGTATTCTGGTTTTGACTTTTTGCTTCCAATTGACTTTGATTATTGCTTTGTCCCTTTGGTTTGGTTGGTCTTTGTATATATTTGTAGACAGTGGCGGACTGGGACAATAATTCAGGCCGGGAATTTGACTCCACTCCCAGGCCACCTCTGCAGCTGCAGTCACCACCACCCTATTCATGTAATCTACTGGACTGATAAACTTGTAGGCGAGCCCTATTATTGTAACAGGTACAGTAGACTACCAGATGCAATATAAATGAATTTTAAAAAAAAAACCTTAACAACTCACTAGGAATACACCATTTATACTACCAAACCAATGACAAATAGAAAATTGGCTTTTTAAAAGAGATAATAAGAGACACATTCACATGTTGAAATTTTACATTTTATGTATTTTCAGTGCTCAACTCTAGTATACCAAATGTATCAGAAACACAAACACAAATAAACTTAACAAAACCTATGACAGCGTAAGTAACAGATAACAATGTTTACTCAATTATGGCATTATGTGGAACAGACCAGTAAGAGTAAACTGTAAGTAATTAGCACTACTAGTGATTTCACTGTCTCCTTCATCTTTCCCTGAATCCTTCTCTCTCTCACTCTGTTGCTCTGCAATATGTAACAATATTCTAGTTGCTCTGCAATATGAAATAAGCGTGTTCAATAATCTGTATTTATAATTGTGCAGCCATCAGTTGTATGTCCCCAAAATCACAGTCCTACTACCGATCTTATAAATCATAAAAAGCACATGTTGTTTAAAAAGTATAGCTGCTACCTGCATGTTTAGTTTTGCTTATCTTAAACTTTACCTGAAGGTTCCTGCTCTGACTCAAACGCTGGACTGTCCACCACCTCTACTGTAGCTCAACAGCAGGAGCATTTGCAGCACTAGTGCTACTGCTGCTTCCTTCCTCACCTTTTCTAAATAAATAAATAAACAAACATTGCAGACTGCATATTGTAGACTAGAAATGAAAAATCTAAATAACTAATACTGTATTCTTTTCCATACCATCTACTTGATTCATTTATTATTTAAAAAATTTGACCCACTAACACTATTTTGTCTACTTTTTATTCATTTTTATTTATTACATTAAAAATATGCTACATGTAGACGAAACGAGACTTGACACAGCACAGCAGCACTTACATATTGTAGCTCGTTTGTTGGTTTAATTTTATCTATTGTGATTATCTAAGTGATTTGGAGAAAGTGTTTGTCTGCCAAATTATTATAAATATAATGTAAATGTAATCTTGACCGACCTGTTCCCTTACTGGCGAACATGGCTGGGATTTTGCCGGGGCTTTTTTTCTTTTTATACGCTCCCTCTCTGCTCCTCATTTGCGTTTACGCTCCATTTTTTGAACGATTTAGTCAGATATACCCTGTCTCTGGATATAGCCAGATATTAGGCAGAGCGTCGCTGACATTGGGTCATGTGGGAGGTCATGTGGTCATGTGGGAGTGTAATTTTCCCTCCTGATCTTCTAATCTTCCCTTTCCATTGCCTGATTCGTAGATTGAGAGATCCGTCAATTAATTAGTAGTTGCACACCAGCCTATCACATGCCAGGCTGATCGTCTGCACAGCGGCAGCTGGCAGGCCAGAACGACCGTCAGGCCACCGGGAAATGTCCCGGTGCTCCCGATGGCCAGTCCGCCCCTGTTTGTAGATAATTTCATTGTTTTTGGTTTAGGGAGTCCGGGAAGGTACCTGTATTTTTGTTTGTGTGTGTGTTTTTTTTTTTTTTTTTTTTTTTTTTTTTGCAGGTAATCTAGCTACTAAATATAAATACCATTTTGTTTATTATTTTGGCCTGGGTCCAACCTGAATCTGATCCTCCTCCTGGTGTGTGTGTGTGTGTGTGTGTGTACAAACCTCATTATTTCATCAGTTAATGATTGGATCTAGTTCTTTCTGCCATATACCACCATTTCCATACAGTTATATATATTATAAATAGAACCCTGAACCATTCTTTTGCTCTATGACCCTAGACTGGGACGTAACACCATATTTAAGTGACCACTTTGATTTTCAAGCACAAGAAAGACAACAGCTTTATTATGCAAAGGTGTTCCTTCAGTTAAAAACAACTAGTTTGAGATTTACATCTGCTCATCTTTTTTGAACTACGAATGCCTCATCCCACCCCCGCTGTTAAAAAAAATAAAAAAGTAACTCGGTAACTTTTACTCTGAGTACATTTTTTAATGAGCTACTTTTTACTTTTACTTGAGTAGATTTTTATAATTGTAACTTTACTTGTACTTAAGTAAAATTTCACTGAAGTAACAGTACTTGTACTTGAGTACAAAATTTTATTACTCTTTCCACCTCTGACAAAAAGGACAGAGTAACAAAGTGCATATGGGGAGGTTTAATGTGTCAAAGTTACAGAAAGGGATTGAACTGGCTGTCCTTGACTTTACGCAGCCCTAATGGAGAAGATTGAAAGCCAAGATGGTTACACGCAGTTTCTCACAGTGCACCGTAAGGAGAAGAATGGAGCTGTTTGAATATTTATCCTACAAGAACAAAAAAAATAAATCAAGGTTATGGCTTTGTGAATGTTTACGTTGCATTTTTTGCATGTGCAAAGTTATTACAATACCCAAGGCTGCATTGACATTTAGAGTTTTTTTTTAGTGCACAACAGCTCACATGCACACATCTTCCAAATAAATAAGACACTGGTGAGAAAAAAAAAAAAAAAAAATATATATATATATATATATATATATATATATATATATATATATATATATATATATATATATTGGAAAAGAAAAAAAGAAAGGAACATACTGTAGCATAGCATTCACGTAATCATTATACAAATGATTTGCTCTGACAGCCAGCAGCTGTCCCTAATTAAAGTGAGAGAGTGTTTATTTTTCGGGTTAGACATGCTGCCAGTACTAGATGAGGACAACAGGAATATGCACACACGCACACTCTGAAATATGGAACTATGGATTTGTCTGGTTTAAGAAAAACTAAGAAAAAATGGTATTCTGCCATTTGAACCCATAAGAAATTTTAACATACAGTAATATAGGTATAATGTAGTACACTTAGACCTGTATCATGGCAGATTTGGACAGTGCCATGGTACATGGTTCTATGGTACCATGGTACTGTACAGTACATGCCTTGTTGCAATAGTATTGTAATGTGGTACTATGGAAGATGTAACAAGATACTGTCATATCTTGTTATATTATATCTAAATATATTGTACATGCTTATGTCCCATAATGGTCATATTTATATAGTAACCTCTACAGGACCTTTGGTGAAGTCCATGATACTTTTTGGGTAGCACAATGGCTACTAAAGTTCATCAGGTGTCTAATATGGTAGTACATGGTGGTATCAAAAAGTTTCAAGATTAGCCCAGCTTACAAGAAAGTACTTTATTACTTAAAACTTGTACTTTATTTTTGTCTGGCAAGTATGGTGGGTACAGAAGTTCTCGCATGATCATCATCCACAAAATGGTTAAGACATTTTTGGGTTGAGTTTGTTGAAGGTCCTCCTGATCTTCTGTTGTCTTCCATTGATGTTCTTCCACTCTTGAAGGGCACATGCTAATTTAAAATATCTCAAATGTGTAAACTTGCTGAATCATTTCAGACATCTTGAGAATTTCATGTTCTCTCTTTTCATTCTAACTTGCTGAAGAAAGCATGAAGAAATCATGGACATGGTAACACACATGGTCAGAATAGGACCACTTACACAGCTCTTGATGTACAGTGGAACCTTGGTTATGAGTAACGCGGTTTACGAGTGTTCCGCAAGATGAGCAAATATTTTAAAGAGATTTTGACTTGAAAAGTGAGCATTGTCTTGGATTACGAGTACCGAGTATCATGTATCACGCATGCGCTTCTTGTTTTGACACAACTGAGCCAAAGGTTTTTCTCTCTCTTGCGCTGCGGAATTGTAGGTAATCGTCTCCCCTGCTGGGTGAATACACACAAACACACACACGCACACACACACACACGCACGCACACACACACGCACACTCAGAAACTCTGCAAGCACTAAGACCCCTCCCCTGCTGGGTCTTAGTGCTTGGAGAGTTTCTGAGTGTGCGTGTGTGTTTGTGTGCATGTGTGTGTCTGAGAGTGTGTTTGTTTGTTTGGGAACCTGAGAGGAGGGGTCTGTAAAGGCGAGTGTGTGTGTGTGTGCTCATTCACTGACACCAACACACACACACACTCTCTCTCTCTCTCGGCTTTACAGCCCCCACCCCCATCCTCTCAGGTTCCCAAAAAAACTCTGCTCGGTCGCAATTCTAAAAGGTAAGGTGTTTGTTAATTTGTTTTTGTTGATGTTGTTTTACTTTACAGCAGGGATTCCATTAGTATGCGCTCACGCGAGTGTGACTAGCAATGTTCCTTGCTAATTTTAAACGGTTAATTTTTAAACTGTTTTAAAAAAGTCTCTCCGTTAATGTGTGTGTGTGTGTGTGTGTGCGTGCACATTACACACACACAGACACACACACACACACACACACACACACACACACAAACACACAGCGCCTGCATGCACAAACAGAAACACTTATCTGTCTGGATTTATTTTTACCTTTTTTTAAATGGTAAAGTGCAGGTTAATTCATTTTATTTTTACTTCATATTTTGTGGTAATTATTTTTATGTATTTATTTTTTTGGGCTGTAGAACGAATAATTTGAGTTTCCATTATTTCCTATGGGAAAATTACATTTGGTTTACGAGTGTTTTGGAATACGAGCCCACTTCCGTAACGAATTATGCTCGTAATCCGAGGTTCCACTGTATACAGGCCGATGTCTTTTGGCTCACCGACTTATGAAGGTCACTGCTCCCGGTGACTCTGCATGTGCCTTGTCCTGCCAACAGTTGGTGGTCTTGAAACTTTTTGATACCACCTCATACATACTACTGTTGAACTTTGGTAGCTACCCAGTATATACTGGGTATAATGTGTACAGTGGTGTGAAAAACTATTTGCCCCCTTCCTGATTTCTTATTCTTTTGCATGTTTGTCACACTTAAATGTTTCTGCTCATCAAAAACGTTAACTATTAGTCAAAGATAACATAATTGAACACAAAATGCAGTTTTTAAATGAAGGTTTACGTTATTAAGGGAGAAAAAAAAATCTCCAAATCTACATGGCCCTGTGAGAAAAAGTGATTGCCCCCCTTGTTAAAAAATAACTTAACTGTGGTTTATCACACCTGAGTTCAATTTCTGTAGTCACCCCCAGGCCTGATTACTGCCACACCTGTTTCAATCAAGAAATCACTTAAATAGGAGCTACCTGACACAGAGAAGTAGACCAAAAGCACCTCAAAAGCTAGACATCATGCCAAGATCCAAAGAAATTCAGGAACAAATGAGAACAAAAGTAATTGAGATCTATCTCAGTCTGGTAAAGGTTATAAAGCCATTTCTAAAGCTTTGGGACTCCAGCGATCCACAGTGAGAGCCATTATCCACAAATGGCAAAAACATGGAACAGTGGTGAACCTTCCGAGGAGTGGCCGGCCGACCAAAATTACCCCAAGAGCGCAGAGACAACTCATCCGAGAGGCCACAAAAGACCCCAGGACAGCATCTAAAGAACTGCAGGCCTCACTTGCCTCAATTAAGGTCAGTGTTCACGACTCCACCATAAGAAAGAGACTGGGCAAAAACGGCCTACATGGCAGATTTCCAAGGCGCAAACCACTTTTAAGCAAAAAGAACATTAAGGCTCGTCTCAATTTTGCTAAAAAAACATCTCAATGATTGCCAAGACTTTTGGGAAAATACGTTGTGGACCGACGAGACAAAAGTTGAACTTTTTGGAAAGTGCGTGTCCCATTACATCTGGCGTAAAAGTAACACAGCATTTCAGAAAAAGAACATCATACCAACAGTAAAATATGGTGGTGGTAGTGTGATGGTCTGGGCTTGTTTTGCTGCTTCAGGACCTGGAAGGCTTGCTGTGATAGATGGAACCATGAATTCTACTGTCTACCAAAAATCCTGAAGGAGAATGTCCGGCTATCTGTTCGTCAACTCAAGCTGAAGCGATCTTGGATGCTGCAGCAGGACAATGACCCAAAACACACCAGCAAATCCACCTCTGAATGGCTGAAGAAAAACAAAATGAAGACTTTGGAGTGGCCTAGTCAAAGTCCTGACCTGAATCCTATTGAGATGTTGTGGCATGACCTTAAAAAGGCGGTTCATGCTAGAAAACCCTCAAATAATGCTGAATTACAACAATTCTGCAAAGATGAGTGGGCCAAAATTCCTCCAGAGCGCTGTAAAAGACTCGTTGCAAGTTATCGCAAACACTTGATTGCAGTTATTGCTGCTAAGGGTGGCCCAACCAGTTATTAGGTTCAGGGGGCAATTACTTTTTCACACAGGGCCATGTAGGTTTGGATTTTTTTTCTCCCTAAATAATAAAGCCCCTCATTTAAAAACTGCATTTTGTGTTTACTTGTGTTATCTTTGACTAATAATTAAATGTGTTTGATAATCAGAAACATTTTGTGTGACAAATATGCAAAAGAATAAGAAATCAGGAGGGGGGCAAATAGTTTTTCACACCACTGTATATTAATACATAATGCCTTGGTATTCACCAAGGCATTTATGTATTAACCTTTGAAAGTTACCATAACAGGGAAAAGGGCCTGTAGAGGTTACTATACAATATATAAATATGTATATGTACTGTATAAATATGACCATTATATTCCACATCACCGTACTACAGGACATAATAGAACCCTGCTCCATTTTATAGTGCATGTACTGTACCATTGTACCAAAGTACGTCCTATAGTACAGGTACAATGGTCAATCCTGGTACCTATACCATGGTATAATTGTTTGAGGGAAGCTTGTAGTGTAAAGATTGCCCAGACAAATGTACCTACAGTATCCTGGAGCAAAATTTAAATCTTCTCACCCAACAGCTGTCAGTTAACCCAGAGCTTCTCCACTAAATAATAATAATTTTAAAAAAGAGTTCCCTGATTTGGGAAAGACAGTGTTGTTTTGAAGGATAGTCCTCCAGCTTAATCAATTCTATTGGACTGAGGATTTGTGAGTTCCATCGAGAATCAGGTTGAGTATTTAAGATCTCAATTAGTTTAAGGTAAGTTGAGAACACATCTTTTTCAGATTCAGATACAGATTGTGACATTGTTACATCCCTGTTAGTTGCACTCGAGTGGGGTAATATTAGCAAGACATGTGAGGTGTAGTATAGTATGCAAGAGGTGTCTTTTCACCATGCTTTGGGTCTGTGAAGAGCGTCTGTGTTGGCTCTGTGTCAAGAGCAGCTGAGGGTTCAGAGAAGCAGTGGATGCTGAAGCTTCTCAGGGGATTTTGTGAGAATAAAAATTTTCTCATCTCCATTTGTTTGGAGTGCTTACTTATTCACCAGCTGGCAAGGTTGTGGATAGTATCATGTTTTAGATGTTTTTCAGTCAGCTCTGACATATATGCTTCATAAGCTTTATTTACTGCATTTATATTCGATACTAGGATGACATGTTATATTTATGTGCATAGTGCAAACCCCTTCATACTCCCAATCGTACACTCTGGGCAATTTGGAAACACCAAGCGTTTCTGAGTGTGTCTTTAAACTGTGGGTGAACGCAGAGTTCCTGGAGGAAACCTACCAAGAACAGGGAGAACACACAATCTCCAAGCACACAGACTGGAGGCGTGAAGTCCAAATCCTAGAAGCCTGTAGTGCAAAACACTGAACCACCATGTTCCCGATTTAATCAATTCATTTTAACTGAAAAAAGAATATTTTGGCATATCTGTACTGTACATGCCATCATTCCCAAATATGTTTGTACTGATCAAACCTTACTTGCTGGCTGTGGTCCATAGAGGACGGAGATGTACTTTATCTGGCTCGGTGTCTAGCTTTTGCTCATTCTAAGCTTCTGAGCTTTCACCTTCTTCTTTCTCATCTTCTCTCACTAGACTAACATTTTGTCTCTTCCTCTGACAGATCTAAAATCTGAATCTCGCCCACTGATTCCCTTAAAAATGCTTTCTGCCTGTCTTTGATTATAGATAATCAAAATTACAAATACAAGTTCTGACATCCACTATGGAGAATGAAATGTTAAATTATGCATTATACCTGAGAATAAATAAGCTTAACTGTAAAAATGTACTTAACTAGAAATAAGCACAAAAATGAACTGGTGGATTAACCCCATATAACATCGATCAACTACATACCAGAAACCTAGTGACAGGATCATGGCACCTAAGACCTGTTTCTGTGGAGCCTGTCTCGCTGATCCCCCAGAAAACACAATTCTTACGACAACTTGCTGAAAAAGTCAGTGCTGACCATGAAAGGCACCAGGACGTCCAGTGCACCACAGTCCACCAAACACTGTGCTCAGCAAACAAAAAGCACAAGCCCAACTCTCCAGATCCCAATCTGATTGTTAATCAGACTTGTTGGTTTAGTACATCCCAATGGGTGCTCAGAGATCCCACCCTGCAACCCGCGGAACCAAAAGATCTGCTGCCAAAATCCTGCTGCCAGACACCACATTACACCCACAGAGGTCTTGTGAAGCCATGCCTCAAAGCTCAAGGGGAACTTGATATTGGGCTCAATGATGTGCATCAGTGTACATACAGTACAGTCAATGATAAGACCTTCGTCAGATCTATGCTTTTATTTATCAGGGCTTAAGTACTATGTAACAGTTATGTGATCCTCACGGCCTTTTATAAACATATAAATAACCTCGGGTGGCAGCATAGTAAAATCCAACAGATTTCAAAGTGTAACCATTTTCCATTCACTAGACTTTGAAATAGTTGTCCCAGCAAATTCAGTCCAAGGTCAGACCGTTTATTGCTCAGAGATGTGAAGAAAAACCCAAGAGTGTCATGTTAATGAAAACCAAACATAGCAGATTACCATGAATACTGCATACAACCGTCAAGTATGTTGGTGGAGGATTTGCAACCATTAACCCTATAAAATCCAGTCCCTGAGACAAAGATTGACTTAATTTTTTACACCAGAATAGTCCTGTGACGAATATGGGACTGTAGATGCTAATAAGGTTTTGGTTTACTTTCTTGAAGAAGAAAAAAGAAACATATTAAAATCTATTGAATTATGTTAATTTAAATACTGACTATATCCAAAAAACATAAATGAAATGTTAATTAATTTTATGTGATGGGGTCATTCTTGTACAGGCCAAACTTTATCTGGTTGTAATTAACATATGACCGCAATTATACTCATTTATCCAGGACACGAAATCGTTTCCGGACAATGCAACCAGCACACAAAAAAATTCTAACAGATATTCTGCTTTCATTATCTTTCATAGAACAGCCTCAAGCTAAATTGTGATTAATATGCCATAAAATGTGACATGACAGCACACTATTTATCATAGTATCATGTGATACTATGAGGTTTTACTTACTTGTGTATATATATATATATATATATATATATGTGTATATATATATATATATATATATATATATATATATATATATATATATATATATATATACAGTGGTGTGAAAAACTATTTGCCCCCCTCCTGATTTCTTATTCTTTTGCATGTTTGTCACACAAAATGTTTCTGATCATCAAACACATTTAACTTTTAGTCAAAGATAACACAAGTAAACACAAAATGCAGTTTTTAAATGAGGGGTTTTATTATTTAGGGAGAAAAAAAATCCAAACCTACATGGCCCTGTGTGAAAAAGTAATTGCCCCCTGAACCTAATAACTGGTTGGGCCACCCTTAGCAGCAATAACTGCCATCAAGCGTTTGCGATAACTTGCAACGAGTCTTTTACAGCGCTCTGGAGGAATTTTGGCCCACTCATCTTTGCAGAATTGTTGTAATTCAGCTTTATTTGAGGGTTTTCTAGCATGAACCGCCTTTTTAAGGTCATGCCACAACATCTCAATAGGATTCAGGTCAGGACTTTGACTAGGCCACTCCAAAGTCTTCATTTTGTTTTTCTTCAGCCATTCAGAGGTGGATTTGCTGGTGTGTTTTGGGTCATTGTCCTGCTGCAGCACCCAAGATCGCTTCAGCTTGAGTTGACGAACAGATGGCCGGACATTCTCCTTCAGGAATTTTTGGTAGACAGTAGAATTCATGGTTCCATCTATCACAGCAAGCCTTCCAGGTCCTGAAGCAGCAAAACAACCCCAGACCATCACACTACCACCACCATATTTTACTGTTGGTATGATGTTCTTTTTCTGAAATGCTGTGTTACTTTTACACCAGATGTAACGGGACACGCACCTTCCAAAAAGTTCAACTTTTGTCTCGTCGGTCCACAAGGTATTTTCCCAAAAGTCTTGGCAATCATTGAGATGTGTTTTAGCAAAATTGAGACGAGCCTTAATGTTCTTTTTGCTTAAAAGTGGTTTGCGCCTTGGAAATCTGCCATGCAGGCCGTTTTTGCCCAGTCTCTTTCTTATGGTGGAGTCGTGAACACTGACCTTAATTGAGGCAAGTGAGGCCTGCAGTTCTTTAGATGTTGTCCTGGGGTCTTTTGTGGCCTCTCGGATGAGTTGTCTCTGCGCTCTTGGAGTAATTTTGGTCGGCCGGCCACTCCTGGGAAGGTTCACCACTGTTCCATGTTTTTGCCATTTGTGGATAATGGCTCTCACTGTGGTTCGCTGGAGTCCCAAAGCTTTAGAAATGGCTTTATAACCTTTACCAGACTGATAGATCTCAATTACTTTTGTTATCATTTGTTCCTGAATTTCTTTGGATCTTGGCATGATGTCTAGCTTTTGAGGTGCTTTTGGTCTACTTCTCTGTGTCAGGTAGCTCCTATTTAAGTGATTTCTTGATTGAAACAGGTGTGGCAGTAATCAGGCCTGGGGGTGACTACAGAAATTGAACTCAGGTGTGATAAACCACAGTTAAGTTATTTTTTAACAAGGGGGGCAATCACTTTTTCACACAGGGCCATGTAGATTTGGAGTTTTTTTTCTCCCTTAATAACGTAAACCTTCATTTAAAAACTGCATTTTGTGTTCAATTATGTTATCTTTGACTAATAGTTAACGGTTTTTGATGAGCAGAAACATTTAAGTGTGACAAACATGCAAAAGAATAAGAAATCAGGAAGGGGGCAAATAGTTTTTCACACCACTGTATATATATATATATATATATATATATATATATACAGTATATGTCACCTCAAGATTTTTCACGCACACGCACACGCACACACACATTAGCTTAGCACATAACTGGAACTTTTATAAAACACTTGAACTGCAAGGTGGGAAAGACGTTTTTTTTTTTTTACTTTCTCTGTCAGCGTTTCAAGTTTCTGAAAAAGGTTCAGTCTGAGGTTAACCAAAAACAAACCCACTGTAGTTGATTAGTTATTGATTTAGTGTCAGTGCATTGTATGTGCTTGCCATTGCTCACTAAGATGAAAGAAGACTGTACATCAGTCGGGCTTTAATAAGATTTGACATTTGAAAATAATAAAGAAACGCCTTTTCATTGTCTCACACATGCATATTGTAATATATATAAAATGTGAACCGTCTTTCAGAACAAAAATAATGTTGCACGTGTAACAAAATGTAATAAATAAATAAATAAATAAATAAATAAATAAGAAAGTTTGATTTTATACAACAATCTGTGTGTCCATCAGTACCAGAAATTCAACTTTCAGATGACATTGACATGTCTAAGAGTCCACATTGCCCCATGATAAGGGGCTTTTTGCAAGTCCAGCTGCAGCCAGATGTTGTTGAATAGTCTGTCGACTTGTCGTTTATAACCCTGGAATACCAGCAGCAGTAGTGGTAGCATTTTCTGTATGATTTCTCAAATGATATTGAATTAATCTGTAATGTCTTGGCATTATCATGCTTGGCCTTCCAGACCTAGGGCAGTCAGCAGCTGAACCAGTTGTTTGTAATCTGTTTCATAGCCTGGAAACTCCTATTCCTGGCAACTCCTAACCATCTGGCGAAGTCTGCTTGTGCTGCACCAAGTTGAAGCATTCTCATGGCCCTCTCGTCTCTCTCTGCTAGCATTGTGTAAACGGGCCATGATAATGTGAAGAGAAAAAAATCCACAATCAAAATGTTTAGATACGAAGACAAGTCAGCTGGACATAATCACATGGTATTTTTCATTTGGACATTTGGAGAGTACACCATAATAAAAAAACACCATGATAAAAAAAAACACACTAACACTTCGGACGGGATCTTTTGGGATCTTTTAGCTTGCTTCACTTCGTAAGACAGGTTTTACTTAAATTATCTCTTAAAAGATCCCAAGAAGCAACACAATCTAAAGAAATTCAAGAACAGATCTGACCCAAAGTAATTAACATGTACCAGTCTGGAAACAGTTACCAAGCCACTTCAAAACCTTTGGGACTCCAGTGAACCATGGTGAGAGCCGTTATCCATGAATGGAAAAAACTTTGAACAGTGTTGACCCTTCCCAGTTGTGACCGGCCTAATAAAATTACTCCAAGAGCACAACGACGACTCATCCAGGAGCTCAATACAACATACTGTATAAAGACCTGCAGACCTCAATCGCCTCAGCAAACATGGCATGTATGGGAGAGTTCGAAGGCTAAAGCCACTGCTGACCAAAACAAATTTAAAGCTCATTTCACATTTAATATGTGAGACGAGCACATCTCATGCAAATATTCTGTAGTGGAATGTGTGTTTCCAATTACATCTTGCATGAAACTAAAGCCCTATTCGGACGGGACTATTTTTACAGGGGGTCGTTAGAGAAGTTAGAGCACTTTGTGATTTTAATCCCTTCCGAATCTGCCATGTCTGTCTTTCTCTCACACGACCTCTGAAAAAAATCCAGAGCAAATTACCTACTGTTTTTCAGCAAACTCGGCGGTCCTCTAATCTAATCCCGTCCGAATGCGAATGTCTGTGATTGATGTTTTTTCCAAAACACATTTTCTTTTACCGTACTATCTTTAGCGCGCCATACGCAATCCATGTATCCTGGACATGTGGTCTTGTGCAACACCCACATGTAAAACACAGACACTCCTACCAATAAACACGGAGATGTTAGTCCCGTCTGAATGCATACATGAAATGACAGACGTCGTCTGAAAAAAATGCTAACTCAAACGCAGAGGTGGAAAGTAACGGATTACATTTACTCGCGTTACTGTAATTAAGTAGCTTTTTTGTGTATTTCTACTTTTTAAAGTAGTTTTAAAAATCTGTAATTTTACTTTTACTTAAGTACGTTTTGTTTGAAGTATTGTAATTCGCTACATTTTAAATCATATTTGCTACTGAGTAAAAAATAAATGAATGAAAATGATAAAATAATAAAAATATTGTGCTTTGTATAAATGCTCCGTTGCGCCGCGTGTGTGTATCATGTCCTGGTCGCGCGCCGCTCCAGAGTCCACTCCAGGTTTTCTGACATCGGCATCTTCCTGACCTTCCACACGGTCGCTTCCGCCTTGCGAGTGACGTCATCGACTAGCGCGACCATGTATAAACCGGAGAGAGACGCGGGAAAGATGAAAGAGGTTGTGATTTTGGCGTTTTGACATTTGGTTGTGTATTCTGGTTTGACTTTTTACCTCTAATTGACTTTGATTATTGCTTTGTCCCTTTGGTTTGGTTGATCTTTGTATATATTTGTAGATAATTTCACTGGTTTTGGTTTAGGGAGTCCGGGAAGGTACCTGTATTTTTGTTTGTGTTTTTTTTTTTTTTTTGCAGATAATCTAGCTACTAAATATAAATACCATTTTGTTTATTATTTTGGCCTGGGTCCATCCTGAATCTGATCCTCCTCCTGGTGTGTGTGTGTGTGTGTGTGTGTATATACAAACCTCATTATTTCATCAGTTAATGATTGGATCTAGTTCTTTCTGCCATATGCCACCATTTCCATACAGTTTAACATAGAACCCTGAACCATTCTTTTGCTGTTTGGCCCTAAACTGGGACGTAACACCATATTTAAGTGACCACTTTGATTTTCAAGCACAAGAAAGACAACAGCTTTATTATGCAAAGGTGTTCCTTCAGATAAAAACAACTAGTTTGAGATTTATATCTGCTCATCTTTTTTGAACTATGCTAGAATGCCTCGTCCCACCCTCGCTGTTAAAAAAATTAAAAAGTAACTCGGTAACTTTTACTCTGAGTAAATTTTTTAATGAGCTACTTTTTACTTTTACTTGAGTAGATTTTTATAATGGTAACTTTACTTGTACTTAAGTAAAATTTCACTGAAGTAACAATACTTGGACTTGAGTACAAAATTTTATTACTCTTTCCACCTCTGCTCAAACGTCAAAAAGCTATTCTAACTGAACATTTGGAAGTCTAGTCCCATCCAAATAGGGCTTAACACAGCATTTAAAAGTTAGTGACCCCTCTTTGAATTCTAATTAGTATATTGGTTTTCCTTTGTGTAAAAACAATAAAAACAATAATATGATTGCTGTTCAACTTCAGTTAAACAACATTTTTTTGCCATCCTGTTATTTATTTAACAAAAATTAAGCAAAAAAAAACAAAAAAACATTTGGGCAATACTAAGTACCCCCTTCCTGCTTCTGTAGGATGTAGGAGTGTAAGTTGCAGCCAGGTGCTGTTAATCATCAGCCTTTGATTAATTGATGATTAGCATTAGTCATTCAAAGTCCAGACTTAATCGAAACGGTGTAATAGGACCTTAAGAGAGGTAATAAGTGAATGCCCAAAGCCTCAATGAACCGAAGAAATTTTTTTAAGAAGAATGGAACAAAAATGGATCAGATGAGAGACTGATAAATTAATACAGAAAATGGTTATGTCAAGCTGTTGTTGCTAAAGGTGGATCTACAAGCTATTGAATAAAATTTGATTTAAATTGTCACGTATTCAGCTATACACAGTATGATATCATGCATAGTACTTCGTATTGCCCACATTTTTTGGCTTAATTTTTGTTAAATAAATAATCCCATTAGTGACTGAGACCCTAATCACTTCTAGATGTCTATAAAGCAGACCCTAGCTCTAACGTCATAATTTCTTTTGCCCCCTTGTGGATCAGGCATAGATAGATAGATAGATAGATAGATAGATAGATAGATAAGCATGATGTTACTGTTAAGGTCATATATATTTTTTAAAACCAGTTTACATGAATCTCAGAAGTCTGCTAAAGTCTGTCTGTTAATTTTCCAGCATTATTCATATTTCAAACTCTCTTGGTTTCACTCACTCATTCATCGTATATACCACTTTATCCCGTGTACAAGGTCGCAGGGGGCTTGGAGCCTATCCCAGGAGACTTTAGGGCATGAGGCAGGGTACACCCTGGATGGGGAGCCAATCCATCACAGGGCACACACAGATACATACACACACTCACACTACAGGCAATTTGGGAACGGCATTCAGCATAATCTGCATGTCTTGGGACTGTGGGAGGAAACCGGAGTACCTGGAGGAAATCCACCAAGCATGGGGAGAACGTGTAAACTCCATGCACACCAACCCAAGGCGGGAAGCAAACCCTTGCATTAATTCAGCAAAGATTTAATTGCATTAATTAATTGCATTAATTACTACCAATATCAATAAGAAACATAATATAAACACAGTTAAAGCATAGAACAAAGCAATTTTAACAAATCATTAACACCATTCATTTACAAGCACAAGTTTAAAATCCAGACCAACATTTTTTTTATTTGTAACAAATAACAAATCATTCAGTTGTAGCTATTAAATGTGAATTAGGCAGCTGACATGTCATTATGTGTGGAACATCATATAATTAATGCAGTCAATCAGATGTGTAAGACTAATTAAAAAACAGAAGTAAATTCATGGCTGTCATAGAGACGAGGTATTAGCTGATATAAATGCTCAAGATCTCGCACCTCAGTGACAACCCTCAAGGGCTTGTTTATGGCAACAATGCACATTTATTATGCCAGCTATGTCAGCCAATCAGTTATTTCTGCACCATGCACCAGCTCATAGCACTTGACAATCATTTTCAAGTGTTCCAAAGGAGGATCATGGACCACGTATTATATGCTGTAATGTATTGGGAGAAATACTCGTCTGGCAGCAATACTAAGTAAACAGACAGAAAAGGTATTTCTTATGAGTTCCGTTGGCTAGATGGTAGATGGTGAACTCCGCTCCGTTTTGACAAAAATTTGTTTTAAATTGATTATATATATACTGTGTGTGTGTGTATGTATATGTTCATGTATAAAATTTATTAGCAGGTTTAGCATTTCAAATGCGTAAATTATTCAGTTAAAATGTGTTTTTGTTTGTTTTACTTTGTGACTTTCTTGTTTCTCATACCAGGTTCAATTCCTGTCTCTGTGTGCATAGAGTTTGCATGCTTCCAATGCTTGTTGGGTTTCCTCCGGGTACTCCGGTTTCCACCCACAGTCCAAAGACATGCGGATTAGGCTTATAAACGTTCCCAAATTGACCATAGTGTGTGTGTGTGTGTGTGTCCTGTGATGGATTGGCAACCTGTCTATGGTGTACCCCGCCTTGTTCTAAGTCTCCTGGGATAGGCTCCAGACCCTGCGACCCTGAATACAAGATAAAGCAGTATAGATGATGAGTGAGTGAATGCTGTACTTTGACCCACACTATGGTTTTTGGTTATGATTCCTGGATTGGCCTGAGCAAATTTCAAACTGTTCATGCATGTTCTTCCGTGCTTGTGGGTTTTCCTCTGGTTTTCTCCCACAGTCCCACCTACCTCTGGATTGTCAAGTAATTGCTTTTTTCTGTTTTCTTCTGGGGTTTACATTTTATTGTATATAGCAAATGAGTTGTGACAGGGTTGTAGGCTGATTGGTGCTTCCAAATTGCTCTCAATGTAGAACTGGGTGTGTGCAACTACAGTATGATGAGTTGGAACCCTATATGATTGTAGAGCTGACGAAGGGCTGAGTAAATGAATTAACATTTCTGTTAAAATACTGAGAATAGTATATAATGTAGATGCAAAATTCATGGAATGACTGGGTGTTAATGAGTAGAATTTCTGGTAGAATACTCTTGGGTGCACTTTTAATACTTTTCTTTTTTTAAATGAGAAGCCTGTAAAATGGGGTGTGAAGTCTCTTAACACATGAAGTGATAATCCTTTGGCATTTTCGTCTGCCTTGATGAAAAACTTGCAGTTTCAGTGAAGCATGTTTTGCATAAATATCACATATATATATTCTACATACCCTAAATATGTCAGTCAAATCCATTTTTCACATCAATGGGTCAACATTTCAAGAAAGAAAAGGTTTTACAGCTCATATCCCACTGAGAGGAATGCTGCTTTCTAGAGATAAATGCTGTAATAAAGATAGATTTAGATTTATTGTCAGATCACGGTTTACAGTACACAGGGATAAAAACTGTAAAGAGCTCCTAAAATAATGCACAACAATAAAATAGGACTACAAATAAATAAAGGCACATGAGATATCCTGAACGGCCACTTAAATAGGAAGGCTTTTTAATTTTTTGACAATCATACAGTATGATGGGGGAAAATACAAAGGAAAATCTTTTTGTTCTGAAAAATGAAGCCAATATGTACTGTAAATGACAAAACTTGCAGTTCCTCGAATGTCCACTAGGGGTTTGTTTCAAAAAATAAAGATACATGTTTACAGCCTGGTACAAAAAATTTGCTTATCAACTGTACAGAGGTGATTTTGTATGTCACTCATCAGGTAAAATGATATAAAGCATTCATTATACATAATTAGGAGAATGCCTAATTTGAATAACAAATCGCTAGATGTCTTTAAAACAGCTAAAATAGAAACATGATCATGGCACGGTGGTGTAGTGGTTAGCAGTGGTCTCGCATGTCCAAGGTCAAGGGTTCAATTCCCATCTAGAGTCTGTGTGCATGGAGTTTGCATGTTCTCCCCATGCTTGGGGGGTTTCCTCCAGGTACTCCGGTTTTCTTCCACAGTCTAAAGATATGCAAATTAGGCTACTTGCCATTCCTAAATTGCTCGTACTGTAGTGTGTGAATGTTGAATGGAGGGCCTAATACAGTCATAAAAACAGCAACAAACTAAGTGGTCACAACTGGCCTCCACGGTTCCTATTTGGAGTACAGAGGTTCCCAGATGGATGGATGGAAATCCAAGGGTAGTATGGGTAGTAACTCCGTTAAGTAGGCGGATTCCAAACAAACAACCAGGCTCCATTTGTTTTGTTGGCAGAAATACTATACCAAGAGGTCAGAAGATAATGTCCAGTCAGTTTTAGGGAAGTCAACCAATCACTCTGAAAAAATGTTGTAAACAGAAAATAAACCTGAACCTTAAGGTTGATGGGATATGCTCAGCAGAAGGCTACATTAAAACTCCACACCTGTCAGCCAAGAACAGGAATCAGGCTCACCAGGCGATGTTTCTCCAATCTCCAACTGTGTCTACTCTAGGCTCTGATCTCTTTCATCAACAACCCAATACTGGCCACAGACGTGCAGCTGGATTGTTTTTTTTTTTGTTTGTTTTTTTTGTTTTTTCACACCATTCTGAGTAAAAAAGATATTATGTGTTGAAATCCCAGGAGATCTACAGTACTACCTATGCCACAGTTTGCCCATTCTAATGTTTGACGTGAACATTAACTAAAACTCTTGACCTGTATCTTCTTGTATTTTAGACCCTGCACTGTTGACTGGATTGTACAAGTGTATGGTGGTATTTACAGCGTGTCCCAAAAGACTCTGTACATAGGGGAAATTACCACTTTTCAGCAAAACAACTTGCTTTACCAAACATCCTGTACATAATTGCTTTTCACTGGGAAAAAAAAAGAAACACTGACTTGACTCTCCCACACATGATAAACTCGTGTTAACGACTTAACACATCTGGTGCGATGCATGTGATTGAATGCGACAGTTTCCTGACAGAGACCTGACTAGGATTTCCATATGTTTTTCTGTTGTAAAATGCATTTCTTAAAGGTTACCTGAAAAAAACTTTTTTACTTTTTCCACTAAAACAATAATAACTGTTTTTTTCTGATAGCTGTCTATTGGAACCAGCATCAACTTTTTTTCAGCAATTTGACCTACACTAGCTCTTCTATTGGCCCGGACTACATGAATGAGGCATCACTCCCGTGTACATCAATGAGCCTTGGCTGCCCATGGACCTACAGTAATGCCGGTACATTGGTTTTCCTTCCTTGGAGCACTTTTGGTGTATCCTGACCACTGCAAACCAGGAAGAGCCACTGCAGTTTTAGAGTTGCTCTGACCCAGTTGTCTAGTCATCACTATTTGGCTCTTGTCAAAGTCGCTCAAATAGAAAGATTTCAGGCAAATGCTCTCTGAGTGAATCGTTGTTTTGGTGGCAAAAGGGGGACTAAATATTAGATGTGGTCATAATGTTATAGCTGATTGTTGTGTATGTATAACAGTTATAACATTACAAAACAATATGCCTAGTGGTGTGTAGATTCTTCTTGTGGCTGCCAGTGTGGCTCTGGTTCCTTGGGGCATGACTCTGGGGGTGGGTTGTGGTGTCTGGCATTGGACTTTGGCAGCGGATTCTGTGGATGCTGATGTGGGTCCTCCGTGGATCGGACATGTCTTCTGGTGCTCTGTTGGACTGAGATCTGAGATCTGATTTTGAGACCAGGTCGGTTGCCTTGGGCATTTTGCTTGCTTGGCATGGTGGGCTGGGTGTTCTGATGTTTTTTTGTTTGTTTTGTTTTGTTGCCAACATTGTCTGTCTTTTTTTTGTGGCTTTTCTGTGAGAATAAGGGCTAGCTTTTAGGGAGAGCCTTGGGCGCCCATGATCCTGGACTAGTTTACTGGTACTATATACAATCCAGAATCAGTGTTAATGTATTAATGTTTTGTGGTTATAATGTTATGGCTGCGCGTGTGTGTATGTGGATATATGGTTCATGTCATAGCTTCGGTAATGTAGTGCAGTATGCTGTACACCCTGTTTTACAAGGAGATCATATGCAGTATGTAATTTAGTGCCACATTAGTGCAGTGTGAGATAATTCAGCAGCCTTATGGCCTGCGGGATAAACCGATCTCGTCTGTTTGCGCATGTCCCAATACTGCAGTGCCATCTGCCAGAAGGAAGTAGCGTGAACAGACAGTCATTTGGAGGACTGGGGTCCTTGATAATTTCCATGTCCTCTCCAGGCACAGTTTGTTATAAATATCCTTGAGAGAGAAGCTCATTTCCGGTGAGCCGATGAACGTTCATATTCTTCTCTGCAGCATTTTGTTGCAGGAGCTGTGCACTCAAACTAGAGCATATTACTGAATATGCTATTAGAGAATGACTTAAAGGTTGAGACAGACTCCGTTAAGATAACCGGCACTGTAGATGTGAGTTGCTGACCATCTCTGTTGTAGCATCATTTACAGTATAATGCGGGGTGTGTGTGTCCATGTGTGTAAGTATGTTCTTGCAGACCGGCTCATCAATGCTGTACATCATTGTTCATTCATTCATTCATCCATTCATTCATTCATCTTCTATACCGCTTTATCCTGTATTTAGGGTCGCGGGGACCTGGAGCCTATCCCAGGAGACTCAGGGCACGAGGCAGGGTACACCCTGGACAGCGTGCCAATCCATTGCAGAGCACACACACACACACACACACACACACACACACACACACACACACTCATTCACACACTATTGTCAATTTGGGAACGCCAATTAGACTAATCTGCATGTTTTACAGGTACAAAAAAATAATAAAATAGATGAAGCCAATTTCACAAACAGCTGAAATTGTATATTACAAAATAATATTTTGGATGCTTCTGTTTAGCATTCTTCATCCGTGGAAAGAGAATGAGGGCACAATTGTCAGTTGATAGACATCCATGCTAGTCCTGCTCAGTTCAGAATCAGCAGCTTGCTAAGAATTGGTATTGTAGATGCGGTCATGTTATTTCACTAGTTTTGACACGTAGCTTTGGTTTGATCATTTACTCACAAGAACGGAAGTCCGATGATTTCTTTGTCTTGGTATTTTATTTTTTGTATCAAAGATTCAACACTTCATACAGTCGTCTTGAGTAAATCCACTGTGGTTACAACACCTGTTGCTGTATCGAATGGTTCAATGTTACCTTATAACAGCTTTGTTAAATCTATCTCATTGGGTTTATCTCACGGTCAAAAGCTTGTGTTTCCGTAGCCTTCCGCATCTAAACTGAACTTTCTATCATACGATAGTCATACAGATACATGTAATAGTGGAATAACATCACAGACCAACTTACGATTGTTAAAATGGATGCTTAACTAACAAGTTCAAAGCTTATGGCTTATGTAATAAACTTAATGCTTAATACTTAACTAATGAACAGAATAAGATAGAATAAAATGAGATAAAACAGATAAAATAAAATAAACACAACAACACATTCTGCAGATCCATCTTACATAACAAATGTGATATGGCTCTTACAGGTATATTCATAAATTGTAACTGTACTTACAATGTAAATGCAAGATTTGCATTAATATTATTGTTGATGTTATTAAAATTAAATCAGTAAATGAATGCAAATAACGAAGAATTTTCTCCAAATTACTTGATTAACACTTCCACCAAACTGTTATTCTATTCCACATTCTGAACATATATGATCACTCTGAAATTCTAATGATATAAATGGAGAACAAAAGGTCACTGTAGGACTCCACATCACCACCACCACCACCACCACCTCACTTAAGCCATCAAGGCATCAGAGAGCTACAGATGTGGTGTCATCAGCATGCAGGAGTCACTGTGCCACATTAGAGTCATTAAAGTGGAGCTGACGATTTGTATGCCAGTCACACGGAATGGGAAAGGAAGCAGAAGGCAAAAAGGCAGACAAGCAAATCACGGTGAAAGAAAAAAATAGAAAACAAGTACTGTAGAGAGCTGACTTTCCTAGAGGTCAAAGCATCAGTAAGGGAGTAGGAAGGGTTAAAATAAAGAACTTTATTAAGAGGGAATATTTTTTTAATATATGCAATGTATTGGCACCCCATCCAGGGTGTACCCTGCCTCATGACCCAAGTCTCCTGAGATAGGCCCCAGGCCCCTCGTGACCCTATATACAGGATAAAGTGGTGTAGACGATGAAAAAGTGAGTGAGTATATAGAGATCAATTTCAGGTTGGACTGTAATCTAGTCAGGCAGAAGGAGAGAGCAGGGATGAGAAGGAAAACAAGTGAGACAGACATTAAGTCAGGGCCGTTGTGATCATAACACGAGACCATAAATAGAGACAGAGAATGCAAAAAGATGTGCAACAGTTCAGCTTAAATCTTCACCGAACAGGTACAGTACAGTATGTTAGGGTCCAGTTATCATATCATATCTGGATAATATTCTAGCTCTTTGGGAGAGGACATGGGGTTTAAAAACAGCAGAGCACATCAAGTCCTATTGTACATTTTTTATTTATTTTTTTTGCCCCAGAGCCATCACCCTTTCAATGGCGCAGATTACGCCACACAACAACATCATTTATTTTCAATCCAGTCATGGATACTTGCAACAACCGCCTTGGGACAGAAGAAGAAAGCCAAGCAAGAAATGATGTCTTCATTTGAAGTGAGCAAATCAATGATGTGTATGTTCAATATGGTCCAGAGGGGTGAGGGTGTGGGGGAGACGGGGCGGGTGGAGATAATAAATAAATAAAATAAATAAATAAATAACCTCATAGAAGCTGCAAAAGAATGGATCAAGAGAATGGCTTTAACCATTACAGTAGATGGGCTCTATATAGCTTTTGTTTTGTTTTAAAACGGCGTATTGTAATTAAGGGTCACAGAATAGGGAAAACAAAATGATCATATGTGATAGAGTTTTGGCAAAAAAAATGCAATTACAATGATCAGGTTGTTTTATAGCTACTGTATATATACTGTGTATGTGTATATATATATATATATATATATATATATATATATATATATATATATATATATATACTGTATGTATATATATATATATATATATATATATATATATATATATATATACTGTATGTATATATACTGGCATTTAAAGATTGCCAGAGACTTGGCTGTACGGTCATCTAGAGGAAGTTAATTTCACCACCTAGGTGTCAGAAAACAGTCTAGACTTTTGTCTTCCTTGATCTCTAAGAGATGGTGGGACCAGTCAAGCAGTGTGAGAGGATCGGAGAGAAGGTGACACAATGCAGGTTGTGATTAAAGCTCAAAGGAAAGTGGGTGCTGAGCCTGTTTTTAGCTTTGTAGGCAAGACGCTGATGTTTCGGATTTGATACGGGAGGCTTCAGGAAGCCAGTGCAGGGAGCGGAGAAGTGCACTTTGGAAACATTTAAAACATTTTAAAAATATGTATTAATTTCATCATACAGTATTTCCCAACTTTATTCTTGCTATGATGAAATGCATTTATTATTATTTTTTTTTTGATGAGTCATCCTTTTTTTTGACAACAGCCTGTAAGAGAAAAATGCACACAATTACAGAACAATGTCATGTGAAAGTGAAGGAAAGGTACGCTATGGAGGATTCGAGATAAAGAAAAGACAGACTAGATTACCTTGAGAAGGATATATGGGCGACCATCCCACTGAAGCCCCTACATAAATATATCATCTTTAATGATTTTAGGTTTCCTGGACCATACGTTTGGTGCTTGGTGTGTATGTATATGTATGTGTATATATGTGTGTACTGTATATATGTGTGTGTGTGTGTATATATATATATATATATATATATATATATATATATATATATATATATATATATATATGGTACTAGACTAGTGTGTGTGTGTGTGTGTGTGTGTGTGTGTGTGTTGATACACTATGATTCCATCGAGAGTGGACTTGTTCCTGGGATAAGCTCCAGATTTGCTGTGACCCTGATAAGAATAAAGTGGTTACTGAAGGTTAATTAAAAGTTAAGGAGAAAATTTTCTGTATGCTGTTAAAGACAGGAGGATATTAAGTAAAAGACCACTATTCAGATAAAAAAAAAAAAAAGCATAATTGAGACTGTCTGAAATTACTTGCAATAATGGAAGCAAGCGAATCGATCTTAAAAAAGAGAGTAAAGAAAAGAAAAAGCAAGTTCTTAAGGATAGTTGAGGTAACCTCATCATGTGATTTTCTTTCTAAAACTCCAACTGTCATGATCACATCAGAAGTAAAGTTTCAGTGCAGTAGTTCTTATAAAGCCAGTCTAGTCTGTAAAATTAGCAGACCACTATTTTAGCAATTCCTTTATAAAACACTTTATTATTACTCAACCATTTCTTTATATTTTTCTATCTAGACTTTTTTTTTTGTATTTTTTAATGTAGCCTTGAAAACGTCTCCAAGATTCCTGAAGGAAGAAAACAAATATCTAATTTAATGCATCCTTATCCTAATCTGTATGTTTTAGTAATGTACAAGGAATCGAACCCGGACGCTGAGGGTGCAAGGCTGTGTGATCACCGAGGTCATAATACATACACAATATATAAAAAAAAGTTTTTTTTTTTTTTTTTTTTTTTTTTTTGTTACATTAAGTTTTCACCTGGGATAAAGAATTCCTTGTTGTCTAATTCAAATTTTTATTTCAAGTCCACTATAAATCCAAACGTTTGTGGACACTTGATTATTGTAGATGTACTGTATGTGCTTGTTGAACATTTGGCTACACAAGCATTAATGAGGTCATGTACCTTGCACACATTTATCAGGTGTTCAATAGGGTTAAGATATTCTGAGGTTCTTTTCATAACGTGCCTTCACAGAGGTTGCTTCATGCATAGGAGTTTTGTCATTTGTAAACAGGTTTGGGCTTCTTAGTTGAAATTTTAATGCTCCATCTTTCAATTAGGTGTCACGATGGCTTAGTGGTTAGTACCATCGCCTTGCTCCTCCAGGGTCCGGGTTCGTTTCCTGCCCTGGGGACTGTGTGCACGGAGCATGTTCTCCCCGTGCTTGGAGGGTTTCCTCCCAAAGTCCAAAGACATGCAGATTAGGTTAATTGACGTTCTCAAATTGCTTGTAGTGTGTGAATGAGCATGTGAGTGTGTGTGTATCTGTTTATGTGTGTGTCCTGCAATGGATTAGCGTGCCCTGGGTCTCCTGGAATGGGTTTCAGCCTCCCTGTGACCCTGAACAAAGTTTTAATATAGATGAGTGAGAAAGTTTACAATGACTTATTCAATTTATATAATCGTATGCTTCCAAATTAGGAAACAGTTTGGGGACGGTATACAAATATAACTAATTTGTAATTTTAAAAAAAGGAGTCTTTACAGTTTTGTTTCTTATTAATCCAGACATCTGCAGCATGCAGTTACTGTAAACATCAATTCCGCCAATGCATGTTTTATTATTTATGCTGCTAGCTGACATTCTCTAAGGTTTGTAGTAAAATTCAGATATTTTTCTCCGCTTGTGAGGTCAGCACCTCCAATATCACCAGACCAGATCAAAATGAGTGCGGGCCGCCTGGAAAAACCATTCACGTCAGTCACAGTAGATCATTTCCAGTTTTTTGTTTTTCTCTTTTG
The DNA here is from genome assembly GCA_030522415.1 of Channallabes apus. Lineage (NCBI taxonomy): Eukaryota > Metazoa > Chordata > Actinopteri > Siluriformes > Clariidae > Channallabes > Channallabes apus. Next base: position 23,986,027 of record CM060105.1, on the reverse strand, counting down.
TCCATTTTCCTATACACCTAATGCGCTGATTGGCACATGGCCTTTCCTCTCAGCAGCAGGCTTGGCCACATCGCTGCCCATATGGCCCGATCCAAAGCCTGACATTTTTGATAGGTGACATGACAGCGAGCTGCACAGGTGTGATAAGAGTGTAACTGCTGCTTTACGGGCTGCCGTTTTGATAACCTGGAACCGGCAACCTCCTGCGGCTTTATGGTGGCTACGTGTCAACAAGTTTGCATCTGAATTAAATTAGAGAATTGCCTCCGAATCTGGTGTGTGCAGGTGAGGAAAAAACATGGCTCGAGACGTTCTGCTGGGAATCCATGCATTTATTCCATGCTCGTGGTAATGATGAGAATACAGAATATGTCTTACATTAACATTGGGAATAAGATATTTTATTTAAAAAGTAACATTAAAAATGCATAGACCACCACTGGTGCCATGTCCATGTGGTTCATATGCAGCACTTGTTTCTTCGCTTCATTTTGTTTGCATTTTTCTTGTTCAGTTAAAAAATTAGGATTTTTGAACGCCTGCACAGCAATACAAAATACATGCAAAACAATACTAGTGCCTCATTAAACAAAGAACTCTTAAACCATGGCTTTAGTTGCTGGAAATGGCACTGCACTGCATTATTAAAGCGAACATTAAACCATTGCATGACTTTGCAAAAGGAGTCCCTGTTAGAGTTGTTGAATGTGCTAATTGGTCCAAAAGCACTAAAATGAATCTACAAATTTGAGCAGAAACCTGTTCCAACTGGTATCTTTATTTGGATGAGTTTGAAGAACTCTGTGAAACCTGACATGCTTGGACACGCTGCGATTCCTATAGGAACTTGGAGTACAGTGAAAATAAAGAGCAAAAGTCTTAAACCCTCATTTCTTCAATTTTTTCCCCCAAAGAGCCAGACTTTCTTGTATTTTTAATGTAGACTTAAAGGACATGTTGGTAAAGGACAGTCCAGTTCCTGTACTGCTTCAGAGGAATGTTTTTTGTTTGTTACGCCACATTGATACGAATCACTCACTCACTCACTCCCTCATTTTCTGTACCGCTTTATCCTGTCTTCAGTGTCACAGGGACCTCAAGCCTATCCCAGGAGACTTAGGGCATGATATGGATAGGGTGCCAATACATCGCAGGGAACACACACACATACAGTACACCCACTCATATACACACTACGGGCAATTTAGAAATGCCAATGAGCCTAACCTGCATATCTTTGGACTGTGGGTGGAAACTGGAGTACCTGGAAAAAACCCACCAAGCACGGGGAGAACATGCAAACTCCATGCACACAGAGACAGGAATCAAGTCTGGCCGAGAATCGAACTCGGACCCTGGAGGTGCAAGGCTCAGTGTTAACTGATTCGAATCATTCAAGCATTAAAAACTTAAACCATGGGCCAGTGCCGATGATGACAGATGATTTGTCTGGTGATTAGTATACAGCGAAACCTTGGACTGCGAGTAACTTGGTCGTCAAGTGTTTTGCAAGACGAGTCAAAAATTTGTATTCAATTTAAACTTGATAAACGTTACAGGGCTTGAAATACAAATACTATAGTATGCATACACTTTGTCTGCCAAGCATCACCCGATCACAAAAGAGCCAATGGTTATTCTCTCTCTCATTTGCGGCGGGATTGTGTGTAATCGTCTCCATGCTCGGTTTCAGTGAGCGTGCATCACTCGTATACACTCGCATCCATTTCCGTGCACGCGTGTGTACTGTTTATTGTACATTGTGACCACACACACACATTAAAAGGAGGCAAAAGCTAGTGACATTAGAGAGGGTTTCTGCTTGAAGTCACGCAAAAAAAAAGAAGATTATAGTAACCAGACTCTGTCAGAGAGCAGTGATTCAGTGTGTGTGTGTGTGTGTGTGTGTGTGTGTGTGCGTGCGTCCTACACAGTAGTCCCCCTCCTCCTTCTCTCGTCTTACACCAGTGATTATTTTAAAAGGTAAAATGCAGATTACTATGTTTTATTTTGACTTTATATTTTGTATTAATTATTTTTATATAATTTTTGGGGGGAGTTGTGGAATTAATTATTTGAATTCCATTATTTCTTATTGGGGAAAATCATTTTGATATAGCGTTTTTAGATATCCCAAACGAATTATGTTCTCAATCCAAGATACTGGTGATGTTGATTGCTTTGTGGTTGAAACAGACGAGAGGGGAAATGAGGTTGCTGAGGTTGTTGTTACAGAAACAGCCAATTATTTTTTTATATATATCTTTTATGCATTTTACAGCCTGTCATATTAAAACATGTGTTAATTTAATCTACATAATTTATTTTAATTTAATATGAAGAAATGAGGGGGAATCAAGACTTTTGCACAGTATTGTACACGTCAACATTTTAACGACACTGAAAGGCTTAAAAAGGCCTCCACTGGTATAGAATTTGAGCTGAACTGATAGCACTGTATGCTGTGATGAAGTTCTTTGTACAGAGCTTTGCAGGCAACAATTTCTCAGCCTCCACACTCTGTCAGAGCAGCCTGTTCCCAGTAATTAGTATAAGGGACTGATTGAATTTAAACCGACAAAGCACATTTTTCCTTGATTGCTCATTTCCTTTCTCGTGGTTAAAACCTATTTTTTTTATTTTTTGTCATTACTTTAAACTGATGGACAGCCACATTCTGCTAGCAACTTCCACAAAAATGTCACACGGGTTGACTGAATGGGCACAAAACCCCATTGCTTGCTTCCAAATCTAGTGGAAAGTCTTCCAGGAAATGTAGCAGTTATTATGCTGCTTGGCTAAAAGAAGTTGTTTGAGAAGGATCAAATTATTGGGCTGAATCAAGAAAAGAAATCAACTATGGAGACTGATGAAATAATTGGATTTGGGTTAAGAACTGCCCAATTTTTTTTTTTTTTTAACAGAATCGATTGTGCTGACCTGGCAACATCACGAAAGCAAAAAAAAAAAAAAAAAGGCATTAACAGAGATTACTTTGATGCATGGTGAAGGTGAATCATGAAAAATTATATTTCCATCCACACACAATGTGATGAGGATTAAACAGACAAAAATCACTTGAACTTATCAGAAAAATGGGCTTCGGTTTGCAACAAAGCATAAAAATTGGACTTTGGCGAAATGGAGGTAGGCCACTGGATCTGAATGGGAAGCACATGAAGGGATGCAACCATAGTGCCCACTGTGATCTGGGGATGCTTCAGTTTGTCAGGTCTAAACTCAGAAATGTTATGTGGCAATGCAATGACATCAATGTCTTAAATGACCAGGTTAATCTATAGGGTTTTTCTTTCCTGATGGCATATATATATATATATATATATATATATATATAACGTCCCTTTTTCAGGACTGAGTTTTTCGACAATAATGTTGTACAAATCCAAATAACTTTACAGATCTTCATTGTAAAGGGTTTAAATAATGTTTTCCATGCATGTTAAATTATCCATAATCAATTAATTAACATGCACCTGTGGAATGGTCGTTAAGACCTTAACAGCTTACAGAAAGTAGGCATTTAAGGTCACAGTTCTAAAAACACAGGACACATAAGAGACTTGTCTACCGACTGTGAAAAACACCCAAAGAAAGATGCCCAGGGTCCCTGCTCATCTGTGTGAACGTGCATTAGGCATGCTGCAAGGAGGCATGAGGACTGCTGATGTGGCTAGGGCAATAAATTGCCATGTCCGCACTGTGAGACGCCTAAGACAGCGCTACAGGGAGACAGGAAGGACAGCTGATCATCCTCGCAGTGGAAGACCACGTGTAACAACACAGGTACAGGATGGCCACAATAACTGCCCGAGTCACACCAGGAACACACAGTCCCTCCATCAGTGCTCAGACTGTCCGCAAGAATTGACTAATCTGGTCCAGTCCAGGAGATGAGGAGGAGATGCACTGCAGTACTTCAAGCAGCTGGTGGCCACACCAGATACTGACTGGTACTTTTGATTTTGAGCCTCCCTTCAATCAGGGACACATTGTGAAACATTTTTAGTTTGTTATTATTAAAATTTTTATGGTGTTGACTATTTTAGTGTTCATATAAATATTTACACATTAAGTTTACTGAAAGTAAAAACAGTTGAAAGTCAGAGGACGTTTCTTTTTTTGCTGAGTGTATATATATATATATTATTATTATTATTACCCCCCCCCCTCCCCCACCCCCAGGACACAAAGTTGTGAAAAAGTGGTTCTGGGAGCATGATTAATCATTTTCATGGAGTTCATTAAGAATAATCAAGTTTTCCTTAGTGAAATGAATACAAAAATCTATATAGTTGAAATCATAAATCATCCTATAATCTAATAATATAACACTGTTTCAGATTAACATGTCTGTTCGCAAGATGAAAAGATCTAATTTTGGGCAGGATTTAGCAGCATTGTTAAGATGCTTATTAGCAGAAGTGTGTCTTCCAATGGCACTGACATGACATGAAGTAGATTCACTAACTCATCTGTAACACCACATGATTGTAATTGACGGTGATTTAATTATGATGCAACATGAACACAACCAGGGTTGAGTTAATAATAACCATTATTAATACTATACCTATATATCCTTTATATCCAGCTAAATGTAGACAGATAAACAAAGACTAGATCAGCCTTAGACAGCCTGTTGCGTTAGCATCAAGCAGCACCGCCATACTGGATAGTGAAGCCACGGCTAATGCGTCAGTATACTGTAAAAAGCAAGTTGACATTAGTAAATTTGACTTACACATTTTTTTTATTCTTCACATATTCTTCAGATTGTTTTGAGAAAATGCAACAAGATGCTTCAGCATGCCAACCTTTGCAGCTGTCATTTGCAGTACCTTTGCAAAAGTATTCATACCCCTTGAACTGTCATGTTGCAATTATACAGTCTTATCTCAAGTGCTCCATGAGATGATCAAAGCTTGGGATATTATTTTATAACATACAGTAACCCTGCTTTAACTCCTTCATAATGCTGTTTGCTCACTAATGTTCTCCAATAAACCTCTGAGGGCTTCACAGAACAGCTGTGTTTATACTGAAATGAAATTATACACAGGTGGGCTCTGTTTACTCATTAGGTGACTTCTGAAGGCAATTGGTTCAAAGTAAAGGTCCGAATACAAATCCATGATTTTTTATGAATTTCTTTTAAACCATTCATAATTTTTTTCTCACAATTATGTGCCACTTTGTGTTGGTCTATCATATAAAATCCCAATACAATACATGTACGTTTAACTATAACATGACTGTGAAAAGTTTAAGGGGTATGGAGACTTTTGCTTTTTTATTCTTTCTTCCAGGATGCTCCTCTCTCTGATCCTCTTTAAATAATTACCTTTGTTACTCTCTCTCTCAGTGTGATATTATTTGTAGCCTAAAGATGTTTGGTCCAGAACAATAATAGCTATAATGAAACCAATAAAAGAGCAGCTGAAAGTGCAGCTACACCATTACTTGATGGGAATTGGTATGATATGGTGCTTAACTGCGTTAAACAAATGCTGCGTTTTAATCCTGCCATCATACTCTAAGACTGGCCCGCTTGTGAGGTTCTAACCAATCACAGAATGCTTGTAACTGCTTATAAAGCAGAGGATAAGATTTGTCAGGTTAATATCACCTTATTTAGATCTTACTGCATCAGTGACTGTGACACCAGCAATTATACAATAAAATAGTTAAATATCTTTAACGTGATCCTTACCACCCTTCATCAGGATCTGATTCAAGTGCACCAGAAGCATCCAATCTAATGTAGTTAAGATTTAAGTGTATTAACACACTGCAATAACTGAACTGTGTGAAACAGTTCTTAAAAATTTAATGGTCCAAGTACCGCCTTCGTGCTCCAGGATTGGCTAAAATATTTCACACATTGAAAATCTAACCAATCATAGGCAAGACGAAGTTCTTATAACTGATGGGATGAATAACAAACCAAACTTAACGTGGTGGCCAAAAGTATTATGATGGCATATGCCATGTATTATATATCTGGCTGAAAAGTTGTGCTAATTGCCTGAAAAACTAGTGACAGACTGGGTATGTGGGTATGATATTCAGCTTCTGTAGCTATGGTCTGCTCTGTTCTCAATGAAAAACAAAGAGGACTTCCGATTTTAGGAAATTTGAAATTATATACATGTGTATATGTTGTTCTTTTGGCTGCTCCTATCAAGGTGTTGCGACATATAGTACAGTGGAACCTCGGATTACGAGTAACGCAGTTTACGAGTGTTCTGCAAGATGCAGATTTTTAATAAATTCTGACTTGAAAAACGAGCATTGTCTTAGTTTAAGAGCACCGAGTATCATGTATAACGCATGCGCTTCTTGTTTTGACGCCGAGCTTCACGTCATCACAACGATGATTTTTCTCTCTCTTGCGCTGCGGAATTGTAGGTAATCTTCTCCTCTGCTGGGTGAATACACACAAACTTTGCTCTGTTTTCAAAGGTGAGGAGCTGGTTGATTTTTGTTGTTGTTGTTGTTTTACTTTACAGCAGTGATACCGTTAGTATGCGCTCATGCGAGTGTGACTAGCGATGTTCCTTGCTAATTTTTAAACGGTTTTAAAAACGGTCTCTCCGTTAATGTGTGTGTGTGTGTGTGTGTGTGTGCACGCACATTTGACACACACACAGCGCCTGCATGCACAAATGGAATCACTTATCTGTCTGGATTTATTTTTTACATTTTTTTAAAGGTAAAATGCAGGTTAATTTGTTTTATTTTTACTTTATATTTTTTGTTAATCATTTTTATGTATTTAGTTTTTTGGGATGTAGAAAGAATAATTTGAGTTTCCATTATTTCCTATGGGAAAATTAAATTAACTTCCGGAACAAATAATGCTCGTAATCCGAGGTTCCACTGTACAAGCTTGGTGCAGGTTTTATGCCGGATGCCCTTTCTGAGGCAGCCCTTCCATTTTATCTGGTTTTGGGACCAGCACTGCATCCAGTGGATGGGGTTTGGGCACTGCCTGGGAATTGAACCCAGGGCTTTCACATGGTAGGCGAAACATCTGCCACTGAGCCACCAATGCCCCAATATACAGTATATAATCTCCTTGCTTTTCAATACACTTTGCCCATCTGTCAACAACCTTTGGTATTCCCTCATTAAAAAACTTGGTTTAGGCTGAGCAGAGAGCCACAAATGCACTGGAATCCACATGAAGTGAATCTTCGTTTTTGTAGGGCTGCCTCCAGGGGAACAAACAGGTGAAAGTCCAATAGAGTGTGATCAGGACTACTGTTAAACCTAAAAATGAAGTTTTTGCAGCATGTGGATAGTATGCAGTATGCGGACGGGATCGTCATGCGAGATCACGATGCCCTTGGATAGCAGTTTTCTGCATTTAATCTGAAGTTTGAGCTTCAGCTCTTTAATAAGCGTCTCACTGTAACGAGCACTGTTGATTGTTTAACCTTTTTCCTGATAATGTTCCAATTCTCAACTGGTCCTTGAGAATCCCAGAAAACTATAAGCACTGATGATTTTTCCAGCTGATGGTTGACTTTTGAACTTTTTCTCGGTCGGTGATTGAGGATGTTTCCGTTCCGTACCCTGCCGTTTACTCGCAGGCCCGTAGTGATGAATCCATGTCTCGTCACCAGTAATGATTCTCTTTAAGAAACTTTCACCTTCCTTAGAGTATCGATCCAAATTTGAAATTATGGTCTTCCGTGAGTTGTTTCGGCAGTACTGTACACCCTCAGAATCACTGCACGCTGCTCTTCTTCTTTTGTACAAATAGCAATGAGGCGTCCATTTTTGCTCGCACCAACGTTACAAATTAACTGATGTAACTTGTTCACACCTGCAAAGCAGTGACTTACTTAATAGATAGACAAGGACATTTCTTTTTGTATTTTTATTTTATATAGTTTTTTTCCCCATGTTTTTTCTTTATTCTAGAGAAACACACCGTAGAACCAGTAGCAATACAGACTTGACTGCAGCTGCCTATCAATCTATAAGTGTGTAATTATTTTGCCCCACATCATTCTTATTATGCCATAGATAAGACATTTTTCTTATCTGTATAATTGCTCTCTAATAGTTTCGCTGGTGATGGGCATTAAATTTTCGCCATCCCATTTAATATCATGACCTGCCATTACTGCTCTCATACACTTTCATCACACACTGAAAGGGAATGTGTGACACCATTAGCGAACTGTACCACAAGTATCCCTGCTCGGGCATTGTTTGTAAGCACTTCCAACAGAAGTACAACACGAGAGTCAATAAAAGATTCGCTTAAATCTGAGAAATCCAGTGGTCCATCTTTCTGTAGATAAAGAACTGATTAAGGTTCATCTAATTAAATGATAAGAACGAATGAATTAAGAGATTTCCTATACGTACTAAAGCGATGATAAGGCTCATTTGGTTGGCTTAATGCAAAAGGAGTCTCACACACACATACTACATATACACGTACACACACTCACACTTGTTCCTATCTTTCGGAGGGACCTGTCAGCTTTTCCAATCATTTTTGACACACATAAGCACACACACCTACACACACTTGTGTTTTGTTCTGTGTCATTTTACCATTAGGTCATAACTGTCATGGAGGAAAATGATAAAAGAATAACTGCAAGGAGGAAAAAAAAGCAACATCGTAATATTTTATTTCTTTATAATGTGCCTTATTCAGGAAAGAAAACACAACGAATAAATAGAAATTTAAAAAGCATCTCTTCTGACATTCGCCTCACCTCCTTCCTATTACAGCAAATCTATACTCCTCCCTCCCTTCCACCCCTACACCCCACCCCACCCAAGACTTTTTTTACATTGGTCTCAATGAAATCAAAGATACTGCACAAGATGGCCAATACAGCCCATATCTGAGATTGCGATGGGACACGGACAGTACAACAGGCATGCTGATGCGTGAGTGGTCCTCAATGTGATACACGGGCACACGGGAAAACGAATGTATTGGCATGTCTGAGACAACATTTAGAAACAGATTTGCAAAATACATTTGTTATATATATACACAAATCAATAAATTAACTCAAGACCACCTTTGCATCGCTTCCGGACTGCTGGCTGATATACTGACAAACTGACCGCTCGGAAATTTCACCTTTAAAAAAAAAAATCCGGTGTATATCACGTTTTCTTAGCACATTACATTTTGATAGTCCCTTTTATGAAGTCGCTTTATCCACCATGTGCGAAGAATATACACACACAGGGGCACACTCTACATTTATGTTATTGTTGCAGTCTTGCCATTGTATAGGCTTGGTTTGAATATAATGTCTTCGTCTTGCTCAGAGAATAAGGCAGAGATTGGCTGAGCTTTAGGAATGGAAATCAAAACAGACTGGAAAAAACAACTGCAACCAGGAACTTGTTGCCTCATAGGGTCTAGGTGTAATGCCATTTTCCTAGAAGAGTCTGTTAAGATTAAATTTTTTTTTTTTTTTTGCCTGATTCAAACAAAAAACAGGTATAATACAAAGGTAAAAGAACCATAACTCCCATCCCTGTATCTCTGCTTGGGTTTTACCACAAGGAAGAAAAAAAAAACCCTCTTCAATTCTTCCAGGCCTGAGAGAGACCAGTAAAGAGAAGAAAAGAAAAGGAAAAAAAAAAGCCATTGAAGGCGTCGGAAAGGCTCGGTTGCTCTTTCTTCTGTTCTCTGGTCACTAGTTCAGGTGTTATCTGACCTCTAGGCAGTCCAGGTACTCCAAAGCCAGGTCATAACAGAACCGATACTGCTCCTGAAAGGGAAAATATACATCCATCAGCATCAATCAGATTTCGCTTGATCTGACATTTTTGTAAAAGATCGACTGTCTGGGATACATGGGCTTTTTAGATAGGTGTGTTAGTCATGAAAGTCCAATCCACTAATGTAATGCTGAAAATTTTCTGTATGGATTATGTTGTTGAAACATCTATGGATTATGTTGTACGTTAGTCGCTCCATTTTAATGTAAAAGCTACAAGCCATTCAATTTAGATAAAAAGCTAAATTCAATCCCATTCCTAACATCAGTGCCAGTGCTCGACTACACTGTGCCAGGGTTGCCTTAAAAGATTTAATACACACTACACTGCACAAATTGGATCAGATATTTAAGACCTGTTTGGGGTTTTATGTACCTTCTTTTTTAATTCAGTGCAACACTGCTAGAGACTCATCACTCTTTTAATTATTTTTTATTGGTCTGGATGTGAGTCAAATGAACTTCCACTTCTGCCTGTGAGAAATTCCGTGTCTTTCAATAATTAGTCTGCATTTTGCCTTGTAAGGAGTTTTACAGATATCACTACTGTAAATGTCAATTCCTGTATGTATAGACATATTTGCACAAGTCATAGGGGGCTTTTGATTATGCAGAATAATAGACCACTGTTGTGGTGGCTCAAACGTCTAAGGCTCTGGATTACCGATCGCAAGGTTGAGGGTTCGAGCCCCAGCACCACCAAGTTACCATTGTTGAGCCCTTGAGCCTTGAGCAGGGCCCCTAAGCCTATCTGCTCCAGGGGTGCTGTATCCTGGCTGACCCTGTGCTCTGACACCAGCTTTCAAACTGGAAAAAAAAAAATGTTTCACTGTGTTGGTACATTTATGAAAACATGAACTACATTCTGCACTTGTACCAGCAGTTCCCTAGTGCGTATTGCCTGCTTAACGTCTGAAGCGCTGGCCTTCCAGGAACTCCTTACTGTATGTGTCCTTGGGTTCTTAATGACCCAAACATGTGGAAATGGCCTGACGTGAGGTCAGGACTATACAGGGATTTGGGAATAACCCTATAAAGTTCCTATAAAGTCCTGAATGATTGTGTGCACAGTTCCCACAGACCGATGCATCTTTTCCACAAGTTGGTGACGTGGTTATCTGTCGATTTTTTGAGGGATCAGGCGTTTCACTCGCTGAATGTTTACTGCAGTGTTCTCCGAGCCACCACAACTGGGGCTGTCATTCACAGATGATCATTACAACCTTTTTTAAAACATTTACACCGCTCAGATGTTTTAAGTGTCTCATCACCATACTGTGCTTGAAATCCTCCGTAAATGTCAATCGGTTTTACGCGTTCATTCATGAGGAATTCCATCACAAGATTGAACCTTTTTTTTTTTTCTTTCATACATTCATACCTTTTGGCCGTTAAGGACAGTCATGTGATCTTAATGAGATTTGGAAAATCTTTGAAAGCATGACAAAGTACATAGAGCATTGTAAAAGTGGATGGTAATTTCCCTCCCCTTACATGAGCTATAAAGCCTGTCAGATGTCAGATTCTCCCAACTCTGTACAGTATTCAATAGAGTGATTTAATTCAATAGAGTACAATTATCTAGTTTCAGAGTTAGCACTGATTTTCACAACTATACATACTGTATAACCATGCAAACCACAAGCTATAATTTACCAAGGTCTCCACCATATTAGTCTTGGAGTTACGTAGAGTCTTGACGGCGTAGAAGACATCCACCATGCTGTGGTGCCCGATCATTTCCATTATCATGGTGCAAGCACAGAAGGTACCACTGCGACCACCTCCGTTCCTAAAAGACACACAGTCATGCATTTCCTTTATTAGAGAACTGCATGTGTCTTGGCATGGGATTTAGACCAGTACAAGTAAAATCAAACACACAAGGGAAGAACACTAAGAACACAAAGTGAAGCGAACCCCTCACTCATTCGTCACGTTATCTCTTTGGTGAAAAACAACCTGCACGTATTGATTGGTTAAGAATTTAACTTTAAAGTAAATGTAATTCCCTGTTGCATTGCCATTCACTTTCATCAGTATGTTGCAATCAGGCCACATTAAAATGCAAAGCTGCCCTTTATTGCCACATTGCTTTTCATTCCTACTGCATCATGTCACATGTTTGTCTCATGTCACAAATGAAATGTGAAATTCATATTGTATTTCACATTGTCCTCTTAGTGTGACTGCAGAATCATCTCTATGTGCAAGAGAATGGCGCACAGAGAAAAGAGACAGCCTTCTGTGAATTAAGATTAGTGCCTTATGATGTTGATAGGTGAAGGACTCATTACTTATTTTTTATTTTTTTAACCATCAATGTGTAAGACTCATTAACGTACAAACCAAGAAGAACTGACCACCAGATACAGACAGAGGAATTATGTCCTCAGGCAAGAGAACAAAAGAGCCACAGGCTATAAAAAATGATGCACTGAAAGGTGAGGAATGGATTAAGTCCCTTAAGCATCTCCATCTTTATGGGTGCAGCTGATGAGAGATGAATAGGAGCGGGCAAGGGGAGAATTAAAAAAAATAAAAATAAAAAATCAGTACCAGGGAGCATGATTTGTCTTTTAAGACTTACAGGCAGTGAACTACGATGCGACCGTCACCGCACTCCCGCTGCCACTTGTGCACTTGGGCTAGTAGTGTGAGGAAGGCCTTTTTGGAGTCTGGAATATCACGGTAGGCTGACCAGCGCAGGAACTGGAAGTGACGCACCACCAGGTGACCCTCCTGCAGCTTCAAAATAAAAAAATGTAAAAATGACATTATATATGTACAACATAAAGTCTCTGTAAACACTATTCAGATTCTTCACCATGCCAGTAAGCATGGCTCATTCATCCTTCCTTTCATGCCTCCTTTCATTGAGAATGATGGTTGGCTTCTGACATTTACACCATCGGCCATTGCTGTATGTATACACTGTCACATTCCTGGTGAGCTTAAACATACAGGTACAAGCACACACTCGCCCAATATGGGAAACACCAATTGAACTAGACTCACCACACAGCCTATTGGCAACACCAGCTATCGTAACACTGCATGTCTCAAAACCAAGGTATCTGGAGAAAACCCACCACACATGAGGAAAACTCCACCCACACAAACCAGAAAAGAGATTCGAACCCCAAACGCTGAAGGTACAAACACCAAACTTTAACCATTAATTTGGTTACTATCCATTTGTTAACTACAGTATAAGTCTTATCCTATGTATGCCTGGAATATTCCAGGATCAAATAGTGGGGTACCACCCAATCATAGCGCACAATCACAAAGACTCACACCCAGTCATATAACACAGGCAATTTGGGCATGCTAGTTTACCTGCAGGTTGTTGGACTGGAGGAGAATACAAGAGGACCTGGAGCAAACCCCAAGGCCGCAGTGATGACCATTAACCATTAACCACCCTAGTTACTACAGATTTTCAAATGGGATACCAAAGTAGAGACTATGAAAATTCCAGGAAATTAACGTTAAATTCACGCTACTCGTTTGAATTTCTACCACCTAGTCATGCAGCCTGGTTGACCATTGATAAATCGTAGGATTTGGCTTGCCTATCCCTGGATGTGAACACCTTCATCTTGTTCAACATTAACATCATGACCCCATCCTTTAATTTGCTTAGAAGCTGCCTTGACATCTAAAGATAACCACAGCATCAAGTGAAGGGTAGTGCCTTAACCTAAGGTTCTCTCGCAGGTCCTCTGAAGCAGCAGGGTGAAAATGATTCCTCATGCAAAATAAGTATGCTTTCCTTACTTGTTAGTTACGTTAGCTGCGTAGCACCATTCCGAGATTAAATAAATGCCGAACACATCGTGGCTGATCTTTTAAACTCTGTCTGCATGATTAAACACAGATTTAAGATGCTGCTGCAGATATACCTGCACAGAATTCATTTACACTTCTTCTCTAAAAAGACGAATTAAGCAATTAGCCTCTCAGTCCATTAGCCGTGAAACATTGGCTGTGGACTCGGAAGAAGTCAGAAGTAGTTAGACGTCAGTCTGGCATTTTAATGAGGTCAACATTTCACACGGCATTATAAACGAGTGGAGCCAGCGTTAACCCCCCTCACTGACACCAGCTCTGGCTAATAGAGCACACATGATATTCCGTAGCATTTCATAATCTGCTCTTGACCATTCCTGGACACTTACACGTGTGATGTTATTGACCCGAAACAGCCGGGTGATGACATCATCATCTGTGGACCTGCTGAGCAACTCGACTGTCATGGGTCCAAACTGTTGCATGCCTGTCTCGGGCCAGTACTGCAGGCAAGGCTAAGAGAAGGAGAGAAAGAGCGATAAGGCAAGAATCCTTTTTACAGTATTTACAGTATATGTAGCTAGGCAAGTTGTCATTATCTGACTTTATTTTGCATCTCTTCATGTGGTTCCCTTCTTACCCTGACACACCCATCGTCCTGGAATAGGGTTAATCTGAACTAGCATACCACATGACCTGTTTCCATTGCTCCAGTCTTTGTGCTCCAAAACAAATGGTGGCATTTTTTTTTCTTCCTTTTAGTTTCACTAACAATGAATGTTCTTATAAATGCCTTTACTTTCCTTATTAAACACAGCTATGGTTTTTACTGATGATTGTTGGAGTTGACATTTCACTATCCTTCCAAGTTTTGATAATGTGTTGAAGAGATCCTAATCTAGTAGTTCTAGAAACCTTTGTAGTCCAACTAAGGAATGTATTTATTCCCATTTGAACGACTGTGGTACAGTAAATCTCCTTAGTTGTAATTTCTTTTCATTATGCAGCCCTATAACTTAGCGGTTAGCACTGCCACCTTCAGGTCATTTCGATTCCAGCATCGTTCCGGCTTGGTGGGTTCCCACATGTACTCCGGGTTTCCTCCCACAGTCCAAAGCCATGCAGAAAACTGGCGTTTCCAAATTGTCCGTAGTGTGTGTGTGTGTGCTCATGGATGTTGACTGGAGGTCCTACCATGGTTGTACAAATGGGAATAAATACAGTCCCTAGTTGGACTACAAAGGTTCCTACTGTAGATGGATGGAAGGGGCAGTGCAATAATTTGACCCTTGTGAAATGCCAACGTTCTTGCTAGGCAGTGTACAGTATATAGTAAATAATAATAAATGTTAAGAGTATAATATGTGCTTCTTATCTAGTAGCCAGATTTACACCATGCCGGTCGTGACTACACCATTACTTACGGTAGGACAAATAAATAAATGGTCTGCTTGTATACTGTTCCGGTTTGCACTGCTCTCCCTGTTTGTATCTGTTGGTTTTTGTTATCTGAGTAATTCATTCATACTGTATGTGGTTACGTTCCTCCCTCATACAATAAACTGCTTTCTGCTTTGCAGTTTATTCTAATATTGGAAGCGATTCTGTACCTACATTTGCATGTTACAGTGGGACGAAGATAAGGACACAACATGCACATGGATTATTGCAAGAGGAAAGAAAAGGAGGCTCTGAACACTGTAAAAGAATAACTGATTGGGAGAAAGGAAGACAAAAAAAAAAGAAACAATTAATCGGTGAAGAGGGAATTAATTTGTGCCAAGTCGATTTCCTCAATTTTTCATTTGTAGCCTAGAGAAAGAGAGGGGAGCTAGTCTGCTGCGGCTTCAAAAGCAACACGGTCAATGTCAGGCTGCTTTTAACATCTGAAATTCACAAACAGATAGAGGGAGGGGAGCAAGGTTGAAGTGACAGGGGCAAGGGAAGAGTGCTAGAAGCACGTTAATGCCTTGTCACAGGGATGGGAACGTATTAAACAGGTGGAGGAGGGGAAAATGAATATTTACATATTTAGCAACACATTCATGCATGCATGCACGCACACACACACACACACACACACACACACACACACACACACACACACACACACACACACACGGTTACAGTGGGAAAAGAAATGCGAGAAGCAATCAGTTACATTACAATCAGGAAAAATGTGATTGTCTGAGTGGTGCTAACAACTGTTTACCAAACAGTCATATACAGAAAAATGCCCTTAAATAGAGGGCAAGAAACACACACACACACACACACACACACACACACACACACACACACACACACACACAGAAATTATGCTAAAAACTGAATGTGTTGAAAATCCATTACATGTCACTGCATCTAATATCTGAATTCTTGCCAACATTTTTCTAAAATTAAGATCCTACTGCTCAAAAAAGGGACCCTTGTATATGTGTTCTGCGTTCGAGTCAAACCGGGACTACTGTACGTGCTGCCTTAATGTTTTCCGACAGTATTTCCGCTGAATGAGGAACTAGATAGATTCAGATTGTAACTGGTATAAATAGCAGCTGTCAAATTATCCGCAGCGAACATATGCCGTCGCTGTCACTGTCACTGTCGCAGTGCCAGCGGACAACCTTGTAATGTTTGAATGCTAATCAAAAACAGCATGAACTTTTCAAAAGTTTAGCCGGAAAATTCGTTTAAGAGAGATCGTTTCGGCACGAATATAATTACAGAAAGTTATATCAGGACTGGAAGTGAGGCTGCTGATCATTAAATTACTGATCACAGGGGGTACACTTACCAAAAAGTGGCCAAAAATATACGGACACTTGCCCTTCATGGCTTTACGCCAAACTGTTGCTACAAAGTTGTCTAGAATGTCTTATATAGCGTAAAAATGGAGAAACCGACCCCGTTCAGGTTTTATGGTGATCACATTTTAATAATCGAATGATATTTGACTCATCATTCATTATTTTACTTTCAACACCTGCTTCAATATTAAACGGCTGAATCTTTTTCTGAAACTTTTTTTCATAGACCCTAAAACAATTGCTCATAGAAACATAGACATGATACTACATGGCCAAAAGTGTGTGGACACCTGATCATCACACCCATATGTCCTTGTTGAACACCCCATTCCAGAGTCTTGTTAAAATAACCTTTAAAAAAAAAACACTCTTTTTGTTAAATTAAACAAATAAATAGATTTGTTAATTAAAATAGTTTTTTTTTAACATGATCTGAACTACCCCATGCCTCTTTGCCCATAAAACATCCCCTCACTGCACATCGTGACTCCTTATATGGTAACACTTCCTATAGCCTGTATCCAGACAATATACAAGTTCTTAGAGTCGTAACTTAACACATCACATCTTCATGGAGCTCACCTGCCGCTTGAGCCACTACTACCCCTAAACTTTGTTTTAAAAAAATAATCATGATGGGAAAAGTGTTTCCATTAGCACTTGTAGACTTTTTGAGCTCATTGAATTACAGTTCAGTAACTCATCAGGAACTGATGAAGGCACAATTTATTTTCGTGTTTCCTGAAACATAATTTCTGATGAACATGACTGTAATTATTGTAATATTTTCCATATCCTGACAACTTGTTAGTAGTCGATCGGTGAAGGAAAGCATTGATAACTATAAATTTTGTGACATTTTTTTGGCATCGTTTATCATGTGCCACCCGGAACAACAAACCAATATAAAACAGACCAGTGGGATACAGTATGCTGGTGCTGTGCCGTGATCTTCCTGCCCGCCCCTCAGCGTGAACATGTAATTCCTCCACTACCTCCAACATCTGTTCTCTCTAACAACAACTGGTACTAAAAGAAAACAATTGTACTTAAAAAAAAAAATTATTTAAAAAAGTCAGCATGCAATTCAAATCATATACGGTATCCTATAAGCTCAAATAAGACTGTAAGGTTTAATACTAGGATTTCTACAAAATAAGCGCATTCCAACAAAAAAAGGGTTTAATTTAGAATCGTTATGGAAATCAGGAATTAAGATTTAAGCAGCATTGGCAAAGGGTAACGGCAGGATTAAGGAGATGGAACGATGGATTAAGGGATTAAGGGTGACATCTTTATTTAATGGTAAGATATAGCACATTAAAAGGGCAGTGTCTTTAATTTCATGTGACATGGATTATAGATGTAGTTCACTGTGGATATCCACCATGACGGAAGGATTATAACCTGAGAAAATGTCCCATATTATCCCGTGAACCCCCGAATAAGGGTGAATACCCTGATTCTGGTTATTCTATTCTATTGTGGTTACATAACCTATTTGGATAAAAATACTGTTATTGGAAAGTCTGAAAACTGGTGAAGCAAAACAAGAAATTTTATTACAAAATGATTCTAAATAAAATTCTGCAATCATTTTCATTGAATTTTGAACTGGAAAGCGAACGAGAATTAAAACTTTGGCAACCCACCCAGGCGGAGTTGGACTGGTTGATCTGGTTGAGCATGACGATGGAGGTGCAGCCGTAATCAAACACCAGCCTCCAGAAATCTGCAGTGGTGATGGGCAGCGGGTGAGGCGTCACTACGAAAGCCGCCGGCCGTAGGAAACTGTCCATCAGCGCCGCGTTGATGTAGTCGCTCCCGTCCACCTCTGTGGTGACGAGGAAGGCCAGGGCTCGGTCGGGTGGCAGCACATCCATGCTCCTGTTTTTCTCTCGGTTTCTGGGCAGCAGCGACACACTGCACTCCTCCACATCTAAGTGTGGCGTCACAGAGTTCAGCGTCTGACAGACGGAAAACAAGCCAAAGTAAGCAAAGTGTGGCCGGAATTAAAAAGCCAACAATAAGCCAGGGAGGGAGGGAAGACGGAAATGAGTGCTTGGTGGTAAATTGGTGGAAACAAGTCTCACTTTGTGCAATTTGTAACAGTTAAAAACAAACAAACAAAAAAATAATGAATTTGTGTCAAAATTGGTGAGACAATTTTTTTTTCTTTCATTTGGTCCTTTTTAAAATAACAATGTTTCTCACCAATTATGCAATATACTGTACTAGACAATAAAAAAGACAATAATTAATAGATTTAGTTGTCAGTGAAGTGTCAGAAAAGTAATTGTTAATTAAATTTCTTTTAAAAACATGCCTCAACACGGTCAACTACAGTAGTTAGAAACAAGCACTGCTTTTTGGTAACGTTGTGGATCAGATTATCTTGCTATGTCGGTGTTATGTACTAAAATGCCCCCCCTGCCACCGATTGCCCACCTTACATGATCTCTATCAAATATTATATTAGAACATAAAGTCATAGGTTCATTATTATCAAATATGATATTATTACTATAATGAACCCTACGCATGTGACAGCAGTCGAGATCGTTAATACAAATTCTCATGTAATACAAAAATGTTGTTTATGTTGTTAAATATTGTTTATATAGGTTATTTTAAAAATATCATATACATAATGCATATTTTTATATTGCTTCTCTTATAACTACATGCATTTGGTGTGATTTGTAAATCATAAATCTATGGATTAATTTTCTAATAGAATATTTGACAGATGTTATGTGTATGTGTGTGTGCTTGGGGGGGGGCATTTTTGCGCATAACACCGGGTAGCACTGGATGTTATAATATGGTTGTACAGTACTGTGTGAAACTCTTGAGCCATGCCTCATTTCTTCATATTCAATTAAATTAAATAATGTAGATTAGATTACATACTGTAAATAGGAACAAATGTTTTATTATAACAGGCTGCAAAGTGCCTAAAGATACGATTTAAAAATTGGTTGTTTATGTAAGAACCTCATCAGCAACCTCATTTCCCCTCCCGTCTGTTCCAACCACTCAGCATTCAGCATCACCAGTATACTAATCACCGGCCTGATTATCTGCACTATTTTCTCCTTGGTTTATGCCTTTACTTAAATGTTCAGGGTGTCTTTCAGGAAGCTTGAAGAACTATTTCTTAAGACGTGATTAAAAGTACAAGAAAGTCTGTCTCTATTAAAGTAAATGTACAAGGTAGTTTAGTATTTTTTTTTGGCTGTGTAATGTTTGTACAAGCTTAATTCCTTTCTTAATATTTTCCCCCATGGATCTCTCTCCATGGTAAGAAAATGGAATGCTTTTACTGCTACATTGCTGCATACTGGTAGCGAACACCTGACCTGGTGGCTGGACAAATCTGCTATGCAACAAGAATTCTTTAACAGTCTCTGCCATCTCTCTACGGACGCATGGACGTGTTATCCAAGCTGTTTGGTGTCTTTAGATAAGGCAGGTGTGTGTGGTGTATCTCAAGCCAGCCAAGACCTATGACACACTCCCTCCTCGGCTGTCTGTTTGAAAAAGAAAAGGTCAACATACAGTACTGAATGAAGTCAAGCCATTTCACTGACTCCTGAAGTTAATGACTCCAGAGACTTCCGCACACATTGTCTCTACAGGACAATGACCCCTAGTTGATGGGAGAGGTCGGAGTAAACGAGACCAGAATGGTTTGTGCTGACAGCTAACTTCGCAACCACTCTTTACAACCGTGCTGAGCAGAAAAGCATCTCAAATGAATGGACAACTGGCGGAACCTTGGACAGGAATCCAAGTCTGCACAGGACTTTTTTATGATCATCATGGATGACATGGTTCTGGGTTCATGACCTCAAACAGTTTTCCACTGCAAGTATGTGTGTGCTTTCTATTTTTAACCAAAAAAAAAAAAAAAGAATTCTCCCTGATTAAAATCCCTATTAATTGTGTCTGAGACCAGCTTGATGAGCCAGAAAAAGCTCTCAGCATGTAGATCTCTGATCATGCTGGTGCACTGAGGATTATTTTTCACTAGAAGGAGCATGAGCACTAATAAGCTTCCGATAGTCGCTCAGACGGGGGACTTTTCTTGTCTCTGAGAATGCGGACAGTAAAATCTTCCTAATATTCAGACGCAATGATTTAGATTGCAGGGAAAGTGCTTTGGCTGATTATAATGGTGTTTATAATGAACCAGGACATTACGAGTCCATCAAACAAGGGAATTTGAATGACAATAATGTAGATTACTGAAGCTGTAATGGCTAATGTCCATCGCTTGCTGATGGGGCATTCCAAAAGAGCATACACAGCATTAAGATCGTCTAGGTATAACAACGTAGCGATGGAACGGTACGCCGCGCAGTCCTGGAACACATTATGAGCTATACGCTAGAAATGAAGTAGATAATATTTTTATGCAAAGAAGAAACTCCGAAATGGATGTGGTGGATGTAGCTCGTTAGAACGGAACTATTAAAACCGAGGAAATTGCTAATTTATATAATTCATAGGTCCATCTAATGATCTGTATTTACCTGTTATGGGCTAGTCACACTTATACACTAATGACTAATTCGTAGCTCAATATATTGAAATTAATGGCAGAATTCCTATGCGAGGTATGGAAGTGAAGAATTGAAGTAACATGGGATAATGTAAAATATATAAGAAAAAAAAAAAAAAAAAAAGAAAAGAAAAAATCATAATCAGAAATAGTAAAAAAAGAAAAAAAGCTACACACAGCGCCACCCTCACCCATCATGTTTGTTGTTTATTAATTTTAGATGTAATGCTTATTGCTTAGGCTTGGCACTGAAGCTATAAGACTAATGTAGCCAGACTAGTCTAGTGTCTAGTGTATATGTGAATTTAAATTTTAAAAACAAATTCAAAACACTACATCCCAAGATGTCAGAAAGGCAAAGGAGCCGAGATTTGAGAACCACTGTTTCAGCCAATTTAATTAATCAATTAAATTAATCGATGTAGATTAAGTTAAATAAATGGAAATAAATGTTTTACTGTGACAAACTGCAAATTGTCTAAAGTTACCAATTTAAAATATAGTTATTTATGTAACAACTTCAGGAGCAACCTCATTTCCCCTCTCGACTGTTCCAACCACTCAGCATTCAGCATCACCAGTATACTAATCACCAGCCTGAGCATTTGTCATCATCTGCACCTGTTTTTTACTGGTTCATGCCTTGAGATAGATTTTTATATGCTTGAATGCTGTGTGGCTTAACTACCTAAAATAATAATAATAAAAAAAAAACATTTCTCTGTAACTGCTCAGTTGCAGAGACTAGACTGAAAATAAATGATAGTCAAAAAGGAAGCCTGGAAAACTGTCTCAAGACATTGTTAAAATATAAGAAAAGTCTGGCTCTTTGGATGCACAATTTCATATATATACGGTGGCCCAGAAGGGCAAATCATCTATATACTGTATGTGTATGTTTTTTCTCTTGAAAATGTTTTTTTTTCTTGAAGAATTTTTTTTTTTAAATGTGTGTTTTTTCCCTTGTAAATGTGTGCTTTTTCTCTAGAAAAAAAATTTTTTTTCAAGGGAAAAAAACATTTTCAAGAGAAAAAACATACATACAAGATGATTTGCCCTTCTGGGCCACCGTATATATACTATATATATATATATATATATATATATATATATATATATATATATATATATATATATACACATACCACACTGTATATAATGAACCAATCTTGTTAATCAGATATTTAGCAAAGATTTGCATAATATTCCAACAAAGCATAACGATTTTGTTCCTTATATCAAGGCTTAGACCACCTGCACAACTATACCTTTCAATGAAGCAACTTGGTTTAGTTGAAATATGTTTGTTTTTTCTTATTTACACGGATAAGTATGAAATAATAATGGCTCAGGTGCTTTATTTAAATAAAAATTCATTTTTATATCCATTTTAAATCCAAGCAAATCTACCTTAATTAACTAGTTTTATTGCCTGTAACAATCAGACAACTGCTTAGAATTTGTGTATTATAAAACTCCCTTACAGGGTTTCATTCCCTAGACTTTTATGCCAGTTTTAAGAAATACAGCCAGTCATTCTTGAATCAAGTGTACCAAAAAATCCAAAACATGCTGTCGGTGCTAAAACGTGATCTCACTTAAGTGAAAAAGTGAATTTTCAGATGGGATCATACAGTATAACATAATTTTTCATAATACCTAATGCTTCTTATCTCCCGATCCATGCTTCATATTTTGTAAATGTGTATACGCATTTATATTTTTATCTGATAAAATGAATCACATTTGCTGAATACAATTTCATGCCCTTTTATATAGTGTCTGTAACTTTTTTAAATTAAAATATTTCAATGATCTCAATTGTCATTCAGGTTAAATTGTTAAGATATTGCAATTAATTCGACATGGTTATGGACACTACAGACTTTTTGCTATTTGAGCCTTTATCAAAAAACTATTCAAGCAACAATTTTTACAGGTCATATGCTTCTAAAAGCTTACACCAATTTTAGTATTAACACTCATAATGAAATATGAATAATTTGCATTTAAAATAATTATTGTTTGAAGCGAGAGTTGTTTGAGTATAATGGTGAAAAATGGCCTTTTTCCGGGGCACATATAAAATCATCTCTCCAAAACAGCTGAAGACATTTTTAGGGAATCAAGATTGGTCACTTCCATGTTGCATAAACTTCAGAAGTAGTTTCTTTGGCACACACATTTTCTGTATTACTGTATATGTATAACATAGAAAAATACAATCAGCACCAATATTGTGCTTTCGCTGAATGTCTTTAAAATTTAAATATTAATTAATTTGAAACTGGATATGCTACCAAAAAATTTAGAACAGCTTATTTATTTTATTATTTTACAATTGAATTTGAAGCATTGCATGCACTTGGAACAAAATTTTATTCATAAAAATAAAAAAATATCCTAAAATGTTACATTTCTGATTTGATACAAATCAGAGTCACACGTCTGAGCTATGTGGCTTTTATTCATTTGTGAAATTCACATACCCTTTTGCAACTGTTTGTTGATCAAGTACTTAGTTTAAAAAGCAGGAAGATCTTTAAATGTCAGGAAAATAACCTGACATATTTTACTTTTGATACAGTATAAAAGACAAATAAATTGCTGTCAGATTTATCCTTTAAAACTCCAATGACGATTTGACAGAGCTCCAGGCATCTCACAAAACACACATCAGTTTATGAATAGACACAAAGAAAAATATTTTACTGTGGAGTTTATATGCGCCGTACAAGTTTGACAGGCTTTCTCTTTTCTTCTAGCTGATGACACAACACCAGCCTTCACTCAACATCACGAAAAATCCTCACCTGGAACTCTTCTCTGAGCTGGGAGGTGTTGCTCTGTGTGTCAACCCTCAGCATGTCTTTGTACGT
This sequence comes from Channallabes apus, assembly GCA_030522415.1. NCBI lineage: Eukaryota > Metazoa > Chordata > Actinopteri > Siluriformes > Clariidae > Channallabes > Channallabes apus. Next base: position 23,962,188 of record CM060105.1, on the reverse strand, counting down.
GAGAGCAAACTCGCTGACTGGGATGGCTGTCTCGCCACACAGGCATGCTTCGAGGATGGCGTCATGAATGAACACGTACTGTTCCTAGGAAAAGAATAACAAAAGTGTGTCATGGTCTGTCTCTGGAACACTGGTGAGGGTGAGACTGAATACACCCTAGATGGAACACCAGTCCATACACACACACTTTCACACTTGAGGCAAGTCAATATTCCAGCATGTTTAAAAAAAAAAATCTCGTTTGGTAAAAAATAGTCATTTTCACCTTACGTGTAATTTTATCCGTTGGATGAATCAACACAAACAGGACGGTGGTCTCGGAAAACAATAATCTGCCGCTGACATTTAAATACTGCACATCAATCACTGAGTAAAGTGATCTCCATGGTCCTAGTTCTTTCGAAGATTATAAGGCAAACACAACACAATAATAGCTCTGCTCTTGAGACAATGTTTGTTCTTGAGTTTTATTATTTTAATGCTCAACACTGGTGAGAATTAATTTCAGTGGTTGTACTGTATGGTGAGGTTCACATTACGGCCAAAAACAAATAAAAGTGAGCATTTTCCCCCAGAAAATATTATGTTTGTGCATAATTTTGTTCATGCATTTCACTAGAAATTCTAACACATACTCTATAAAATAAAACCTTATGTTCTTGCCCATTATTTCATGTCATTATTTTTTGTTTAGCTAAATTCTAAAATGAAATAGTAAAATTTAATCTACATTAACCTCTTTATCTTTAACAGCTTTGCCATGAAAATTTTTTTTTCCCCTTTGAGTTCGTATTTCCATTAAGCAACAAAGACAACAATATTTTGTTTGTGTTTAGATATTTTTAACAGCGCACTATAAGAGCCTCTACCAAATGGTTGAGATGTTGCTTCATGGTAAAAGTATCAATATATTTTAATAATAACAATGAAAAATATAATAATATTAAGAATGTCAACAACAACAACAACAACGTCAAAGGGTTCAAAAGAAAACAGTTACTTTGTTTATATTATAATTATAACAATGCAATTATAACAATTATAACAATGCTATTTTAAAGCATTCTACTCGCATGTTTACTGCTTGTGTATTTAGTCAGGAAAGCATTTTTATACATGCTAAAACCTCAAATGCAAAATCGAATAATGTATCCAAACTGTATTATTTCTTTACAGCACATAAAGTACAGAGTATTCTGTATTTAACTTTCCTAAAGGTATGCAGTAAGCCACAAACTTTTTTTATTTTGGAAGTTTGACATGTCAAACAAATTTGCATTAATTCAAGCCCACAGCACAGTTTTTGAATTTGCCTTACCTCGGTTTGAATCATGTTGATGCGCCGCGAGCAGAGCGTCTTGACGCAGTTGTAGATGTCTACCACTCCCTCACACTCTGCCATGTCCAACATCACATCCAGGACAATGTAACAACCTGTCCGCCCAGCACCAATACTACACACAGAGACACAAACCACAAAGGGCTAAATATGATTTTCCATTGGTATAAAGAGGGTTCTTCAGATTCCTCTAAAAATGTGGAACTTTTTTGGCTGATTCGGTCATTGAATGCATGCTATAAGGTAAAATAACTAGCATCCCTGGTATAAACATTCAAATACATTTAAGAGGACATAAATATGATGTTTTCATATTGTGTACATCTATGTATTTGTGTGTTGTGTATATGTGTACCTGCAGTGGACGACCACAGGCCCGGTATCAGGAGGCGTGGAGGCTTTGACACGCCGCAGGAAGGCCAACAAACCTGTGGCGTGATACGGCACGCCATGTTCCGGCCATGATGTGAAATGGAACTGACATACCTCATGTTTGGCTGGATAACCCCGCTGGAGAAAGAAGGCAAAACAAAAACTTCATGTACGAAAAACACACATTTTATTGTGTATGTGTATTGTGAAATAGGTGTTTACAGTACACTACCAGTCAAATGTTTGTACACACCTTCTAATTCCATGGTCTTGTCTGAGTTTTCTTTCTTTCTACATTGTAAAATAATCTCATTTAAATAGCTGATATAGAGATGTATTTGCTACTTAAAACCTTCATAATGGCTCTAAGCTGAAGTGCTGGTTGTCTAAATGAACTTCTCATCTGCAGCAGAGGTAGGTCTTGGTCTTGCTTTCCTGGGAAGGTCTTCATGAGAGCCAGTTTCATCATGTCATGGTGCTGGATGGGTTTTGCAAATGCATTGTTTTGCAATACTGTTCTTGCAAGAACTGTTTTAGAAAGGCTGAGGTTTATGTCTGGAAACAACAACTGTTGTTATTTTTAATTCATTATCTAATTCTATATGCTATTTATTGGCTTTGAAATCTCCAGTTTTGCTCTAGAACAGGGGTACTTAAATATAAATTGGAAAGGTCCACTTACCAAATTTCTATTCAGTACGAGGTCCGGAAAAATGACAGTCCAATTTCAACTACAAAAAAATTCAAACCCAAAATTTTCGAACAATACCCAAAAATGACATGGTAGTCCTTTTAGTGTGAAAGGTGACATCATCTTTGTGCCACCAGTTGTTTGAACTTGGGCATAAAAGGTGTGAGGACCAGGTGGAGGCACTGATGTAAATGTTCATTGGTTAGGCAGCTGCGATATGTGTTTTTCACCGTGATCATAGTTGAAATGGCAGATTCATAGCAGTACGTTGAGGAAAACATTGTGAGAATTTGAAGGGCCAATTTCTGCAGGACAGGAACACCTGCTGCAGTAACTATCTGTGTCCAGAAGGGGAGAAGGTGACCACTTTTGATCGCTAGATTAAGCACATTGGTTTTCTGCTTCCCACGGGGAGCACAAATGCATATTTTTCTGTCCACTCACTCTTAAATTCACTGTTTCCAAAATCAACTTATATCAATGGCCAGCTTTGAGCACACCATTATGATATTAAGGACATATTATAATAAACAGAATGAGTAACTCACCTCTTCTATCTTTCACGAGCCGTTCGTTCTTTTGAATCTACTGCACCGCATAGCGTCTATGGGAGTCATGTGACAAAGGAACGAACAACTCGGGACTTGGCGATTTGTTGAGAACCGTTAAATTCTGTTTCCTGTACATAGCCTACGGAGGTTCTGCGATGATGTGCGCATGCGCGCCCAGTAGAAAATGAATGAATTACTCTCAGAGACGACTCGCTCTTCTGAGTCATGTTAAAGATTCGTTCAAAAAGAATGAATCGTTCATGAACGACCCATCACTAGAAGACTCAAAGATATATCGCGCGGAAACACAATTGCGCACTTCATTGAGAACTCATTTGGATTATGATTAAATTAGCATGTTTGTTTTGGCATCAGTCCAGATTTAACCATATTTGGGTCCGGATGCGGACCGGTGTCTGCCTATTGAGTACCCCGGCTCTAGAATGTAGAAAATAAAAGCACTAAACAAAAAATGCTGAATTAGAAGGTGCGTCCAAACTTTTGACTCTTACTGTATACAGTATATTTCACCCAGTCCTATCATTGTTCTCGTGGACATGTCCTCTAATTTATGTAAAAAACCTTGATTTGCCCAGAATTGGAAAAAGAAAAATCAACTGAATACACTTTGTCCCACCCATTTTTACTACACAATGTACACCATTAAACCATACCATTACAATATTAAGCCCAATATTGTGTACGTTTAACATCTGCCATCGAAGCAGCTCTAGCCTCTCTGGGCTTGGCTCTGTAGGCTTCTGGGATGTGCAATGGTATCCAGAGGTGTCAAGTAACGAAGTACAAATACTTCGTTACCTTACTTAAGTAGAAATTTTGGGTATCTATACTTTACTGGAGTAATTATTTTTCAGCCGACTTTTTACTTCTACTCCTTACATTTTTAAGCAATTATCTGTACTTTCTACTCCTTACATTTTTAAAATAGCCTCGTTACTCTATTTTTATGATCAGAACGCGCAACCCCCCCGGTCGCATGATAAGAACGCGCAACCCCCCCCAGCCCCCCCGGGTCGCATGATAAGAATGCGGACAACGCAACCCCCCCATGCAAACCCCCCCCGTCGCATGATCAGAAAGCGAGACCTTAATGCTTTTGTCGCCCCTCGCAGTACTCTTACTTTTATAATTTAAGTAGTTTTGAAACCAGTACTTTTTAAACTTTTACTTAAGTAAAAAGCTTGGGTTGATACTTCAACTTCTAAAGAAGTATTTTTGAACCCTAGTATCTATACTTCTACTCAAGTAATGAATGTGAATACTTTTGACACCACTGATGGTATCTGGCACCATGATGTTGGGTTGTACTGTAAGGTGGGGCCTCTGCCGATCAAACTTGAGATCTGAGGAATTTGGAGGACGGGTGAGCAGTCTTGTACCCCCTACCTACTTGGTTGACTTTCTTTCAGTGATTTGTGCTGCATTGGCTTGGCTTTCCTGTGACATGGGCTTGCTTTTGGTCCCTGCAGGCATTGGTGGGGCTTGGGTGCCCAAGATCCTCTCTGGTAACCTGATAATAAACGTTATATATATATATATATATATATATATATATATATATATATATATATATATATATATATATATATATATATACAGTATATATATATTTTGGGGGATTTTTCCCTGATTGTCAAGTCCAATTCTTCCTCGTTACTAGGAGCTCCCACATTAAGCTACTACACCAGTCGGAAGGCCCTAGACTATTACGTGTTTCCTCCAAACCACGTGACGTCATTGACCGCTTCTTTTCGAACTGCTCGCTCATGCACCGTAGGGTAGTAACACACTCGGAGGACAGCGCTATCCGCTTCTTCCGCTTTCGTGAGCTCACAGACGCCACTGGTTGGCTGTAGAGCCATAATTAATGTGGAAGCACTAAATACCTACACTCAGAGAGAGCTCGGCGAATCAGCTCTCTCTAGACTTCCGGCTGCGAGAAGTTACAGCATCACCCGGGAACCGAACTCGCGATCTCCGTATGATAGGGCGAGCACTTTATAACACAAATTCATGTTAATCGAGTTATATTATGGCTGAACTTTTATTGCTTTTATTTCCAGTTGAACGGAAACACTGTCCTTGAGTACAGGATTTAAAAACAACTTCATGTAGACAGGACCTCAGAGGTTATTGCAAATAAGAAAATTATTAGGAAAATAACATAATTGAAAAATATTTCTAACCCAAAAACATTCCACCTTCCATATCGAATATATCTTAAGTACAGCTTTTGGGCTACCAATCTACAAGAGCAATGGTAACATGTGACCTCAACTTTCACACTATTTAAGCTGCTCACGTAACATGCTCATAAACATGACTAGCCGTGAAGGGCAAGACTAACACTCCTGTCTGGCAGAAGGAAAATCAGACCAGACAAGACTTTGGTGAGACTCGAGTACCTTTTACTACTTAAGAAACATCGGTTCAAGAGGATAAAATCTTAAAATTCTAACCCGTTCCATACTGAAGGTGCGCACTGTATATTCAGCCAGTGTTTCTGTCTTCATCAGAGTGATCTTAATGTCTCCGTATACCTCGCTATCATCGGGCCAGTACTTGCAGCATTTCACCTGCAATGAACACACACACAGAACAAACCTCTAATTAAAAAGACCTCACAGGAAATAAAGGAAACAGAACCTGATTCAAGTAAACAGCGCATGAATTATGCTTAAAAATGTTTCGAGATTAAAGGTATAACTGACAAAAGCAATGCATACCAGCTTCCGTAATTAAGAATCTGATTACTTTTGTGAAATGTCTCGGCGCAATCTGTGTCAGAGCACTCGAATTTTTCAGTAATCAATTAGGACAGTTAAGCGATGGCAAGCTGTGCCAAACTGCCATGGAGATGGTTGTGTTATGGGAGCTGGGAAAAATAAAACACATGGGTATGGCTCATCTCGGGAAATGCATTGTCTTTGTCAACCTGTATGACAGTTACCGTGAGCAATGGAGCAAGTAGCAAGAATGATGAGAGATGGTGCTGTTTCGGTAATGGATGGCGCTCATTAAATGCGAGGGGAAGGAGCCGCAGATGGGGCTATTGGAATGCTATACTCACTCTTCCCACCTCCACCAGTTTGGTGATCATCACAATGCTGTAGCAGTTCTCCTGCCAGACCATGCGCCAGAAATCGTAGATCATGTCCTGCTTGGGCCCTGCAGAACGCCAAAAACAAGGCTGAGGTTGGGGAATTTTAATTTTTTTTCCGAGATAAAAAAAAATGGACGAATCAGGAGATAAAGGGCAGGTCGGATGGGGAAAAGGGTAATGGTCAGAAATGTTTCTACGTGATGGAAGATGCAGAAGAAGATAAAGGACAAAACAAAAGGGGTAAAAAAAAGACTAATGCATATCTGGTGACTCAGCGCAGGCTGAGTAAATTGTTTTCTGAAGTTAGGAATATCATTACAACAACAATTGTGCAGAGCTCGAACAGACACCATCAATCACCTTTACAGATGATGAACAAAAGCACGTGCAGCATCGGATTTTTCACTTGTCTGGTCATATCATGTGTACTTGCGTTCACTTGCTCCTTCTTTAGTTTCTGTACGGCTCAACCTCCTCTGTGGACCTTGTCATGAAGATGGCGATTTATTAGAAAGGTCATTATGTTAATAAAATTATTAAAAGTTCAGAGCTGATGCAGCTCTCTCGCCTGAAACTCTTTTAAAAAAATATTTTCTGTAGCATATGAGGTGAATTCAATAATATCGAACCCCTCGGGTAAAGCCATTTCTGTCATTTACCTTCTGGCCTGATAAGGAAAAGAAATGCAAACTTAAAAAGTAGTGTGCGAAGGTTTTGTGTTTCTTAGCACAAACTTTGTTATAGTGTTTTTTTTTTTCATTTATGGCATTATTGAGTCAGGACAAAAATATAGATTTTTCAAACATCAGTATTCCCCCCCAAATTAAAGTCACGGAAAAACATTTGTATGCTAGGAAAGATAGCAGCATATACTTTTTTACGTAAATGACTGTTTATTGGGCTTTATTTATTTATTAATGATTATTTTATCCATCATCCATCTAGGAACGTTTGTAGTCCAGCTAGGGACTGTGGAGGCAAATGGTGACCCATGCATATGTTCCTGTTTTACGACCGCGGTAGGGCCTTGAGTTAATATTCACATACTGGGTAATTTGTGGGTAATGCTTAATATCCTAATCTGCGTGACTTTTGACTGTTGGAGGAAACTGGAGTACCTGGAGGCAAACCACAAAGCACGGGGAGAACATGCAAACTCCATGCCGACGAGGCGGGAATCGAACCCAGACCCAAGCCACTGTGCCGCTATTATTATGACTATTTGCTCTTGAGCTTTTACAGTATTTGCATATGCCTAAGACTTTTGCTGTACTGTACTGTGCCAGGAACTGCTGTACTGTATATTAAAAGTATATACTGTGTGTGTGTATATATACAGTGGTGTGAAAAACTATTTGCCCCCTTCCTGATTTCTTATTCTTTTGCATGTTTGTCACACTTAAATGTTTCTGCTCATCAAAAACCATTAACTATTAGTCAAAGATAACATAATTGAACACAAAATGCAGTTTTTAAATGAAGGTTTACTTTATTAAGGGAGAAAAAAAACTCCAAATCTACATGGCCCTGTGTGAAAAAGTGATTGCCAACATCTAAAGAACTGCAGGCCTCACTTGCCTCAATTAAGGTCAGTGTTCACGACTCCACCATAAGAAAGAGACTGGGCAAAAACGGGCAGAAGCATGGCAGATTTCCAAGGTGCAAACCACTTTAAGGCTCGTCTCAATTTTGTGGACCGAATACCTTGTGGACCGACGAGACAAAAGTTTAACTTTTTGGAAGGTGCGTGTCCCGTTACATCTGGCGTAAAAGTAACACAGCATTTCAGAAAAAGAACATCATACCAACAGTAAAATATGGTGGTGGTAGTGTGATGGTCTGGGGTTGTTTTACTGCTTCAGGACCTGGAAGGCTTGCTGTGATAGATGGAACCATGAATTCTACTATCTACCAAAAAATCCTGAAGGAGAATGTCCGGCCATCTGTTCGTCAACTCAAGCTGAAGCGATCTTGGGTACTGCAGCAGGACAATGACCCAAAACACACCAGCAAATCCACCTCTGAATGGCTGAAGAAAAACAAAATGAAGACTTTGGAGTGGCCTAGTCAAAGTCCTGACCTGAATCCTATTGAGATGTTGTGGCATGACCTTAAAAAGGCGGTTCATGCTAGAAAACCCTCAAATAAAGCTGAATTACAACAATTCTGCAAAGATGAGTGGGCCAAAATTCCTCCAGAGCGCTGTAAAAGACTCGTTGCAAGTTATCGCAAACGCTTGATTGCAGTTATTGCTGCTAAGGGTGGCCCAACCAGTTATTAGGTTCAGGGGGCAATTACTTTTTCACACAGGGCCATGTAGGTTTGGATTTTTTTTCTCCCTAAATCATAAAACCCCTTATTTAAAAACTGCATTTTGTGTTTATTTGTGTTATCTTTGACTAATAGTTAAATGTGTTTGATGATCAGAAACATTTTGTGTGACAAACATGCAAAAGAATAAGAAATCAGGAGGGGGGCAAATAGTTTTTCACACCACTGTATATATATATCACTATTATTAATAATAATAATACATCACATAAGGGGGTGTGACCAAAATCAAATGGAAACTTTTATATGTTTTGAGGAACAAAAAAATCCTACTTTAGATACTTAAAGTAACTAACATACTGTAGTCCTCAACTTTTATTTCCACAATTTAATCATTTTCAGGGTTTGGTCACTCGTGCATGGTTTAGGTAAATCAGAACAGTCTAAACCTAATAAATAATAAGTGTAGTTAGGACAAGTAAAGTTATATAATAGAAGCATTAAATCATGCATGAAACACCCCACGGTTATGACGCATCTTTGGAATTTATGTGGGATAAATTGTCTCTTTATGAAACATCTTCAGAAACATGGGACAGGGAGATGTTCCTTTGGCCTACTGAGTATGCAGAAATTTTCATTCATAATGTGTTCGCATAATTTTAGAGATGAATGGTGACATTTTTATCATGTTATGTGCTGCTTCTGCAAGAAATAAATGGTATAATATTGCATCCCCTATGGTTGTAGTCTGCCATACTTAAGTGTTTTGACTTTTTTCGTGGGTGGGGGGGGGGGGTATCCTATTCTAAAGATTTTCTAGGATTACAGAATGTGAGTTAGATCACACAGACTTAATATACTGTACAGTCAGGTTTACGTAGCCTGCTGTTCGGACACGTCACATTATAACATGCACAGTAGATACAATTAAAAGTAGATTCTTTTTAATTGAAATTTGCTTTATAGATGCCATGAATTTGTTTGCTAATAAGAATGAATGACAGTTTTAAACAAAGAAATGCCATTGAAAGTGAAAGTACTTTACTGTATGTGATAAATTAAAAAGGTACTGTATGTAAATGTAAAATCCCTGTAAAAAGAAATGTACGATGTGTTTCTTATGGTATTTGCTGGATTAATTAAAAATAATGAAAGTAAGCTAAAATGTAAATAAATAAATGAAAAAAAGGTCCAAAAAATAAATAAATATAAAAAAATACATTTTAAAGAAAGCCGGACATCCGTGAATGATCAAATCAAAAGTCGTTGTTTGACTTGACTGTGCCTTATAATATCGCACTGACCTGCTGAAGTTCTTGCTAAAACATTTTTCCCAACAATACATTTTAAGACCAAATTTCCAAGCACAGACTATAGTACACCTGAAATTTTCAACATACTGTAAAATTCAAATTTAGTTTGGAGCAAGGTCACACTTTATTTAAATGATACCTACTGTACAACAGATTTTAAAATACATCCATAAGTGTGGCGATAATATTTTATAAAGCGATGCTGGATACCTTATACAAATAGGCACATAATGAGGTGAAAATAACATCTATTAGTTATTACTATGAAACAACGGTATGTGTTACGGTTATTACAGTTATTGCTTTTAATTCTGTAATTTATGATGCTTGTTTATAAACAAGAATCTTATTTGGATAATGTAAGACATTGTAAGATACTGTAAGTACACCTGACAAAAACGCAGTACATTGCAAAACAAAAATTGCAGTACATCTTATCAAAATGTGAGATTGAACACTTGGTTGTTTTTGTAATACAATCATCACTGCAATACCTGTTGGCATAATTTATGAGTTTAAGGGCGGGATGTAACCCATAATAATCTAAATCTGCCAGTACAAACCCTCAAATATCAAATCATAATGATGAAGTAAATTTTCTAACTGTTGCAGTAGGGAATTAATGCATTTATAATGATTGATGGCTGTTTGGAATGCAAAGACAAAGCTGCAGGACACCTCCAATCATCTTTCACTTTTTTCACAGAAGCCATTCTTTATTGTCCAAGAACTGCTTTATGAAATATGCATGCAATGTAGGCAATGGATAAATTAAATAAAAAAAAGAAACAAACAAATAATAATAAAAATAATACAAATAATTTTTCAAAAATTACAAAAAAACTCCCAATTAGTTGCATTTCTATTTTAGAGTCGGCCAGAACACAGTATTGGTGCTGATTTTATTCTGTTATTTTTATGCTATACATATAATACAGAGAATGTGTGTGGCCAAAGAAGCTATTTCTGAAATTTACGAAACATAGACGTGACAGACTTCCCTAAAAATTTCGAGTTGCTAACTTAAGCCATTTTGGAGAGTTGTTTTTATATGTGCCCCAAAAATAGCCATTTTTAGCGTTATACTGTACTGTCTCGCTTCAAACAATAATCATTTAAAATGCAAATTATTTATATTTCTGTACGAGTATTGATACATAAATTAGTGTAAGCTTCCAAATGCATATGAGCTGTAAAAAATGTTGCTTATATTGAAGGATTCTGGTTTTTGTTAAAAGCAAAAGAATAAAAAATCTGTAGTGTCCGTAACCATGTTGCAATATCTTAACAATTTAGCAATTTAGAATAATACACTTTTTCAAGTTTATGTCTTTTCATGTGAAATCTAAATTGGCCAAGTTTCATCTAATTGACAGTTAAGATTGTTGAAAGATTTGAATTTAAAAAAGTTCTGGACACATAAAAGGGCATGAGCTTGTATTTAGCCAATAAGTTTGATAAAACTATACAGCAAATGTGTGTGCATATTTACAAAAAATTAAATAAGATTTATGTCTCAATATATCTGAATTCCTCCTAATTACCATATAAACACTATCACACTAAATTGCTGAACTGCTCCAGAAAAATGACAAATCCGGACCTTCCAATTCCTCAGATCTTCCAGACGTAATATTATCCAGTAATGAATTTTGAACAATTTCGGATCCGTATACATTTACAGAATAATCAACTCTGCATGCGCAGACTTTTCCACTTTTTCGACTTATTTAAAATGTAGCATTGTTCAGAGCAAGGAATTCAAATCTACTGTTTTAATTATTTCTCATATGTGAGTGAATTGAAGTTCAGCTTTGTTCTGGCAACTTGAAGCTGAGTGCATGCACATGTATATGAAATATTGATTTGATGCAGTGTTCTTATTTATCTGTTAAAAAAAAAAAAACAAGAAAGAAAAAAACAAAACAAAAACAGCCAGATTTTATTCTGGTGACCCGGAGCTTCTTAGTAGAGAAATCATGCATACACATGCACAGAATTTATCTCAAGGCTACAGTTAGGATGTTTCTTCTTTGTATAAATCCCTTGCTCTCTCTCTGTCTCTCTCTGTCTATACTATAGCACCTGTTTTGGCAGCGTATCGCGCTGGATGTGTTTGTTGTAACACATGAGCGTCGAGGCAGCCTGGGGCTAAATACTCTTTACAATTCACCAACAGACGACTCGAGTCATGAACCTTGAATACATTCTCTTAATCATGAACGTGTGCATGCGTGTACGTAATGGTAAGAAATCTAAAAAAAATAAATAATTAACTGTATGTGAGGATGTATGTGTTTATTGTGTTGTTTATGTGTCGATTTTCCGTAGTCGCCCCATCACTCCATCATATCCCGCTTGGTATTCTGCCACGGCATGTCGGCCAGCATGTAATTAATATTTAATATTTTAAACCTAGTTAATATTCACAGCATTTGATAAAAGTGTAAGATGTAAAAAGCGTTGAAGTTCCAACCCAACCTGGTCTCGCAGTTGTATATTCATTTTTTTTTTTATGGTAAAAAGTTTGGCCTGGGGCAGGTTTATGCGCTTTTCTCTCTCTCTCTCTCTCTCTCTCTGTCTGTTTTCCCTCCATCATTACTATTTATATGCAAAGAGCTTTTGCATGATAGCTTTAAAAGAACGAAGAAGAATTTCTGATGCAAACACTTACAACTCTTGCATATACCGCATTTGTCGTTTGTCAAATTTAATCGCTGTTCATCTACACAGCGAAATCCCCAGTGTTGAGTTAATACCTAAAGTCATAAATTAATACTCTATCTCAACGTATTTAACCGAAGTATTAAATGGAGCTACTACTGTACAACATTTCTGCAATATAAAGTACAGTATGTAGCTGCTGGTTGCTATGGCTTTTTTTTTTCATGGAAAGTAACCAAGGACATTGGAACTTTTTTGAGAACGAGTGCTGGATTTTTTCCAGGTGGGCTTTCAGCCAAAAACAGTCTTTGTTTTTCATGTGTGGTGTGTTCAGGTTTAAAAAAAAATGATTATACAACAGAGAGGTCAGTTTTGAGCAGTTTATTAATTTCTGTTTGCGTTCCATGAGTTTGTGTATCCTGGCACAATCCTTGGACCTCACTTCGCATTGGATAAACCTCAACTATCAAATTATTGGACAGCAACATTCTGTTCATTCAATGAGAGCTACTTTAGCCGAACTATAGGCGAAAATTTTTCCAAGGATATCCGCACACTATATATTATATAATTAATGTTTCAAAAACCAAGACCCTACGAATAAACTCCACACAATCAATGCCCACCACCATTGGTGATCAAACCCTGGATGATGTTGACCATTCTGTATACCTCGGCAGTGCAATTAGTAAGACAGGAGGTTCAGACGACGACATCAAATCCAGAATCTCCAAGGCTCGACACGCTTTTGTCATGCTCAAGCCCATATGATAAAATCCAAATCTCAACAGGAAAACACTAATGTCAAGACTATCCTGTTATATGGATCGGAGACTTGGTGCCAAACCAAGATCCTCACATAAAAGATGCAAGTCATTACCAATACCTGTTTAAGACAGATCTTGCACATTAGATGGGCGAGAAAATTACCAATCAAGAGCTTTAGAGATTAACAAAGCAATACCCCATTGCAACCACCGTCCAATCCAGAAAATGGAAATGATTTGGCCACACCCAAATATATATATATATATCCGTTGTTTCTGTGGCAGTTATTTACAAGGTTGGGTTGCCAGCTCAACGCACAATTGTATTTGAGCACTTGGGCACGAAGGACCTTGCTCAAGGGCCCAACAGTGGCAACCCTGTGGCATTGGGACTCAAAATGGGGACCAACTCTTTGACCACCAAGCCATCCCTGCCCCATATATAAATAACAGCACTGTACATTTGTTTAAAGACAAGATCGCAAACAAGCTCACTCACTTATTCATTGTCTATACCACTTTATCCTCTATACAGGGTCACAGGGGCATGGAGCCTATCCCAGGAGACTTAAGGCACAAGGTAGGGTACATCCTGGACAGGATGCCAAGCCATTGCAGGGAATACACACATACACACATTCACTCACACACTACGGGAATTTTGGGTATGCCAATTAGCCTAATCTGTATGGACTGTGGGAGTAAACCAAAGAAACCAGAGGAAACCCACCAAGCACTGGGAGAACATGCAAACTCCATGCACACAGAGACTGGAATCAAACCTGGCCGGGAATCAAACCCGAAACCTGGAGGTGCAAGGCAGCAGTGCTAACCACTACACCACTGCGCCGGCTAGCAAACAAGCTATCTACAGCAAAAAAATAAATAAATAAATACTGATGCATCTAATTATTATCAAGTTTTAAAACCTGTCTTTGTCAGTGATATAAAAAGCTACAATTTAAATCTGGTTCTAGTAAGTCACCGCACAGCCAACCTAGTTTCAATTCATCCAGACGTATCATAAGGAAAGAATATCTTTATGTCTGACATGGCCCAGGGCGAAATATGATCTAATGATTACAGTCTGGCTCTAACTTTTGCTACTCCTCAGCCATTTAAAATCTACCTCCATTTCATAACGGTTGATTTACCATCATTATTCATATATAGGACACTTTTAGTACTTGTGCAATGTCTAGCTGATAAAATGTTGCCCTTGTTTGATTAAAGATTCTCTACCAAAAGAGCATTTATAATAATAATAATAATAATAATAATAATACTCTTCTGTGCCACGTGAGCAGTGCATTTTGCGAGAAATTGGCATGCTGGAAATCAAAGGTTACACTATCAGGACAAAAGTTCTGATTAAAGATTCCGACTTAACTGTTTACATGGATGCTGATTTCATACGATGTGCATATTCATTCTCAAAGCATTTAATCAGAATATAAAAGCAGTTCTGCCTGCTTGGAAGAGTTAATTTTTTTAGAAATAATAATAAGAAGAAGAAGCAGAAGAAGAACAAAAAGTAGAAATATTTTCCCCAATTTTAGGGTTAGGTCAGGCTACATCTTTTTCTCGAATATCCCCGCCTCCTGCATTATGATTGGTTACAAGAATTCAGGCTCATCTATGATTGGTTAGATGCTTTACTACGGCAGGTATAAAATGTGAGCCAATCAGTCCTTCTTTGTTAAAAAAAGAGAGACAATCAGATAACTTGTACATGATTAATATTTCCCTACTGAGGTTTACCCACTGAAGATTCATTTCGATCACACCTAGGGATGCCATAAGATGAGTTATAGTTACAATGTTTTCCGACTGAGATGCAGTTACAATACCCCAATACAGTATAAGGATCAGTGGTACCTAAAAATAACTAAACGGATTCCACTGGCATTGTTTTTTAAATCTCTCACAGGCATGAAATTCACTAGTCAAAGGAAAGAGGGTTGAAGGAGAATGAATAGAGAAAAACTGGCAGTAGTAGGAGGGAAAAATCTAAAGATAGCAAAAAAGATAATAGGTGGCACGAAACAGAAGTGCAAAAGAAGTGCATTCACAAAGACTGGATCATCAAGCGTCGTGAATAATATTTCACCATAACAATAATAACGTAAGAGACCTAGAGCTGAATACACACACGTACAGCTCCCACACACGTATATAACACAATAACTATAAATATTCACAGCATAAGAAATGCAATGTTTAAAAACAACATAATCAAAGACTAATCACTGACCTTGAGTGGCGATGAAATGGTTGGAACGCTGGTATCCCTGAGAGAGGAAGACAGACAGATGTGTTGTCAGAAAAACGATAAAAGATTCTTATTGCAATTAGTTATTGTGAGTATATAAGAAAGATGTGTACGAGATAAAAGAAAATATGTAACTTTTGTTTTGTTTGTCTAGTTTTAAGGATTTTGCAAGATAGTTAAATTCATTTTAGGCCATTAGAGTTGTAGTAGTAGTTACTGATCCATAGGGTCAACCGTTCAACAAATGTTAAACTTCATACAGTTTACATTCATTACTTTTTATTATTATTTTTTTTTTTTTGCATGACTGCAACATTTTAAAATAATTGTAAATCATTTCCTTTTTTAGCATCATAGAATTGTTATTATTATTGCAACAAATGAATTAACAGACCATTCCTCATGCTCCTGCAATGTGGCTGAATGAAAGCAATTCTGCATAGAAGAGCGGGCCAAAATTGTCACTTTTTATCAAAACGCTTGATTGCAATTGTTGCCGCCAAGGGTGGCACAACTATTTATAAGGCATAGGGGGCAATTACTTTTTCACACAGGTCCAGGTAGGTTTGGACAGCTTTTTTGGCTTAATAAAGAAAATTTAAAAACCACATTTTGTATTTACGCTGGTTAATCTTTGTTATCTGCTGTTTGGTGACCTGAATCATTGAAGTGTGGCAAAAAACAAAACAAACAAAAACAAATCAAAGTACTTTTTCACAGCACTGTAACACTTGGCAGAAGCCCTTACCCAGAGTGACTTACATTTGTATTTTTTTTTTACACGTCAGCAGTTGAGGGGTCTTGCTCAAGGACCCAACGGGGAGAACTTGGCAGTCGTGGGATTTTAACCTGGGACCTTCTGAACCATAGTCCAATGCCTTAACTACTGAGCTACTGTATTCCAGACCCCACGCTATAAGCAAACTCTTTGATGTGAGTCTCCACACTAGTAGTTAAATGGCTCAGACTTGTAGACTATCCCAGACACAAGGTGGAGAATACCATGGAAGAGCCAAATCATCGCAAAAATACAAACTCACACGCCCAAGCAATTTCGCAATGCTACAACCTACAGTACAATGTCTGTCTTTGTACTGTGGGAGGAAACCAGAGAACCCAGAGAGAACATGCAAACTCCACATATACTGTACCTGTACTGTAGGTGAAACTCTTACTCCCAACCCGGGCGGTGCAGGTTAACAGTGCCAACCATCTTGGCATGCATAACTATTTTTTTTTTGTATTCATAATAATATACATATTAGGAGCTTATACAGTATATTACACTGGATGCCTGTCCTGACACAACCCTTCCATTTTTCTAACCAGGCTTGGGACCAAGTGGCAGGGTAGTATGCGGTATGGCAACCCAACAGTGTCCTGGCCAATTTTATGACAATAGAATTGGAAAGATGTGCCCTGCGATGGATTGGTATGGATTGTCCAGGTTGTACCCCTCCTCGTGCCCTAACCCTCCTGAGATAGGCTCCAGGTCCCCGCAACACTGAATACAGGATAAAGTGGTATAGAAGATGAGTGAGAATTGGAAAGAAATGTGATTTTAGTGACACTGAATGCAGCATGGTTGTTGGTGCCAGACGGGCTTGTCTGAATATTTCCAAAACTGCTGACCCACTGGGATTTTAGCACACAACCGTCTATATTGGGTTTACAGAGAATGGTCTGAAATAGAGAAAATATGCAGTGAGTGTTGGTTATCTGGGTGAAAATGCCTTGTCGATGCCAGAGGTCAGAGAAGAATGGCCAGACTGGTTCGAGCTGAGAGAAAGGCAACTCAAAGAAAATCTCGCTATAACCGAGGTATGGTGAAGAGCATGTCTGAAAGCTCAACAGATCAAACTGTCAGCTGTCACCTGTCAGCTTAAAACAGGAAACTGAGGTTACAATTCTCAATGGTTTTACCTAAATTGGACAATAGAAGATTGAAGAAGATTAATTTCTGCTGCATCATTTGGATGGTAGGGTCAAAATTTGCATTTTGGATGGATCTATTGCATGGATCTATTCTGCCTTTAGATTGCTGATGGTGGTGTTATGGTGTGGGGATGTTTGCTTGGCACACTTTCAAAACCGCAAAAAAAGAGCTAGACTACGGCCTATAGCTGTAAACATGACGACAATGAAATATCTACTGGCCTGGTAATTTTTTTTTTTAACTGTTTGGCCATAGTGGCCATCGTTATCTTTGGAGGAAAAAGTGGGAGGCTTGCAAGCCAATGAAGACCATCCCAACTGTGAGGCACTAGGGTGGCAGCATTACAGTATGTTGTGGGGAGGCTTTGCTCCAGGGGGGATAACTAGTGCACTTCACAAAATAGGTGGGGTCAAGAGAAAGGAAGATTGTTCTTTTTGGTAATGCCTGAATGTTTTCATACAGTATCCTGTGTTTTCTTTGTATTGCATGGTTATTAGTAAGGGAAGCTCAGGCATCGGACTACTGATCGGAAGGTCCGGGGTTCAAACTCCAGCACTACCAAGTCGTCACTGTTGGGTGCTGGAGCAAGGCCCTTAACTCTTACTGTAGCTGGGATGTAAAATTACATTGGAGCGGATAAGAACGTCTGCCGAATAGAAGGTGTGTCCAAACTTTTGAGAGGTACTGTAACTTGTTGACTCTTAACTGTCCAATCCCAGCAAACATTTGGATGTTTGATGACCGTTGAAATGACGTCCCACCATAGTTCCAAAATGAAAGTTGAACGAACGTGTTTGATGTTATCTGATTCACAACGATCATCAATCGTCCAAATTAATGCCTTAATTGGTAAAATCTTTGCCAATTAATGCCATCCTACGATGACTGGTTTTGGCCAGGGACACGCCGAAGCCGTCGGACCAATGTTGGCTGGGATAGAGTTGCTCTAAAAATGTTGAAGTTCATATTAGTTTGATAAGTGCCTCGAAATTTGTTGACCTTGGTGTAATATGTCAAAAAAGTTGCTTGCTCAAGATTTTATCAGATCTGTAATATCAGATTTTCACATGGAATATTACAGAAGGAATTGTATAGTGTTTTAAATATGACAAGGATCAATTCTATGAGATTTTCAGTATGGCTACACAAACACAGCCACTTCCACTTGCTGTTGTTTGTCTACACACTGATCTCACACGGCGAAGAAATAAATGTATCAAATCCAAAAATGTATTAAATAAATAAATGAATTGATTAATTAAAATGAAAACTATTTCCTTACTTGTTGCAATGACACTACTCCATTACTCATGTGAATATTTCCTTCTCTCAACCCCCACACCTCCATCTGACCTCCATCTCTCTTTCTCTCTTTTCAGAGGGGTATGGAGTCTTATCTGCTTTACTCATGTATCATGACTTTTTTTGGCAGTAAACCTAAACCTTCTCCCTGATGGTGGTATGCACACGCTCACGTTTGATGCAACACTGAGAAATATACAGAAATGATAAACCGACAACAATCCTACTACTGTATCTGTCAGCCTCAACTTAACGCCTGCTCAATATTTCAGTCTGTAGTGTAGCTTTACCGGACCAGCACTCTCGCCTTATCAGTTAAAATCAATCTTTATGAAAGTTCCAAACGCCGTAGTGTAGGAGTGAATATCTCACTGGCTTAATGAACTTTATGTAATCACATCAGAGGTGTGTGGTTAGAATAATCCGATGTTCAGTGCATACATTTGCACTTTATATTTACTTAACCGGTGAATAAACAGCGAAATAAATCCTTCAGACTAGAGAGCAACAGTGCCAGGTGTATAATGAAAGTGGTGGCAATGTGCCATGTGTGCAGTCTCACTTCTGGTATAAAGTGGGTTTAATGTGTATCTAATGTACCTCATTTTGGTCCATCCAAGTGTTTTTGAGCCCGAAAGATCTGGTCTGGGGTTTGTGTAGTCAGAAAGCTCAAGATTTTGAGTAATGTACTTGGTTCAGCTTGCCTCATGCCTGTTTCAAGTTTCATGACGATGTATAGTGTGTATAGAGAAGCCTTTTTATTTTGGTCATTATGAAACATTAACATAGTGGCAAAAAACAACTTTAAATCCCAGTGTGATTTGCAAAAGCCACAACAATGAAATAAATAAAATGGATTATCTCTTTACAATGACATCTGCAGAAGGTGGAATACACTACGGCTCGTTCAGGTCAAATTGGGACTTGTGATTGCATGTGATTGACATTGCAGAAAACGTGGTACGGTGACTCTTCTCCGCGGTAAACATTTAAACAGTGCGAATGTTTTTTAAATAAGGCCATACGTCTGTAAATGACAATCCCAGCTGAGGAGGACGTTCAGGCTGATCCTTAAAAATCGACAAATAAATTGTTGTGAACTTGCTGAAACTGTACGCATCATCATGCAACAACACCACTTGCACATTACAGGAGCTTGGACTAGGGGTTATTTCCACATCCCCCATACAGTCCTGACCTTGCTTCATGCCACATGTTTGGGGCATTAAACTTTCTATCTTGTTGGTATCCAAGCAATCATGAAACACTTGGATAAGTGGTTTAGTGGGTTATAGCGGCGGATTATACAGGGCATCGGTGGCTCAGTGGTGGGTTCCTTGCCTGCCAGTCAGAAGGCCAGGGTTCGATTACCACCCAATGCCCAAACCCCAGTCATTGGATCCAGTGCTGGTTTTAAAGTGGAATAAAATTTGAGGGTTGTATCAGGAAGAGCATCCTGGGTCAAGTTGCGTGGATCACTTGACGGGAGCAGCTGAAAAACTACCTGTCATTCTGCACAATCAAAAGTCCCGGTTTGACTTTTTTTTTTTTACTATGGAATGGCTTCAGTATTATTGTATCAGTATAGATTTATAATTATAGCAATCAAACCACCTTGAAACACACGGCTAAAAATCTGCCCCTGTGGGAACGACGCCTCATTTGTAGGATGGCTGATGGTACACCATCATCATGCAAACATAACCACAGTTTTTATACCACTTAAGTGTGAAGGAGATAAGGGAAAAGGAAAATTACGTGCGACCATCCGTGGCCGAAAGTGACTTATGGAATTGCATAATCGTTCAGAAGGATTTTTTTTTCTTTTCAAACCTGTGCTCACGAACCTCTTCAACTAATGAGCACGGAACGAGTCCTTGGTGCAGCCTCAAGTATTCGTGCCAAGTGTGGAAATGACCTAATACTGTTAATGGAGTTGTGTTACTGGAAATCTTTTAATCCTTTTGAAGTTCTTATCTAACTGCCTGGATGAGTGTAAAAGCCACCCACTTGAGAAACTTTTCAGCCCTGCTGCACAACAACATCAGACATCATGCATCGCACATCCTCCTCACCGAAACTCCAATGCAATCGTCCATTTCATTTGAGCATAACACAGCAATGCAACACCTTGGTAACCCAGCCTCCGGTGGCCTGCCTCTGTGCTGTATTTTGTCTGTGAGAGACAGGATATTAAGATGTCTCGCGGTATGTCTCGCGGTTCTCACAGGTGTAGGATCGCTGGGAGTGGTGATGTGTACAGTAGATACAGCGACGCTATAATATCAGGGTTGCATTATTACACTGGTTCGGATGTCTAATCCAGTGGTTCCCAAACTGGGGGTCGCGGAATAATTTCAAGGGGTCGCGAGAGGGATTAAAAAAATTTTTTTTTTGTGATTATAATACACACTTTTCAGTATTACAAGCAGGTCTGGACTGGGACCAAAAAACGGCCCGGGCATTCATTTCAGAGCAACGGCCGGGGAGGGGGTTGCGTGCGCATTCAGAGCATGCGGAAGGGGGCGGCCCAAAAATGTGCGTCGGTCCACTGGGCCCTATGGTCAGTCCAGGCCTGATTACAAGTAAATAAATAATAATATTAAAATTAATTATAATAAAATAAAATAAACATTTTCTGATTTGTAAAGATATTACTGATTGAGTGTGTTTAAATTGAGTGTTAAAATTGTAAAATTGCGACTCATAGATATGACATCACTGTGCAGCGACTGACTCACTAGTTATTGGTACAGCGCACAACTGCACGTGAAAACCGCAACTGCCGAGATGGATAAATTTGTTATTCGCAAATCTAAAAATGTTAAGGAAATTGTTTGTCTGAGTCACCGGAACCATGTACATCGACCAAGCAAAAGAGCAAAAGACCCCGTCTGACCAAAGAAGGAAACGTCGGAAATATGAGGAAGAAATCATAAAGTGCAGTCAGTATCAGTATTCAGTAAGTTGCGGTAGAAACCGAATACACGAGTTGTCCCGTGCAGCAGTGGATGTACTGCTTCAATGTGGATCTACATATTTGTGTGAGCAGTATTTTTCCGCTGTTACATATAAAAAATAAATACAGCTCACGTCATGATGTCGAGGATGAAATGCGGGTAGCTGTATCCACCATCAGGCCACAAATGAAGCTTTTGTGCTGCCAAAAACAAGTACACCCTTCCCATTGAAAGGTACGCCACAATTATTTAGATGTATAGTAAATGTAGTCAAAATACTGTGAACAGCGTATGTTTATTGCTTGTTTTTGATAGTGGGGGTCGCAAGATCTTGTTGATCTTCAATTAGGGGTCGCGGGCTTGAAAGTTTGGGAACCACTGGTCTAATCGACCTTCACGTCTCGACATGTTTTTTTAACGAATAAGTTAACATTTAAATATGTTGCTTTCATCCCAAACTACAACCGATACCTTTGTTCGACATATAAGTCCGGAACGTTGCGTGACCGTTACCGAACCCACATGAAACGAAAAAAAGGGAAGAAATAAACATTGCAGAAGTAAGAAAAAACAAAAAACGAAATATCTAGTAGGAGGAAACACAATCTCTGAGGAAGGCATTATACAACTAAGCCAGCCGCCCACAGTGCTCGAGTAAGTGTTGTACAGTACATAAAGCCTACACATAATCTCTAAACGCAACCTACACACCAAAAACACTTCAACTCTTTAGTTTTAAGCTTTCAATTACACGCATAAGATTTTTTTCTTTTCCCAATTCCAAGCAATTAGCCACAGTCCTGTATAAAGCAAAGAGATTTCTTACTGCTATGATATCATGATTAAAATCTATATTAATTACTTATAGCCAGAAAGACAAACACACACGTTCCGCATAAATCAGACACATGATTATGCTTGTTCATGTCGATTTAAACATTCTGAATTAGTATTCACGTCTGTTCTTGTGCTCCGTGTCCTCACTTAACATCAACATATTTTTTTTCATTCCAACACTCAAGAATACAAGTGTTCTCTATCCTACCCGAGCGCTGAGGATGCATCAGTTGGTGACTTGCCAACGAGAACGAACTGAAAGTCCCATAATTCATCGTGACACCAAAGTGACGGCGAAGGACGTGGCTCAGACGGATAATGGAATGTTTTTTTCGATTTTTTTTTATGTTTTATTTTTTCAAATAGAAGATGAATGTAAATCTGTTTTTGATGCGAAACGAGACATGTACAGTAATAGGCTCTGCATTTGATAAATATTTACCTGTTTTTTGCAAACACATTTGTTTAGATGAAAAAGAGAAGACACCTGTTAGATTTTGGATTTTGGGTTGCTGTTTGGAGGGTCGGCGTTTCGAGTGCCGCCACCACCATGTCCCCACCGTTGGGTCCTTTGGCGAGACCTTTGACCCTACAGTATATCCCTTGTAACCAAACCACTGCATGAAGTGGCGGTCCAAAGCTTGGTTAGGAAATGGGAGGATTGTGACAGGAACAGCATCCGGCATAAAGCCTGCACTAGATCTTGAGGATAAAATGGACCAAAATGATGAACCCTATGACTCACTCATTGTCTGTACTACTTTATCACTTATACAGGGTCGCAGGGGGCCTTGAACCTATCCCAGGAGCACAAGGTGGGGTATACACACACACTCGTTCACACATTTGGGAACTCCAATCAGTCTAATCTGCATATCTTTGGACTGTGCTAGGAAACCAGAGTGAAGGAAACCAACCAAGCACACTGAAAACATGTAAACTCCATGCACATAGAGGCGGGAATCATACTGTACCTGGGCCCTGGAGGTGCAATGTAACAGTGCTAACCAGTAAGCCACCATGCACAGCCCAGGAACCAGGGTACTTCCAGTTCTTCCAGTGCCCCTAGTATATGATTGGGAATGTGTCTGCTTGTGCCTTGCAATGGGTTGACACTACATTCCCTAGGATAGGCTTCACGCCCCATGCAACCCTACACAGGATAAGAGTATAGAAAATGGATACTGGATACATGTATGCTATATAAATATGTTTAATAAGACCACAGCGCATATCATTTTATATATATATATATATATATATATATATATATATATATATATATATATATATATATATATATATAGAGGCTTTGTAATTAATTAATCAAAATTAATCACATTTTAATTGCATATAAATATTTGACCTGAGAACATTGAGAAGTAAGTTTTTTCATATGGATTTTTAGTATACCATTGAATAATAACTGAATACATAAGCTTAAGCAACAAAATATTGTTTATTTTTGTTCAACCAAGTCCAACAGACCAGTGCAATATTGCCATTAAGTGTAGCAATAGAATATTTAGAAATATAGTAGCCTACATTTCAGAAATTCAGGTACCCTATTGGTAGGTAGATCTTCTGTAAACTGTTTTTTTAAGTAAAACACAATACTTTCAAGTACATTCAGAACATTGGAAACCCTGACTATTAAACCCTGACGCTTCCATCCATACGTTTTTTATAACAAAATTTCCCATCCACAGGGCCAACCAAAGCGGTCTCATCAGCCTCTTTGTCCATGTTCACTGTGGTTTGTTTTTGTCTGAACGCTAGTTGGTGCTCCAGTATAATCGGTCCGCCGAAACTCATCCAGTGAGAAACGTTCCGCGGTGCAAAAATAAGTGCGTTTAAAATGTGTAAAAAAAAAATTACGCGTTATTTTTGTGTAATTAATTAATCTAAATTAACGCGGTTAAAGTGGCGGGCCTAATATATATATAGCTAAGTAAGGCATAGCTCAAAGATAATCTTTCTAGCTTCTTGTTTAAATATACCTTTAATTAAACGTGTTTAATGAAATCTTACTCGACGATATGATTTACACTATACTGTAACTCTGTATTGTAAAAGTCAAGTTGCTCCATTGTTCCAAGCACCCTCATTCAGAAATACTTGCATTACAACAACAAAAAAAAAAAACACCAACAACAACTGAAATGTGTTGGATTAAAAATTTGAGAAAATGTCTGTTCATTTCTGGATAACTGTTCAGATCTTTAAATACATCCCCGCTAATAAATGACAACACCTCCATCAGTTACACACAGACGACTCAAACACATGTCTTAAACATTCTAACTAGGTTTAGCTCTCCATTGTCATGCTGCACCAAACAACTCACAAATCACTTGATGCATTTCCTAACTGTACATGATTAATAGTGTGGGGAATCATCTTGAATACAAACTATAGATAATTTTTCTGCAAATGTGTCAAGGAATCTGATGTGTTGTAGAATCCAATTACGCCCCCCAAAAACAAACAATAATATTTATAAATAAATACATTTTAAAAGTCTACTCTGACCATATTTCTTATATATCTTAGGATATGTTGTATAGTAGCAAAGTTTTAATTAACCTTGTTAACCTTTAGGTAGTTTTATTGATAAAAAATTACAGTACAAATGAATAATTCATAGTGTATTTGTTTTCTGACATGCATGAGCACACAGGATGTTTCATGCATTCAGGCGCAGACAAACAGATGAACCAGGTATCATAGAATGAATTGATTTAATTAATTGAATTAATACGTTGCCGGTTGTTCACTGTCACTCAAAACCGAGAGAGAGAAACCATCGAAAGAATGCCATGTTCTTAATTAATCTTTTTGCTCCCTTTTCGTTTTATTGCTTTAATCATTTCATCTATCATAGATAGAGCCTACAGAGATTCAATCACTCGGCTGAGGATAATAATGAAATGTGTGAGTGGCACGGACAAAATGAAGGTTTTAAAAGCAGTCCGGGCCCCAGAAAGGATGTGGCAATGCAATTACATCCAGACCCTGCCACGGGACAGAACCGCTACTATCTGCGAGACTAGTTTTGACACACCAAGGTCGAAAACAAACTATTTCACACTTAAAACGAACACAAGATAGAAAGCTTTAAAAAAGCTTATCTGGAGGTCAGTTCCAAATTCCCCCCAAAACATAATAATATAGTGAAATTTCAGCCTTCCCTGAAGGCGGGCAAACTTTGTAAAACCTGCATCCATCCATCCATCCATCCATCCATCCATCCATCCATCTATCTATCTATCTCAAGGCAAGAATCTCGTGGTGCATAAAGCTCAAACTAAACGACAATCACTACCTAAAAAAAAGGTATGCAATGGAAATATTAACTGCATTGAAAAAAAAAACATCTACATAAGTTCCTGAACATGCATATCAAAACATGTTAGAGCGGGACATTTTATACTACAATTTAATAAAAAAATCCTTATACATTTTTTCCAGTGTATAACTGTGTATTCCAGTGTAGAACTCACTCGTTCTCTATACTGCTTATTCTGTTCAGGGTCACTATAGAGGTCTGGAGCCTGTCCGAGGGCGCTAGGGGCACTAGGTGGGGTACACACTGGATGGGGTGCCAATCCATCACAGGGCACAAGCACACACTCACTCACACACTGTAGGGAATTTGGAAACGCTGGCCAGTGCAAGGCCATAGCGTTAACCACTATACCACCATAATTAATTAAATTAAAAGTACATTTATATTGATTATATCGATAAATTCTCCTAAAATATACAGTTTTAGGGCAAAAACAATAATATGTTTTTTTCTATACAGGTATCAAGAATCAAGCAAATAAGAATAATATAAAAAACAATGCAAGTAATAATAATAATTACTTTTACATTTATTCTTATTTGCCTGATTCTTGATATAAAAAAAAACATATTATTGTTTTTGCACTAAAACTGTATATTTTAGGAGAATTTATCGTATTGAAATGTTTTTTACATTATTTTATACCTTAGTAATACACTGATCATGCATAACTTTAAAAGCATCTAGAGTACATTTGGGTTCCCTTTGTACTAAAGGGCAGCTCTGGCCCACTGGGGCATGCCTCTACATGGTGTATGATGTGATGTCTGGCACCTAGTGGATCCTTTGTGGGTTGTGGGAGTGAGTCCTCAATGGACTGGATTTGTTTGTCCGGCGCATCCCATGGGCTCGATCAGGGGTGGGGGGGTTGAAGGATGGGTTTGGAGGCCATCCATTAGCTCTTTGCATGCTGGGCCCTGTATGCTGCGGGCTGTGGGGCACTGGGTGTTCTGGTGCCTCTCTATCATAGACAGCATTAATTGCTTTGCCAATTGGTGGCCATTTTGGGACTAGTTTGCTGGTGTATAGCAGGTGATTGATGTTGTTTAGTTCATATGGTGGTGTTAAATGTTATGGCTGATCAGTCTATTTCCAAGTGTGAAAGCACTTTGTTTTCTTTTACAGAAAATAATTTATCTTGAATTAATATATTAATTATTTTATCTGTTGGTATGTGGACTTAAATGAATGGAAATCTTAATAAATAAATAAATAAATAAATAAATAAAACTTTGCCCTGAATTGAGGAGAGGTTTTTACTGTACATGCACAAACTTTAATGAATAAAAAGGAGCTTGAAATATTCCGGTACAAGAGCTTCTAAAATGTAAAGTCCAGTATTGGAAAACCTCAGTGCAGCTATTCTCCCAAAGAAGGACTTTGCCAAAAATATAGCATTTTGAAAAAATATATACATATTGTTTGAAAATAAACATGCTGTAACTTGTATTTTAATCATCAACTTTCATTTTCATTGAGTATGAACAATAAAGCCATGAAAGGTGATAGAAAAGAAGGAGTACTTACTTCCCTGTTTATCCGAATCTAAAAATCCCAAATGAAAAGACATGACAAGGCAGAAGAAGGAGGAAAAAGGACACAGAAAAAGGAAAAAGAGGACAGAGAGCTAATTAAAGCAAAGACTTTAGATAAGAAGGTAAGGAGGGCTTGAGAAATTAGAGACAGAACAAACCATCTGCAGAAGAGAAAGTAATCACAACATTTACAGCTAGTTACACATGCGGTACAGATGCTATCCACAGTTTGCATAAGTACTCCGATGCTGTCTATACAGTACGTGTCGAGATCGGAAAGACTTAAGGATTAGGTAGATGCATAACTAGAAGAGTCTTGTATTTTTGTATCCCGATTCCTATTCATGGCAAAACTTCATATAAAGCATTATGCATTTAAAGGTTTTAAAGATTTTCCTTTGAGATTTTAGTATGAATAAGGTACAATCCTAAGGTCCCTGTAAAAAAACAAAAAACAATAGGAAATAATTTGTACAATGGGAAAATGTAAAAGGGATTTCTT